>CM025792.1:86043349-87243349 GCA_014635995.1 Sarcophaga peregrina | reverse complement strand
CGAATCCCAGGTCAGACATCAAAACGAAAAAATAATTTTTCGGTGACTTCCTCTCAGCAGATTTCTGGGAAAAACTCTGAGAGTAAAAAAAATTGCCATGGAATGCTCTCAAAAAAATGTGTCGTTCGGAGCCGACTTTAAACTGTAGGTCTCGCCACTCATGTATAAAATTAACGCACACAACATAAGTGGTGTGAGAAGCTAGGACGTAGTACAATGGGTCAATTCGACCACCGAGTACTGTACTTGTCAGAATTGACAAGTACACGTCCTCTAACCTAACCTAACCTACTCCGAAGTGGCCAACGAGATCTGAACATCTATTCTAATCCTCTCATCCAAAATCAAGTTTATTTGGATTTCAACAAGGTTTCAGTATAGCTGGCTATGCTATTACCAATTTTCTGCTGTGCCCAGAAGTATATCACAAAAGTTTTCGACAGTACAAACGCCGACTTTGGCCTCAATATTCGTTCTTTCTAAACTTCATCTCTTACAATGAAAGAAATTGTGTTCCGCGTCATCATAAATGCAATTTGGTCGTTCCATTTTCGCCATTTTAAACAGATATTTCCAAAATCTGTTCCAGATCCCAGTCGGACTATTGCAGGGTATGTTGCGATGAGGAGGAGTTGGAGACTGTCGAACATCTCCTCTGCAACTGCCCAGCCCTTGGTAGGTTGAGGACCCTTGGCAGGGCCTTCTTTGAGAACTTGAGTTCTGTGTCGAGAGCCGACATCAAGGCTCTGAGAGGTGCTAGGGCTTCATAAGTGTAGTCGCACTCTCAACCTCGTGTCCAGATCAGAACTCTGTTATAAATAGTAATTAACCTCAACAAATTTCCTCTCCATCCAGCGGGTAATATCTGGGAGAAGTTTTGCCGTCCATCTACCATTTATTTCAGGGTTCCATTTCTTTTGCCAGTGTTGTATAGTACGCTTTCGAACATCGTCGACATTTACTGCCTCTTCGTGCACGTTTTTAGTCTCCCACATTCGCCTCCACTTCCTTGACTGTAAACCTATAGGTGAGGTTAGGTTAGATTAGGACGGAGTGGTAGCTTTGATATCAAAAGTTCACTTGAGCACGCATAGTGAGCCGTTGTGATGCCACGGGTGAATGCAATCCCTGTACTGATCAAGTTCCAAGGACTGCACAACAAAAGCACGATTATTCCGCACTAGAAAACCAGCCAGAAAGTTTGATGAACGAAGTTATATCCTTGATATCAATAGATGATAGCTTTGTTAAGCTAACAAGTAATGGGGAGCCAAATAACCTATATCTATACCTAGCAAGAGACGGGCATTGACAATGAAAGTGAATAACAGTCTGCTCTTCCACTACGGACCTGCATCCACTGCAGAAGACGTAAAAAGGGAAATTCATCCTTTCCGCGTGTCTACCCATAACGCAATAACCTGTATGCACGGTCACTGTCGTCGAGATGGGGTCACGACCAAGACCAAGTAATTGGTTGGTACGCTATCTATCTCTTAAGGGCCCTGCGAGTCTAGCAGTGGAGCAAGACTCCTTATTGACCCAAGATAGGTTAGCGTCCCGAAAAAATTTTCGCACAATTGTCAACTTGACCGAGTCAAGTGGCATACCCAATTCAACAAAGAGGATTCCGGAAGGAACTTACCAGCTCTGGCGAGTTCCTCGGCCCTACAGTTTCCCTATAGGTATTACACCACTAATTACTAGTATTGCTAACTTGGATACAATTCTATACGCCGATGCCACCGTAAGTTCAGCGGTGATAAATGAATTTTCCTTCTACAGTTGACCTTCAATGCTTCTGCCGAGACCTTACTGCCGTAAAGAAAAATAAATAATCTGCGTCTACTCTGTATGCATACATAATTGGCCATTACAACCCCCCTTCAGTCAGGATTACGATTTAGCTTCTCACACCACTTATGTTGTGTGTGTTAATTTTATACATGAGTGTGGCGGGACCTACAGTTTAAAGTCGACTCCGAACGACAGCTTTTTGAGAAGCTTTTCATGGCAATTTTTACTCTTAGAGTCTTTGCCCAAAAATCTGTTGAGAGGAAGTCGCCGAAGAAATATTTTTCGTTTTGATGTCTGACCTGGGATTCGAACCCGGGCCTTTTGTCTAATAAGCCAACACACTACCCACTAGATCACGGCGATGTAAGTTCAGCGGTGATAAATGAATTTTCCTTTTACAGTCGACCTTCTGCCGAGACCTTACTGCCGTAAAGCAAAATATAGTCCTTTATTGCCATTATTAATCTGCGTCTAGTCTGTATAGGCCCAGCAATATTGGCCATAAGACCGTTAAGTAAGGAGCTGCCTTGGTTGTATCAAAGCCCAGAACGTTAGTCTAGGATCCAGACGAATGCCAAGGTAGTTGACCACTGTCCGCGTCGTCAGAGTGATGTTGCATGTCGTAATGTCAATATCCAGCGATATACGCTTCCTCGTAAGTAGTATCAACTCAGTTTAATCTGTTGCGAGTTTGAGTCCTCTGTCCTCGAGCCGTTACCCTTTAAAGAACAAAAAATTTCGATTTATTTTATAAAAAAACCTATGTAAAGTAACGTTAAATTATCGATAAATTATTTATGCTGACGTATGGCCAGTAATCGAAATTCAATTCGATTCAATTCAATTCACTCTTAATGCTTGCATAACGCTTAGCATGAGCCATTCACTGATTTAAGATTTTTTCTATTACAAATCTGCACTTGAGAGGCAAGAATTTATTAAAAAACAAAGAAAAAAAAATTTTTTTTTAAAATTATTTTATCAGAAATAACGCTCGAAACTGTATGTATAAATACGATAAATTTATTTAAAATTAATCCCAGTTTTTAAAAAATTTTTGCAATGAAAACATTTCAATTAAACGTTGCGATATTCAGCGCTTGTATTTATTGTGCTTCAATTACAATCGGAGCGGTATCTGGCAAGCCACAAAAGCGAACAGCATCTGATGGTCGAGAATATCTTATTGAAACGGAATTAAAGGTAATTGACAGCACCCACCAACCATCCATACATTTTGGAATTTTTAATTAAAAATTTTCCTACAAAAACTTTCTAGTACAATTGGTTCAAAGCCTCTCATGAATGTAAACGACGCAACGGCCAACTTGCCATTATAGACTCAGAGGAGAAGAATACCGCCCTGGTCGATCTATTGGTGCATACCATTGGAGTATATGATTACTTATGGTTGGGCGGCAATGATGAGTTTAATGAAACTCTTGATAAGGATAGACCATTCTTTTGGTCGTCTACCGGCGAACAATTTACCTTCACCTATTGGGTGGACAAAGAACCAAATAATGGCGGTTCGAAAGAGCATTGTGTTCACCTTTATGGTAGCATACGTTCATATCGTTGGAATGATAACTCGTGTGATAAAGAAATGGGTTTTATTTGTGATATTAAGCCTGATCTGGAAACGTGCAATCGACAATTAACACCCCAATCTAATGCCAATGATGTTTTCTTAAACCATTTGAATTCGAGATTACAACCACTTGAAGAAGCGGTGAAAGATGGTAAAGCGGAACTGCAAAAACTACAAAATATCATAGAGTCCGCTGTACAAAAACTTATCGTTAAACCGGAGCAGATTGCCCGGATTTGGTGGGAAAAAATACAGAAACAATATTCCCCCATGAATGCTAATGTAAAGTGAAATGAAAAAATATTCGAGAATTTTAATTTAAATTCTTTAGGTTTCCCCCATTCCACCTGCACCATATCCATTTAAAAATGTTGTGGTCATAAATCAGGGCGTAGTATGAGTTGAAGTTCACCTTTAAGGAAACAATTTTATTTTCTTTTTGTATAAAATTCGTGTAAGTTTTTAATAATAAAAAAAAAAAAAATAAAAAAAATATAAAATGAATGTGAATTAATACCCTACAAACAGCCATTATGAATTTATGTAACAGAATTATTATGGAAACCCCGAATTATAATTAAACTCCCTCCCTTTGCTATTAGGGATTATTATTTGGATTTAAAGCCAACAATGGTTTGTTTTGTATAGCTGCTCTTCTCTAAAAATAATCAGTAGTGCGAATAGTATACTATTACTACTACTACTACTACTACTACACAGTATACTACAGTATACTATTACTACTACTACTACACAGTATACTACAGTATACTATTACTACTACTACTACACAGTATACTACAGTATACTATTACTACTACTACTACACAGTATACTACAGTATACTATTACTACTACTATTACACAGTATACTACAGTATACTATTACTACTACTACTACACAGTATACTACAGTATACTATTACTACTACTACTACACAGTATACTATTACTACTACACAGTATACTACAGTATACTATTACTACTACTACAGAGTATACTATTACTACTACTACAGAGTATACTATTACTACTACTACTACACAGTATACTATTATACTACTACTACAGAGTATACTATTACTACTACTACTACTACTACTACTACACAGTATACTATTACTACTACACAGTATACTACAGTATACTTCAGTATACTATTACTACTACTACAGAGTATACTATTACTACTACTACAGAGTATACTATTACTACTACTACTAAAGAGTATACTACAGTATACTATTACTACTACAGAGTATACTTCAGTATACTATTACTACTATTACTACAGAGTATACTTCAGTATACTATTACTACTACGACTTCAGAGTATACTACTACTACTACAGAGTATACTACAGTATACTATTACTATTACTACTACCAGGGTATACAGTATACTATTAATACTATTACTACTACTACTACAGAGTATACTAAAACAAAAACAAAGAAATTTTCTCTTTAGTCTAGATTAAGACCTACTTATTAGAGAACTGCAATGAGTATTCCAAAAGATGAGTAGAATCGAATCATACTCATAATTTCTGATACTTATACGCTTTCATACATACATAATTGGCCATTACAACCCTTCAGTCAGGATTACGACCTAGCTTCTCATACCTACAGTTTAAAGTCGATTCCGAACGACAGATTTTTGAGAAGCTTTTCATGGCAATTTTTACTCTCAGAGTCTTAGCCAGAAATCTGCTGAGAGGAAGTCGCCGAAGAAATATTTTTCGTTTTGATGTCTGACCTGCGATTCAAACCTGGGCCTTTTGTCTAATAAGCCAACACACTACCCACTAGACCACGGCGACTTCAATTCACTTTCATACATATTTTAATATCATGGAATTCGAGTCACTCGAATCATTTATAAGTATTATAAGAGTATTTTTCTAAAGTTATGAATCTAAATGAGTAATTGGCTTAATAAATCAAACATACTTCAAATGGTATGAGTTTGATGTCAATGTTGTATGCGTACTCCTTGCAATCTCTGTACTTATAAATCAACGTTGATAGTGAGTATGAATGCACTCACAAGTAATTAAATTTCAATACTTTGTGGACTCACTCACATATATTCAAAATTTCATGAGTACTTATGAGTAATGAGTAATGATTCATTGCTGTATTAATTTTATTCTACAGATTTAAATCCGATTCCAAACGCTATATTTTTGAGAGACTGTTGCATGGCAATTTTATTTTACTTGGAAAGTTTTTGCTAGAAATCTGGTGAGAGGAAGTTGCGGAAGAAATATTTTCTTTATATTGCCATATCGCCATCTACAATGAATCACTAACTAATCTCGTAGTTTTTGTGTAGTAGTATTAGATATCCTACCGTTTTATTTAAAAAGTAATTCCCCAATTTGCTTTAAGCATTACAAATGACTAAGGGGGGGATGTGATGCTCGTATACAAAATAAATTCACATGGGAATACAATCATCTTGTGATATGGAGGGGGAAATACATAAATATGAGCACAAGTTCATTTCCAGTGTATGTAGGTGATAAGAGGATCAGAATTTGTTGAAAAACAAAATAAAACTTTAAACACTTAAATTACTGAATAAATACGATAAATTCTTAAGCGCAGAGGTCAGTAGTAAATATTTTCGCAATGAAAGCATTTCAATTAAACGTCGCAACAATTGTCGCAATAATTTGTTGTGCTTCTATTGGAATTGTGGAAGTGTCGGGTACTCCACAAAAGCACAAGGCTTCAGATGGTCGGGAATATCTTATTGAAACCGAATACAAGGTAATCTCTAGCTTAATGTCTTACATTTCGGAATTTTGTTTAAAAATTTCCTAAAACTTCTAGTACAACTGGTTTGAGGCCTTTCATGAATGTGCACGACGCCAAAGCCAACTTGTTATCATAGACTCGGCTCAGAAGAATACTGCGATCATTAATCTATTGAAGAAAGTCATTGGACACTCGCATAATTTATGGTTGGGCGGTAATGATGAGTTTAGTTCTAGCCGTGACCATGGTAGACCCTTCTTTTGGTCGACAACTGGAAAAAAATTTACGTTTTCATTTTGGTCGAATGATAACCCGGATAATTATAAAAATCAAGAGCATTGTGTTCATATTTGGGCATCGAAACCCTCCTACCAATGGAATGATGTTGGTTGTGGCAATAAAATGGGTTTCATTTGTGAGGATAATTATTATGTGGAAACGTGCACTAAGAAAGTGAAAACAGAATGTGATGCTGTCAACAAGTTTAATAGCGATGTCTTCCTTAAATTTGAACGTTTACAAAAGGCTAACATGGATCAAATAAATTCGAAATTACAAAGCCTTGATCAAATGGCCAAAGATAGTAAAGGGGAAACGCAAAAATTGCAAAATGTCAACCAGTCTGCTGTACAAAAACTTGTCGATAAACAGGATCAGACGGCAAAGAATTGGTGGGAAAAATTGCAGAAACAAGTCACGGACTTAAGTGGCCAAATGAAACGTTCCACGGACCAGATTAATGCAAATTTTGCTGCAAAACTCAATGTAAAGTGAAATGTTCTTTTAAATTC
Source organism: Sarcophaga peregrina (assembly GCA_014635995.1). NCBI lineage: Eukaryota > Metazoa > Arthropoda > Insecta > Diptera > Sarcophagidae > Sarcophaga > Sarcophaga peregrina. The sequence goes on along the minus strand of CM025792.1, from coordinate 87,236,400 downwards.
TAATGAATATTTTCAATAATTTTTTTATTTATTTATTTCTAGGCCTCTTTTCCATCGCCATATCCATTTAAACATGTCGTGGTCATAAAGCAGGGAGTATGAGCTGCATAATCGTCTTTGGAAGGCAAACAGTTTTTATTTTTTGTAAAAAAAAATTCTTAGAGAGAGAGAGAGAGCAACAGAATAAATTGAATTGAAAAAGAAATTTCATAAATTCGCATTTTCATGAAATTATCAGAAGGTTTGAGAAATACCCAAGTAAGTTAGGCTTTTTAGAATTTATAGAATACGGGCTGAGCAGTTAAGGTGTTGTTCAAGCAGTTTGGTGACACATTTCGTAAAATTCCAATGCGAACTTCGTAAAATTATGATTACCAGAGTGATATATTTATTCACTTACTTAGTTGGTCATAACAACCCTTTATTCAGAGTTACCACCTAGCTTCTCACACCACTTGTGTCTACGTTCACTTTATACATAAGCATAACGGAACATACCGTCGCCGTGGTCTAGTAAGTAGTGTGTTGGCTTATTAGACGTAAAAACCACGGTTCGAGTCCCAGGCCAGACATCCAAATAAAATACAAATAGAATTTTTTCGGCGATTTCCTCTCAGCAGATTTCTGGTAAAAACACTGAGAGTAAATAAAATTGCCATGAAAAATTTCTCATAAAATCTGTCGTTCGGAGTCGACTTTAAACTGAGGGGGTCCCACCACTTATGTATGAAAATTAACACACACAACATAAGTAGTGTGAGAAACTAGGTCAATAATCCTGACTGATGGGTTCTAATGACCAATTATGTATGTATGTATAATGGAACATACAGTTTTAAAGTCGACTTCGAACGACAGATTTTTTTTGAGAAGCTTTTCATGGCGGGTTTATTTATTCTAGCGTTTTGCCTTTTTTGTATTTGACATTGACGTCTAGCCTTTATCAAAAAAGGCAAAACGCTAAGAGTAAATAAACCCGCCATGAAAAGCTTCTCAAAAATCTGTCGTTCGGAGTCGACTTTAAGCTGTAGGTCCCGCCACTCATGTATAAAATTAACGCACACAACATAAGTAGTGTGAGAAATTAGGTCAATAATCCTAGCTGAAGGGTTGTAATGGCCAATTATGTATGTATGTACGGTATCAAATGGTTGGTAGAAGTCCATATCTACCTTCACGGAGTTACTGAAGTTGCTTAACATCGTTCGGCATGGCCTTATCAGTCGGGGATATCTTGCATCTTAGTTTAGTAAACGATTTGGAGTTCAAGAAACTTACATGTGACAAACTATATCGTATTTAGGGCCTATGTATTATAAATTAACCTCTTTCGCGATGGTTATCACGCACATACGGTAGTCACAGTGTTGTATCAAAGCGACTGACGTAGTTACACTACGACAATTTCTTATTGGTCCACAGTAGATGTTGCCACTAATTTATTTGTTCACTTGTGTTTTCGCGAACAAAGACGACAATGTATGACCAGTTGTGCCGTCATGAAAAGTTGCAAGGTGGGGTACAGGTACAGCGTCACAGAAGGGTTAATGGCATGCATTTTCAAATTCGGTAACGTAATAATCATTAACCCTCCGTCCCTGTTGCATAAAAATTAAATTCTTAACGGTTATCAATGCTCTAATAACTACGATGCTGACCTATTTTTCTTTCTTTGTTGCGATTTCATTAAACAAAATGGTTTCGCCAAAAAAACAAAACAAAACAGCTCCCATAATAGACGCTCTAATCTATACGAATACAAAATGGCGTCAACAATAAATTGAACACACAAAAAAAATAACAACAATTTCAATTATTTTTATTCATAATACACGGAGAGAGAGAGAGAGAGATAAACTTGGCATACGCAAAAATCCATACATTTTATTAGCCTAGCACATAGTAGGTAAAGAGAACACATGCTATAGAGAGAGATTACACACATACACACACATTTAAACTCTTTGCAGCCAAAGATCGATGAGAGCAAGAATAACGGTGCTCTCTTAAGAAAATACATGCAAAATAAAAACGTTTAACAAATAAACGACAACAACAACAACAAAAATAAAATTTTTTTTTTTTATATTTTTGCGAGTACAACACAAAAACGAAGAAGAAGAAAAAATATCAACGTGAAGGTAAAAGTTTTTGGTTTTTTTTTACTGCTTTGCACTACTACTTTCACACTTTAACTAACTAACTGTGTGTGTAGGTTGCTTTCTTACGAAGTGTTTTTATAAGACAAACGATTTCAGATGAAAGTCTGTTTATATGGAAATTGCAAATGAAATTGAAAAATGCAAATACGTTGCGTTGGAAACGTTGGTCCATCTTTAAAACCAATTGATGGATGGTAAACACAATTTTGTTTGTGTGAAGAAATTCTTCTCAAATCGTTTGACTTATAAAAACGGATCCTTAAGATTTTTTTTTTTGTTTTTTGGTTTTCCCTCGAAGAATCTAATTAGGTTAGGTTAGAGGACGTGTACTTGTCAATTCTGACAAGTACAATACTCGGTGGTCGAATAGACCCTTTGTACTACGTCCTAGCTTCTCACACCACTTATGTTGTGTGCGTTAATTTTATACATAAGTAGCGGGACCTACAGTTTTAAAGTCGACTCCGAACGTCACATTTTTTTGAGAAGCATTCCATGGCAATTTTTTTACTCTCAGAGTTTTTGCCAGAAATCTGCTGAGAGGAAGTCACCGAAAAATTATTTTCAAATTTTCGTTTTGATGTCTGACCTGGGATTCGAACTCGGGTCTTTCGTCTAATAAGCCAACACACTACCTACTAGACCACGGCGACTTCCTAAGAATCTAATTAAAACGCCGGCAAAACGTCTTAATGTCTGGGTTTAAAAGGTTTAAAACTTTAATAAAGAATACCAAACTCAACTCAAAGCCTGTGGTGAATATTTTTGTTCCACGGAAGACTTCTTCTTCTTTTCACTACAGCAGGTCGAGTCTCTAACTTGCGCCTCGTGGCTCTAATTTGTTGAAACTACATTCCATCTTGTTCATTATTTTCAATTTTTGATGAAGAGATCAATGATTAGACGATCATAACGCTTTAAATTTAGAATAGCAGTTACCTTAGCTTGTTAGACGTGAGGGCTCGGTTCAAACCCTAGCTCAGACATCAGACAACTCAATAGGTTTCTGGCTGGTTTCCCTAAAATCTGTTGTTGGCAGTCGACTTTAAACTAAAAAACTGAACTATTAATTAGAATGAGTACGCATATGAATCAACCACATTTCGAATGTTAAGAGTTTGATGTCAATATTGTGACTCATACTCATTACTACTTATACTTATAAATCAATATTGTACTGAATACGAATGAATCAGAGTAGTTGAATTTCAATTCTATTGATTCACTCATACTCAAAATTGCACAAGTGCTTATGAGTAGCGGAAAAATGATTCACTGCTGATCTCTGGTATGAATATCATATTAAAATAAGTATGAATGCGTATAAATATCAGAAATTATAAGTATGACACGAATCTACTCATCGTTTTGAATACTCGTTGCTGATCTCTGCATCACATTGAATTTTTATACCCAAAACGTTAAGAACTTTTGACTCCCAGAGATATAGATGATGCAATATTATTGCTGGGCTTATGTGTCAATAAACAACACTGGTCTAGAATTTATTCCTGAAAATGATGTAAAACTTTTCGATTTTTAGGGCAAAATTAACAGAAATGAGAATAAGAGATGATGGTAGATGGTATAATTGCCAGCCATAACTGAATTCATTAGGAATCTAACGTAGAGAGTGTTTTAAGTCAAGTTAATTTAAATTCAATTAGACTAAATATCTTAAAACTTAACTAAATCCTGATGACTTTTTCTTTGATGACTTCAGTGGAAGTCTTTGATGATTTTTTTTCTAATATTTGAAGACTTGATACTTTATTTAGCTGGCAATTATGATCACAAGATACCACTCTTCCTAACCTAACCTCATTCTAAGTATTGCCTCATATTTAAAAAAAAAACAAACCATTTTTCTAAAGTTATGAATCAGAATGAGTAGGCTAACTTATGAATCAAAAGTACTTCGAATGGCATGAGTTAGGTGTCCAGTACGTTGTACGCATTGTACTCGTTGCACACCCTGTGAGTATGAATGCACCACAAGTAATTAAATTTCAATACTTTGTGGACTTATTTATATTCAAAATTTGAAATGAGTGCTTATGAGTAGCGAAAAAACGATTCATTGCTGATGACTTTTGTTGACGACTTCAATCGACGTCTTTGACGATTTTTTTTTCTAATATTTGAAGACTTGATACTTTATTTAGCTGGCAATTATGATCACAAGATACCACCCTTCCTAACCTAAACTCAGTCTAAGTTTTGCATCATATTCTAAAAAAAACAAACAATTTTTCTAAAGTTATGAATCTGAATGAGTAGGCTAACTTATGAATCAAAAGTACTTCGAATGGTATGAGTTAAATGTCAACTACGTTGTACGCATTGTACTCGTTGCAACCCCTGTGAGTATGAATGCACCCACAAGTAATTAAATTTCAATACTTTGTGGACTCATTTATATTCAAAATTTTAAATGAGTGCTTATGAGTAGCGAAAAAACGATTCATTGCTGATGACTTTTTTTGACGACTTCAGTGGACGTCTTTGACGATTTTTTTTCTAATATTTGAAGACTTGATACTTTATTTATCTGGCAATTATGATCACAAGATACCACTCTTCCTAACCTAACCTCATTCTAAATTTTGCCTCATATTCTAAAAAAAAACAAACCATTTTTCTAAAGTTATGAATCAGAATGAGTAGACTGGCTTGTATGAGTGTGATGTCAACCACATTGTACGCATTGTACTCGTTGCAACCCCTGTGAGTATGAATGCACCCACAAGTAATTAAATTTCAATACTTTGTGGACTCATTTATATTCAAAATTTTAAATGAGCGCTTAAGAGTAGCGAAAAAACGATTCATTGCTGATCTCTGATTCATATCTCTCTTGGTCTAAGTTTGTAGGCGGTAGTGTATAGGTCAACTGCCAATGCAATTTATTAAAATGCATCCTCAATGTCGTCCAGACAATGCTTCTTCAGATTTCTACTCAAAAATTATACAATTTTGATGAAATTTCTAATCAAACTTTGCACTCCGGTTGTAATTATTTTGATTTTATAAAACTTGAAAGTCTTTATAAAGATAAACAACGAAAGCAACATATTTTATAATGATCTTCTGATCAAGATCATTTGAGAATATGTTCCATAATAAGAATTCTTCCGTAGTTTAGAACCAAAATTAATATTAAACACGGGCAAGTGTTACCTACTAAAGCCTTTAAGATTTTGAATTGCATTGAAAACAGCGGCTTTTGACAATTAGGCGTGATCCACTTTATTATTTGCCTTTATTACTTGCAATAACCCATGTAATCGCTACTTCATTCTCTCCTCAATCTTATTGAAGTCTTACTTAATATTTCAGCATTAAATTTCCTCAATTGGATTGGATCTTGAGATAAGTTTCCTTTAACGATATCTGACAGGGGTTAATTCCGATAAATTCTTGTTAGATTTGATTTAATTTTCGTAAATCTCATAGCATGAGTCTTACTAAACCAGTCTCAAAGTGGAGTTGTAAGAAGACACCTTTAAAGCATTTATTCGTGAGATATCGGCCGAAATGCTGGAAAGAGTATGCCAAAATTGGACTAAGCGGATGGACATTTGAGGAGCAGTTGCGGTCAACATTTGCATGAAATAATCTACAAACATTATGAAGTTGCCGTGGTCTAGTAGGTAGTGTGTTGGCTTATTAGACTTAAAAGCCAGGGTTCGAGTCCCAGGCCAGACATCAAAATAAAATACAAAAAAAAAATATTTATTCGGCTATTTTCTCTTAGCAGATTTCTGGGCAAAAACTCTGAGCGTGAAAAAAAATTGCCATGAAAAGTTTCTCATAAAAATCTGTCGTTCGGAGTTGTCTTTAAACTGAGGGGGTCCCGCCACTTGTGTATAAAATTAAAACACTTAGCATAAGTAGTGTGAGAAACTAGGTTGTATTCCTAACTGAAGGTTTGTAGGAGCCAATTATGTATGTATACCTTGGACTATATACAGTCATCACATTGATACCTAGAAGAGTTGAATTCTAAATGAAAAAGTATCAGGCCCCCTTGAAATTGTCATTCATTCAATACAGTAATCCCTCCATTTACGTCCTAGAATGTTCCGGAAAAAGGCAACGTAAAGCGAATTTCAAAGAACTCATATTATCAGATCCACTTTTCATGGCAATTTTATTTACTCTCCGAGATTTTGCCAGAAATCTGCTGAAAAGCCGCAAAAAATACTTTTTTTTGTATTTTATTTTGACATCTGGCCTGGTACTCGAACCCTGGCTTTACGTCTAATAAAACAACACACTACCTACTGTTTTATTTATAAACAACAGAAGCGACGTAAATCGAATGACGAAGCAAATCGAAGTTGAAGGGAACAAAATTTTTGACGACGTTAATCGAAACAACGTAAATCGAGGGAATACTGTACATTGCTACGTGAAACTATTGCAGTCGTATGCAGCATAACACCATCAGATAGGAGAGTATATGAGTTAGGGGTAGAAAAGGCAAAAAGTTTTCATAATTTCGCGTTTCGCGATGGTCGATAAGTACCATGAGGTAGTTTGTAGCGAAATATGTTGTCATTTAACCAGGATTTGAGAATAAAAATGCGAATTTTTTGAAGCGCCATTCGAGTTTTCCTGTTGCTATTAACCCTGTAATCCAAATAACTGCCTTTCATCCAGTGGCTCTAGAACTACATGGACCATGAGATAGTTTGTAGCGAAATATGTTGTCCTTTACCCAGGATTTGAGAATTCAAATGCGAATTCTTGGAAGGGAAAACAAACGAAATCCTAACTCCAGCTAACATGTTATGCCAGCACATGTTATGGTGAGTGGGTAAAAATTGGCACACCCTGACAAAATGCCTAGAAAGAATGCATGGAAATGAAACAGAAGTACGGAAGAGATAATCTGCGTACTTGTAGCCAAAAGGCTAAAGGTACGGGCGTATTTGTAGCCAAAAGACTAAAGTCATGGGACATCCTACGTTCGTTTTTAGAATATGAAAAGTAAACAAAGCTACTAGCGAACCCCTTATCATAATTTTGCTAAGCAATTGCATTGCTTTTCATACTAATTTCGATTAATTTTAGCTTAAAACTCTACTACTTAACAGCTGGGTTGAAGGGTTTGCAGGTTTGGGATGGTTTTTTAGCCTTACACTACAGTTGTGGAGGCACAATTGCGTTTTTTAAAGATTTTTCCCCTTAAAAAGGAAGCAAACCATCTCTATGGAAAGAAACGGCGCTGCAATTGAATACGATTTAAATGGTTTACACCTCTGCATTGGAGAACAAATGATTATGATTTGTTTTATTGTTGTTGTTTTTAATCATTGTTACTCTTGCTGCTGTTGTTGTTGTTATTGGTATTGTCAACATCATATTTTTGTATGATTGCCAGCCGTAGTGTGGGAAATAAATCTCTTGTAGTTGTTTTGTTTTTTTTTTTCTTTCATATGATATCCGTTGTGCCAAAGTCTCACAAAAATAATATGCCAGAGTATGTGTACGTATAAGTGCAAAAATTGTGCATGCACATGTTTGCTTGTGTTGTGTTGTGTTTGACTATGAAATAGAAAACGACAACGATGATGATGATGGCGATGATGATGATAATGGTGATGATAATTACAAACGTATGTACGTTGTGTTGATGAGACAAACAAACTAGGCTCTTAACCGATACCGATACCGAAACCAACCGACCGACCTTGCGCGTAACGTTCGTTAAATGGCGAAAACCAAAAAGCACACACACACACACGCACACAATATAACAAGCAATAAAACTTCAAGTCTGCTGTGAACTAAAAATGCAGAAAATTTTTTTTTTATTTACAATTGAGAGACAGACACAAACGTTACACCACAGACAGTGTTTGTTCGTGCCGTACGTTCGTTTCGTTGTTGCGTTCTAATGCGATTTTTCTTTTCTTTGCTATTTTTTTGTTTTTGTTTTTTAATTATATTAGTTTTGTTATTGCAATTCAAGTAAAAGCAAGTGCAAAATTAAATGAAATAAGAATTATGAAACAAAATAACGGTAAAATATACAATAAAAATGAAAAGATAAATCAAAAGGCAAATAAAAAAAAGAGAAAGAAACAAGAACAAGAACAATCATGTCGTGTCGTGTCGGTTTGTGTTGTATTAAGTCGCCTTTACTGCAAGCGAACAAAAAGCAGCAGCAGCAGTTAAGCAAAATATGAAAGTGAATACGAGGTAAAGAATGTTACAAAATGTGAGTTCTTAAGACTGCCTTACCCACCATTACAGTTAATTAAAGTGCCGTAAACTAGAAGAATGTCATAAAAGTCAATGTAAAATTATTATTTTCGTATATAAAAACAAAAACAGGAATTAAAAAACTATTTGTTTTCTAATAAAAAAACAAACAAATATAACAACACAATATTAAAATACGTTCTAAAAAAATTTGAGAAAAAAATACAAAACAAAACTACGCAGCAGACAATATTTTTTCAATATCAAAACAATACAGCAGCAGCAAGCAGCAAGCGACAAAATAACCAAAGAAATATATTTTTAAAGTATATCTGTGTGTGCGTGTGTGTGTAAGAATATAAAACTCAAACAAAACACCACATATACTCATACATACACATGTGGACATGAAATTTGTAAACAAAACATTTGTTATGGCGACAAAACGACACTTTAATATTCAAAAATAATAAAGAGGTTGAATTAAATACACTTTTACACGAAATTAAAAAAAAACAAAACAAAACAACAACGCAATATACTTTGTACAAATACATATAAATATGCATATATGCATGTGTGTGTGTACATTGTAATGAAATCACCAACAACAACAAACAAACAAACAATAACAAACAAATTCAATTCAATTGCTGCTGATTGAAAATACCAACTAACCAACATTTGTGTGTCATTTCATGTTTATGTATTTACTGTTGTTGTTGTTTTGTTTTACGACTGCCTCCGAGTAATAAACTCAACTCTTTTTTCTCTCTCTCTCTCTCTCTCTCTCTCTCTTTCTCTTCTTTTGTCTTCTTCATCAATAAAACACCCCGTTGCTTGCTTACTTACTCTGTTTGTTTGTTTTTGTTTTTTAACATTTGCCACTTTCTCTTGGGTTTTGTTTTCCCCAACTATACGACAATAGAAATACATACATACACACATACAAATAAACAAAAAATAATAATGATAAGATTTCTCAAGTGTTTTATTGATTGTGTGTCGTTGTTGTTGTCGTCGTCGTTTAAAACGCCATTGCCCGCTTCAGGGACAAATGGCAATGATGGGCAATAAGCGCCATTAGCGCCAAACATTTACTTTTTTGTTGTCAGTTTTTAAGCATCAGGTCTGGGACACTTCAAAAATCGAAAAAAAAAACATCCAAAATAACAACAAAATAAATTAAAAATGTATGAATTTGTATGTATGTGTGTGTGGTGTTTAAAAAGCTCAAACAACTAAGGAAATAAAACTTATGCCTACACATACACTTACATACATATGTATAACATTACCAGCAATTGGGGCTGAGTGATTATAGTCAATTATGGTGTTGCCAGATGTTAAATTTTAAAAGATTCTTAATTTAACATTTACGCCAAGGGAAAATCAATGAAAAGTGCTGGATTTTCACCATGCATAGTTAAAAATTAAGATAACACACACACTTTTTTTTTGGCGTGTGAGGTAGGGTTCAAAATGCCTTCGCACTTGCAGTGATCGTCATCAGCTGCGTCGAGTGGTGCTTCCACTAAAAAAATCACTCCTCCTTCTGGGGATACTCCCTTCCCGGGACGGCTATCTGCAATACTTCGGGAAGTACCCAAAACGACGTCCAGTTAAGGACCGTTGTCTACTCTCCCACGTCAGGGTACGCCATATTTGAAGCCAGCTTCATGCTATTGGCTCGTCTTCTCATGTATCATTCCGTTGTATTGTATCAAGGTCGAACTTCTTTCTGCGGAATACATATTCAACGTATCTTCTCACAGCGTTCCATTTCATCTCACTTTCGAGCATTGCGTTCACAATGGTCGCGGGTGTAAATTCACCAATTTGTTTCATCAACATGTTCTTCTCGTCTTGCCATTTAATGCATTGGAAGAATGTGTGTTCAACGTCGTCACTCATTTCCTCACAATAAATGCAGCCAGGATCAGTCACCTTGCCCATACGGTATAGGTATTTTCGGAAATAACCATGACCAGAGAGAAACTGGGTCCGAAAATAGTTAGTTTCCACAAAGGTTCTCCTTATCCATGCCTCTATAGATGGAATAAGTTTATAAGTCCATCTTCCGCATGTTTCCTCGTTCCATCTACTTTGCCATCGCCGTAGTATTTGAGATCTGAGATCTGCGCTACTAATGGGAAGATTTTCGCTCTTCATTCTCCAAGATTTTCTTCGCTCAAATGCCTGCAGGTCAATAGGTATCACACACTTCTTTACATTGCAAAATATGAAAGTGAATACGAGGTAAAGAATGTTACAAAATGTGAGTTCTTAAGACTGCCTTACCCACCATTACAGTTAATTAAAGTGCCGTAAACTAGAAGAATGTCATAAAAGTCAATGTAAAATTATTATTTTCGTATATAAAAACAAAAACAGGAATTAAAAAACTATTTGTTTTCTAATAAAAAAACAAACAAATATAACAACACAATATTAAAATACGTTCTAAAAAAATTTGAGAAAAAAATACAAAACAAAACTACGCAGCAGACAATATTTTTTCAATATCAAAACAATACAGCAGCAGCAAGCAGCAAGCGACAAAATAACCAAAGAAATATATTTTTAAAGTATATATGTGTCTGTGTATGTGTGTAAGAGTATAAAACTCAAACAAAACACCACATATACTCATACATACACATGTGGACATGAAATTTGTAAACAAAACATTTGTTATGGCGACAAAACGACACTTTAATATTCAAAAATAATAAAGAGGTTGAATTAAATACACTTTTACACGAAATTAAAAAAAAACAAAACAAAACAACAACGCAATATACTTTGTACAAATACATATAAATATGCATATATGTATGTGTGTGTGTACATTGTAATGAAATCACCAACAACAACAAACAAACAAACAATAACAAACAAATTCAATTCAATTGCTGCTGATTGAAAATACCAACTAACCAACATTTGTGTGTCATTTCATGTTTATGTATTTACTGTTGTTGTTGTTTTGTTTTACGACTGCCTCCGAGTAATAAACTCAACTCTTTTTTCTCTCTCTCTTTCTCTTCTTTTGTCTTCTTCATCAATAAAACACCCCGTTGCTTGCTTACTTACTCTGTTTGTTTGTTTTTGTTTTTTAACATTTTGCCACTTTCTCTTGGGTTTTGTTTTCCCCAACTATACGAACAATAAGAAATACATACATACACACATACAAATAAACAAAAAATAATAATGATAAGATTTCTCAAGTGTTTTATTGATTGTTGTGTCGTTGTTGTTGTCGTCGTCGTTTTAAACGCCATTGCCCGCTTCAGGGACAAATGGCAATGATGGGCAATAAGCGCCATTAGCGCCAAACATTTACTTTTTTGTTGTCAGTTTTTAAAGCATCAGGTCTGGGACACTTCAAAAATCGAAAAAAAAAACATCCAAAATAACAACAAAATAAATTAAAAATGTATGAATTTGTATGTATGTGTGTGTGTGTTTAAAAAGCTCAAACAACTAAGGAAATAAAACTTATGCCTACACATACACTTACATACATATGTATAAACATTACCAGCAATTGGGGCTGAGTGATTATAGTCAATTATGGTGTTGCCAGATGTTAAATTTTAAAAGATTCTTAATTTAACATTTACGCCAAGGGAAAATCAATGAAAAGTGCTGGATTTTCACCTGCATAGTTAAAAATTAAGATAACACACACACTTTTTTTTTTGGCGTGTTTCGCACTTGCAGTGATCGTCATCAGCTGCGTCGAGTGGTGCTTCCACTAAAAAAATCACTCCTCCTTCTGGGGATACTCCCTTCCCGGGACGGCTATCTGCAATACTTCGGGAAGTACCCAAAACGACGTCCAGTTAAGGACCGTTGTCTACTCTCCCACGTCAGGGTACGCCATATTTGAAGCCAGCTTCATGCTATTGGCTCGTCTTCTCATGTATCATTCCGTTGTATTGTATCAAGGTCGAACTTCTTTCTGCGGAATACATATTCAACGTATCTTCTCACAGCGTTCCATTTCATCTCACTTTCGAGCATTGCGTTCACAATGGTCGCGGGTGTAAATTCACCAATTTGTTTCATCAACATGTTCTTCTCGTCTTGCCATTTAATGCATTGGAAGAATGTGTGTTCAACGTCGTCACTCATTTCCTCACAATAAATGCAGCCAGGATCAGTCACCTTGCCCATACGGTATAGGTATTTTCGGAAATAACCATGACCAGAGAGAAACTGGGTCCGAAAATAGTTAGTTTCCACAAAGGTTCTCCTTATCCATGCCTCTATAGATGGAATAAGTTTATAAGTCCATCTTCCGCATGTTTCCTCGTTCCATCTACTTTGCCATCGCCGTAGTATTTGAGATCTGAGATCTGCGCTACTAATGGGAAGATTTTCGCTCTTCATTCTCCAAGATTTTCTTCGCTCAAATGCCTGCAGGTCAATAGGTATCACACACTTCTTTACATTCATACATACATAATTGCTCATTACAATACTTCAGTCAGTATATATATCTTAATTTTTAAAGTCGATTCAGAACGTCAAATTTATTAAGAAACTTTTCATGGCAACTTTTTATTTACGTCTTAAGAGCTTCTACCAGAAATCTGCTAAGAGGAAAACACTTTAGAATTATTTTTTCATATTTCTTTTCATTGGAGATGTCTGACCTAATGTTGGAACCGTGGCCTCAGATCTTTTAAGCCAACACATTACCCACTAGACTATGGCGACTTCTCTATAAAACGCTGTCTCTAAAGTAGCGCCACAAATAAGTCTAGCGGCACTAAATCGCGTGATCTTCTTGGTTAATTGCTCTTACCTAAGCATAATATTGCTTTTTCTAAACGGTCCGCCAAATAACTTATTTTGCATTATCAGCCGCAAAGCTGATGTCGGTTGGCCGCCTCGAAGTTGCGATTTGACACCGTTGGATTATTATTTGTGGGATAACGTCGAAGATAAGTGTTACGCCGACAAGCCAGAGACAATTGTTGCTTTAAAGGACAATATTCGTGAAGCCATTAGTGAAATACAGTTGCACACAATCAATAATGTGCTTAAAAATTGGACCGATCATTTAGGCAACTGCATGGCCAGCCGAGGCAGCCATTTAAATGAAATTATTTTCCATTATTAACCGGAAGGATCGTACTTTCAAATAAAAAAAGAAATTTAAGAAATTATTCAGTCGATTTTCTTTTTTAAAGCATTTTCAAAAAACTTTAGAAACTTCTCATGCTATAAAGCCTTTTCCTCCGAGTTATGTGGCTCGCCATTAAAACCCTAGTCTTACATACATACATAATTGGTAATTAAGATCCATCAGTCAGGATTATTGACCTAGTTTCTCACACCACTTATGTTGTGTGTGTTAATTTTATACATGAGTAGCGGGATTTACAGTTTAAAGTCGACTCCGAACGACAGATTTTATGAGAAACTTTTCACGGCAATTTTATTTGCTCTCAGAGTTTTTGCCAGAAATCTGCTAAGAGGAAATCGCTGAACAAATACTTTTTGTATTTTGTTTTGATGTCTGGCCTGGGACTCGAACCCTGGCTTTTTCCCTAGCCTTGCTTTATTAAAACCACACATATCGTCCAGTTCATTATTTTTTAATTGCAAGCTATTGGCGTCTGCTGTCATTCGACCTTAGTGCTTTGAATTGTCGTTAACACAACTTTCAAAGGCATTTTCTTAAAATAATCCAGACCACTGAGCATCCTTTGGCTAAAGGGCTTACCAAATAGAGATTTCTTTCGTGAGCAATGACTTTTCCATGAACATTTCTTTAAGCTAATGCGAGAAATTTTTGGTAATTATACGAACATATCGCTCTAAATTGATGATAGGGGTTCTAACAGGGTTGTTTTTGAAAAATACGGTCCAATTGATAACTTCCGACTATAATTAGTAACTTTTCTTAAAAGAACTGGGTTCTTAGAACTCATTTTATTTAACTTAACCGCGTTGTGTATGAAAACAAATTATTTATAAACATAAGCCTTAAAAGCGTTGTTCTAGCGTTGTGATTGAAGCTTAAGGGAGCTGTGGGTGAAGGGAGTATTTCCTTAACATTTTTTTATTTCAAAGAACAAATTCCAAAATTTAAGATTTTCAACACCATATAAAGTGGTGGAGTTGTTATTTTTCTTTTTTTGCTATGTGGCATCACTGTACTAATATATGAAAAGAACTGTAAAAACAAAAACAAAAAAACACCAACTCTTTAGAACAGAAAAAAAACAAAAACAAAAACCTTAAAAACATTGAACTAAAGTGGTAGAGAGATGAAAAGAGTATGAGTGAGTGTTTAAGTTTTAGTTAGACTTTGTACTGCTAATGTTTATTTATTTATTTTTTTTTATTATTGTTTTTGCTGCCGCTCTGCTATCGTAGTTGTTATTGCTGGGTTTATGTTGATTTGTTAATGAAACGACAGCAACATTATGATCATAATACACGAGTAAACCAAAATTATTGGAGAAGTTACATAGAGACAGCATAGTTGCTGGTGTACGATAGTGGTGGCGGTGGTGTGGTGTGGTGTTGCTGTTGTTGTTGTTTTGCAAAATATTTTTTTTTAGTTTCTTTTTGTTTGTGTTTTGCTGCTGCTACTTTACTATACTTCCTCTAAACAAGGGAATTTGTTGTTGTTTTAGGTTTCTGTTGACGTTAATTTTAAAGTGGTTCTGGAGTACATTGAACCAAAAAGAGAGGGAGAGAGAGAGTGATTATGAGAGCAACAAGAACAGAATAGAATAGAAAAATGTGTGTTGAACTGATTTTATATTTCTTGTGTTTATTTTTGTTTGTTTGTATTCGGGGGGTTTGTTCGTTCTCTCCGCTTTACCCCATAATTCAGTTGGCCCTCACCACTCTCTCTTATTATTTTACAAGATTTGCTTGTTTGTTTTGGCACTATTTTTTTTTTCTTTCTTCTTCTTCTTCTTTTCTGTTTCTCTTTACTGCTTATGGTGTTTGTTTTTGTTTTTGCTTTTAGTACTGCTAAAAGTGAAGTGTTTTGTATTGTGTTCAGTTCATTAAAAACACAGCAAAAGTTTTGTTGCTAAAAAAACAAAAAAATAAAAACAAAGTGAAGTTAACAATTGCCACAAATTAAGTAACTGTTCTTATTGCTCCTTATTATTCTGTGTTTTGCATTTTTCGATTTTCGATATCTTGAAACGTAAGATTCCGTATACGATGTTCTAATTTGATTACTTGCTGCTGCGTATAAGCATTGAAAGTGCGTAAGTAGTCTGAGTAGTTTTAAGTATTTTTTAATAAAAAAAAAAAAAAAAAACAAAACAAACAAAAATATTTCAATTACAAACTTTTTCCATAGCTAATAAGACCATAAATATAGGTTTCAATGGAAAAGTGTAACCCACCTTCGGCTTCAGTTCTTTGTTATCGGTTGCCGTTATTGTTGCGGTCAACTACAAGTCCCAGGCCAGACATCAAAAATTAAAAAAAAAAAATATTTTTTCGGCGACTTCCTCTCTCTCAGCAGATTTCTGGCAAACACTCTGAGAGTAAAAATTGCCATGAAAAGTTTCTCAAAAATCTGTCGTTCGGAGTCGACTTTAAACCGTAGGTCCCGCCACACTCATGTATAAAATTAACCCACACAACATATGTGGTGTGTGAGAAGCTAGGTCGTAATCCTGACTGAAGGGTTGTAATGGCCAATTATGTATGTATGTACATTAGAGGCAGCATTTTACAGAGAAGTCGCCATAGCTACAGCTCCGAGGTGACCAAACGACATCAGCTCTGATGCTGATAATACGATCAAATCATCGAGTGTAGTTTCGGCTGTGTGGTACGTAACGCCATCCTGTTCAAACCAAATGTTGCCAATATCCTCCTCTTCAATTTTTGTGAACAAAAATTCATTCAACATGGCCCAATAACGATCGCCATTGACTGTAGCGGCCATTCCTTGCTCATTTGCGAAGAAAAATGGCCCAATTATACCTCTGGACCAAAATCCACACCAAACAGTGACTCGTTTTGGGTGCAACGGCTTTTCTTGGGGGTTTTCTGTGCCCCAAATGCGACAATTTTGCTTGTTTACATACCCGCCAAGATCAAACAGAGCTTCATCTGAAGAGATGATTTTTTTTTTTGCCAAAATCGGCATCTTCTGTAAGTCGATCGCAGGCCCATTTAGCGAAGCAGGCCCGATTCAAACCCGGATCTTTTGTCTAATAAGCCAACACACTACCCACTACACCACGGCGACTTCAGCCTATTCAGCTGACTATTTGCCTTTAAACTTTCAATAATCCATATACGATGTGCCAAGAATGATAAACTAAAGATTACTCCTTGCCCATGATTTCCCGTTAGATGACGTTGTTGGGCTATTTTAAAGGTTTCCAAGTCTTTTTCATATAAGAAAATTAACATTTCTTCTAAAAAGTGTATGCACCTACGCGAAAGTAGTTGGCAACCCTGAAATATAACTTACATTATCATTAGCCAATAGGAAAACAATGAAAACAATTTCCGTGACGTCATTGATTTAACATACGCAGAAAGTTTTAATTTTGTGTGCGTGATGGCGTGGTGCCTCTAATGTAGCGCCACAAATAAGTTTAGCGGCACTAAATCGCGTGATCTTCTTGGTTAATTGCTTTTACCTAAGCATAATATTGCATTTTCTAAAGGGTCCGCCAAATAACTTCTTTCGCATTATCAGCCGCAGAGCTGATGTCAGTTGGCCACCTCGGAGTTGGGATTCGACACCGTTGGACAATTATGTGTGGGGTGCTGTCAAAGATAAGTGTTACGCCGACAAGCCAGAGACAATTAACGCTTTAAAGGACAACATTCTTGAAGCCATTTGTGGAAAAAACAGCTGCACACAATCGATAATGTGCTTAAAATTGAACTGATCGGTAGGCTACTGCATGGCCAGCCCAGGCAGCCATTTGAATGAAATTATTTTCCATTATTAACCGGAAGGATTGTACTTTCAAATAAAAAAGAAATTTAAGAAAATATTCGAGTTTTTTTTAAAGCATTTTCAAAAACAGAAAGGAGTTATTTGGCGGACCCTTTACAAAATTAAGAAAAGTACTTTTTCCTTCTTGTAAAGAAAATTTATTACTTTTTAATCACTAAATTGAATTTTAATTTAGAAATTTTGGTACTTTCTACCGAAAAGTACTTTTTTTATACTTTGTTCTTCACGAATGGTACTTATTAAGTTTCTTTTTTCTTCTTTCTTTGCAGATTCCTTTCTGGACACACAAAGTAAGTACAAAATGAAAACAAATCTTTTACAAACGCATGCAAACTGGGGGGATAGTGCCGTTTTTAGTACAAAAATAAATTTATTCTTATTGTTTAGTACTTTTATCATTTAAAAGTACTTTTTATTTATTATTGAAGTCTATTAAAGTACCTTTTTGGGGAGTTTTTTTTTTGTTTATTTCATGTGTGTTATGTAAGTGTGGAGAGATGCCCCATTTATTTACTAGAAATTGTTGCTTTTTTTTCTTAGGGGATTTTTTTTTTTGATTCTCTTGTTTTGACCCTTTCATAGGCAAAAATCATTTTTGAAGACATTGACGTGGTAAGCAGCCAGTCATTAATTTAGTGAAGCAACCTAAAAAAAAATTGATAGAAAAAAAAACTGTGGAAAATAAAATTTACATGAAAATAAATTATTTATAAAAAAAAACAACAACAACAACAACAAAAAATGAAATTAAAAACAAAAACAAAGAAAATTAATTATAAATAAATAAGACTAAAACTAAAAACAAAAACAAAAAAAAAAATTAAAAATAAGCCTACAAAACCTATTTGAATTACAATTATAAGGTGTAGTAAAAAAGGAATCCATTCGATTTTCCATAGGTGACATAAGTATGTCTACCAGAGATCAGTAATGAATCGTTTTTACGCTACTCATAAGCACACTCAAGAATTTTCAAATAAAAGTGAGTATTCAATACAATTGAAATTTAACTATGTACTCGCGATTCATTTATACTCACTACTACATTGTTTTATAAGTACAGAAGTTGCAAGAGTTGATACCAAACTCATTCCATTCGAAATATGTTTGATTCATAAGCTTGCCTACTCATTTAGCTTCATAAGTTTAAAAAAATATTCTTAAAATACTTAGATATGATTCGAATGACTCGAAGAATTCATCAAAATTTATTGTTTTAGTTATTGTTGTATTTAGCAAATATTACAATCTTCTAGTAAGTATTTTTATGTTCGTAAGTATCAGAAATTATGAGTATGATTCGATTCTATTCATCGTTTTGGATTCTACCGTATGAAACTTGAAATATGTTCTGAATTTTTAAAGCCCAGAACATCAAGATCTTCTTTCTATTGCCCTAATTATTAGAAGAGAATAATGGATTTCTTTTTACTACCTCTTATAGTATACTTCTTATTCCTACTATGTTTGTAGTACGTCTTTAGTAATTAAATAAAAAGATGGAAAAAAACATTTAAAAAAAATCTGCCTATTGGTGTGGCGTTTGCTTTAGTAATGGATTTCTATTTACTACCCCTTATATTCTTCTTCTACCTTCTAGCTATTGAATGCTTCAAGCAAAACTTGAAAATTAGGCTGAATTTTCGTTGCCCAGAGTTTCTGCCGCCTTAATCACTACAACGCAATAGAGGATTTCAATTTACTACCCCTTTAATTGTTGTTCTTCTTCCTTCTAGGTATTGCGGGCTTTAAGAGAAACTTGAAAATTTGCTCTGAAAATGTATGCCCAGAGCTTCCGCCGCCCTAATCATTACAACGCAATAATGGATTTCAATTTACTACCCCTTTAATTGTTGTTCTTCTTCCTTCTATGTATTGAGTGCTTCAAGCGAAACTTGAAAATTAGGCTGAATTTTCGTGTCCAGAACTTCCGCCGCCCTAATCATTACAATGCAATAATGGATTTCTATTTACTACCCCTTATATTGTTTTTCTTCTTCCTTCTAGGTATTGAGTGCTTCAAGCAAAACTTGAAAATTAGGCTGAATTTTCATGCCCAGAGCTCCGCCGCCCTAATCATTACAACTGAATAATGGATTTCTATTTATTACCCCTTATATTGTTCTTCTTCTTCTTCTTTAGTCTACGTATGTAGTATGTACGTCTTTAAAAATTAAAGTAAAAATAAAAAAAAACGATGAAAAACGAAAGAAAACATTTTAAAAATATCTGCTGCCTATTGGTGGTCGTTTGTTGTGAGTTGCGTTTGATCGTTCTGCCGCCGCCATACAACACCACCACCACCACCACCCGTTCGTTTGTCCATTCATGCCTTTCGGTAATTTGCCAGTCATTTGAAATGTTTAGGTGTTTATCTACTTGTCGATACGGTTATTGTTATTGTTCTTGTTGCTGTTCGTGGACTCTGACGCAAATACAAAATAATAACGAACGGAACGAACGTTTTTTGATGTAAATCAAATGATGATTTTTTTATGACGTCGAGAGAAAAACAAAAAATTGTTTTTGTTGTTTTTTATTAATTTATTAAATGTATAGGCAGGCAGGCATAGGCCTCTATTATGATCTCCCCTTTACCGTTTTATACCTTAAAGTTAATCGCTTGCTCGCATACATAACCTTGTAAAGTTTATTATTCTTTTTTTGTTTTCTGTTGTTGTTGTTGTTTGTTGTTTATTTTTTGATTTCATTTTTCGTTTCATTTCGTTTCTATTTTGTTTCGCTGGCGTCATTAAATTCTTTGTTGTTTTTTTGTTTTTTTTTTTGTTGAAAAATGTTTGTGTTTTTCATTATTTTTTCCCGTATCTCCTCTCTCTCTCTCTCTCTCTACTCGTATAACGATAAAGTTTTCTTGTGCCTGTGTGTGTGTGCATGCCTATTCAGTGTGTAAATAGAAGTTTTAAGCGTTTTTGTTGTTTTTTTCTGTGTTTATATATTACAGGTGAATTTTGTAATGGATATTGACGTTAAAGGGGATTTTTTTTCTTCCATTTTTTTTTTGTTTGTTTCAAAAAAAGTACTTAAACGGTGTGATAAGAAAATGTTTTTTTGTTTTTGTTGTTTTGTTGGTGATAACCACACGCTTTATAATTAATTGCGCTGGTATTTCATAAGTGTTTGTGATGGCAATATCGTCAATAACTTGTATTAAATACTTGAAAGTGACTTGAAGTCGCCATAGTTTGGTAGATAGTGTGTTGGCTTGTTTCATGTAAGGCCACGGTTCAAACCCCAGGTCAGACATTTCCAACTCTAAGAGTAAATAACAGTGCCATGATAGGTTAGGTTAGGTTAGAGGACGTGCACCTGTCGGTCAAGACAAGCACAGTACCCGGAGGTCGAAATTGACCCTATTGTACATCGTCCTTAGGGGAGGAAGGAAATGGAGAATATAGGAATGTAGGGAAGGGAGGGAGAATGGGAAACGGAGGAATGAAAAGAAACAGACACAAAACAATAGAGGTTGAGAGTGCGACTACACTTATGTAGCCCTAGCACCTTTCAACCAGCCCAAGCTGCTAATGAATCTGTGAATCGGCTCTCGACACAGAACTCAAGTTCTCAAAGAAGGTCCTGCCAAGGGTCCTTAACCTCAACCTACCAGTTGCAGAGGAGATGTTCGACAGTCTCTAACTCCTCATCGCAACATACCCTGCAATAGTCCGGCTGGGATCTGTTCCAGATCCCCGTCAGCGACCTAATCTCGCAGTGCCCCGTGATAAAACCGACAACCAACCTTAAGCTGGCCTTACCCAAGTCCAGCAGCCACTCTGTCCTCTTGCAGTCCATAGCAGGCCATAGACGCCTAGAAACAGAACAACTCGATTCGTTCCCCCAACGTCTCTTCTCTTCCCTCTTGACCCATCCATCGATGAGGCCATAGAGGTGACAGACTGGGTGGTCAAGACCAACCGTCAAATCGCCACCTGAAAACGAACCTAACCTAGCGAAGGCAGCCGCCGTCTCATTGCCCCGTATTCCGCTGTGACCCGGAACCCAGCATAGACGGATACGGTCCGGTCCAAAACTCCTTAACGACTCTTTGCATAGTGCCATGATAAGTTTCTCAAAAATTTGTCGTTCGAGAGGTCCCGCCACTTATGTATGAAATTGACACACTTAACATGAGCGGTGTGCGAAGCTAGGCCGTAATCCTGCCTATGGCTTGATTAAATCCATTTTTTTGTTGGCTCTCAGGTTTTACTGGCATATCGGACATAACTATCCCAGAATATCACAATAGTTTAAGCATTTTTTGTAAACAACTAACTCCTGATCGTTTAATAAGTTCTTAGTAAATAGCCCCATTAGCCATTAACAATCTCGATTAATGGATTTCAGCCTCCCTTAACTTATTCTTCCAGGAGCCTTTGCTTCCTGCAAGCCTACGCCAGTTGTTCACACTGTATTAGTATGTTAGTACTTCCCCGATCTAGTCCTTCCAACACAAACAAGATTGTCCTCTTTGCCAACTTTCGCAAATCTCTGCATCAAATACCCATCTCGCCATATCGAACGACATGTTGATGACGAGGCTTCCCCGATCTGGGTTTTCCAATGCAAACAAGGTCGCCTTTCCGATTTCTGCAAAACTCCGCGTCCAATACCCGTGTCTTAGCCGCTGGATGTTAATACTCTCATACTTCGTCGCAATGTGGCGTGTGCTTCATTGTTCTATCGGTACTATCTATAATGGGAGGTGTTCTCGGGAGATAAGGGGCTTGGTTCCCAATAACCACATATTTTTACGTGGTACTCGAACTTCTCGCAGAGCACATCCTTTTGTGGTTGATTGTCCAGTGAACCGCACAATGCATTACACGGAGAATTCATTTTTTCGCCCGCACTGCTCGCTTGTGGAATGATCTTCCTGCGAGAGTCAATTACCGTCAATTACGATATTGGTGAGTTTAAATCGAATGTCCATAAACACTACTCCCTCTTTCCTTCTTCCTATAAACTATTTTCCTAAACTTGCACAATGCATGAATAGGGGCCATCCCCTGAGTGTTGGTTTTTATTAAAAAAAAAAAAGAGTAATCCTGCGCTTGATCTCTAGATTTCCACCATTTCTGGTTGTAACAAAGACACTACTACCCCCTTAAATTCTATCGAATATTGGAACACAATACGAAAAGTATTCACCTAAAAATGTTTGTTGGGTGAGCCAGCCATTGTCAGTTCAATATGGAATACCAGCCCAGAATATTTCTTGTTTGTTTTGCGTTCTAATTAAATTCAAATTCATTGGGTTTGAAAGAGTCGCCTTCAATTTTTAATAAAGCGAAGAGAATAATTTTCCCCATTTACATTGAAACTCAAGTACTTGGTACAAAAACAGATAAAATTGTTTTTTTTGTTTTTTTAGGGCAAAGGGGGTAGGTAACCGAGGCCCATATTTATTTGTTTGTCTTTCCTCTGGAACAGATGTCACAAAATTTCAAATTTCAATTGAATTTCCATTTCAATTCTCAATTTCCACTTACAATTAGTACAAGTACGAGAATTTTTTGTTGTTGTTGTTTGTTTTTATTTTTTTATTGTTGTTGTTGTTGTTTTTTCTAATAGTTATTGTTGTTTGTTTTCTTACAAAACAAAAAAACAAAAAGTTTTATTGCGCATTTAATTTTATATTCCCCGATTTCTTGTATTCACATTCACACAATATACTCGCAATACTCTTTGCTTTGCCAGAACACTTGTGCCTGGATTTGCAGTTAGTTATTGTTGTCTGGTTCATTTTTCCCTTTTCTTTCCCATGAGTTTCTGCTTTACCACAAAGTGATAAGAATAGAGCTTCGTTTATTAAACTTTCGGGCTGGGTTTTCCAACGTGGTGTACTTGCGCTGACCAACTTCTTCTTCTTTCCTGGTTTGGAGGAACTTGATCACTACAGAGACTGCGTTTACGCTTGACGTCACAATGGGCCTTGATATGTGCTGAAGGGAGCTTTTGGTATCAAAGCTATCATTCCAACCTACTTATCTGCGCCATAAAGCACCATAAGGAGGATAAGCGTTTTGTAGAGTATGAGGTAGACCTTAGTAGCAGTTGTTGGCAAGAGTGTTCTCTGTTTTCTGAGTGG
Organism: Sarcophaga peregrina; assembly: GCA_014635995.1. Lineage (NCBI taxonomy): Eukaryota > Metazoa > Arthropoda > Insecta > Diptera > Sarcophagidae > Sarcophaga > Sarcophaga peregrina. The sequence continues at coordinate 87,212,942 of CM025792.1, read as the reverse complement.
GGCCGCGCGCACAGGGTCGATTTCAAGGCGCGCAAGACCCAATGTTGTTTTTTGACAAACCGGCGTGTTGCTGTCACTGGTGTTCTGTCATCTGTATTTATGGGTAATGTAAATAATGAGGAGGAGAATTAGTTGTGATGCTCGTTGGAACGGTCACATTATTCGAGTGTCGAAGGAAGCATTCAAGTGCCTTGGTTTTTTGAAACGACGGTGCAGGAAATACTTCACTCCATCCGACTTTCTTACTATTTACAGGACCTTTATCCGACCCCGAATGGAGTACAACTCTCATGTATGGATCGGTGCTTCAAAGTCTATTTTGAAGCTTCTCGACCGCATACAGCAGAGGACGAAGGTGCTTATTAATGACAGTAGGGTATCCAACTTTATTGATTCGTGTGGAGCATCGTCGTAATGTGGCGTGCGTTTCATTGTTCTATCGGTACTATAATGGGAAGTGTTCTCAAGAGATAAGGGGCTTGGTTCCCGATAATCACATATTTTTACGTGGTACTCGAGCTTCTCACAGAGCACATCCTTTTGTGGTTGATTGTCCAGTGTACCGCATAATGCATTACAAGGAGAATTCATTTTTTTGCCCGCACTGCTCGCTTGTGGAATGATCTTCCTGCGGGAGTTTTTCCCGTCAATTACGATATTACATACATAATTGGCCATTACAACCCTTCAGTCAGGATAACGACCTAGCTTCTCACACCACTTATGTTGTGTGTGTTAATTTTATACATAAGTGGCGGGACCTACAGTTTAAAGTCGACTCCGAACGACAGATTTTTGAGAACCTTTTCATGGCAATTTTACTCTCAGAGTCTTTGCCAGATTGACCGTTGAGATATTGTTAAGTTTAAATAAATGTCCATAAACACTTAAACACTACTCCCTCTTTCCTTCTTCCTATAACCTACTTTCCTAAATCTTGCACAATGCACTGCAGGAATAGGGGCCATCCCCTGAGTGTTGGTTTTATTAAAAAACAAAAAGAGTAATCCTGCGCTTGATCTCTAGATTTCCACCATTTCTGGTGGTTATAGCAGACACTACTACCCACTTAAATTCCATCGAATATTGGAATACAATACGAAAAGTAAAAGCGGCGTTGTATTCACCTAAAAATGTTTGTTGGGTGAGCCAGTCCATTGTCAAGTCAATATGGAATACCAGCCAGAATATTTCTTGTTTGTTTTGCGTTCTAATTAAATTCAAATTCATTGGGTTTGAAAGAGTCGCCTTCAATTTTTAATAAAGCGAAGAGAATAATTTTCCCCATTTACATTGAAACTCAAGTACTTGGTACAAAAACAGATAAAATTGTTTTTTTTGTTTTTTTTAGGGCAAAGGGGGTAGGTAACCGAGGCCCATATTTATTTGTTTGTCTTTCCTCTGGAACAGATGTCACAAAATTTCAAATTTCAATTGAATTTCCATTTCAATTCTCAATTTCCACTTACAATTAGTACAAGTACGAGAACTTTTTTGTTGTTGTTGTTTGTTTTTATTTTTTTATTGTTGTTGTTGTTGTTTTTTCTAATAGTTATTGTTGTTTGTTTTCTTACAAAACAAAAAAAAACAAAAGTTTTATTGCGCATTTAATTTTAAATTCCCCGATTTCTTGTATTCACATTCACACAATATACTCGCAATAAATACTCTTTGCTTTGCCAGAACACTTGTGCCTGGATTTGCAGTTAGTTATTGTTGTCTGGTTCATTTTTCCTTTTTTGTTTTCCCATGAGTTTCTGCTTTACCACAAAGTGATAAAAACAGAAAACGTAAAAGGGAAATCCCCAAAACCAACTAACCAACCAACCAACCAAACTGACGTAACAGCACAACACTAGGTCGCTGACGACAACCACTAGTGGCGCCAACTATAAATATTTTTAAGCCGCAGAAATAATGGCAGTCACCATCACCGCAACCAACAATCACTGGTGACAGGCTAAACAATGTCTTGGTGGTCGGTTCGCTTGTAATAAAATTCATTGGAATTAGAAATTAGAGTTAAAAACTCAATAAGATTTCGATTATGAAATCAAAATGCCTGAATAAGAACAGTGGCCGGGTTCCTTTACATTAATATGAAGGCAAAGAACTTGTCAATCATAATGGCGCGCTTGATGAGCAGCCATCAATCATTTGTTGAAAACCAATTCAGCATCTACATTGTGTTTAGCAGCCGTGTAAATCGTCAATAACATGCCATTTTCCTTATAATACAATGACCTTGAATTCAATTGTCGATTTGCATTTGATAGTTTAGAGATAGCGGAGTTTTTATGGCATATTAAGCACTATCGTGGACTTAGATATCATCATCAATCATTTGTTGAAACCAATTTAGCAACTGCATCTTGTCCATCAATCATCGTAATGTGTTGACTTTATATTTTTTTTTTTAATAAAAACCAACACTCAGGGGATGGCCCCTATTCATGCAGTGCAGGTTTAGGAAAATAGGTTATAGGAAGGAGGAAAGAGAGAGTAGTGTTTATGGACATTCGATTTAAACCCACCAATATCGTAACGTAACGGGAAAAACCTTCGCAGGAAGATCATTCCACAAGCGAGCAGTGCGGGCAAAAAATGAATTCTCCCTGTAATGCATTGTGCGGTTCACTGGACATTCAACCACAAAAGGATGTGCTCTGCGAGAAGCTCGAGTACCACGTAAAAATATGGGATTATCGGGAACTAAGCCCCTTATCTCTCGGGGGAATACCTCCCATTATAGTACCAATAGAACAATGAAACACACGCCACATTGCCACGATGCTCCAACAAATCAATAGAGTTGGATACCCTACTCTCATTAATAAGCACCTTCGCGCCCTCCTGTACGCGGTCGAGGAGCTTCAAAATAGACTTTGGAGCACCGATCCATACATGAGAGTTGTACTCCATTCAGGGTCGCATAAAGGTCCTGTAAATAGTAAGAAGGTCGGATGGAGTGAAGTATTTCCTGCACCGTCGTTTCAAAAAACCAAGACACTTAAATGCTTCCGTTGACACTCGATCGTTCCAACGAGCATCACAACTAATTCTCATGCCCTGAACGTCAAGAGCATCCGCCTCCTCAATATTTACTTTACCCATAGATACAGATGACAGAACATCAGCGACAGCATCTCGCCGGTGTGTCAAAAAACAACATTGGGTCTTGCGCGCATTGAAATCGAACCTGTTCGCGCGGCCCCAATCAGAGATTGCTATCAGGTCACCTGTGAGTGCGTCATTCATGTTCGACCTCCTTGCCCCAATCTCCAAAAGGCTCGGCCTCCGATCAAATGAATATGACTTATTAGACATTAGGTTTCGGTTTAAAGCCCAGGCATTTTACAGTTTCTTGTACCGTACTTCTCAGTTGTTGAACAAAATCTGGTTTGACTTTTTCACCTCTGCTGAACTCCAAGAGTATGGCACCATGCAGCGTTCGTCGAACTGCTTTTATCCTGTCAGAGTCTTCGGTCGTTATGTTGCCACGTAAGTTCCTCAAAACTTCTGCAGGCTTAATTACCAGCGCATCTGGTTTTGTTCGCCCCAGACGGGGTCTATTCATCTTGTCTCGTTTGCTTGAAATTCCCCTCGGTTTTTTCTGGGTACGTTTCTTTGTTACTGTTGCCCAGTTTTCCTCCTTCCTTTTAGGGGTCTGTTTCACCTCCTCGCTAGGCTCCTTTGCCCTTGCTCTCTTACTGCCTTCTGCAACAACAGGGCTGGTGGCAGTTCGTTTCGAGTTCGCTGTCGTAGGTGTTGGGGCATCTACTAACTGCTGGGTAGCGGTCTTTTTCCGGAGGTTTGCAGTGGTTCTTTCCTCTTCAGCCGCCTTCCAAGTACGTCTGTAATTCAACATAACATCCAGAAATTCAGCCATTCTGGATATTCCGTTCCTAACGTCAGTACTTGCATTCTTCTGGCGACGCGTAACACGCTGCATCATATCCAGAGTGTCCCTACACTGGGACATAGCATCCTCCTCCATTTTCCTCATCCTACCGATAAGTTCCAACGTAGGAGAGCTTACCGCTTTTGATGTGCCTCTTTGCTCTAGGGCAGAGCATCCATCAATCGGCGTTCCGCTAACATCATTATTACCTCTATCCAGATCATCCTCTTTCCGTAGGACGGTGGCAACTGACTGTGTAGCCCGCGGTTGCGAAGTGTCCGACTCATTTGGTGTATTATCACCCCTTTGTAACATGGTCGTCTACTCGCAAGCATAATCCCGATAATGTTAGCGGCCGTTATCGTTCCAATTATTGACGTCAGTACAAAGCGATTGCTTTGCCAGCGTTCACATTCGAAAACAGTGTGCTCTGCATCATCAATAACTTCCCTGTCTTCGTAAAGACAGTAAGGGGAGGCGGTCTTGCCCATTCTGTGTAGATATTTCTTAAAATATCCATGACTCGATAGCATCTGTGTAACGTAGTAATTTACCTCTCCAAATTTTTAACCAATCCATGGCCTTATGTCCGGCATAAGTCTGGCCGTCCACCGTCCTCTAACTCCATCATTCCATCGTCTTTGCCATTCTGAAATGGTGACCGGTTATAAGATATCGTTATCGTTTAACATTAACGAGGAACAAAAACTACCCATAAATACATCGAACTTGTTCCAAGTAAACCAACAACAAGTAGTATGAGAGAAAAAGGGATAGACAAGTAAGCAAACGCAACAACAAGCAATGTGTTGTAGTCGGAAAAAAGTTCTCGAGAAGGCGAAACTCTGAACGTTTTACTTGGAGAACCATCAACAGACTGATCTCTTGCGTATAGAAAAGGCCAAGACAAAGCAGGCAACCAGTCAGTAGTAATTCAGTCAGTATTGTGTGAAGTTGCGTGTAAAGAAAACAGTTGTTAGTGATTACGCAAACAGAAGTGTTGCATACTGATTGTAGTGAGTAAAAATGAATCACGGGTAGTTAAATTTCAACAGTTTGTGGACTCACTTTTATTCAACATTTTAAGATTGCTTGTGTTAAGCGAAAAAAAGCGATTCATTGCTGATCTCTAGTCTCTATACACATGTGTCGCAGGGTATGTACTTCTATTTAACTGGGTGTGTGTGTGTATATGTTTCCATATCTTTATGTAAATCAAGCCTCTTATAAAGAGAATATAGTTCCGCTAGAGGAAGTTATTAAAAAAAAAGAAAAAACTGCGACCACAAAAGGGGGGAGTAAAGTGATAAACAACAGAACAACCAATGTACACCATAACTGCACAGCTAAAGGAAAAAAGAAACACAAAAACGAAGGAAGCACAAGTAGAGCTAATCAGACGTCTATTGCAATGCAAACATAAAACACATACCAGCTCACCACACTCCTCTGGCTGGCTCTTGTGTAGTAAAAGCATTCAACAGCTTACACTCTTTCAAATAATAACTGTACAGTGGTGTAAAAGCACATGCATTACTACGGGCATATGGTTTTCTTACGTATTGAATGTCTTGTCTTCCTCTTGACTTTGTTGTCTTATGTGTGTGTGTGTGTTTGTTTGTTTCTTGCTTTAATTACAATGGAATTCAATTGTTTGTTGTTTTTATAAAAGAGGGGAAGATGGAATAAAATTGAATTGAAATTTACAGAGAGAGCACAAGAGTGATTGAGAAACACATGGCAGTTGTGATGATGATGGTAGTGGTGGTGATGAACTATTTCTAAATAAAGATGTCAAATTGTCAATCATCATTATAATCTTCGTTTAATACTGTTATGTTGTGTTGTGTTGGGTTGTGTTCTGTTCGGTTCTGTTCCTCTTCTTCGCTTGTGTGCCAGTGTGTTCTGTTATTGTTTAACTTACACACACTCAAACAAAATGAAAATGAAGTGACATGTGAAGTGAAAATTGAAAACAATAACACAGATTTCCAGCGGCACTGAGTGGCACAATACGGTACAATAATAACAAACAATAATAAAGATGTTCTTGTTCTTGTTGTTGTTGTTTTTTTATTTGTCACAACGGATGCGGAAAGTGGCATTCAAGGAAATTTCCTATTTTTAAATACAATAAACACAACAAAAGTAAATAATTAAACATTACAACTCACAACAACAACAACAACAAACCAAAAGTAATTGATACAACAATTGCGGATACAAATCTAAATACAGCGGGGAGCTACAATCTAGAAATCGTAAAAAAAAACAAAAAAAAAATTTTTTTTTTCTTTCTAAGGGAAAATGGTAAACAAGGGCAAATTATTCTCTTGTTGTTGTCTGTTGTTGTTTGAATGTGTACATATGGCTGCTGTTTGCTACTTGTGATGACGTCAAGTTCCAAATATGATCCATATTTTCGAAAAATACTTGTTTTTTCTATTGTTGTTGTTCCCCTAATTGTCGTAAATGATGACTAAAGCAGGCATCAAGCAGCATCCAATTGTCGTCATTTATCAAAGAATTCTTAAGAAATGTAACCGGAAATGTTTTTTCTATGAATTTTATAAAATTTTAATTCGATACGTAATCGGCAATTGTATCATCATTTGGAAGGTATTTCCCTTCCCATAACATTTTATGATTCATTGTTGATGCCGCGCATTTCTTGATAAAATAGATGAGTTTTCCTAAATCTATTGCTGACTTTTCATTCAATTCGATTGCATTGTAGAAACATTCGACGCATTCGAGACATTCTTAGTGTCTTGGCTTATTAGACGTAATACCGTGGTTCAAATCCCAGCTTAGATATCTTAGATAGCAGATATGCCGATGGCTCTAAGCTCGATAATGGGATCGATGGCGAGGGCTACTCTGGGAATTTGAACATGAGAATTTTCTTACGTCTGCTGGACTATTGAAGTGTGTTTCAAGCGGAAGTAATAGCTATCTAGCGAGCTGCTCAATGGATCTTCATTAACATTGCTTCTTGCACCCGTATTTTAATCTTCTCTGATAGCCAGACTCCTATAAGATATCTATCGAGCGTTATGTTTAACTCCAGGATCGTTAGCGTGTGTCACCCCTGTTCAATGGATCTTCATTAACGTTGCTCCTTTCAACCGTGTTTTAATTTTATCTGATAGTCAGGCTCCTATAAGATATCGATCGAGTGTTATGTTTCACTCCAGGATCGTTAGCGTATGTCACCCCTGCCTCAACCTGCCTTCAGAGCGCTTCACTATCTGAGTTGTCTGGGTCTCTCGACAAACTCACATTCTAGCAAACTTTGGAGCCGACGAGCTCACCAGAACTGATGCACACCTTCTGGAATCCTTGTCAAAAAGTCGATTTGGGTATGCCATTTACCCCGGTTTAATTCGCCATTGCGCGGAAATTCTCTCGAGACTCCAACCTATCCTAAGTCATTAAGGAGTTCTGCTCCATTGCTAAACTGAGTTGACCATCGGTGCGTAGAAAACGCACAATCTAGTCACTTGGACTTGTTCATAACGTCATCTCGATAACAGTGCCATGCTAACAGGTCATTGCGTTATGGGAAGATAAGCGCAGTTTCCATCTAACGATTTTTGTCGTGGGTATAGCCTCGTTGAGGAAGAGGAGACTGTTTTCCACTTCCATTTGTTAATGTCCATCTCTTAAGAGGTGCAGATACAGGTTATTTAGGTGTCCAAAGCTTGTCAGCTTGAAGGAGCCCTATCAACCATTGATGTCAAGGCTATAGCTTCGTTTATCAAACTATTGGGCTGGTTTTCCAGCTTGCTAAACAACTTCTTCCCTAATTTGAAGGAAATCGATTAGTACAGAGACTGCGTTCACCCCTGGCATCTCAAGGGGCCTTTATGCATGCTCAAATGAGCTTTAGGTATCAAAGCTACCACTACCTATATACCTACGATCAGCAGTCTTCTGGCAAAAACTGTCAGAGAGTAAAAAAAAAAAAAAATTTGCCATGAAAAGTTTCTCAAAAATCTCACATTTAAAATCGACTTTAAACTGTAGGTCCCCCCATTACTCTTGAATAAAATTAACACACCCAACATGCATGCATGGGGGTGTAATAAGAAATTAGGTTCTGATTATCCTGGCATAATTTTTTTTTTTAGTTCTTTTGTCATTGGAATTGGAACAATCGTAATGCTGCCTCTGCCAACCATATGTTTTACATCCGATATGATGATGACGTTTTCCCATTTGTTTTGTAAATAATAAGAGTAAGAATGTATGTGTGAAACAGTAAATGACACAGAATTCTGTACGTATGTTACACACACGCATACTTGCACACTTTGTAACTTAAATACTAGATTTGGTTGTGCATACTGTTCTATACAATCTAGCTCAAGTATTTAACGTATTAAACGTAGTGTATGTACTCTCTCATGGTAAAATTGTTTTCGTTGCAAGTAACAACAACAACAAACAATTCTAGTTTGTTGTGAGAGTACAACATACATGTACACGCAGCAGACAACACAACACACCATACCACACCACACCACACCACACACACACATTACGCAAGAAATGGAATGTGCATGAGTATGCTTACATAGATGCATGCATGCATGCATGTCAGGCCAATAGTGTACTAAATGAATGTGGATTAATGAATGAAATGAATGAAAGAGTATGAGTGCTGTGCGTGTGTGCATGAAGTAATGAATGAATGAATGAATACTTTTGCCAGTTGATTTGTTTGTTTGTTTGAGTGTGTGTGTGTGTGTTGTCTTTATTTTTTTCTATCTTTCAACAACACATAAAAATTTTGTTTTATTTTATGAATGAATGAACGAATGAATGAATGAATAGCAACAGCATTAGCAATTTCATCATGAATTAAAAAAAAAAAAAAACCAAATGAGCAGCAGCAAATAGTAGCAGCGTGTATAGAAAAGCAAAGCGATACTCAAGTGGCAGAGTTCACTTCCGTTCTGCGGATTTATGTATTAAAAATGAAACGAAAAAAAAACAAAAGAAAATTACACAACAAAACAGAATAAAAATAAAAAAAAAATTCATGTTGTTGGCGTTATTGTGTCGTTAATAAAAATACATACAAACAACAACAACAATAAATAAACTCAAGATTTTATAAGAATCATAATAAAGAATGATAATGACGTTGACAACGATGATACCGCAATGACACTCACACACAATACAACAATAATAATAAAATGATAATGATGTACGACAATAATAATAATAATGATGATGATGACTGTTTAGTTGTGTTACTAAAACTAAGTACTCTTGTTATCAACACTATATTCTGCTTTCTTTCTTTCTCTGATTTATTTTTCATTCATTCATCTACTCACTCATTCATAAATTCAAAATTATAATTGCAAGCCATCGTACTGCACTGCCATTGGCACTGCCACTGGCACTGGCACTGCAATTGCCAACAAGCATTGCATTCATATATTTTAATATGCTTTCCATTCTCTATACTCTACTGCTTTGCTTTGTTGTTCCTGTCTCTCTCTGTCTTTCTAGCTTGTTCATATGCATGAATTTATGTAAGTGTATGCGTAGGAGTAAATGACACTTTTTGTTTCTGCTGTCGGCTGAGTTGACTAAGTGTTATGTTTTGTAAACAAACACAAACGAACGTACGAACAAACGAACGAACGTACGAATGTCTATAATTGTTACGATTGACGATAGACGACGATTATATTGTTGTCTATGCATTTGGTCTGGCTGGCTGGCTGGCTGTGTTCTATTTTCATCAATTCCCCATTCATGATTTTTTCAATATTCACCAACCCAACATAGGGTGGCCGTTCAGGCATATGGCAATGTTGTAACAGATTTGTAACGCAAACAGAATGTCTTCCTATATCCAATGAATTTATTTTTTTTTATGTTTAAAATCACCACTTAAAGGAAGGCGCCTATATAAGCAGTGCATTGTATTGGAATAAAGGAAAATAGTTTATGGAAAGCGAGTACAGACGTAGTAGTGTTTGGGGACTCGAGATTTGTATCTTTTTTTTATATTTTAAGTGACAGGAAAGAACTCTAAAGGAATTGGGTTCCCCACAAGGATAGTCCGTCCAACGAAGGAATTCTGTGTGTAACGCAATGTCTCACAAACGGATGTATATACAAAGAGAGTCAAAAGAAACTTAACTTTTACCATTTAAGGAGAGTGCCCAAAAAAATTTAACAATCTTTTTGGTTCAATTTTAAGAACTGGCAATGAAACAATTTTAAAATAAAAAATTACGGTACACTTTCTTTTGACGCTCACTGTACATATACATATCGATCCTTAGCGCATTGTTTGAATTCGTGCCTCTTTTATACGTAGTTTGAATATTTCGGCAATGATTTGACGTTTCCAAGTGTACAATGTTACAGTCGCCGTGGTCCGACCCGGGCCCGGGTTCGAATTCCAGGTCAGACATCAAAACGAAAAATATTTCTTCAGCGACTTCCTCTCATTTTCTTCTCGGTTAAATCGCCTTTTTTTTGGAAAGATTTATAAATGCGCCGGCAGTATTATGGGTTCGTCATTCCAGAATGGCCTTATGACTGATTCCTATAAGTGAGCGCTGGTAACGTGGTCGGTTGTAAGGAGTTCTTTGGCAACATTATCTAGGCCTGGGGTAATCTTGACTAAAGGGTTGTAATAGATACTGTGGATCTATTACAATGAATCTTTTTCAATGTCTTGATGTCTTTGTGTCTGACAAATCAGTAAATTCAACTCCAACTGTTGATGGACTTAGCTTTGCACATGTACCCGGTAAAAGAAGAAATGTTTTCTCTTTGTCATCGTGTCTGCAGTTCCTTCACAATTCTTTGGTTAGATATCCAAGTCAAATGCATACCTCATCCTACAAATACGCTGAGCATGTTTCTTGGGAGTTTAAACAACTTTTTAGATAAGCCTGGATAAGGCCCTAGATCACGATTCGATTCCTCAAGCAAAACGAGTGTTACTTGTGTCAGATTGTTTAGGTCAATTGGTTCTGAATTAAGCGTAGCTTGCTGTAGCTTAGAGGGTGTTTTGTTGGCTTATCAGACGGAAATTTCGAATTTCGAGTTCAAACGTAACCTCAGATATTTCGGAAAGAAACATGAAAAATTTATTTCCTCCAACAATCACCTATCAGCAGTGGAGTGCAGTTGTTTTTCCAGCTGCTGGAGTAACAGACTTTGGGTTTATTTGTTTACTGATAAAATTTCTTTTTATTTACTTTCTTTTCCTTGTTTTGCTAAGTCAAATAGGGAGATTTTTTTATCCTCCTTTTCCCCTTAGCAAGCGCCCTTTTAGCCCTATTCACACATACTGTCACAATCATTGCTGCCACACATAATCATACACTGAAACTGAAGCAAGAGGTCACTGGGGTTTGGGTTTTTTTCTTCTTTTGTTTCAGTTTCTGTTTTTCTTTTTTCAAAAATGGCAGCTCCTTAAAAGAATTAAATCGTTGAAATTTCTTATTTCTATTTGTATCATCATGTGGAAGCTATTTCTCCATAACATTTCCAGATTCATTGATGATGCCACGCATATCGCTTGCAGCTCATGATAAAATTGATGAGTTTCCCTGAATCTATTGTCGACTTTTCATACTATTCGACTGAGTTGTAAAAATATTCGACGCAGTAGTCTAATTCATAGTGTATTGGATTATTAGACGTGATACCGTGGTTCAAATCCTAGCTTAGATATCTTAGATAGCAGATACAGACCGATGGCTGTAAACTCGATAATGGGATTTCTGGCGTAGGACACCACTCTGGGTAAATTGCCTAGAACATTTTCCTCGAGTTGGGTATGTCACTTACCTCTCCATCGCGCGGAAACTCTCTCCAGGGCCCAACCTATCCTAAGTCATTGAGAAGTTGACCATCGATGCATGCATAGAAGACACACCAACCAGTTACTTGGACTTAATCATAATGTCATCTCGAAAACAGTGGCCATGCTTACAAATCAATGTGTTATGAGAAGACGACACGCGGAAAGAATCCAGCGATTTTTACTGTGGGTTCAGCTTCAGACTGTTATCCACTTTCTTTGTCAATGTCCATCATTTAAGAGGTGCAGATACACGTTATTTAGGTGTCCAATCCTTGTCAGCTTGATGGAGCGTTATCAACCATTGATGTCAAGAATATCGCTTTGTTTATCAAACTTTGGGGTTGGTTTTCCAACGTGCTAACCAATTACTTTCCTATTTTGAAGGAACTCGGTCAGTACAGGGCCTCCATTTACCTGTGGCAACGCAATGGGCTGCCATGCGACCTCAAATGAGCTTCTACCACTCTCGCCTACCTGCCTAGATCTAACGGACTGCTCATTGAATTCGCCTCCTCTGTTAGTCAAGCTGCTATAAGACATCGATCGGATTTTATGTTTAACTTCAGAATCGTTAGCAAGTGTCATCGCTGTCCTGATCTTCTTTCTGAGCTCTTCAGTGTCTCACTTGCCTCCTGGGTCCCTGGTCGCAGTCACATCCCGGGAATCTGCAGACCCGACGAGATTACCAGAGCTGGTGTAGTTCTTCGGGAATTGAAATTTCTAATCTATTTAGTTTAGGTTAGTTTGTTAGAAGAGCGCCCTGGTAGCGTGAAGGTTGTGGGTTCAATTCCCACCAAAGGCTCTGGTCTGGGACACTACCTCGAACATAAGCTAGAAGTTGCAATCTTTTCCATGAAAAAGATTCCCAAATTTTTCGTTCAGAATTAAACTGTAGGTCCTAGCACCCATGAATTAAAATATCCAACATGGGTGCTATGAAAAGGTCGTAATCCTGTCTGTATCTAATATTGGCAGTATAGTAGCCAGCCATGGTCTAGTAGGTAGTGTGTTGGCTTATTAGACGTAAAAGCCAGGGTTCCAGTCCCAGGCCAGACATCAAGACAAAACCACAAAAAGGATTTTTTCGGCGATTTCCTCCCAGTAGATTTCTGGCAAAAGCTCTAAGAGTAAATAAAATTGCCATGAAAAGTTTCTCATAAAATCTGTCGTTCGGAGTCGACTTTAAACTGTAGGTCCCGCTACTCATGTATAAAATTAACACACACAACATAAGTGGCGTGAGAAGCTAGGTCGTAATCCTGACTGATGGGTTCTAATGACCAATTATGTATGTAAATTACTACATTACACAGATGCTATCGGGTCACGGATATTTTAGGAAATATCTGCACCGAATAGACAAAACCGCATCCTCTTATTGTCTTTACAAGGAAGGGAAAGTAATCATTAACAACTGTTTTCTTCACACTCAACTTCACACAATACTGACTGAATTACTACTGACTGGTTGGCTGCTTTGTCTTGGCCTTTTATATACGCAAGAGATCATCAGTCTGATAATGGTTCTGCAAGTGAAACGTTCAGAGTTTCGCCTTTTCCAGAACTCTTTTCCGACTACAACATTGTTTGCTGTTGCGTTTGCTTACTTGTCTATCCCTTTTTCTCTCATACTACTTGTTGTTGGTTTACTTGGAACAAGTTCGATGTATTTGTGTGTAGCTTTTGTGTATCGTTAATGTTAAACGATAACGATATCTTATAACCGGTCACCATTTCAGAATGGCAAAGACGATGGAATGATGAAGTTAGAGGACGGTGGACGGCCAGACTTATGCCGGACATAAGGCCATGGATTGGTTGAAAATTTGGGGAGTTAAATTACTACGTTACACAGATGCTATCGAGTCATGGATATTTTAGGAAATATCTACACAGAATGGGCAAGACCGCCTCCCCTTACCCTTACTGTCTTTACGAGAACATGGAAGTAATTGATGATGCAGAACACACTGTTTTCGAATGTGCTCGTTGGCAGAGCTATCGCTCTGTACTGACGTCAATAATTGTTACGATCATGGCCGCTAACATTGTCGGGGTTATGATTGCGAGTAGAGAGAATTGAGCCAAGTGGCGAATTACGTGGAGCGCAGTCTAAAACTAAAGAATGGAGTTCTTGAAGCTGCAGAACATGTAGGCACGCCGACATAGATGACACTGGCACACATGTCAAACGAAATTCCAAATAGGAATCGGGATGAAATGAATACTGGAGACACTTAGATGTCTCCTCAACTTTCGATACGCAATCCGGAAGCGGATATGAGCATGTAAGGGCCAGAAGGACTCCCCTCCGAAGTAATAACACCGCAGTTCCGAAGTGGGCACAACAAGTCCACAAGACAAGAAGCGAATTAAGTGGTTGAGGGCCCCACACACGGAGGATGTGACGACTTCCGCTATGGTGCGGTTAGGTACATTTACCCCTCCTCGGCGTAATAAAAAAAAAAATAAAAACCTTTCAGTGCATTAAAGGTTAAGTTGGGAAAGTGGATGTAAACGTTATATCGGCTATTGTAGTATCGGCTCAAGTAGTAAGAAGTGGAAACACACTTTAGAGCGAACCTAGTTAGTAGAGAAACTACAGTGGAACTTCTATAAATTAAATCACCACGAGGTTCACGAGACGAGGGAGAGGGATTTAGTGCACATACGGATGATGTGCGGTTAGGTACATTTACCCTTCCTGGGCATAAAAGAAGTAAAAAAAAAGTGGATTTTACAACTGATAGGTATGTAGGCCTATGGAGTTATTGGATTGCCTTCATTCTACAATGATTGATCTAGGAAACTGGACCTGAATATTTCTCTCCGTCTGCCAGACTACTGCAGTGTGTTTCAGGCGGAGGTGATGGCAATTTACCGGGCCGCTCAATGGATCCTTGTTAACGATGCTCCTTTCAGTCGCGTCTCGATCTTTTCGGACAGTCAGGCTGCGATAAGATCTCTGTCAGGGTTCGTGATCAACTCTAGGATCGTTAGGGAATGTCGCCGCTATCTCGACCTAGTCTCGGGGCGCTTCACCGGTGTCTCTCTGGTGTGGGTCCCCGGGCACAGTGATATTCCGGGAAACTGTAGGGCCGACGAGCTCGCCAGAGCTGGTGCGCTCCTTCCGGAATCCTCTTCTGTTGAGATGGGTATGCCACTTGCCTCGGCCAAGTTGACCATTGCGCGGAGGTTCCTTCGGGACGCCAACCTATCCTGGGTCAATGAGGAGTCCTGCTCCACCGCTAAACTTACCTGGCCCAGGATAGATGGAAGGCGTACCAACCGATTACTTGGTCTCGGTCGTGATGTCATCTCGACTGTAGTGGCTGAGCTTACGGGTCATTGCATCATGGAGAGAATGAGTTTCTCTTTATACGACTTCTGCAGTGGATGCAGATCCGCTGAGGAAGAGGAGACTGATATTCACTTTCTTTGTCAGTGCCCGTCCCTTGCTAGGTGTAGATATAGGTTATTTGGCTCCCCATTCCTTGTTAGCTTAACGGAGCTATCATCTATTGATATCAAGGATATAGCTTCGTTCATCAAATTTTCTGGCTGGTTTTCCAGTACGGGGTAGTCGTGCTTTTGTTGTGCAGCCCTTGCGCTGATCAACTTCTTCCTTTCCCTGATTTGGCGGAACTTGGTTAGTACAGGGACTGCGTTTCACCCGTGGCATCACAACGGGCCGCCATGCGTGCTCAAGTGAGCTTTGTGATATCAGAGCTACCACTACGACCTAACCTAACCTAACAATGATTGAAAACTTAAGTTTAACTCTTGGAATCTACGAAATAATACTTCCAGTACCTAGAAGAAGAGGAACACCATGCTTGAAATATGTTTGCATTCCTTAAAGGCCTGATTATCAGTAAAAACAAAGAGAAAAAAGTCTCGCTTTTTTTGTTTGACAAGAACACATTCCTACATACCGACATAGTTGTGTGCACTATGATTTCGATTTTTTTTTTGTTTTTTGGGTTACTATTTGCAGTTGATTTCAAATGATTTTTTTTTTATTATTATTTCGATTTGTTGTTGTTGTTGTTATTGTTTTTTTTTTTAAGTCCACACTGTTTCTCTTGTTGTATTTGATTATGCGCGTATTTGTGGTTTTATTACTTCCGTTGTTGAAAATGAAACAAAAACAAAAAATCGTACGAACAGAAAAAAGCATTAAAAAAAAAAAAGAAGAAGCAGAACAACCACGAAACGAACGAAAGAACGATTGAATATAGGCAGGCGAGAGTATTTTTAGCTTTTTAGCCCCACACCAAACCAATTGCAAAAGATTTCGACGAACATTTTTTTGTTTTTTTTTTGTTTTGTTCAAACTCCATAAATAGAACAGCATTTACCCACCATCACCATCACCACCACCACCATCACCACTATTACCAGTACACCACGGGCTGGCAGGCAGTGTTTCAGTATTTCCCATCAACACCACTACACCAACAGAGTACGAGAGTACACGAACGGGGCTTGGGTTATGAGAAATTTTTTGATAAGCATGTTGCCTCATATAACAACAACAATAACAACAGCAGCAACAGAAAGTCATAAAATTTTATGCTCAACCATCTCGCACATACACACACACATACACTCACACTCTGTAAAAACAAATGTAGGGTGAGTGGAAGTGGTTACATACACGATGTAGTTTTCTGTGCATGTGCGTGTATGTGTGTGAATGACGAAATTTAGGAAGTACTTTTGGAAGTTCTATTTTAAAACTGAACGAAGAAAAAAATCCCCAAATTTTTTTTCTTCTTGATGTAACGGAAGTTGTTGGAATTTTTGTTGACTTAAGGAAATTGTTGTTTTTCTCTTCAAAAAGAGGAGCCATGTGAAATACGACAGATGTCTAGTAATTTATTTCAATTTATTCGATGGGGGTATGTCTTCTATTGCTTTCACTTTTTTTTCTATATTTTTCCAAGATGCTTGAAGTCGCCATTATCAGACGAAAGACTCCAGGGTTCAAACCCCAGGCCAGACATCAAAACGAAATATGAGAAAAAAAATATTTCTTCGGCGAATTCCTTCCTCTCAGCAGATTTCTTGCAAAACCTCTGAACGTGAAATAAAATTGCCTTGAAAAGTTTCTCAAAAATCTGTCGTTCGGAGTCGCCATTAAACCTTAGGCCACGCCACCCGTGTATGGAATGGTTCCATATGTACTGGGGATACATAAATTATTAGTCACCCCGAATAAGTAAGACTCAATAAAAATTCTGGACTGTCTAATGACACTTGGTTAGTCATTTACTTACTGAACTTACTTAATTGGCCATTGCAACTCTTCACCCAGGATTACAACCAAGTTTCTCTCAGCACTCATGTTATGTGCGTTAATTTTTTCCACAAGCGGTGAAACCTACAGTTTAAAGTCGTCTCCGAACGCTAGATTTTTTTGGGAACTTTTCATGGCAATTTTATTTCACTTTCAGTATTTTTTGCCAGAAGATTGCTTGGCTTTAACGTTACCCTCAAAAATGATGATAGTTTGGAGATCACTCACGCAGGATCACTTTTGCCAACAGGCACTACAATAGCCTCAATAGGCAATAGAGTAGCAGAGACCTCTTTCGCACCGTGCAGCTTTACGGCTTAGCGGCATGAACGCTATTAAACACTGGTTAGGATAGGTTAGGTCGCAGTGGTAGCTTCGATATCAAAAAGCTCTCTTGAGCACACATAGCGGCTCTCGTACAACAGCCTTGAAAGTATTCGAGAGAAAAGTTCCACGTAAGATCTTCGGTCCATAATTTCTTAACAACTTCAGGCAACCAATTGCATTAGAACACTGTTCAATCAATGGCGATAATTTTCGTACACGATCCAACAGTAAGCTGTATGAGCTGTTCACCGACAAAGACGTAGCGCAGCGTATTAACGCCATGGGCCTGCATTGGCTCGGCCATGTCGTACGAATGGTCAGACGGGTATTGGAAACAGAGATTTACGGAAGTCGGCAAAGAGGACTACCTTGTTTCAGTTGGAAGGAATAAATCTGGAAAGCCCTGTGATCGATTGGTGTGACTAATTGCCGTAGTAAGCTGTATGAGCTGTTCACCGACAAAGACGTAGCGCAGCCTATTAACAACGTACACCTCCGTTGGATCGGCCATGTCGTACGAATGGTCAAACGGGTATTTAATGCAGAGATATGCGGTCCAGTGCGGGATAAGGATGATTTTCGCACACGATTCAACAGTACGCTGTATGAGCTCTTCACCGACAAAGACGTAGCGCAGCGTACGGCCATGTCGTACGAATGTTCTGGTCAGACGGGTATTTAATGCAGAGATTTGCGGAAGTCAGCAAAGAGGACGACCTTGTTTCAGTTGGAAGGAATAGATCTGGGAAGCCCTGTCATCGATTGGTGTGACCAACTGCCGTAGTCGCCTAAGAAGCAGAGAAACCTGGAAGAATGTGTTAAAGCAGACGATCGAAATCCATTAATCGGGTTGTTAATGGCCCAGTTAAGTAAGTAAGTCAGTGAGACAGCTCAGGGAGAAAAAAAGAGTCGCACTTCGTTGTATTCAACAAGTCTGAAGCTGATGTTTGAACTTCGGCCTCACGTCCAATAAGCCAACAAACACACTACCTACTAAGATTACGGCAACTGAACTGGCCTAAGCCGCAATCAACTTGGTTTATTAGGAGGTCAATTATATTTTAGCAGAACACATTTATCGCGACAGTTGCTTGCTTGAAGCTGTAAGCTACTTAATTTGACGGGATTTTTGTACATGAACTCTATAGTTGAACCGAAACACACTCTTACACCACCTAATATTATGCTGGTGAGTCAATAAACAACTCGTATTACGACTTATGACGCCAATATGTTAGAAATTTCCAAAGCTTCGACTTTCTAGGTGCACTAGTTGGAAAGGATTGAAGCTTCCGTATTTAATAAATTCGAAAATCTTCTCTGGTGGTTTTAACCCGAATTTCTCAGTTTGTAAGCGAACACTTTAAAGTGCCCTAGATGAAGCATATGATTGACACCACCTCAACAAAATCTTTTAACTCGGTTCTCGAATCACTCTTAGAGCCACCATTTTTATTTCATTCTACAATGCTTACGCCTTAATTATGCGTCTTTCCGTATTGAATTTGTCGTTTTCATGATTGAAGGACCATACTTTTAAGGCGGCAGAGTATCTGTATTCCATTCAAGCGCTTCTTTTAGCAACATATTCTTAAGGGTTCCTCATGATAGATTAACTACAGGTGGCGTCTTTTGTGTCGACAATATCCTCCTTACACATTTGTTTTACGAAAGCCTAGATGCTACCATTAAATAGCGCAGATGTTGCCTAAGTATCGAGTGTTAAATATGTTTAACAAGGTATTATAATTACCCCTGCGACGAAGTGATGAACTTAGTAAGTAAATCTCGTGAACCGTGCTTTCGGAGCAGAATGATTGCAACAAAGGAAAGTCAGTTCTTGATTGATGACTGTAAGCAAAAGCAAAAAAAAAAGCTTTATTGCCACATCATACTCTCATAAGAGATCTCAGAGGCGAACGGCAAATAGCTCATTTGTATAAAGCCTTATGACTCCAATGAGTCAGAAATTTAGGAAGATTGAACGCTAATTAATGATTGATGGATTGATTGAAGATTGTAAGATATGAAGTAGAACAGAAGATTATAACGGACTTTGTCGATGTGCTTCTAATCGATTTGTGATGCATAAATCCTCTAGATTGAACGCTAATTTATGATTGATTGATTGATTGAAGCTATTAAGATTGAAGATTGTATGATATGAAGTAGAACAGAAGGTAATTACGGACTTTGGCGATGTGTTTCTAGTCACTTTGTGCTGCTAAAGCCTTTAGTTTTAGATGTAGGATCGAATAATGCAGATTCTATGAATTGCTTGACAAGCTTACTCTAAGCTTGATAGCATGCTGGATGAGATTACTTACTGATTGATGGCCTATGAAAGGCATTTGAAATTCATCACACATTCTTCCACAATTGGAGACTAATTCTTTGCAATGTATGTACATTGAAAATACGTTTAAGCAACTTGTCGTCAGTGAGACATACATTAACTGTTGCTACAGCTGCAGTTTCTGCTGCTGCCGCTGTAGTTCTGTGCAAGTTAGTGATTTTACTTCCTGGAACCAAGTGTATCATTTTTCTCATGCTCTCTGATGTGTATTCGCATAGACAGACAGACCGACAGACCGATTTAAATGCAATAAATAGATGACAACAACAACAGCAACAACAACAATACAAAATTCCATTATAATCGTAGATTTTTATAAACTTTAACGCCCACACAACTGGCCAGTAATTTAAGCAAAGAAATTTTGCTTGTTGTTCTCAATTTATATCGTCTTCAACATAATTTCTGCTGTTGCAACATCATCGTCTGGCTGGCTTTATGCCACCCAAATATATCACATAATCATACGTACATAACAGTACATACATATGTAGGAACCTACGTCTTTTGCAGAATATGCGGGGGGCCCCCGAATATAAAATTTTCAAATATTTTCGTAATACAATACGAGAGGAGAGAGACACAATAATTGTTTGTTTATGAATATGATTTCATCAGCAGAATTCCCTTCGAATTAATGGAATTGAAATATTTTTCGAATTTTAAAAGAATTACGAACGAGAATGGGAGAGGCAAATTTCTTTAGAATGCAGACTGGGATTAAAAGGAAATATTTTAAAGCTCCTAGTAACTGGAATCTTAATAAGTCACCGCTACTAAAAACGTGCTGTATCGCTACGTAGTGCCTCTCTATTTCTTTAATGTGGCTGAGAGTAAGTAAGATAGGCTATCCCCTCGATGGAATCATGAGCTGGACACACTTAGACCAAACACAGGGCTCATTGTGTTATTTACGTTGCAAAGAATTATTCTCCAATTATGAAAAAATATTCGACGAATTTCAAATGCCTTTCACTGGCCATCAACCAGTAAGTAATCTCATCCAGCATGCTATCAAGCTTAGATAAGCTTGTCAAGCAATTCATAGAATCTGCATTATTCGATCCTACATCTAAAACTAAAGGCTTTAACAGCACAAAGTCATTAGGAACACATCGCCAAAGTCCGTAATTACCTTCTGTTCTACTTCATATCATACAATCTTCAATCTTAATATCTTCAATCAATCAATCAATCATGAATTAGTGGTCAATCTTCCTAAATTTCTGACTTATTGGGGTCATAAGGCGTTATACAAATGAGCTATTTGCCGTTCGCCTCTGCGATCTCTTATGAGATATTTTCTTTTGCTTCAATCATCAATCAAGAACTGACTTTCCTTTGTTGCAATCATTCTGCTCCGAAAGCAGGGTTCACGAGATTTACTTACTAAGTTCATCACTTCGTCGCAGGGGTAATTATAATGCCTTGTTAAACATATTTAACACTTGATACTTAGGCAACATCTGCGCTATTTAATGGGAGCATCCAGGCTTTCGTGAAACAAATGTGTAAGGAGGATTTTGTCTACGAAAAAGCACGCCACCTGTAAAGAATCTATCGTCAGGAACCCTTAAGAAATGTTGCTAAAAGAAGCGCTTGAATGGAATACGGATACGCTACCGCCTTAAAAGTATGATCACTCAATCATGAAAACGAAAGATTCAATACGGAAAGACGCATAATTAAGACCTAAGCATTGAAGAATGAAATAAAAATGGTGGGTCTAGAAGTGATTCGAGAACCGAGTTAAAAGATATTGTTGAGGTGGTGTCAGTCATATGATTCATCTAGGGTACTTTAAAGTGTTCGCTTACAAACTGAGAAATTCGGGTTAAAACCACCAGAGAAGATTTTCGAATTTATTAAATACGGAAGCTTCAATCCTTTCCAACTAGTGCACCTAGAAAGTCGAAGCTTTGGAAATTTCTAACATATTGGCGTCATAAATTATTTATGGACTCACCAGCATAATATTAGGTGGTATAAGAGTGTGTTTCCGTTCAACTATAGCGTTCATGTACAAAAATCCCCTCAAATTGGGTTGCTTACAGCTTCAAGCAAGTAACTGTCGCGATAAATGTGTTCTGCTAAAATATAATTCACCTCCTAATGATCGAAGTTGATTGCGGCTTATGCCAGTTCAGTTGCCGCAATATTAGAAGGTAGAGTGTTTGTTGGCTTATTGGACGTGAGGCCGAAGTTCAAACATCAGCTTCAGACTTCTTGAATACAACGAAGTGCGACTCTTTTTTCTCCCTGAGCAGTCTCACTGACTTACTTACTTAACTGGGCTATTAACAACCCAATTAATGGATTTCGATCGTCTGCTTTAACACATTCTTCCAGGTTTCTCTGCTTCTTAGGCGACTACGGCAGTTGGTCACACCAATCGATGACAGGGCTTCCCAGATCTATTCCTTCCAACTGAAACAAGGTCGTCCTCTTTGCTGACTTCCGCAAATCTCTGCATTAAATACCCGTCTGACCATTCGTACGACATGGCCGAGCCAATGCAGGCCCATGGCGTTAATACGCTGCGCTACGTCTTTGTCGGTGAACAGCTCATACAGCCTACTGTTGGATCGTGTACGAAAATCATCGCCATTGATTGAAGAGTCTTCTAATGCATTTGGTTGCCTGAAGTTGTTAAGAAATTATGGACCGAAGATCTTACGTGGAACTTTTCTCTCGAATACTTTCAAGGCTGCTGCACCAGAGCCACAATGTGTGCTCAAGAGAGCGTTGTGATATCAGGAGCTACCACTCCGACCTAACCTAACCCCTGCTTAATAGTGTCCATACCTCTAAGCCGTAAAGAAGCACGGGGAGTATCTTGTAATTTTGTTATACGAAAGAGGTCTCTGTTACTCAATTGCCTATTGAGGCCATAGCAGCAGCTGTTGACAAAAGTGATTCTGCACAAGATCTCCCGACTCAAGCAGTCTTCTGGCAAAAACTCTTGAAAGTCAATGAAATTTTCATTAAAACTGTCTCACAATCTATTATTCGGAGTCGAATTGAAACTCCAGGTCCCGTGACTAATCAATAACACACAACATGTGTGATGGTGTGAGAGGCTAAAGGCTCGAACTGATCAGCTAAGTAAGTAAGTATTCGAACAGAACATGTCCGATCTGTAGTCACATCATGCAAGTTTGAAACCAAAAACTTCTATTAACTCCTACTACTTCGTATAGGTCATACCGTGTAACCGAAAGTTAAATAAGAAGAAGAAGAACATCAGCTTCTGCTGAGTTGACACATTTTCTTTCCACTCCGCAACAGCAGCAGTACAGAAGAGGAACAAACACTCGAATGCAACACAACGTATAAAGCAAACAAACGAAACGAGACAAGACAAGACAAGACTTTCGTAAATAAAAGTAAAATAAACGAACAAATGAAGGCAGCACGAATCAACAACGAAAATAAACGATTAACTAATGTATACCAAATCCAACTACCCCTACTTACCTACCCACTCCTTCCCTCCTACAATGTTTTTTTTTTACTCAATGATTTCATTAAGAATTTTTGCTTTCTTTTCTTTTGCAGTCTGTTTTCCAAAAGAAAAACAAAAACAAAAACAAAAAAAAAACGTTCAATGAACAGCAATAAAGATTATGAAGATGAAGGCTTCTCGGTGTGTATAGTACTGTTACTGTGTGCTGTTGCTACCGTCAACAACGTTGACTACAGCGTAGAAGCAACAAAGCCAAGACAATTGTGTGTGTATGTAGACAACGTTGCCAATGATGATAATGGAGCTTTACGGTTTCTGTGGAGGTGTTAGCGGTGTAAGCTCAAGCTTGATTGATGCCGACACATAACAGCAATGGCGCCACCACTACCGCTACACAAATAATCATCATCATTGCTTATTATATGATTATTATTATTTTTGTTGTTGTTGTTGTGGTTGTGTTTTTTGAAAAAAAATTTGCTGTCTATTGTACTTGAAGTGAGTGAGGTGCAAAGCAAGCAAAAGTGAGAGGCACACAGCACAACACAACACAACACTATGAATTGATGATGGTGAGTATACTAACAAACTGTTTATTATTGTTATTGTATGGTATGCATTAAGCATGAATATTTTCTCAACTAAATACATAGTATGGTTGGCTCTGTATGCATCTATGTATGTGTGTATGTTTCGTGAGCCTGAGATTACCTCGTTCTAAAAAAAAAACGAACAAAAAAACTGAACTGAACTAAAGCAAGCAATCTATTGCTCTTTTAGTCTCTATTGTTATAATGTTGTTGTTGATTTGTTACTCTTCCTGTTTGGTTGTTGTTGTTTGGCTCGTTTCAAAGGCAAACTGCATGAACTGCATGAATGAACTGTCAGATGATGATGATGATGATTGTCAAACACAACACAACACACCACACAACCGTAGAGTTTAAAGCTCTCTTGCCAAGTGCAACTTTTTTTGTTGTTGTTGTCTAACGGATGCAGAAAGACGACAAAATTTCGTGAACGATTCGTTAGTATTGCTGCTTTAATAAATGAATGAAAAATGTGTAACGAACGAAAAAAAAAAACAAATGAAAACGGTCCATCAACAAAACAAATAAAAACAAATTGAATTAAATTCGAAATAAAAAAAAAAAAAGAAAAGCAAAATAAAGAAAGAAAAATACAAACAAAAAACCTAACAAACTAGAGCAGATCAGACAGCAGCAACAAACAAAACAAAACAAAAAAAAATAAAAGCTTTCAACAAAAACGCCATGTACTGACTGACACAATAGAATGTTCCGTTGTTTTGTTGTCTCTCTCTCTCTCTTAACCTCCCTCTCCCCCTCCATACTCTTGGTATTTTATTGTGTTTTAACTAAATCAACAACAGAAACAACAACAACAATAATTCATAAAAAAAAGTAAGAGAAAGAAAAAATACTGGTACTGGGTACAAATTGTACGAGATACAATCGTTACAATAACTACGAGTACACAACACATTGATTGTGTGGTGCCCCTATGCCATGCCATAAAATGAAATTCCTTTCAGTGTTGTATTGTGTGTTGTGTGGGAAATAAACGATGATTTAAGCACCGGATTTTATTGGCAACTCCACCATGGCACTTTACAAGAGCGCTTTGTTGTTAATCAAGGCATATAGAGGAATTAAATTGTGATTTTTAATTTTAAAAAATTTAACACATTCCCTACCAAGGACGAGTATACTCGTCTTGGCAGTAGGGGATACCCTGTCAGAGTACGCCTCTTTCTTGCTAATTCAAAAGCCTGCTTTTTATAATATATTTAAAGTAGAACGAATATACTCGTCCTGGCAGTACGGGATACCCTATCAAAGTGTGCCTCTCACATGCTAATTCAAAAGCCTGCTTTTTGTAATATATTTAAAGTAGGACGAATATACTCGTCTTGGCAGTACGGGATATCCTGTCAAAGTGTGCCTCTCACATGCTAATTCAAAAGCCTGTTTTTTATAATGTATTTAAAGTAGGACGAATATACTCGTCCTGGCAGTACGGGATATCCTGTCAAAGTGTGCCTCTCACTTGCTAATTCAAAAGCCTGTTTTTATAATATATTTAAAGTAGGACGAGTATACTCGTCTTGGCAGTACGGGATATCCTGTCAAAGTGTGCCTCTCACTTGCTAATTCAAAAGCCTGCTTTTTATAATGTATTTAAAGTAGGACGAATATACTCGTCCTGGCAGTACGGGATACCCTGTCAAAGTGTGCCTCTCACTTGCTAATTCAAAAGCCTGTTTTTTATAATATATTTAAAGTAGGACGAATATAATCGTCTTTGCTAGGGTATACCGTACTGACAAGACGAGCAGGAAATGTGTTAACTTTTTTAAAATTAAAAATCACAATTTAATTCCTCTATATGCCTTGATTAACAACAAAGCGCTGGGTATCCCGCACTGACAAGACGAGTATACTCGTCCTAATTTAAATATATTATAAAATGCAGGCTTTTTCTTACCAAAAAATAACGGGGTTTTGGTAAACAATAAAACTCAAAATATCCCCAAGAAATATTTTTTGTATTTGGGCCTGGGGCTTGAACCCTGGCTTTACGTCTAATAAGCCAACATACTACCTACTAGACTGCGGCGACTTCAAGGATTCACTCTCATCTTATCAAATGTTCAAATTCGACTCCGAACGTAGGATTTTTTAAAAAAATTTTTATAGCATTTTTATTTAACTCTCAAGAGTCATTTGCCAGAAGACTGCTTAGCTTTAACGTTATCCTCAAAAATTATGTCAGTCTGGAGGAGAGCAAGCGCAGCATCATTCTTGTCAACAGGTACTACGATAGTCTCAATGGGCAATTGAGTACCAGACATCTCTCTCGTACGACAAAACTAATACTCTGCAAGAGAAGGTCATCCTACCCGTGTTGCTTAATGGCTTAAAGGCATGAACACTATTAAGCACGGGTGAAGCAGCCTTGAGTGTTGTATTCGCGAGAAAAGCCCTACACAATTCCACATCCTATCGAACAGTAAGCTGTATAAGCTCCTCAACGACAGGAACGTTGTGGGGCGTATTAACATCCAGCGTTTGTGCAGGCCCGGCCATGTCATTCGTACGGAGGGGGATGCTCCGCCTAGGCGGGTATTTAATGCGCAGATTTGCGATAGTCGGCGAAGAGGACGGTATTGTTTGCATTGGAAAGACCAGATCGAAGAAGCCCCGTCATTGTTTAGGGTGACCAATCGGCAAGAAGCAGAGGCGCCTGTAAGGATATGTTAAGGCAGGCCGAAATCCGTTAATTGGGTTTATTAAAGGTCCAGTTAAGTAAGTTAGTAAGATTGCTGAGGAAGAACGAGCGAGAGTCACGAGAGGCTGATGTTTGAACCTCAGCCTGCTAGACTGCTGGCATTCTCATTGAGTTATGCTTGTTTAAATGCAACAATTCGTTGCGAAGTAAAGAAAGGTCTGTAGTGGTTATAACAAGGGAACTGATTTAATTCGGCATATTTTACGTGATACCATGGCAAAGTGGCCGGATGAACTGGCCAGAAGGGGGCATGACCCTATAACTTTCTAAAGAATGCTCTAAATTAGGAATCCCTTTGGCTACCTGCATCCTTATAAGTGACAATGCAATCGTGCAAACTTGTCAAGAGTAGATGATGGGCAGCTTCGGACGCGGGCAGAAAGGCGCAGATATTCTGACTAAGACTGTATTAGAGGCATAAACTTCAAAGAAGTAAGCACTCAGCACTGTTATCGGGGTTATTACAGGGCCTTGTATTACAGGAACGCATGTGAAGCGTAATGGTTTTAGCTGTGATTTCTGCAGCAGCTGTAGAGGTGAGGAGGAGGATGAGACTGTTCGGAGATGAAAGAGCTACTTGGGTGACTTTGACATGGTGAATCTTGATGCCCTGTCATGCATGGATATTGGCAGTATAAGCGGCTTCATCGAATGCTCCGACAGGTTCTTGGACTAGGGCAAAATGTGAAATTGTGGTATCACAATGGGCCCTGACCTGTATGAGGCCTAAGTGTGTCCGCTCATGACTCCATCGGGAACAACCACTTCTACCTATCTGGCAACCTAGTTTCTCTGCAAAAGAGTTGCGATTGCACTCTCCAGTTATCGATCGTTATATCACTGGCGGGAAAGATTTCAAATACTTAGTCTAGGTATTGAAAACGTAAAACGAATGCAAACTTTTATGTCGTTTGTAATTTGACATTTTGCCGCGTGTCGCCGTGGTCTACTAGGTAGTGTGCTGGCTTATTAGACGTAAAGCCAGGGTTCGAGTCCCAGACCAGACATCAAAATAAAAAAAAAATACAAAAAAAAAAGATTTCTTCTCTTTCTCTTCTTGAAAAGTTTCTCAAATCTCTGTCGTTCGGAGTCGCCTTTAAACTGTAGGTCCCGCCACTTTTGTATAAAGTTAACACACACAACATAAGTGGTGTGAGAAACTGCGGGCTTCTTGGGAACGATTGTCACCAGTAGCAACTCGTTTCCTTACCGTTCGCATCTTCCCACTTTCCACCTTTCCTAAACCTGCACAATGCACTGCATAAGTAGGGCTCATCCCCTGAGTGCTGGTTTAATAAAAAAAAAGAAAAAAATGTGCTTGAAACCAAGTTTAAATGGTTCTCAGTATTCCAGTATTAAGATCCAACAGTAAGCATATTCGTAGATAATGTTCTCCTTCTGAAATCCTTCATTAGTGCCTGCTTTAAACTACAACCCTCGTATTTGATATGCTCTTTGAGTGTGTATGGTGTGGTGTGGTTTGGTGTGGCAATACAAAACTTTGTTGTAATCAATGGTTAACAAGATTTTTTTTTTGTTTTTTGTGTTTTTTTTGTAAATATTTTATCGCAACGTTATAATCACTGATTTCAACAGCGTAAATCGGTTAATTTTTTTTTATTTATTCAATCTCAGATATACTCTTGATTGTTTTTTGCCTTCCATTTTGCCTACAACCAACGGTTGGTTTTTGAAATCCGTAATAATTTTCGTTGCGTTTTTAATTTCTTTTTGCTCAAAAAGAACACACGAGAACGAGATTGAGAGCAAGAGTATAAAGGAAAACATGATTAAATACTTGGCAACATGCAACAATTTTTTGTTGTTCGTTGTTGTTGTTATTTTTGTTTGTTTTTAAATTGAGTGCAAAACAACTTAAACTTTTCGTATGCCAATGATAGACGACGCCATCGACCAAAACTATGTAGACAGTCGAAAACAAAACAACAACAACAAAAAATTAAAAATTTTTTCTCTTTTTGTTTTCCTTGCTTATTTAGCCAGTTTTTTGTTTTTTGCTTTTGCTTTGTTTTTAATTTTGTTTTTGCTTTTTAACTAGAATGAAAAAACAAAAACAAAAAAGATTAGGCCAACAGCTAGTCAGACAAATACCAACAAATGCCCATGCAACATACCCATCTAATGGGCTGGTAGACATAAATTTTACATTTTAAATCCCGGGCCAGCCAGCCACTAAACCTAAATATTTATACCAGAGTTCTTATGGTATTAATTCAATCGTTATTGATTTACAACAATAACACAACAACAATAACAAATATGAATTTTTTCCTTTTATTGTTTAACCACCATATTGTGCTTTAATTTAAACACAAAAGAAAAAACATGAAAACAATGCAGTCCTTTAAAGTTCTGTCGTTATGGTATTTTTGTTGTTCTGTTTCTTTTCGTTTTGTATGGCAAACAAGCAAACAAGCAAGCAAATATGAAACAACAACAACGGCTAAATAATAACAACAATAAACATGCATTTCAACAAACGAACATCATAGAAAAACGATTGTGCACATACCAACAATAAACGAAGTAGCAAGCGACTGATTAAACGAACGAACTAACGAACGAACGAACGAACGAACGAACGAACGTATCCCTCACCATCAACATCAAATGAAGGAAAGCAATGCAGTAAACACACACACACACACACACACATTGAACGTAACTTTAAACTGGTGATGTTAAAGTAACGGATTTTTTTTAATGTAATTTAGCGATTAAATTAATACAGGGTGGGGTATGGTTATTAGCTTAACTCGTTTGCAAACAGGGTCCGTGCAAATACAGCAGTCAGTTGGTACATCACAGCGTCGCACATACATACATAATTGGCCATTACAACCCTTCAGTCAGGATTACGACCTAGCTTGTCACAGCACTTATGTTGTGTGCGTTAATTTTTATACACGAGTGGCGGGACCTACAGTTTAAAGTCGACTCCGAACGACAGATTTTTGAGAAGCTTTTCATGGCAATTTTTACTCTCAGAGTCTTTGCCAGAAATCTGCTGAAAGGAAGTCGCCGAAGAAATATTTTTCGTTTTGAAGTTTGACCTGGGATTCGAACCCGGGACTTTTGTCTAATAAGTCAACACACTAGACCACGGCGACTTCACAGCGTCGCACAGAGGGGCATTTTACCTGAAAACCCTTCACAAAATTAATAGAACTTTTTTATGAGTTAATGGCTGGAATTTTTTTGGATAGTGTTAGTGATAATTAAACTCAGGGATGAGTCCAAGACGAGAAATCCATATAACTGGTTCCTTAAGCATTCTTTCGCATCAGTTGGCATGTGTATACGGCAGTCACTTAGTGCATCACAGCGGCTGAAGTAGTGTAAATACGGCATTTACTTATTGGTCCACAAAGGCTTATGCCGCATATAGACGTCATTCTATTCACTTGCGTTTTCACGAACAATGGAGATTGCATATGGTCGTCGTCAGCGTTGTCGTGAAAAGTTGCAAAGTGTAAAAGAAGCGCATCGTCGCGAAAGGGTCAATAGCTTAGCAGACCTAAGGAAATGAGTTGAATTTCTCCGTTCGTCTGCAAAGGCCTGGCAATCTTACATGATTCCATTTGAAATTTTTTTTGTGCGAGCCATTCTAAGCATGTCGGCTTTCTTGTCTCCCGGAATTTTTGAATGGGGCCCTAACAGTCTACACTAATGGCTTAAAGATGAATGAGTTTTTTGTAGGCAGTGTTTTCCAAGCAGAGCGGCGCAGTCCATGTTGCATAGCGGCAGTTTCCTTGAAAATCTCTTTATTTACTAGGATAGCCAGTCTGCAATTAAGTCCCTCATGAACTTTATTTCAATGTCCTTCCTTGTCCATGAATGCTAAGTATCGCTCAGAGAAATTTCCGATCATTCAAAGATAAAACTTGTTTGCGTCCCGCAACGTTGGGTTATCGTTGGAAATTGCATTGCTGATAAGTTGACTAGGAGTTAGCAATATCCAGCATATGCTGTAATATTACAGGGCATACATATGTATTCCAATTTCCTTGGTTAGTTTGGATATTCTCCACTCGGTTTATGAGGACATTCAATCTCTATTTGGAAGCAGGAAGAGTCGTACAATATTACTAGATCTTGGTGGAAACGTATGGTGAAGAAAAGAGGACTGATTTTACTTCTACTCTTAAATCACTTGGTCATTCGTTACACAATTGCGATTCTTACGGGCCACTGTCCGAAAGACTCGGTATTCCATCGAATGACTTCTGCAGGACCTATCAGTCTGAAGAGGCAAACTATCTTTCATAGAATGGACTGTGGTATCTGCATAGGCTTAAACGTTGGCCTAAGGGTCGTTGTCAGAATAGCCTAACCTTAGGTGATGTAGTCCTAAGTACAGTTATGATCGGCACAATACTTACAATGTACTCGCGCGTCTTCTCTATTCAAACCTTCAAAGAACTATTTAAAATGCGTTTTCATGCGTCTTTTTTGATTAAATTTTCGCAAAGTTGGCATTACTAATCACACAGAACACATTCGCATGCTACCCAACTACCACCAATACAAATATAAAGCAAAGCAAACATTCGAATATAAGAACCGAATGCACTCCATTTTTAAAGTCAGTCAGTCACTCAAACAGCTATTCAGAGAATTGACATCAATTCGAGCAGACAACGAGATAGTCAAATCCAGCCAGCCAATTAGGCAAACAGTCAGCCAGCTACACAGCCAGCCAGCCAGACAGGGAGACAGTGAAACGTTGGGTAAACATTTTTATGAATGAAATACTCGTTGGGTTCAGTGAACTGTGTATTCTGTTGTATGTGTATGTGTGTTTGTGTTTGTTTGGTATGTTGTGTTATTGAATAGACGGCGTTGGTTTGACGGCGGCCTCTATATATGTTTGGCTGACGAGCTGGCTGGCTGGTTGGTTTGTTGAGTGTTTATGTTTGCTTGTCTGTTTGCTGCCTGGCTGGCTGTGAGTAAGTGGTAGTGTAGTGTAGTAGCAGTACCAGTGCCAGTGCCAGTGCAATGCCGTAATAGAGTTCATAATGCACTCACTCACCACCAACATAACTTATACGTTGCTTTCTTCTTTCTGTTCTTGTTGCATGTGTGTGTGTGTGTGTGCTCGTGTGTGTTCAACAAAATATTTCTGTTTTCTGTCTTTATACTCTTGCAATTCTCATTTGACGATGACGATGATGGTGATGGTGATGTTGATGATGAGATACATATGAGAAGGCATTAAAACATTTTCCTTCGTATTCTTTTTTGATTAGCCGAAGTCATTTGCTGTTGCTGCTTGCTTGTTCTACGTGGTGTTGGCAGTAGTTGCAGGCAGTAGTAGCCCGAAGAAGTCACTGTTGTTTGCTGTTCCCAGTGGTGATAGTGGTGATGGTGATTTTGTTGTTTTAATATCAGAATAGAACTCGCTCGTCTGCATGTCTGTTTTGGTATGCAAGCAAGCAAGGGGATCTTAAAGTTTTTCTTCTTCTTCTTAGAGAACGTTATCATTCGTGCATGCATTTAATGTTTAATCTCTTCAAACAGACACTATAAGTTACAACACAGAAATCAAATGTACGTACTACGTACACACATGTCGGTTTGTTTGACTGACTCTAACTGCTTGCTTTAGTGTAGAACAGGAAAATAAACAAATGAAGGAGAGAGGGGAGAGTAATAAAAAATTTTTAAATTTTCTTTAACCAGGTTGAGGTTGATGGAACAACTGCTGATGCAAACTTTTAATTTTTTTATTAACAAAAAAAAAAACAATTTCAAAACTGCGTTGAACTTTCTTGTATAAAAAAAAACTCGGTTCAAACTGGGTTAATGAAATATCAATTATTTTATATCCACCACTACAATAATTTCCATTTCCTTTACAACAAACAATAATTGCCGCATGTACTAGAGAGTTCGTATCGTGTTGCCATTACTGACGCCTTATATTAGCTGCCTGCCTGCCTGCCTGCAATTGAAACTTTAACCTCAACATTTTGCCACCTTTAACACGTGTTGCAGCACCCCACTTTTGTTTGTTGTTTTTCATATTTAATTACCGGGGTCATGATGCTTACGAGTGCTTACTCATGATTTATTTAACTTTCAAGCAAATGTGTGAGGCTAAATGCAAAATAATCAACTGCCATAGGTTAATAAGCAAATAGTAAAGCAATAGCCAACGATTTATTCATTATTGCTGCTGCTGTGGACTGTTAAAATGAAAGTGTTCATGTAATCGGTTATGATTTTAAAATGAAATTCAACTTTTTTTGGGGGTCGCCGTCGTCTAGTAGGTAGTGTGCTGGCTTATTAGACGTAAAGCCAGGGTTCGAGTCTCAGGCCAGACATCAAAAATAAGAAAAATACAAAAATGTAGTTCTTCCGGGGATTTCTTCTCTTTCTCTTCTTGTTTCTCAAATCTCTGTCTTACGGAGTCGACTTTAAACAGTTGGTCCTGCCACTTCTGCATAAAATTAACCTACACAACATAAGTGGTGTGAGAAACTAGGTCAACAATCTTGACTGCAGGGTTGTTATTACCAATAATGTATTACAACCCTTTAGCCAGGAGTGAGAAACTGCGGGCTTCTTGGGGACGATTGCTGTAGACTGTTTAATGGTGATGGGCATAGCACATTTTATAGTCACCAGCAGCAACTCGTTTCCTTACCGTTCGCATCTTCCCTCTTTCTAGCTTTCCTAAAACCTGCACAATGCACTGCATGAGTAGGGGTCATCCCCTGAGTGCTGATTTTATATAAAAAAAAAAGTGTAGTACAGAAGAGAGGTCGTAATTCTGACTGAAGGCTTGTTATGACCAAGCGTCGCGAAAGAGTTAACTAGGGAACAGGATTTTATTGCGAATAATTTGTATTTCCTAACAGAATAGTCTACTGAACAATACAATTTGAAAACCTCAAACTAATCCTATGGATTATACGACGAAAGTTTAAAGCCTTTTCAAAGTGTCTGGTCAAGCCATCATATTTCGAAGGCATGTTGAGGCATTTTTGTTCTGGAAATCTTTGAAAATATTTTAAAGGAATTCAACTCTGATTTTTGTTTCTTTTTTATGGCCATTCTTGACACCGATAATCAATAAACTTTCTTCGATAATTTCTAATTTCTAAAAGTGACACATTTTTTCTTTCTCTCTCTATTTTGTGCTCCATGATGAGGAGGAGGAGGAGAAAGAAAGAGAGAGAGAGAGGAGAGACGGGCGGGTTGTTAAGACGCATAAATTTTTGTCATCGTCGAAATTATTACAAAACGTTTATGGCCGTATTTTAACAGCAATAAAAATTAACGAAATCGTCATAAATTTTCAAATTTAAACGCAAACGAGTGAGAGCCGCCAAACCATTAACGATTCGAAATGCCACAAATATTCACCATAAAAATGATCATAAAAATACGGAGTAAAGCTATAAAAACTAATAAAAAAAAAATAATACGAAGTGAAACCTTTAAAACCAAAATTATTGAAAGAAAAAGAAACACACAGAAAACAACAATAAAACAGCAGTCATAATTGTACTTTAAATGTGACATCTTTTTAATCGATTTTATGGTATTTGGGTCAATAAATTCGTTTTTTTTTTCTACTTTTCTTTTGTTTTTGTTTTATTTTTTATTGTAAATTCCTTCTCGTTTAAATCAATGCCAATTCAATCAATGAATGAACAACTACACATACATTGGCATATTTGTAATGAATTAGAAATTTCTGGCAACACTAATTAAAAAAACCGTATTAACTTAATTTTATTATGACATTTCTTTCGACTTATTAAACAAAAATGCAAA
Organism: Sarcophaga peregrina; assembly: GCA_014635995.1. Taxonomy (NCBI): domain Eukaryota; kingdom Metazoa; phylum Arthropoda; class Insecta; order Diptera; family Sarcophagidae; genus Sarcophaga; species Sarcophaga peregrina. Next base: position 87,178,620 of record CM025792.1, on the reverse strand, counting down.
ATATTACAACCCTGTTCAAATTACTAAATAAATAATCAGTTATTACTGCAGAATTCCACTAAAAATAAGCTTGTCTTAGAAAAATAGTGTGGCATTTTACCTTTAAGTGTATTTTGTTCTTGCTTGTTTACTTCTTTGTTTGCTGCACTTTGTTGTTGGTTGTTTACATCTTTTATTCTTTATATTTTTTTTCTTTCAAATGCTAGTAAGTCACGAGGACTGCGGTGCCCGATACGGTGCGCTGTTCGCGACACCGCTGTTAACATTTTCCGCTTGGATTTAATCTCCAACGCATCTCCCCATATCTCGCTTCCGTAAAGCAATATCGAGTTTGTCGCCGCCATAATCAATTTACGTTTGGCCTGTTTTGGTCCGCCAATATTTGCCATCAGTGTCCTTAACATCCCCGTTAGTTTCACTGCTTTGGTAGCTGCATGCTGTATTTGGGCCAATAATAATTAAGTCTACAGTCGAGTCTTAGGCATAAATATCTAGCTGCCCTTTTTGTGACATCACCTATCTGCATATTTATCTTGAGTGGAATGTGGGCCATTGTCATCAGTATTACATCAGTCTTTGTCTTCGCGAGCTCTAGACCGTGGTCCTCAAGTCATATCTGAGTCCTTATCATGACTTGATTCAGTTTTCTCCTGGCATTCTCAATGCTGTGCACTGAAATGGCTGACACTATATCATCCGCGCATTCCACTAGGCATTTCTATACCTAAGATATCATTATAGCTCAGGTTCCAAAGATCAGGATCAGGAATGTGGGCCATTGTCATCAGTATTACATCAGTCTTTGTCTTCGCGAGCTCTAGACCGTGGTCCTCAAGCCATATCTGAGTCCTTATCATGAGTTGATTCAGTTTTCTCCTGGGATTCTCAATGCTGTGCACTGAAATGGCTGACACTATATCATCCGGGCATTCCACTAGGCATTTCTATACCTAAGATATCATTATAGCTCAGGTTCCAAAGATCAGGATCAAGAATAGATATTTGAGCTACACCAGACGTAATGCAGCTATTGTATGCCACAATTAGTTTTTATTATTTTATGAATACAATTTAGAGGCACTTTAATAAATTTTAAACTTCAAATTAAGTGGCAGGCATTACCCTAAGCCGCAAGCCCGCCCGCTTATTTAAAATTTTGAAAATTGAAAAATTTTTCATGGAAAAAAAAGAAACCAAATTACAGGGGTGATCTGTTCGATTGAATGGGAAATTATGAAAATGAAAAAAACTTCTAATTTCGTAAGAATTAATAACGAAAGCAAGCAACCATTAGAAAAGAAATTTTAAAGTGTGGCTGATGATTTTTAATAAAATTGACGTGTTCGAGAACGAAAGAACGCGCGCTCTCTCTCTCTCTAATTGAAATTAGCAATTCAAAAAACCCCTATGGAATGTCAAAATTCATTAAGTTGCCCCACATACTATATCGTATCGAATCGTATCGTATCGTATCGTATCGTGTTGTGTTGTGTTGTGCACACATTAAGTGGCATCAGAAAGAAATCGACAAAGATCGTCAATAAAAAGAAAGCCAGCCAGCCAGCTACCCAGTATGCACGGGAAAGAAAGAGAAAGTGAAAGAAAAGATGTTAAATGGGAAAAATCAACAAATCAATTGTAATTAATTTCAATTTAAACAAAGAAAAAAAATCCATATTTTGTAACACACACAAGAACACATTCATATGCATACACATATGCACTTACAACATTACAAATATTATTGCAATGCCTTAATACACTCGTATTGTTTGTAGAAAACTTAATGGAAATTTCAAAGCAACCCCTATTTATTTATATCATCTCCCTCCCCCCCTCCCCTTCGCCGTCCTTATGAAGGCAATAAATGTTACAATACCATCATCATCATCGTTCATATACAGTGTGTAACGAAATGGAAAAGAAAGAAGAAAGAAAATTTAACAACCACTTGGACATGCTTTACGGGCAACACAGTAACAGTAACAGCAACAGCACCAGCACCATTACCAATCACCATCACCAAGTCAAGCACATTTCCATACATATGCAGGCTGCATAAAACAATAAAATACCGTGTTAACTTAATTTTGTTGACGTTTCTTTCGACTTATTAAAAAAAATGCAAAAGATTACAACCCTGTTCAAATTACTAAATAAATAAACAGTTATTATTGCGGAATTCCACTAAAAATAAGCTTGTCTTAGATAAATAGTGTGGCATTACTCCTCTAAGTGGATTTTGTTCTTGCTTGTTTACTTCTTTGTTTGCTGGACTTTGTTGTTGGTTGTTTACATGTTTTATTCTTTATATTTTTGTATGCTGTTGTTGTTACAATATTTTCGTTTATTCTTTGATCACGTAAACAAGTTCATTGTTTTGTTTTTGGAGCTTTTTTATTAAATCATTTTTATAGATGATCAGGTCCATAATTGGTCATCAGGGCTGTAAGACCAATTAAGTAAAGAACTACTTGCGACATATCAAATACAGAAATTGAAGATGAATTTCTAAATGCCAAGATGAAAGTAACTCCTCGTGTATCCTGAATCCTTTAGGAAAATTCCATAGAGTATCCATAAAAAGAATCTTTAAAAATAAACCCCTAAATGTGGCATCCTGTTTAATACTGATCCTGTTCTAAAGTTAATTGTTTTGTACAACGAAAGTGGCAAGCGTTTATACTATATTCAGACACGACATTTATTACGTAAATCTCAATAAACGCCATTATTGAGATCAATATTTCATATAAAGTTTCAATTAATTATTGCGCTATAAATATTGCGTATTTATTGCGTTATAATATTGAGAAAAATTCTAAATGCAGTGCTGTTATAAGTACGTTCATATTACAATTTTTCGAACACTTTCAATTGATATTTGACAGCTCAAATGTCAGCAACGACAAAGAAATAAAACAAAAAATGGCGGACTTTCTTTTCTGTAAACTTTTCAGTATTACCAAATTTTTTTTCCTCATTCTTCTGAGAGAAGCCACTTTGGAATCAAAATTAGCTCCTACTTACCGCAACAGCTCGGCGTTCCTATTACAGAACTACATATAATTGGCCATTACAACCCTTCAGTCAGCATTACGACCTAGCTTCTCACACCACTTATGTTGTGTGCGTTAATTTTATACATGAGTGGCGGCGGGACCTACAGTTTAAAGTCGACTCCGAACGACACATTTTTTTGAGAAGCATTTCATGGAAATTTTTACTCTCAGAGTTTTTGCCAGAAATCTGCTGAGAGGTGGTCGCCGAAGAAATATTTTTCGTTTTGATGTCTGACCTGGGATTCGAACCTGGGCCTTTCGTCTAATAAGCCAACACACTACCCACTAGACCACGGCGACTTCAGATTACAGAACTAGTAAGACTTTATCCAATGTCGAATTGTTTTCCACTTTTTTGGAATTATTTTTTAATTTCAAACAGAAATTGCGTATGTTTTGTGTGTGAACACATAAAATATTGTACGCAAATAAACGAAAACATCTTAACGCAATAAAAGTGCCTTTATTAGGATGTAACATCACGGTGTTAATATTTCTCCATTCAATACGCAAAATATATTGCCGATATGATGCTTCACATTTCAGAATTCAAATTAGCGATGCTTGTTCTCCTAATGCTGGCATTCTGTGGCAAAACCAAAGAGATGTGCTTGATAAAATGCCTGCTAACGGTACGGATTGATGGTGGCACAGCAATGGGCCCGATTGCTTGAAACGTCAAAATGTTTACTTTGTTTGCTTTGCTTTGTTTAATTCGCTTTCCTGTGACAATCATCATCGCCTTTATAAGAAACAAGTTTTCCTTTCGCCGTTCAAGTATTCCAGCGAGTGTTTGAGTGGCATATTGTTTGAATGCGGTTAGCCTGTATAACCGCATTCCATTCGATTACTTTCTTCTGCCATTTATTGTGTAGAATTTTCTAAAAGAATGCCGTTTAAAAGAAAGGCTTCCAGTAAAATGAATTGCATTTCGTTTGAATTCCAAGCTGCTTGCCTAATGCATTGCCTGTGCATACTAAGTTAAGTGCGCAGTTTTTTCTTTTCCTTTTGCTTCGTAGCTTATTATGCAATTCCTTTCTTTTTCCATTCTTTCTCAAATCGTTTCAAATTCCGTTTGGCAATAACACTCCTAAACAGTAAGACCATTTAAATGCCTTAATAAGGGCTTGAGAGAGAGAGAGAGAGTGAGAGCCAAAATGTTTTATTTTAAACGAGATTGGAAATTTGCGGACTAGCCTTGAAGTCGTGCATTCCACTTTGGATAGAGGTTAGATCGTTTACAAAGTGCCCAAGTTTTAACTTCGAAAGTAGCAGTGGCCAGAATATTTTTTTTCAAAATGCCTTCACACTTACAGCGACCGTCGTTAACTGCGTCGAGTGTGGTGCTTCCACTAAAACAACCCCTCCCCTTCTTCTGGGGGTACTCCCTTCCCGGGACGGCATCTGCATTACTTCGGGAAGGGCCCAGAACGACGTCCCGTTAAGTATTGCTGTCTCCTCTTCCACATCTGGATACGCCATTTCGGAAGCTTACAGTGACCGTCGTCAACAGCGTCGAGTGTGGTGCTTCCATTAAAACAACCCCTCCCCTTCTTCTGGGGATACTCCCTTCCCGGGACGGCTCCCTGCATTACTTCGGAAAGGGCCCAGAACGACGTCCCATTAAGTATCCCTGTCTAGTCTCCCACATCTGGGTACGCCATTTTTGAAGCCAGCTCCATGCTATTGGTTCGTATTTTCATTTATCATTTCATTGTATTGTGCCAAGGTCGACCCTCTTCCTGCGGAGTATACATTGAATGTATCTTCTCGCAGCGCTACATTTCGTCTCGCTTTCAATGTTGTCGGGTGTAAATTCACCAATTTGCTCTATCAACATGTTGTTCTTGCCTTGCCATTTGATACAATGGAATGCAGCGTTGTCACGTTTTTCAGCGTTGTCACTCAGTTCATCTTCCGCTTGCTTCCTCACTCTATCTACTTTGCCATCGCCGACCTGTTTGAGATCTTCGCTACTAATGGGGGTATTTTCCGTCTTCGTTTTCCAAGATCTTTTCTCAAATGCCAGTAGGTCAATAGGTATCTCACCGACGATCACGAGGACTGCGGTGCCCGATACGGTGCGCTAGACCGAGGCAACTCTTAGTGCCGCTGTTCCGCTTAGATTTAATCTTCAGCGCATCTCCCCATATATCGCTTCCGTACAGCAATATCGAGTTCGTCGCCGCCATAATCAATTTTCGTTTGGCCTGTGTTGGTCCACCAATATTTGCCATCAGTGTGCTTAACATGCCCGTTAGTTTAGCTGCCTTAGTAGCTGCATGCTGTATTTGGGCCCAATAATTAAGTCTACAGTCGAGTCTTAGGCCCAAATATCTAACTGCCCTTTTTGTGACATCACCTATCTATTTATCTTGAGTGGAATGTGAGACCGTGGTCCTCAAGCCATATCTGAGTCCTTATCATGAGTTGATTCAGTTTTCTCCTGGCATTCTCAATGCTGCGCGCTGAAATGACCGACACTATATCATCCGCGTATCCCACTAGGCATTTCTATACCTAAGATATCGTCATAGCTCAGGTTCCAAAGATCAGGATCAAGAATAGATATCTGAGCTGCACCAGACGTGATCTCTCCAGTTTTTCGGTCATCGGGTGTATCATAGAGAAGCTTGCGATCCTTCAAATAGCTGCGTAATATTCTCAGAAGGTATATAGGAATACGAAATCTTTCTCGTAGTGCCTTAAAGATATCCTATGCTCGTAGGTTGTTGAAAGCATTCCGCACATTGAGCGTGGCCAGGACAACAATGCGCTTCGGATAGTAACGTCTAAGTCTGGTCCGTTCAAAGCATTCTACTGCGTCCGCTATGGCACCCAGCATTGACCTACTTGGTCGGAAGCCATACTGCCTTTCCGATAATCCACCAGCTGTCTCAATGCTCAATGCCACTCTGCGCTGGAAGAGTTTCTCAAATAATTTACCGGCACTATCCAATATACAAAGAGAGCGATATGATGATGGATTTGTCGGATCTCCTTTTCCTTTGCTGTTTGGAGTTAATTTCTGTAGCTTGGTTAGGGAAAACACCTTAGGCAGAACGGCCAGAATATTTTGAAAATGCAATCTTAACACGGTTTAATGAAAGGTTGTATGGCGTTGACATCTTTGAATGGCTACAAAGCCGTCATTGGGAATTGTAAAAATCGTCGTCATCGCAATATGTTACGGGATTCAGACGTACAAACGCTTGACTTTGCTTAATTGGTCATTACAACCCATTAGTGAGGATTACAACCCTTCAACCTTCTCGTACCACTCACGTTGCGTGTGTGCTAATTTTATCCAAGAGTAACGAGACTTAGTATTTAATGTCAACTCCGAACGTCAGATTTACACTCAGAGTTTTGTCAGCTGACCACTTTAACGGCATACCGGACCACATTTTGCAATTTTTCACGGCGGCGCTGCTAGCCATACATCGTCGTCATCGTTTGTGAACATTTAAGTGGACAAATAAACGACTGCCGTGTATATACGGTATCAGCCTATCTGGATCAATAAGATGCGCGAATTTACATCATCCGCTAAGCCGCTGCAAAAGGGTTAATTACCATACCCATACTGTTTGCAGGAGGATGCGCACTCGCGCGCAACGCTGCCAGCGCATAGAGGAACGGAGAAATCTCGTTCAGGACACAGTTCCCCTAGACAGGAGTTTATATGCAAGATGAGGAACTCAGAGGAGGAGACATTCACTAAGTGCCAAAGTGTTATCCGCAAGATTAGGGCGGCAATGACGAAGGCTAGAAACATTAGTATGGAAGTCCAGAGCGGAGTATCGGAATTAGAGGAGCTAATTGACGTTATGAAAAACTACAGAGAGAACTGGAAGACTGCAGAAAGGGAAAAAAAAGCGAGCAAGACCCTTGACGACGCCAAGAGTAAAAGGAACGATAGTGATATATCCAAACCTGTAAGTTCCCTCAACAAGAGAGGCGCCTCAAGCCCGGCGGAGGCCCGCCCAGAAAAGAGGCCGAAAGCAAAACCAACGTTAGTGGATGGAGAATGGAGTACAGTAAAGAGCAAGAAATCGGCAAGGAAAGAGAAAAAGGAGCGACAGAAGACTGTAAAAAACCGTCCAGAAGCTTTGATAATCCACCCAACCGAGGGGCACATTTACGCTAATGTTCTGAGGAACATACGGAGTAAAATAAAACCGGAGGAATCGAAGATAGCGGTACGCGCCGTCCGGAAGACTAAAACGGGTGCCATACTCATTGAGATGGGTAAGGGAGGCAGAAGGGACGAGTTCAGGGAGAATCTGAAGAGCGTTCTCAATCAGGAGGCAACCGTGAAGGAGCTTACTCCGGTGGTCACTTTGGAGATACGAGACCTAGATGCCCTCACAACCAACGAGGAAGTCCTGGCGGCGGTACAGAGAGAAGCGGGCGGGAAAAAGAAACAATACCCATACTGTTGCTGTTTCATTTTAAAACATTATCCCTCTCTCTCTCTCCCCATTTACCAACCACTTGTGAAGAAAACAAAAATCATTTGCAGCTTCTAGAGTCGTTATTAATGACTTACGAGTGCTCTCTACATACGGTTACAGTTACAAAAGCAAAGAGAAAAACGTTATGCCTGTGTAGGAGCCTTCCCCTCCACTGGATGAGAACTGTAAGCAGACCTGGTGTACATTGCAAGTTCACAGTGAAAAAAAAAGTTTATCTCTAGCACTGCATCAGACCAGGCTGTCATGCATAAAATTGCTTATGGCCATAATTGCTACAATAATTCCTTCTTTTTTGTTTTTGCCTTCCATGCTTCTCCTCTTTTTTTTCCAATTTTTTTCTCTTCATTTTTTGTAACCTCCATTACCACTGAAATTGAAAATGGTTTTTGCAGTGCAAAAAAAGCATTGAAATTATGATGGCAGCAGGAGGAGGGTGAATCAATTACACATTTTAACAGAATGTTGCACTTTAGTGTGGTTTACTATTTGCCACCACGTTACTTGGTGTTGGTGTGGTGTGGTGTGGTATGTTGCAAATATTTCCTTTGCTTGCAACGTGTGAAGGCTTGTCTGTGTTGCCATAATGTTGATTATAAAGATGACTTTGAGAAGAGACCCAATGGCCAAGTCACACAAGAAAGTATGATCGCGCTCACTTACTCACTTGCCTGCTTATACAGTTCGTCAGTCAGCTAGACAGACAGGCAATCAGTCAAGCAACTGATTAACCGACCGGTAAATATAACAGCACAACCATTCGTTCTTCTCTTCTTCTTTTTTTTAAGCATTAAACAATTAGGGTTGCCGTATTACTTAGTTTTTTTCATTGGAGGTCGCCGTGGTCTAGTAGGTAGTGTGTTGGCTTATTAGACGAAAGACCCGAGTTCGAATCCTAGGTTAGACATCAAAACGAAAATAATTTTTCGGTGACTTCCTCTCGCTAGATTTCTGGCAAAAACTCTGAGAGTAAAAAAAAATTTCCATGGAATGCTTCTCAAAAAAATGTGTCGTTCGGAGTCGACTTTAAACTTTAGGTCCCGCTACTCATGTATAAAAATTAACGCACACAACATAAGTGGTGTGAGAAGCTAGGACGTAGTACAATGGGTCAATTCGACCACCGAGTACTGTACTTGTTAGAATTGATAAGTACACGTCCTCTAACCTAACCTAACCTATTTTTTTCTTACTTACTTACTTAATTGGCCATAACAACCCGATTAACGGATTTCGGCCTGCCGCAATACATCCTTCCAGGCGCCTCTGCTTCTTGCACACCTACGCCAATTGGTCACACCAATCGATGACAGGGCTTCTTCGATTTGGTCCTTCCAACGGATACAAGGTCGTCCTCTTCGCCGACTTCCGCAGATCCTCGCATCAAACACTCGTCACGCCGGAGCATCCTCCTCCATTCGAAATGGGATGCGAAAATCATCGCCAACTCGCACTGGACCGAAGATCTTACGTAGGACTTTTCTCTCGAATACTTTCAAGGCAGCTGCATCAGTTCTTAATAGTGTTCATGCCTCTAAGCCATAAAGCAACACGGGGAGGATGAGCGTCTTGTAGAGTGTTACTTTTTTCAGTGTTTTGAAATCAAGTGAAGGAATAGTAGTGTCACGTCACGTCATCTTGGTTTCTTTGAACCCATTTAGATGCTTCCTCTGGACAACCAATTGTATATAACAGGTAAGATAGGTTAAAAGCGGCTGGCAACCGCAATAAACACACTCCAGGTACGGCCTTGTAAGCATAGCCAATGTGTGAGTAACTGGTTGAAGAGCATTCTATCTATCGAGGGCGACCAAGTGAGTCTAGCAGTGGAGCAGAACTCCTCATTGACCCAGGATAGTTTAAAAGAAACCTGGAAGAAGACTAAAGTTCTTCTGAAGCAATTTGTCTTTCAGGCCATTCCATTGTGCCAAAAATAGCCTGAGTAGCTTCCTTCTATTATATTCCTTATGAAAATCTAAGTTTTTATTGTACACAGAATGACACCAATTGGAGGAGACGATAATGATAACTTTCGATAACTTTTGTTTGAAAGAATTTCCTCTTAATGGTCAACTAGACCGAAGTAACCTGAAACACGGGAATCATTATGAGCATCATCTGAAGTTATTTTGACTCCCAATGACCATTTTCGACCAATTAGTGGGAACATTACAAATTGCCGTAGTCTAGTAGGTAGTGTATTGGCTTATTAGACGTAAAGCCAGGGTACGAACCCCAGAAACAAATACTTACTTTATTGGCCATAACAACCGGATTAACGGATTTCGGCCTGCCGCAACACATCCTTCCAGGCTCCTCTGTTTCTTGCTCGCCTACGTCAATTGGTCACACCAATCGATGACAGGGCTTCCTCGATTTGGTCCTTCCAACGTATACAAGGTCATCCTCTTCGCCGACTTCCACAGATCCCCGCATCAAATACTCGTCTCGCCGGAGCATCCTCCTCCATTCGAACGACATAACCGAGCCAGCGCAGCCGCTGGATATTAATACGCTGTACAACGTCCATGTCGTTGAGGAGCTCATACAGCTCACTGTTAAATCGGATGCGAAAATCATCGCCAACTTGCACAGGACCGAAGATCTTACGTAGGACTTTTCTCTCGAATACTCTCAAGGAAACTGCATCACTTCCTAATAGTGTTTATGTCTCTAAGCCATAAAGAAGCACGGGTAGGATGAGCGTCTTGTAGAGTATTAGTTTCGTCTTGCGAGAGGTCTCTGCTATTCAATTGCCTATTGAGACCATAATAGCACCTGTTGGCAAGAGTAATCCTGCGCTTGATCGCCAGACTGGCATCATTTTCGGTGGTAACGGCGGAGCCAAGGTAAATGAGTTCCTTGACTGTATCAAAAGTATAGTTATCGGCCGTAATTTGAGAATCAATACGCCGCACAGCTCTACTTGTCGATAACATATACTTTGTTTTGCCCTCATTTACTGCCAAACCCATCTTCTTAGACTCCCGTTCAATAGCACTAAAGGCAGCAGTAACATCTCGTTTGGTACGCCCTATGATGATGATGTCATCAGCGTACGCAAGCAACTGGATACTTTTTTGAAAAATAGTGCCATTACGATGCACTCCCGCCTTTCGCCTCTCCATGAAGAGGTCGCATGATAAGGGATCGCCTTGTCTGAAACCTCGCAGGGTATCAAAAGTTTCGGAGAAGTCCATTCCTACCTTGACGGATCTGCAGGAATTGCTCAACGTAATTTTGCATAGCCTTATCAGCTTCGCAGGTATACCGAGCTCAGACATTGCGGCAAAAACACGACCCCTTATGGGGCTATCGAAAGCAGCTTTATAGTCGACAAAAAGATGGTGTGTGTCGACTTGATTTTCGTGGATCTTTTCCAGGATTTGGCGTAGTGTGAAGATCTGGTTGATGGTGGACTTGCCAGGTCTGAAGCCGCACTGATAAGGTCCAATCAGTGTTTTGACGAGGGACTTCAGTCGTTCACACAATACGCCTGTAAGAACCTTATATGCGATAGGAAGAAGGCTTATACCCCTATAGTTGGCGCATAACGTAGGGTCTCCTTTTTCAGGACAGGACAGGACAGAGGACACTGAGGTTCCAATCGTTACAAATACAAAAAGTATTTCTTCGGCGATTTCTGGCAAAACCTCTAAGAGTAAATAATTCGGAGTCGACTTTAAACTGTAGGTCCCACCACTTATGTATAAAAGTTAACGCCTACAATATAAGTGGTGTGAGAAACTAGGTCGTAATCCTGACTGCAGGGTTGTAATAAGTGATTAGGTATTATGTATGTATTACAACCCTTTAGCCAGGAGTGGAATCTAGCTTCTCACACCACCCAAGTTGTTGTTCACAAGATATTTTGCATCAATTCGTATGGAACTCCAGCATAGAAGGTTATTTTTGTATCACCAGCTTTGCTTAGATGGTGGTAAACGGATATTGGCTCGAAATCTACAGTTTTTAATGAATTTAATATTCCAAAATTCTGATATTTGGCCATTTTAATGACAACACGATCAGAGATTAGCAATGAATCGTTTTTTCGCTACTTATTAGCACTCATGAATTTTTGAATATAAGTGAGTCCACAAAAAATTTAAATTTAACTACTCGTGATCCATTTATACTCACTAAAACGTTGTAGATTTTATAAGTAAAAAGGTTGCAATGAGTATGCGCATACCGTTATTGACTTCAAACTCATACCATGTTTGATTCATAAGCCAAGTCTACTCATTCAGATCCATAACTTTAGAAAAAATTCTTAAAATACTTATAAACGATTCGATTGACTCGAATCATTCAGTGTTAGTTCTACCTTCTAGTAAGTATTTTTATGTTCGTATTCGAATCATATTTATTTTGTGATTCGTATTTACAGATGTTGAGTTATGGAGATCATACATCAACACTCATGATGTTAAGTATGAATATGAGTATGAATACTTCAAACTTTGAATATGAGTAGAGATTCGTTCCATGATATTAAAATAAGTATTAATAAGTATAAGTTTCCAGAAAGTCTTTGAAAGTCCCTTTGAATACTCATTGAAGATCTCTGATCACGATCTATAAAATTGTTTTCTTAATACAAAACAAGTGAAGGAGAGAGAGAGAGAGTAGCCACAAGATAGGTGTTAAGCAGTGCTGTCTTTACCATAAGGGCACTTCGGGCACGTGCCCAGGGCCCCCAACTTCAAAGGGGCCCCAAGTTAGAACCAATTGACTTTTTAAAGTTTTAGGGGCCTCCAATAAGCTTGTGCCCCGGGGCCCCGGCATACCTAAAGACGGCCCTGGTGTTAAGTATTGTAACATGACTGCTTAGCTATATTATCAAGGAGTACAATGTTCAATATGGATGATGTAATGCGAAATCATGATCGTTAGTCTATTTCGAAATTCAATTGCTTTTGTCTGTTGACGCTTGAAATGGCTTTACTTTACCCCTCCCCTTCATAATTTATAGCGAAAATCCCTTTCGCGTGGGCATCTTATCACGAGACTGTAAGAATATAAAATTTCTAATCAGGTTGTCGTCAACAACAATCATTTCCCTAAAAACTATTTACAATCGAATCGATTCGTTTGAATGCCAAGCACAAATCGATTATTATGAGGAGGCATGAGTAATAAATTCTTGGGAAATAAAATCACAAGAAAATGAAATTCAAAACATTTTTTTTTTTTATTGTTTTAATCACAAGCACTAGGAAGAGAGAAAGACAACAGCAACAGCAACAACAACAACTAGACTTTAGCACATGTACAGTTACTTAGTCACATGCATGCACAAATATTGTTAAATAAAGTTCAGTTATACAGAGAGAGAGAGAGAGAGAGAGAGAGAGTGGCATACAATTCGATCACTAACGGCTGCTACCAACGTGTAAAACAACAACAACAATAACAACAAAATTACCAAAGAAAAGAAAATAAGCACCCACCACACCACACCTTAGTGCCCCCAGATAATATGAGATAAAGAATCAACGTTAAACGCCATACACAAACAGCAACAAAAAGTCACATGAGCAATGAAAAATAATCGCCATTCAATGACAATAACAATGACAACAACAAAAATAACAACAAGAAGAAGACGATGATAAACGTTTATTAGAAGATGTTACCAAAAGCAAGAAAAAAGAAAACGAATTCATTTTGACTGTAACCAGCCAATCAATCTGGTCTGGTTACCCATACCAGTGCCAGTGTATGAAGAAGAGTTTTTTTTTTAATTAAATTTTGAAAGCAAAGTTTACCACACAATACACTACACCCGGGTACTTATTAATCGATTCGATTTTTCTTTTTTTTTTTTGAAGAGAACACACACACACTCTCACTTAACTAGGAATGTGCAGAGATGATGTTAAGTGTTGTCGTGTTTTTTTCTATTATTTTAACAGCAAATAATCGTTTCATTGCATTAAACTTTTGTGTAACAAAAAAAATTATCGAAAGTTATCATTAAATTACAACCCTGCTGTCAGGATTATTGACCTAGTTTCTCACACCACTTATATTGTAGGTGTTAACTTTTATACAAAAGTGGCGGGACCTACAGTTTAAAGTCGACTCCGAATGACAGATTTTTTTTAAGAAACTTTTCATAGCAATCATCATATATATTATTTCTAAAGCACTTTATTTTGTCGGTTGCAAATATCTCCCATACTACCGCATCAAATTTAATGAACGATATCTCATTTTAAAGCTTATATTTCACACTAATGGCAAAAAATAATTAGAAATTGAAAAATTAATATTTTCATTGATAAAAATTATATTTTATATAGAACTGCATAATAATACTGTTGTCATTGTGATTATATGCTATAAAAATGACAACTAACGGTGCGAAATATTTGTACGGGTCATTTAGTTTTTATTTACTTTCAGAGTTTTTGCCAGAAATCTATTCAAAAGAAATCGCTAAAGAAATACTTTTTTTATTTGTATCTGGAACTCGAACTCTGGCAACTTGTAATGTTCACACTAATTGGTCGAATATTGGTCATTGGGAGTCTAAATGACTTCAGATGATGCTCACAATGATTCCAGTGTTTTAGGTTACTTCGGTCAAGTTGACCATTAAACGGAAATTCTTTCAAAGACGCTAACATATCCTCGTTAAAAAAAAAACAAAAAAAAAAAGTTATCGAAAGTTATCATTATCGTCTCCTCCAATTGGTGTCATTCTGTGTACAATAAAAACTGAGATTTTCATAAGGAATTTAATGAAAAGAAGCTACTCTAGGCTATTTTTGGCATAATGGAATGGCCGGAAAGACAAATTGCTTCAGAAGAACTTTCGTCTTCTTCCAGGTTTCTTTCAACCTAACCTGGGTCAATGAGGAGTCCTGCTCCGTTGCTAGATTCACTTGGTCGCCCTCGATGGAGAAAAGGCTTACAAACCAGTTACTCAGGCTTGATTGTATCATCATCACCATCGCAGTGGCCATGCTTACATGGTCATTGTGTTATGGAGGGAAGACATGCGGAAACAATACAATTTCCATCTAACATTTTCTGCCTTGGGTACAGATCGAGCTGCTGAAAAAGAGGAGACTGTTATCCACTTTCTTTGTTAATGTCTATCTCTTGCGTGATGCAGCAGATATACGTTATTCGGCTGTCCAATCCTTGTCAGCTTAACGAAACTATCATCCCTTGAAGTCAAGAATATGGCAGTGTTTGTCAAACTTTCGAGCTGATTTTCCATCGTATTGTGCAGCCCTTGCCCTGATAAACTTCTTCCTTTCCCTGATTTGGCGGAACTTGGTTAGTACAGGGACTGCGTTTCACCCGTGGAATCACAACGGGCCGCCATGCGTGCTCAAGTGAGCTTTGTGATATCAGAGCTACCACAACGACCTAACCTAAGCTTCCATGGTATTGTAGTCGTGCTTTAATGTGCAATCCTTGCGCTGGACCAGATTCTTCCCTAGTTTGATAGAACTTGGTTAGTACAGGGCCGCTATGAATGCTCCCGTGAGCTTTTGGTATCAAAGCTATCACCTTTCTTTCCACAGAATAAATTTGTTTTTTGGTTTTTTTATTGTCATGGAAACTCCCCTCCCCTTAAGCTAAACTTCTTTCCTGTTGTCACAAATTCATCCATGACCTAGAATCTAGCAGAGAATGCTTCTTTTCTCTGCCTAAAATTTGCAGTACGATCACCATGATCTAACAGGTGGTGGGTTAGTTTAAGCTCACATCTACAGCAGTAAACCGTTGCCGGTTAAACCGCTACATAAAAAACTCTAAAATTTCTTCCTGTTGCTGTGATATTTAAACAATTTATCACACATTTTTTGTTTACTAACCACTAGATGGAGCTTTACTGCTTATGATAAAGGAAATACTTTCTTTTCTTCTTCTTTTTTGATTATTTAATGAAGTTTTTTTTTTTTTTTTTTTAATTTAATATTTTTACTTGTGATAATTAAACAATTTATCACAAACTTTTAATTTTTAGTTGCGAAATGCATGTGAAGCATAAGTTTCTTCAAATAGTTGAAGTACGCCTCAGAGATCAGCAATGAAACGCTTTTTCGGTACTCATAAGTACTCATGTAATTTTGAATATAAGTGAGTACACAAAATATTGAAATTTAACTACTTGTGATTCATTCGTACTCAGTACAAAATCGATTGAGTATGAGTACAACGTTGATATCAAACTCGAAATATGTTTGATTTATATGTCTACTCATTCAGATTCATAAATTTTTAAAAATACTCTTATAATACTTGTAAATGATTCAAGTGATTCGAATCATTCATCAAAATTTACAGTCTTAGTTGTTGTTGCATTGACAAACAAAGAAGAAAGAAAAGACAAAGACAACAAGCAAAGCATACACACAATCTTCTAGCGGGTATTGTTCGTACTCGAATCATACTAATTTTGTGCTTCGTGAATATGTTGAGTCAAGGAGAGTTGATATCAACAACATCGTGCGTATTGTTAAGTATGAGTACGATGAGTACTTCAAACATTGAATGTGAGTGATATTCAAATAAGTATGTATGCATGCGTATAAGTATCAAAAAATTAAAAGTATGACTCGAATATCCTTATCGTTTTGAATACTAATTACTGTTCTCTGGCATGCCTGTGATAATTGCCTAATTCATAATCATTAACCAACACTGGTTTTAGATTATTAGTCAAATAACGGATTTCATTGAATGAGTTTGAATTTTATTCGTAGTATTTGAAGTAAAATTGATTTTTCTAATGATTTTTCAAAAAAAGTTTAATTGTTATTAAATTTTTATTTTATTAAAATAAAACAATTAATTATTTAAACGGCTTATAAGTCATAATTAATTAAAAACAAAAAAAATCACAAATAAAATTTATTTTTTAACACAAGAAAAAAAGAATCGAAATAAAACACATGACGCTGCCATTAATAATAGACAAAAAATTCAGATAGATAGTACATGTGTGCATACAGTTGCGTTCATAAAAATAGCAGAAAATTGGAAATAACATCAAATTTTAAAATCAGTTTAGATTTGTTCGAATTGGCCACCTTTTGTACGAATTATAGCCTTCAAATGGCCGATAGTCATCACAGGCTGCACGAAAGTGGCTCTGCGGTATTTTGGCCCACTCCCGGCAAAGCGCTGTCTTGAGATGATCGACATTTTGGTATTTTTTAGTGAGAATCTTATTCTTCAAAATGCCCCAGGCGCAAAAGTCCAACGGATTGAGATTCGGAGATTTTGGTGGCCATTGTGCGCTAGAAATGAAGCGAGGAACCTCCTTTTTAAGCCATTCTTGGTTGACACGTGCTGAGTCCTATTGGAATGTCCATGGTCTGCGGCCGAAATGTTTGTCTGCCCATGGCTTCAATACTGTCTTTAAGACATTTTCCCGATAATATTCGGCATTTATTTTGACTCCACGGTCGATGCATTGTGCAGGTTTTTTAGGAAAGGTGGAAAGAGAGAGGAAAGATGCGAACGATAAGGAAACGAGTTGCTGCTAGTGACTATAAAATGGCCAGTGCTATACCACCTTCACCATTAGACAGTCTACAGCAATCGTCCCCAAGGAGCCCGCAGTTTCTTACACCACTTCTGTTGTGTGTGTTAATTTTGTCTGCCCAGGGCTTCAATACTGTCTTTAAGACATTTTCCCGATAATATTCGGCATTTATTTTGACCGATGAGTATTTTTTTAAACCCTGCACTCAGAGGATGACCCCTACTCATGCAGTGCATTGTGCAGGTTTTTTAGGAAAGGTGGAAAGAGAGAGGGAAGATGCGAATGGTAAGGAAGCGAGTTGCTGCTGGTGACTACAAAATGGCCAGTGATATGCCTTCACCATTAGACAGTCTACAGTAATCGCACCCAAGGAAGCCCGCAGTTTCTCACATGTGTTAGTTTTATGTAGAAGAATATGAGCGGAGAGTGACCATGTAAATTTGCAGCTGACCTCTTTGGCAAGTAAACTCGATCATTTTGTTTGTTCACAAACTGCTCAATTTCAAATGGCTTCTCATCGGAGAAAACCAAATTCGTAAGTAACTCTTTGGCTCTTTTCACTCTAACTTTTTTTTATCCATTGGTGAGGTCTTGCACTTTTTAGGACTTCATTGGCTTAAGGCCAAGCCCATTTTTCAATGTGTTGCATCTCCATTATCGCGATAAGTTCAGCCCACGAGCAATTTTTCTACCACTACGGCATGGATTTCGATCAAATCTGGTCTTCACTTTTCGGATAATTTCTGGTGTTGTTACCGTTTCTTTTTTGACCACTTTTTGGACGCAATGCAACACTGCCATTATCACGATAACGAGCAATAGTAAGAGAAGCAAAAGATTTATTCACATTTAAATGCTGGAGGGCTCTAAATATAGCCACTAACTATAGTCAACAAGACAGCGCTGCGTGCCACACAGCCGAAGCTACACCTGATCTTTTGCGCTCTGTTTTTGAATATCGCATTATCAGCCCCAGAGCTGATGTCGTTGGACTATTATTTGTGTAGTGCCGCCAAAGATAATTATTACGCCGACAAGCCAGAGACAATTGATGCTTTAAAGGATTGGTGAAATACAGCTGCACACGGTCGTTAATGTGTTTAAAAATTGGACCGATCATGTAGGCACTGCATGGCTAGCCAAGGCAGCCATTTGAATGGAATTATTTTCCATTATTAACCGGAAGGATTGTACTTTCAAATAAAAATATAAATTTAAGAAAATATTCTGCAGGTTTTTTTAAAGCATTTTCAAAAAAATTACTTGGCGGACCCTTTATTACTCCTATTATTTTGAACGCAGCTGTACGTATGTACATACAATAAAAATAATAATTTTTTTGTTGTTGTTGTATTTACAAATTTTTTTAAAATGTTTTTTCTTCTTTGGTTTTAATGTGGTTTGACTTAAAAAGAATCACAATAAAAATTTTATAAAAATAGTGATAAGATACAACAAAAAATTGTTTTTTTTTTGGGTTTTTTTTTCAAAATAATAACAAAAATTATTACATTCCGATGGTATATGCCTGGTGGTATGTCTGTCTGTCTGTCTTAGTGTTTATTTTATTTCTTTTAATGACAAATGATAAGAATAAAGAAATTTAAATTGAAACAACAAGTGCAACAACAACAACAACTTCAATAACTTTATAAAATATTTACAAAAAAAAACAAAAAAAAGTTGAATTGAATTTTTGTTTGTTTTTGATTTTTATTACAATAACTGAGTAAAGAATTGAAATTCCTAAACAATATTAATAAAAAGACAACATTTTTTTAAAGTTCAATTTCATGTGATTTTTTTTCTTCTTCTTCTTTTTTTTACTGTATGTTGTTCAATGACAAAAAATAAAAAAATAAAATTTTTTTTTATTTTTTCAATGAAATTTTTTTCGGGTGTATGTTATTAAATTTCAAAAGAACTTTTAAGGTATGCAATCATATTTAATCAAAATGTTTACTTCTCTCTCGCTCTCTTTTTCCAGTTTTCATTATGATTTTTGAATTTATAAAGTTAAAAAGGAGATCAAGCGCAGGTTTACTCTTGCAAACAGGTGCTATTATGGTCTCCACAGGCAATTGAATAGCAGAGACCTCTCCCGTAAGACGAAACTAATACTCTACAAGAGATGTTCATTCTCCGCGTGTTGCTTTATGGCTTAGAGTCATGAACACTATTAAGAACTGATGCAGCATGTCTTGAGAGTATTTGAGAGAAAAGTCCTACGTAAGATCTTCGGTCCAGTGCGAGTTGGCGATGATTTCCGCATCCGATATAACAGTGAGCTGCATGAGCTTCTCAACGACATAGAACAGCGTATTAATATCCAGCGGCTGCGCTGGCTCGGTCATGTCGTTCGAATGTGGAGGAGGATGCTCTGGCGAAACGAGTATTTGATGCGGGGATCTGCGGAAGTCGGCGAAGAGGTCCGTTGGAAGGACCAAAACGAGGAAGCCCTGTCATCGATTTTTACGATGCAACTATATTAGGTCGTTTCAAACTACGTAACGATATGAAAATAACGGGTTTAAAAACCAATTTAGTCGTATGGATGTACAGGAACCCAATTAAGCACGGGTGCAGCAACTTTGAGAGTATTCAAGAAAGAAAGTCCCACGTAAGATCTTCGCTTCATCGATGATTTCCGCACACGATCGAACAGTAAGAATAGAGCAGAATGCTCCGGATGCTTGACGCAAGAATCTAGATAAGTCGTTAAAGAAGACGACCTCGTTTGCATTGGAAGGACCTAATCGAAGAAGTTCTGTCATTGATTGGTGTGACCAACTGGCGTAGGCGCGCAAGAAGCAGAGGCGCCTGGAAGGATGTGTTGCGGCAGGCCGAAATCCGTTAATCGGGTTGTTATGGCCAATTAAGTAAGTAACGTTAAAAAGGACACTATCACCCTTAAACACATATGTACATACACACATAATTGGTCATTACAACGCTTTAGTTAGGATTCTGACTTAGCTTTTCAGACCACTTATGTTGTCTGCACCAGAAATCAGCAATAAGTATTCAAAATCATGAATAGATTCGAGTCATACTTATAAATTCAGATACTTATTTGAATATCATACTCATACTCAAAGTTTGAAGTACTTGTCATACAATCATACTTAACAATACGCATGGAGTTATTGATTTCGCCTCTCCTCACGATATACACAAAGCACAAAATAAGTGTGATTCGAGTACGAACAACACAATACTCGCTAGAAGGTTGTGTGTTTGCTTTTCTTTCGATCTTTTTCTTCCTTCTGTTTCTTAAATGCCACAACAACAACTAAGACTATAAATTTTAATGAATGATTCGACGTATCACTCGAATCATTTATAAGTATTATAAGAGTATTTTTTTAATATATAAAAGCAATACTCAGGAGATGACCCCTACTCATGCAGTGCAATGTGCAGGTTTTAGGAAAGGTGGAAAGAGGGAAGATGCGAACGGTAAGGAAACGAGTTGCTGCTGGTGACTATAAATTGGCCAGTGCTATACCTTCACCATTAGACAGTCTACAGCAATCGTCCCCAAGAAGCCCGCAGTTTCTCACACCACTTATGTTGTGTGTGTTAATTTTATACAGAAGTGGCGGGACCTACAGTTTAAGTCGACTCTGAACGACAGATTTTTGAGAAACAATAAGAGAAAGAAAAGAAATTGCCGAAAATAAACTTTTTGTATTTTTTTTATTATTTTTGATGTCTGGCGTGGGACTCGAATCCTGGCTTTACGTCTATCAAGCCAACACACTATCTACTAAAACACGGTTGATTTACTTGCAGTTATTTATGTTAATAAATCTTAATTAAATTGTAAATAAGACATATGTACTCAGTTTTGCACCCATGTATTATCACCACTTACTTAATCACTAAACCTTTAGTCAGAATGGCGACCTAGCTTCCCATATCACTTATGTATGTTGTCAGGGTTAAATTTTATACATCAGTGTCGGGACTTACAGTTTAAAAACGACTCCAAACGACAGATTTTATTTACACTCTAAGATTTTGCTAGAAATCTGTTGAGAGGAAGTCTGCGAAGAAATATTTTTGTTTCGATGGCTGGCCTGGTGTTTGAACTGTGACATCACGTCTAATAAGCCAACACACTACATACTTCTTAGACTACGACGACTTCCTGCCATGGATTGGTGAAACCAATTGGCGAAGACCGCAAGAAAGGCCCGAGTAACCACATATGTACATACCTGAGATCAGCAATGAATTGTTTTTTTCCACTACTCATAAGTATTCATGTAATTTTGAGTATGAGTGAATCATTCGTACTCACTACAAATTTGATTTATAAGTACAGGCTGCAATGAGTATGAATATAAACTCATAATGTTCGAAATATGTTTGATTCATATGCCATCGTACTCATTCAGATTCATAATTTTAAAAAATTACTTATAATACTTGTATATGACCAGTGACTCGAATCATTCATCAAAATTTATAGTCTTAGTTGTAGTTGCATATACAAAAAAAGAAGAAAGAATAAGACAAAGACCGCAAGCAAAACAAACTCACAATCTTCTAGTGATTATTGTAGTGTTCGTACTCGAATCATACTTATTTTAAGCTTCGGTATTTGCTGAGTCAAAGAGAGTCGAAATCAATAACATCATAAGCATTGTAAAGTATGAGTATGACGAGTACTTCAAACTTTGAACATGAGTAGAGGTTCCATAATATCAAAATAAGTATGAATGCTTATAAGTTTTCAGTAAATATAGGTTAGGTTAGAGGACGTGTACTTGTCAATTCTGACAAGTACAGTATTCGGTGATCGAATTGACCCATTGTACTACGTCCTAGCTTCTCACACCACTTATGTTGTGTGTGTTAATTTTTATACATGAGTGGCGGGACCTACAGTTTAAAGTCGACTCCGAACGACACATTTTTTTAGAAGTATTCCATGGCAATTTTTTACTCTCAGAGTTTTTGCCAGAAATCTGCTGAGAAGTCATCGAAAAAATATTAAAAAATTTTCGTTTTGATGTCTGACCTGGAATGCGAACTCGGGTCTTTCGTCTAATAAGCCAACACACTACCTCCTAGACCACGACGACTTCAAGTAAATATAAGTATGACTCGAATCTATTCATCCTTTTGAATACTTATTGCTAATCTCTGATACATACGTGTGTTGGGTGAATAGCAGATTAAATTTTACATAACGAATTCATTCTTTGAAACTTCTTGGTTAATGATAATGAGCGAAACTTGTAAAGTAAAACAGACAAACGAATATACATAGAAAAAGAAAACAACGGCTAAAATAACAATAACAACAATACATTAACCGACATAAATTTTTTTTATTTTGGTATGCGTAAGGAGAGAGCGAGAGAGATTACAAAAATTCCAAAACTTACAACAACAATAAAAAAATAACTTTTTTTCTTTAATAATAACAATAACAACAATAATAAAAAAAAAACACCAAAACAAAATTCCAAAATGATTACGAAAAAAAATTTCAAACAAAAAAAATCTTACAACAAACAAATCCATAAAAAACGGCAGCAACAACAATAATAAAACAATTTTATGCAAAGGCAATTCATATAAGAAAAGAAAGAGAGAAAAAACATTCAAAACTTACAAAAACATTAAAAGAAACAGTAACAGGCAGTAATAAAAACAGACACACACACATACACACAGAGAATAAATTGTTGAATTGCTATGCAAATTTCAATGTGTTAGTGAGTAAGTTTCATTTTTTTTTTGTTGTTGTTGTTACATTTGAAAAAAAAAAAACGAAGAAACAATCAATTTATGAGAGTCACTCACTCAATCACAAGAAGAAAAAAAAACTGAACACCATACAATGTGCTCATTTACTCACTTACTACACTCAACAATACAAATAAAAAAAGTAAAAAAAAATTGAAATTCAACGACAACAACAAACAACTAATAAAACTTCCTAAGGAATGTCGTTTTGTAACTTCTAGAATGAAATTATTATTGTTGTTGCGGGTTTTCTTATTATTCCATTAACGGTGTATGGGTGTGTGTGTTTGGGATATTTTTCTGTTTCTTTAATTCTGTGTAACTTAAATACACAAACTCTCTCTCTCCGTCTCTCTGTATTTTTCTAAAATGTTTCTCATTTATAACGCAGTTAAGTATGGGAGTGTGTATGCACACACAAAAATGTTTAAATGCATGTATGTGTGTGTGTGTGTGGCAACCTACAATTACAATGTTCGTTGTCGTTCTTCGTCGTCGTCGTCATCGTCATCATTATTGAGTTCGTCATCAGTTAGTTTAGTTATCTCAGACACACAACACAGTGCCAAAAGAAACGCAATAACAACAACATCACACATTATTTTTGTTTTTCATAAAATATTACAACAACAATCGATTTGTTGTTGCTATTTGTTGACGTCGTTGTTATTGTACTTTACAACCAGCGCCATCATCATCGTCATATCAAAGAGTAAACATCAATATGAACACACACATTCGCATACTATTGCTCTGTTTTATTTTTATGAATGCATACGTATGTGTGTGTTGCTTGCACAATATCACAAAGAAATATTTTTTTGGATTTTTGTTGTTGTTGTTGCTCTTTTTCGAAATTCTTTAAAAAAAAATTTTTTTACACCCAAAAAAATACGTTGGAATGGATTTTTTTCTTCCACTTTTTTGTTGTTGTTGTTGTATTAAAGTATTCCATAGGCATTGTGTGCATAATAAATAACTGCGGTGATAAACTATTATCACTGATCCACCTATAGAGGGTGTAATAAAACAAAACGTTCATTAAAAACATTTTTAGAACCTGTTGTGGCAAACGAATCACGGTGGGCGTCCTCGCAAATGGTTTTAAAGACAGAATTTACTCTCTGGGATAGCGTTATACTTGTGTGTGAAGATATTAGGGATCGTTTTTGACCTTATCTTGCTCTTTTCGCCACATGCCTCATGCATTAACAGAGAGCTGAAGAGGAGAAATAAGATTCTGAAGGCATCTCTCGTTCAAGACTTAAAGAAGTCATGTCAGGCCACATATAAAGCTTATAGTATTGGTTAGGATACTTTTGCTGGCCAGCACTAGATGGAAGATACTTTAAAACGTTTCAATATATTACTTACAGGTTCTTAAGTTGAACTTGAGTGTGGCAACCAGTGTAGATCCCCTTGAGGAAACCAAAACGGTTTTAATCAAACGAAATAACATTTTACTGGCTAAGCAATTCCTAGTAGCATGCGACCTACAGAATTTATTTAATCAGGAGAGGATACGGAGTATCATCTCTCCTACACACGAACCTTGGAAAACATCAGGAGATAATCCTCGATAAATGAGAGCCAATGAGAGCCACCACTAAAAGGGTTTTTGCCAACTTTCCGCCGCAAATTGCTGACTATTAGAGCCTTGTACTCAAACAGATGAGTTTAAACTGCATCACTTAAGAGTACTCGAACGTCCAACTGTAGTATGCTGAAATTAAACCCTTTTTTGGCATGTTACGTTGAGGTGAGGCATTACTCCAGGGCTCTACGCGAGCATCGCCATGATGGCCATTGGAAACAATGCATCTACCAGTGCCTCCAGACACGATGATGTAACCACATTATCCATCACCATAAGCATATCGTAGGTAGTGTGTTGGCTTATTAGACGAAAAGCCCGGGTTCGTATCCCAGGTAAGATATCAAAATGAAAAATATTTCTTCGGCGACTTCCTCTCAGCAGATTTCTGGCAAAGACTCTGAGAGTAAAAATTGCCATGAAAAGCTTCTCAAAAATCTGTCGTTCGGAGTCGACTTCAAAACTGTAGGTCCCGCCACTCATGTATAAAATTAACGCTATCGTGGATTGCATCACTATATATGAGTACCAATTCGAAGCCATGCATTTGAACATGACATCGGAGTCTTAACTAAACTGCTTTGTGAAAATAGTTAAGAATGTAAAGCCACACCGAACTTGCACTCTCCTGCGATTCAGGTGTAAATTACAGCCACCACGTTGCTTACACAAGGCAGTCACTTTGAATGGAGGCATTAGGAGTTGAAAAGAGCAGACAAAAACGGTTTTTTACAACGTTTCCCAAGTGGAAGACGTCAGCCAATATCATTTATCACTGGGAATAAAATAAATTTAGTTGTTAGCAGCCAGACAGAGCATAAGGATCCCTAAAATGGTTTATATTAGCTGCAGGTCTCTTAAGAAAATAGCAAAGCGTCACATTACTTACATCGTATGGATACCGGTACTACTGAAGTCGCCGTAGTCTAGTAGATAGTGTGTTGGCGCGGTTCAAGGCGCAGTTCAGAGATCACCCGGAAAACGAAATATGAACACAATATTTCTTTGGCGACTGCCTCTCAGCAGAGATCTGACAAAAACTCTGAAAGTAAAATAAAAAAATTAAATAGTCATGAAAATTTTCTCAAAACTATGTCGTTAGGAATTGTCTTTAAACTGTAGGTTCCGCTTCTCATGTATACAAAAATTAACGCAACCAACGTAAGTTAGGTTAGGTCGTAGTGGTAGCTCTGATACCACAAAGCTCACTTGAGCACGCATGGCAGCCCGTTGTGATGCCACGGGTGAACGCAGTCCCTGTACTAACCAAGTTCCGCTAAATCAGGGAAAGGAAGAAGTTGGTCAGCGCAAGGGTTGCAAACAACTAACGTAAGTGGTGTGAGAAACTAAACTTAATCCTCGGTAAAGGGTTGTAATAACCAATTAGGTATGTGTGTAGTGTACTGGCATAAGCTTTAATTTCTGAACAACTGCGTTACTAGATTCCTGTAAAGTTGTGGCTATTTTATTGAAACCATTCAAAGTAGTTAAGCGGGGCGTGCACGGCCGCGTTTTTGGCTTTAGTAATCAATGCGTTCCTTGCCTTACCAGATTATTGTCGTGCTTTTAGAGCTGAAATAACGACAAATTAAAATAGCCGCCATGCGCAATCGATATCGGAGAATATCGCGCCCAAGAATGCCGAGTGTCTTCAGATTTTGGCCAATGTTTGGACAAAGGAAAATAATAAATGTTTGCCAAAAACATACGTATAAGCCGACTTCTGGTGGTCCCTCAAACGTGAAATTGACATATTTTGTGGTAAACAATCAAGATCCATTGAGAATTCTTAAAATTTTTGAACTAAAAGTTCTTTTGATGAGGTGTCATATCAAATATCACTCGACTGTTATACTCTTTAATTAATAACAACGGTAATTTAGGTCCGATTTGATCAAATGATGACTCAATCTCTTTACAAGAGTACAGATTTTAAGATATTATCACTTATCCAATATTTTTTTTGGATAATTTAAAAAAATATGAAATAAATTCGAATTTCCATCCATCCATTTTGGAAATCGGGTCAAAAATGTTTGAGTAATCCCCAAAATTTGTCCGTAAAGTCAATATAAAAACAGTTTTTGTCAAAAAAAAAACAAGTTTGGAGGGTTTTAGAAATATAAAAAAGCTATTTTTGAGTTCTGAAGTCGCCGTAGTCTAGTGGGTGTGTGTTGACTTATTAAACAAAAGGCCCGGATTCGACATCAAAACGAAAAATATTTCTTCGGCGACTTCCTCTCAGCAGATTTCAGGCAAAGACTCTGAGAGTAAAAATTGCCATTAAAAGCTTCTCAAAAATCTGTCGTTCGGAGTCGACTTTAAATTGAAGGTCCCGCCACTCGTGTATAAAACTAATTAATGCACACAACATAAGTGGTGTGAGAAGCTAGGTCGTAATCCTGACTGAAGGGTTGTAATGGCCAATTATGTATGTATTTTTGAGTTCTACTCAACTAACTGAACAACGTGGACTATGTAGTTACTCGGTTATAGTTTCACTGTCGCACCGTATTATGTATGGACGAATAAATTGTCTAGACATGGCATAATTTTAGATTGTCGAATCTATTAAGAACCTGCTGCAAGCTAAGAATTGTCAATACATTGTTAATGTACAGTCTCAACGATTAAAACTTATAGGTTAGATATCAAAACTAAATGAGTTTCCGCTTAGAAGTTGCCATATCAACTTTAAACTGTAGATCATGGCAAAATTACAACATACAATAGAAGTGGTGTAAGAAGCTAGGTTGTAAACCTAACTGAAGTGTTGTAATAACCAAACGTGTACAGTCTAGTCTTAATAGGACAAATTTCTTTGAAAAGAATTTTTGTTTTTTTATTTGCAGTTGAAAAAGGAAATTCGATTATGAAAATGAGTCCAAGCTTTATTAAAAATCATTTTAATAAAAATGTATTCACCTGACTTTCCCAATTGATTCTAATTTTATTTAAAAAAAAATATTTTTTTTTATTTAATTTGTAAACGAAATAAAACCACATGAAATTAGCAAAAGTTTTGCATTAAATTCCGTTTTATAACAGTATTTTTTTTTTTAATTCTATAAATATCATTATAAATAGCACAGCAACAAAAAAAAAAAATATATTAAAAAAAAAAGTACAAAAACAATAACAAATAGTTAAACAAGGCAATGACCTCTTTTTTTCTTTCAATATACTCTATAATTCCTATTATTTACTACTGCTAACCTATTTTTATGAGTGTAACACAACGCACACAGTGTAGTGGTTGAGTAGTAAAGCATTTACTTGTTCTCTTACTCTCTATCTCTCTCTTTTAATATTTTTTTTTATACAAAAAGAAGAAGAGTATCAAGAATACTCTTACAAACCAAACCTTATTTTAAGAGTTCGAATTATGAAGCTCTCTTATTACTGAGTGGCTAAGCAATGCTCTTTTTATGGAAGTTTATTAAGAGTAAATAAAAATTTGTGTTAGCTTGTGTGTGTGTGTGTTTGGCTGAGAGAAAAATTTATCAAACCAAGAGATCGAGAAAGAGTGAAATCAAATAAACAAGCATAGTTAAGAGTTTTCATTTATTACACACATACTAGCTACTTAGAGAGGCGACTTTCGTGTGGTGTGGTGTGGTGTAGTCTGGTGTGGTGATCATTACAATATTCGTTCGATTCGTTACGAGTCGTTTTATTTTTGTTGAGAGACACACAGCCAATCTTGTTCTTAGCTTCATTGTGTATTTAAGGTTGAATGTGTTTATGCATATGTGTGTGTGTGTGCGTTTATGTTTGATTGTTCTGTCTTGTTTTACTAGGCCCATTGAGTTGTTTTATTTTGTTTGTTTTTTTTTTTTGCTTTTTCTGTGTGTTAATATACCATGTCTGTGTGTGCATGTAAGTGTTTTTGTGTGCTTGCGTGTGTGTTTGTGTGTGTTTTTTAGGTCTTGCAAGAAAACATTCTGTTTTTATTTTAATTTAAAAGAGTTTCAGGGTAAATAAGTGTAAAAGTGTGTCTGTATAGTTAATACTGGGGCTGAACTGAAGAAAGATCGTACGAAAAGAAAATTACAATTTTCATTCAGTAATTTTCTGTTGTAGCCGACGCATCGTAACGGGCAAATACGCGCGTCTAAGACTGGCATTTATTTTTTTATTTTTTTTTTCTTCTTTTCATTTCTTAACTGATGAACTGAATTAATAAAAAAAAAAATTGTTTTTTTTTCAAGATTTACATGAAAACAGAATTAAAAAACAAAAAAAAAATTAAAACTAACATTACAACAAATAAAACAAACAAAAAAGAAATTTTTTTGAAAGAAAAATTTTTAAAACAAAATCAAAAAAAAAAAAAAATCAAATAAATTATTACAATAAAAAATGTGACAAAAAGAGGATATTTTGCAATTAAAAAAAAAAATATATATTTTTTTATTAATTTGTAAACGAATTAAAACCACATGAAATTAGCAAAAGTTTTGCATTAAATTCCGTTTTATAACAGTATTTTTTTTTTTAATTCTATAAATACCATTATAAATAGCACAGCAACAAAAAAAAAAAAATATATTAAAAAAAAAAGTACAAAAACAATAACAAATAGTTAAACAAGGCAATGACCTCTTTTTTTCTTTCAATATACTCTATAATTCCTATTATTTACTACTGCTAACCTATTTTTATGAGTGTAACACAACGCACACAAGGTAGTGGTTGAGTAGTAAAGCATTTACTTGTTCTCTTTTACTCTCTATCTCTCTCTTTTAATATATTTTTTTTATACAAAAAGAAGAAGAGTATCAAGAATACTCTTACAAAACAAACCTTATTTTAAGAGTTCGAATTACGAAGTTCTCTTATTACTGAGTGGTTAGGCAATGCTCTTTTTATGGAAGTTTATTAAGAGTAAATAAAAATTTGTGTTTGCCAGTGTGAGTTTGTGTGTGTGTTTGTTTGGCTGAGAGAACAATTTATTAAACCAAGAGATCGAGAAAGAGTGAAATCAAATAAACAAGCATAGTTAAGAGTTTTGCTCTTCTTGTTGTTGTTATTTTCATTTATTACACACATACTAGCTACTTAGAGAGGCGACTTTCGTGTGCTGTGGTGTGGTGTAGTGTGGTGTGGTGATCATTACAATATTCGTTCGATTCGTTACGAGTCGTTTTATTTTCGTTGAGAGACACACAGCCAATCTTGTTCTTAGCTTTATTGTGTATTTAAGGTTGAATGTGTTTATGCATATGTGTGTGTGCGTTTATGTTTGATTGTTCTGTCTTGTTTTACTAGGCCCATTGAGTTGTTTTATTTTGTTTGTTTTTTTTTTTTTTTGCTTTTTCTGTGTGTTAATATACCATGTCTGTGTGTGCATGTAAGTATGTTTTGATGTGCTTGCGTGTGTGTTTGTGTGTGTTTTTTAGGTCTTGCAAGAAAACATTCTGTTTTTATTTTAATTTAAAAGAGTTTCAGGGTAAATAAGTGTAAAAGTGTGTCTGTATAGTTAATACTGGGGCTGAACTGAAGAAAGATCGTACGAAAAGAAAATTACAATTTTCATTCAGTAATTTTCTGTTGTAGCCGACGCATCGTAACGGGCAAATACGCGCGTCTAAGACTGGCATTTTTTTTTTTTATTTTTTTTTTTCTTCTTTTCATTTCTTAACTGATGAACTGAATTAATAAAAAAAAAATTGTTTTTTTTTTCAAGATTTACATGAAAACAGAATTAAAAATACAAAAAAATTAAAACTAACATTACAACAAATAAAACAAACAAAAAAGAAATTTTAAATGAAAAATTTTTAAAACAAAATCAAAAAAAAAAAAAAATCAAATAAATTATTACAATAAAAAATGTGACAAAAAGAGGATATTTTGCAATTAAAAAAAAAAAAAATTTTTTTTTATTATAAAACAACAAGAAAAAAAAGGATATTTTTAAAGTGTTAAAAAATAAACAAAAAAAAAAATTGAAAATAAAACTGTGCTTTCGAAAAGGAAAACAACAATAATAAGAAGCAAAATCAAACAGGAACTATTACTTTATAGGCGTCTGTGGAATGTGGTTCCGTTTATTTTTTTTCTTTTTTTTATTCTTCTTTAACAAACACAACTAAAACGACAACATTAACAAGAGCAACACACCGCACCGCACTCATAAAACACTAGCAAAGGAGCTCGCACAACAGCCACGGCATAGCACAACACAAAGCCCAATTTAAACATAGAAAAACAAGACTGGTTTCTACGTATTTTCTAAAACAAATGCTAGCAGCAGCAGCGGCAGCTGCATTTGTATAATAGCAACTACAATACCGCAACGCAGCGTCGCATATTAGCAGCAATAATGCATAGAAGAAGAACAAAAAATTATAGAAAAAATAACTGCGTCTTAAGGTCTCAAAAGTTTTTTGTTTCTGTTTTTGTGTTTCTATACTTCTAACACTCATCCAATAAACGATGACGAGTCAACGAAGCCGTTGATGCTAAACGACAACCTCAATACGAGATGCAACACAACACAACACAACACAACACAATACAACACACTGGCCAAAAGAGACCAAACAAAAATGCAGCAAGAGAGAGATGCTATTACACCGCCACCCTCTTCCTATAGTCACCACACCATTAAGTAGTAGGCCTGATGTAAACCAGAAATTAACTTTTCAATAAGAATACAAAAAGGAAGGAACACACACACACACACACATGCATACACTCCTCTAAAAGGAAAACATTTTTGAAAAGACAGAGACGACAAAGATCCTCTTCTCATCGCATCACATCACAACACCAGTAGTAGTTGTAGTAGTGGAATGCAGAGTAAAAGTAAGTAAACAAAGCAATAGAATAGAAATTTTTGTTTTTTTGCCATCCATTTAATGTAATAATAATCACAAGCAAAGGAAGAGAGAAAGAAAAAGAAAAAATGAAAAAAGAAGTGGAAAACATAAAAGAACAACCGTTTAATGTTACAATGATGTGTGAGAGTGTAACATTATATGAGGGTTAGTGCTGTTGCTGCTGTTGTTGCTACTTTATAACAATGCAATGCAGACCCCTTAAACAATGAAATCTTTGGAAATTTCTCTAAGGCGAACATTTTTCTATTATAGCGACGGTAATAATATTTATTTTCTATCGTTTTAAAGGGATTTTAAGCGTGCATTTTTGATGTTAGTTTTTGACGCAAAAAAAAAATTTTTTTTAATAAAATTTTGAAAAATTTTCTATTTTTAATAAGCAAAAATCGAATACCATTAGAATCTTATTGAAAAAACATTTAAAGGAAATTTTTACAACGAAACCGAAACACAGATTTCGTGAAGATTACGGCGCAAAAAGAAATATTTTTAATTCAAGCCCTAGTCTAGTACATACTAGACATTACATTACAACCCTGCAGGTCAGGATAACGATCTAGTTTCTCACACCAATAATTTTACATATGAATGGAGGGACTTACAGTTTAAAGTCAACTCCGAATGACAAGCTTTTCATGGTAATTTTATTTTACTCTGAGTTTTTAAATAGAAATCTGCTGAGAAGAAGTAGCCAAAGAAATAGTTTCGTTTTAATGTCTGATCTAGGGTTTACTACTAGATTACAGCGACTTCTTCATGTTTTTGCTGGCTAGTTCAATGCAATCGAGTCTCGGTTTTTATGCTAACGTCGCTCTAAGATTTGTTTCTGTTTTATTTCAGTAAGTAGTGCCTTTAGTGAAATCGTTTCGGGAATTTCATGAATTTTTTTGTATTTCATAAAGTGTTTACAGTGCTTAAATACAAAAATCTAGGGCAGCCTTGGTATCATATAAATTAAAAAGCTTCAATAACATCCAAATAACTTATAAAAAACCAATTTTCCTTAAAGGAAGGAAAACGAATAAATAAAAAAGGGTAATTGGCATTATCAGCAAGGAATTTAACTCGTCACAGTCTAGTATGTAGTAAGGCCGTGATTCAAACACCTCGAATAAAAGGAAATATGCCTTCGGCTACACTTTCTCTCAGCAATCTAGTGGTAAAAACTCTAAGAATAAATAAAATAATCATGAAAAGTTTTTAAATCTGTCGTCCCGTCGCTCATGGATAAAATTAACAAACTTTTAACATAAGTGGTATTAGAAACTAGGTCGTAAACCTTTTTGAAAGGGTGAAATGATCAATTTTGTAAGTAAATAAGTAATGAATTCAATAAAGCCACGTTGTTGTAATACATGGTCCGTTTAATTTTATATTCCAAACAAAAAATGGTCAAAAGGCCTTAGCCGATTGATCAAAATTTGGGGTATACGGGGTATATGGCTATATGGGCTATATATTGGACAAGTCTTAACAATTTTCTGCATTTACTTACCTAGTCAAATAAATTGATCGGTTGTTGTGATAGCTAAAATTAGTTTAATTTCGATTCTTGCAATATTTGATCCAAGTAATCGATTTAAATAAACACCCAACTGATGGGAACATTAACCAAGTTGTAGAAATTTTTTACAACAATGACTTGCATAATATTCTTCCATGTTTACATAGGCAAATATTTACAGAAACTTTCTTGATTTGAAAAATCTTCAAAATTTTGTTAACTACACTCGATTGGTAGTGATCTGACAATGTCTGTCAAAAGAAAATAAAAATTATTACAAAAGAATCAGTTTGAGAATTTAATTTTAAAAAATATAATCTAGGAAAATTTTAATTTTAGAAAATTTTTAACAAAAAAAAAATAACAGAAAGAAATTTTTGGTGTTGAAAATTGTAAAAAAATTTCAAATTTATTTTTTTTTTTACACTGTTGCACTTCCATTTCTTTTATTTCGTTTTTAAATTCTTAAAGGAGCCCGTAGATTCTCACACCATTATGTTGTGTGTGTTAATTTTATACAGAAGTAGCGGGACCTACAGTTTAAAGTCGATTCCGAACGACAGATTTTTGAGAAACGTGTCCTTACCGTTCGCATCTTCCTTCTTTCCACCTTTCCTAAACCTGCACAATGCATTGCATGAGTAGGGGTCATCCCCTGAGTGCTGGTTTTATAAAAAAAAAAAAAAAAATTTTTAAATTTTTTGTAATGCCATTGCAATTTTCTTTTTCTATAAATTTTAATTTAATTTTTATATTCCAAAGTCAAATTTT
The DNA here is from genome assembly GCA_014635995.1 of Sarcophaga peregrina. Lineage (NCBI taxonomy): Eukaryota > Metazoa > Arthropoda > Insecta > Diptera > Sarcophagidae > Sarcophaga > Sarcophaga peregrina. Next base: position 87,145,086 of record CM025792.1, on the reverse strand, counting down.
ATATTGTATTTGATTACAAAATTCTATTTTGAAGAAATTTCGAAATTTTTCAAAATTTGTTAACATTTCATAGGTTATTTTTCATTCAAAATTTATTGTTTTCTTTAAATATTCTTGTTTCTTTAAATATTAAATAAAATTTATAGTTATAAATCAATGCCTAGGCCCTAATAAAAGTGCTTTGAAATCCAAATTTTTCATTATTTTGTGGGCAAACCTTTATATTTTATTTTACATTCAAAGAGTATTAAAACCTTAAATGCTGTATTTTCTTATAGATTCACTGCAATTGTAGGTTCAATTTAATGAATAATAGAACAGATTTTGTAAGCTAATTAGAAACAAACTCTTATTAACAGGATAAATAGTTTTAAATGTCCCAATCTGTAATAGAACACAATTGTGACATTTTAATTGTTTCCAATTGAAATAACAGCACAATACATTCATAGTTCCTTTATTTATCAATAAAAATTGTACAGGGGCCTTGCCTTCTTTTTTTAACCACTCTCCTATAGCATAAATTGCCGTCATCTAGTAGGTGTTGTGAAGGTTTATTGATAAAATGGCTTGGGGTTCAAACCCCTGGCTCAGACATCTCGAACAAAAGGATTTATTAAATAAAAACGACTTTCTCTTAGCAAACATTTGGCAAAAATTCGGACAGTAAAAAAAAAAACAGCAGCGGCTCGTTGTAATACGCCATGAAATTAATAGAAATGTCTTGATAACAACCACACCGACTTCTTATTTAAACCGTGAACTAAGTTCTTAAAGTCGCCTTAGTCTAGTAGGAAGTGTACTGGCTTATTGGACGGTAAAGCCAGGGTTCGAGTCCCAGGCTAGACATCAAATTTCAGGCAAAAACTCTGAGAGTAAAAATAAAATTGCCATGAAAAGTTTCTCAAAAATCTGTCGTTCGGAGTCGACTTTAAACTGTAGGTCCCGCCGCTTATACATATAAAATTAATACACACAACATAAGTAGTGTGAGAAACTAGGTCAATAATCCTGACTGAAGGATTGTAATGGCCAATTATGTGATGTAAGTTCTTAAACAGCGTAAAGGCTTTATGGTTTTATTAAGCGATTAATCTCCACAATGACCCGTGAAAGTGAATGCGGTAACAGAGATAAACCTTTAATCAATCCATCTGGCCTATCCAATTTAAGCCGTGTAAGTCTAACAAAAAGCCAACGGCCAATAAATAGTTGTCTTAGGAAGTTTTAAGGCAGACAAATTCTAGCATTAATGGTGGAATCCCCGTCTTCTTGGCTTTGTTCTTAAAAAGAAATCTCTCAAAAGTCTAAGACTTAACGCATTGCTTTAAAACTTTGGTTTTCTTTTATAAAATTGCATCCTTTTTTCAATTTCTTTTCCATATTGGTCAATTTTAATGCCATTCAGCAATAAATTTCTTTTGCATTAAAATGGCTACAACATCGGACAGGTTTTCTGCACATTGCTTAGCCTATAAGGAATCCAAACATCGTTTACATGGAGGCCAGACTCGTTAATTTTTATTATTTCCTTCTGTGAGAGTCTTTTTAAACTATTAAAACTATTTGCTTTAAGCAAAAAAGAGCCTTTAACACGTTGACTGCCGACTACGAGATAACTCGTATTTTGCGTTCCCTTCTAGGGTGTTAAACTACAAGTTATCTCGTACTTACTAAACCTTAACTAAATCAAATGATAATTTTTGACGAATTTTCTGAAAATTGCCATGACAGTCAACGTGTTAACAAGTAATTAGACAAGTTTTGTAATTTTATTAGAATGGAACAACTTCGAACCAAGTTTCTTAACCCTACTAAAGAGGATAAACAGTTTTAAATACTCTAGTCTTTAAGAGAAATCAATCTTGATGCTTTATTTCCTATTGGAATGCAAGCAGAAGAGATTCATGGTCAATAAAAATTTTAAAGTCTCCTTAGTCTAGTAGTTCTGGTGTTGTGGTCCACACACACTCCATCTCAGACATATTTTTTTTTTGTTGTGTTAAACAAAATAAGGCCTAATATATTGTAGAAATTTATTTAAAAATTAAAAAAAAAAAAATTGAGAAATTTTAAACACTGGCAAATGATTGCATATATTTAAAATTCTGTATATGGTGGCAACCATAATTGAATGAACATTTCATTTTTTTGTTGTTTTTTTTTATTTTTTATTAAGTTATGTTGTGTTCTCTGTGTCTATGATGGCTGTGCTAACTGCATATGTTTGTAGTATGCATGTGTGTGTGTTTGATGAGGTTTATCTAGGCAATGTTTTATTCAATGAGAGTGCAAAATGTCATGATTGTTTATATGGATGTGTATGCGTGTGTGTATGGGTGTGTGTGTGGGTACCAGTAGTAGTAGTTATTGTTACGGATGTAAAACGACATTTTTCTACAATGAGTCATAAGCAGACTAGTTAACAAACAAACAAACAAAAGACACGATGGCAATCGTTTTTTATGCTTCATTGTACAGTAAATAGTTAATGAACGTCATCATTATTATGTTGTATGTTGTTGATAATGATGATGGAAAAAGAGAGAGCAAGCATATTAAGGAATTTTATTTTAATGTTTACACAGAGAGAAAGGAAAAGAGAGCGTGCAAGAGATTCATACGGTGTAACGAATGTATGTAAAATAAGTGCAAATAAAAAAATGAATGAAAAAAGGAGTAAAAAAGGTACTTAAAAAAGCAGTGATGGTAAATATTTTTTTTTTTTTTTTGTAAATTTTGTTGTTTTTTTAAGGGACTATGTCTATATTTTCTATTCTATTTAGAGTAGTTGCTTAAATAGGACCATGAAAACCATGAATTTGTAAGGCCCATTATTTTTATTAGATTTCTGTTTAAGATTGCACTTTTAAAAATCTAACTATCCTAGCCTAGCTTGTTTTACTCTCATAGATCATTGTGTAATGGCTAGATAGGTATGCAACAAGATCGTTTACTGAAACCTTTCAATTCCTAAGCTGATTAAGGACTTAATTCATGTTTAAAATACAAACCCCTAAGGCTATTAACAGGCCTTGTCAATTTGTTTATAAAGTATTGCATCCACAACAAGCTGCTGACTTTTTTACTCTGAGATTTTTTGCCAGATGGCCGTGTTGAGAAGAAGTTAACAAAAAAAAATATGTTTGAGATGGAGTGTATGTGGACCACAAGCTATCATATCAATACACCAACACCAGAACTACTAGACTAAGGAGACTTTAAAATTTTTATTGACCATGAATCTCTTCTGTTTGCATTCCAATAGGAAATAAAGCATCAGAATTGATTTCTCTTAAAGACTCGAGTGTTTAAAACTGTTTATCCGCTTTAGTAGGGTTAAGAAACTTGGTTCGAAGTTGTTCGTTTCTAATAAAATTACAAAACTTGTTCAATTACTTGTTAACACGTTGAATGCCATGGCAATTTTCAGAAAACTCGTTAAAAATTACCATTTGATTCAGTTTAGGTTTAATAAGTACGAGATAACTCGTAGTTGGCACCCTAGAAGGGAAAGCAACCCACGAATTATCTTGTAGTTAGCAGCCAACGCGTTAAACTGATCTATAATTGCAAGGAATCAGTACTAAAACACGGTATTTGAGGCTATGTGTGCAAAAAAATATAAAGTTAAGCGCCTTAAAATATGCTTCTCTGTTAAATTTTCTTTCAATTTGTTCCTTTTTTCTTTTTCTTTTTTTTTTGTAAATTTTTCTATAAAAATGTGTTTTTTTTTTTCTTTCTTTTAATTCTTCAAGTTAAATGACTCGCCAATTAATAAATTCTCAATTAAAATTCCTTAACATTTTTCTTACATATGCATACGAGTATGTGTAACTGTATCTTTGCCTATATCTTTGTGTATGTATTTGTGATATAAAAAATTCTTGCTTGTTTTTTTTTATTGAGAAAAAGAATGAGAAAAAAACAACAATTTTTGTGAATTAATGAAATTTAATAACTTTATAACCGTAACACAAGTAGACAGACAGTTAAACATTAAAAAAAGCTTGTTTTCACACACTTACAAACGTACACGAAGAACAAAAGAAAAAAACTACGAACACAGCAAAAATATTCCTCGTTTAACAATAAAAACTCAAAGAAAACCAACCACAACAACAAAATCAAGAAAAAAAAGAAGTCAACCACCACTAAGGAATGCCACCGTCATTGATGATCGTTCGACAATGTTAAATAAACGAACGAACGACCAACAATAACAAAAACAAATGAAATAACACACACGACTTGCTACGCAGGCATTAAAATGTTGTGAAAAGAAAAAAAAAAAAATATTGTTAAACTCTAGTTCTCTCATATGCATACACACATAAACAGTTATGCTTAAAGTTAAAAACATATAAAAACGAAGTTAAACAACAACACCAACAACAACAACCACATTAGAGTGCGAGTTTAACTTTAACAAGAGAAATCTCTTGAAAACTCTAAAAAAAAGAGAAAAAGAAAAAAAAAACTGAAAAAATGCAGACATTTTTTATGTTACTTTTTTGTTTTTGTTGTTTTTAAGAATGTTGAAGTTGTTGACTTTGTTTGAACGCACACACACACACATAAACTTACCCATGAAAGATACGAACATATTTATAAGTAAAGTCGGTCGCTTTGTTTTCTTATTGGTATCGTTAAGTCACATATTTGTTGTGTGCTAAGCTAAGCAGTGTTGTGCTGTGCTGTGCGTTTCAATGTGTATGAGAATCATAAAACGTGTTTGTAATCAAATAACTTCTCTTGTTTCGTTGTTTTTGTTTTTGTTTTTCTCTTGTGTGTATGTGTTTTTGATCTTATGCTTACAAGACTTTTAATACAGTCATCGTAAAAATTATAAGTACATCGTTTAAGAAATAATGTGTGTTATATTAAGGCAAAGCTTTAAGATAACCAAAATAAAGTGGATTTTATAATAACTTGTACATATGCCCACGTGTTTTAAATGAAAAATAAGAAAAAAATTTTTTTATAAAAATTATACGTAATATTTTATAAAAATTGATTTACAATTTTGTTAAAAAAAAAATTTTTTTTTGCATAAAACTTTCTGTAAACAATACAATTTAGAAAAAATAGTTAACATTATGGAACTAACTTATGGTAGATAATACCATGTTGGCTTGGCCCCATTGAATTAATTTTTAAAATTTAAAACAATATTTTAACAAAAAAAAAAAAAAAATTAACTTAAAAATTACAATTTTGTTAAGCAAGACAATCTTTTTTTTTTTTTAAATTCATTGAAAATAAATGCAAACGAAAGAAACCAAAAAAACAACACCAAAAACATAACACCACCACTACAACAACAGCACAACACGAGTAACGTTAAATAAAACACATGATCGACACTTAATTGACAGCCAGGCCTTAACAAAATTAATGAAAACAAAAAAAAAAATAAAAGGAAACCAGAGCACATGAATGAGGCTGGGAGCTTATAAAAATACAAAAACAAAATAAAAAAACTAACATTGAGGGCAAAAACAAAATGTAAATAAAAGTAAATATTTAACGAAAACTACACGAGCAACCATCATATCACACACAGTCCTCGTTGTTTGTATTTAAAACATAACATACGCATACGCACACGCACTCACACCAACGCTTTAACAAATAAAAGTCATTCACTTTGTTTAACAACACATAAACACATACACATACATACACTCTCTCTATCACCGCCACCATACATTTAACATTCATGGCAATATGATAAATGTCATATTACATATAAAGAAAAATAAGAGAGAGCGAGAGAGAGAGTGGAAGAGCAAGCAAAAAAAATAATTCGAAATGCTTGTTAATCAAAGTTGAAATGAATTGTGAAAACTTGTGCGTGAAGAAAGAAAGAAAGAAATGAATGAATACAACAACAACAATAACATAATAATAGCAAATATTTTATTTAGTTTTTTTGTTGTTGTTTTTGTTTTGTGTTGATTTTTTATTTGCTTCATTTTTTTTTCTTATTTGACCCAATTTCATCATTAAACATGAATATTTCTTTCTTTCATTTTTTGTTTGTATTTCGTTTATAAGTAAATAATCTATGAAAGTGTATAAGAATGTGTATAATTAACACACACACACACACACACACAATATAAAAAACAAAAGAAACTAAACAGCAGTAGTGCTTTGTCGCCATCACTACCAACCAACGAACATCGTCATCAACAACATCAAACAATAAACGACAACCGAAATAATCATGACCATGCTACAGCCAACGATACGAAGAGAGACGAAGGATATTTGTTCGTAATGGCAGATGAAATGTATGCATGCGTATGTATGCGTGAAAGTAACCGTATTTTTCCTATTGAAAGTAATTTCGGTTTGTGTGAAGAACTTTCTTTAAAGTTTTTTGATTTTTTTTTTGTTTTGTGTGTGGCTTTGGCTAGGTGAAAAAGAAGAAGAGAGTGTTGTTTTGTTTTTGCCTTTGAAATATTAAAAGAAAGCGAAACATACTTTACGGCAAAATTTGTGTGCATAAGAGTAATTACAATATTTGATGCTTTTTTTCGCCATTTTTACTTTGAAATACCGTTATTTTTTTAATGTTATGTTTAAATCGTTCTTATTTATGAATTTTAAGCTTAAATAATAGAAAAATTAAAAAATTAAAAAAAAAATTAAGGAAATTAAAAACAAAACCTCACATTGAAAGAAAGCCTTGGTAACATTTTACTGAAATTCCAAGAAACTATCTATCTTGTGTGGATTGAGTGTATGCATAAAAGCAAGTGCCTTATTCCTTTAAGGCAAAAGCAACAGCCGCAGCAGCAGCAGCAATGCAAAAGCAGAAAAGAAAATAAAAGAAGAAAAAAAATTGTTGCAAGAAACGTGCTGGAATGTGGCAAAGCCAGTTTTCTATTCTATACGGGGTCTGCACAAAGTCTTTTTTTTTTTGTTTTTTTCGTTTTCTACTTTCTTGAAAGGAAAGTACAACAAAACAAACAAAAAAAACAGAAAAAAGGAAAAAAAAACCTGCTTCTCTAAAAGCCACATTCTTTAGCAAAAGTCTTTGCCGTTGTTTTTACAAGAAAGCATCATTGAAAATATCTTAAAGAGAGAGAGAGGGAAAAAAGAATTCAGCCTAGACAGCAACCATTGCAGACTCTACTATAATTATGAAGAATTTAACAAATGAAATTTAAATGATTTCTTTACAAGAAATACAGGGATATGATAGGTATGTGAGTGCCAAAACCTATCTGCAAGGCATGGCTTGACTTTAACATGGTGTCTGGGTTTTAGGATATAACAACGGCTATGAGGGCAATAGAAAGAACTGCAGTGTTGGCTTAGTAGACATGTGGCCTTGGTTCATCTCGGCAACTTGCGATCTTCTGGCAAAAACTCTGGTGAGTGGTGTGAGAGTTTAGGTTGTTGTCCTGACTAAATAGTTTTTTTTTTAACCAATTAAGTTACTTAAGTAAGAGAGTTAAGTAGGAAGTCGCCGTGGTCTAGTAGGTAGTGTGTTGGCTTATTAGACGAAAGACCCAAGTTCGAATTTGGTTCGAAAAAAATTTTTCGGTGACTTCCTCTTAGCAGATTTCTGGCAAAAACTTTGAGAGTAAAAAAAAAATTGCCATGAAATGCTTCTCAGAAAAAAATGTCGTTCGGAGTCGACTTTAAACTGTAGGTCCCGCCATTCATGTATAAAATTAACGCACACAACATAAGTGGTGTGAGAAGCTAGGTCAATTCGACCACCGAGTACTGCACTTGTCCTCTAACCTAACCTAAGAGAGCAATAAAATGGTAATTTTACAAAAAATTCATGCAAAAAACTGTTATAGCCGCCTTGAGAGTATTCAAGAGAAAAGTCTTACGTAAGACCTTCGGTTCAGTGCAAGTTGGCAATGATTTCCGCATCCAATCCAACAGTGAGCTGTAAGAGCTCCTTAACGACATGGATATTGTGCAGCGTATTAACATCCATCGGCTGCACTGGCTTGGCCATATCGTTCGAATAGAGCAGAATGCTCCGTGAAGGCGGGTGTTTGATGCGGGGGGTATGCGTAAGACGGCGAAGATGATCACCTTGTTTGCGTTGGAAGAAGAACCAAATTGAGGAAGTCCTGTCATTGATTGGTGTGACTAGCGTAGGCGTGCAAGAAGCAAAGGCGTCTGAAAGGATCTGTTACGGCATTCCGAAATCCGTGCAATGCACTGCATGAGTAGGGGTCATCCCCTGAGTGCTGGTTTTATAAAAAAAAAAAAATAAATTACCTTATAGCAGTGATAACAGGTCATAGACCTCTGGGTGATCAGGAGAGGTGAGTGGTAGGAATACCTCTTATCGATTCTACAGAAGCTGCTACGACAAGGAAAATCTTATTTGAATTTAGAGTCAGAATATCTTGTCTAGAAGTCGCCGTGGTCTAGTAGGTAGTGTATTGGCTTATTAGACGTAAAAGCCAGGGTTCGAGTCCCAGAAACAAAATACAAAAAGGATTTTTTCGGCAATATCCTCTCAGCAGATTTCTGGCAAAAACTCTGAGCGTGAAATAAAATTGCCATGAAAAGTTTCTCATAAAATCTATCGTTCGGAGTCGACTTTAAACTGTAGGTCCCACCAGTTATGTATAAAATTAACACACACAACATAAGTGGTGTGAGAAACTAGGTCAATAATCCTGACTGGAGGGTTGTAATGGCCAATTATGTATGTATGTAGGCATTGTGTGCATAATAAATAACTGTGATGATAAACTATTATCACTGATCCACCTATAGAGGGTGGAGCAAAACAAAATTTATTTTGTTTGGCATTCAAAAAATCATTTTTAGAACCTGTTGTGGCAAACGAATCACGGTTTGCGTCCTCGCAAATGATGTTAAAGTCAGAATTTACTCTCTGGGATAGCGTTATACTTGTGTGTGAAGATATTAGGGATCGTTTTTGACCTTATCTTGAACTTTTCGCCACATGCCTCATACATTAACGAAGAGCTGAAGAGCAGAAAGAAGATTCTGGTTCCAGACTTAAAGAAGTCATGTCAGGCCACATATAAAGTTTTTAGTATTGGTTCGGATACCTTTGCTGGCCAGCACTAGATGGAAGATACATTAAAACGTTCCAATATATTACTCACAGGTTCTTGAGCTGAGGTTGACTGTGGTAACCAGTGTAGATCCACATGAGGAAACCAAAACGAAATCAAACGAAATAATATTTTACTGGCTAAGCAATTTCTAGTAGTATGCGACCTACATAATTTATTTATTTAGGAGGTGATATTGGAGTATCAACCCTCCTACACACAAACCTGGCAAAATATCAGGAGATAATCCCCAATAAATTAGTAAGTGGATCTATCAGTGCCACTAGGCACGATGATGTAACCACATCATCCACCACCATAAGCATATCGTGGATTGCATCGCCATACATGAGTACCAATTCGAAGCCATGCATTTGGGTATGACATCGGAGTCTTAACTAAACTGCAATCCCGCGATTCAAGTGTAAATCACAGCCACCACGTTGCTTACACAAGGGATTCGCTTTGAATGGAGGCATTAGAAGTTGAAAACAGCCGACAAAAACGGTTTTTTCAACCTTTCCCAAGTGGTAGACGTCAGCCAATATCATTTATCACTGGGAATAATATAAATTTAGTTGTTGGCAGCCAGATAATTATCAGAGCATAAGGATCCCTAAAACAGTTTATATTAGCTGCAATTCTCTTAATAAAATAGCAAAGCGTCACATTACTTACATCGTATGGATACCGGTACTACTGCAATCGCCGTGATCTAGTAGATAGTGTGTTGGCTTATTAGTTGTGAGGGCACGCAATTCAGAGATCACCCGGAAAACGAAATATGAACACAATATTTCTTTGGCGACTGCCTCTCAGCAGAGATCTGGCAAAAATTCTGAAAGTAAAATAAAAAAACAAAATCGCCATGAAAATTTTCTCAAAACTACGTCGTTAGGAATTGTATTTAAACTATAGGTTCCGCTTCTCATAGATACAAAAATTAACGCAACCAACGTAGATGGTGTGAGAAACTAAACGTAATCCCGACTAAAGGGTTTTAATAACCAATTAAGTATGTATGTATGTATGTATATCTTGTCTAGTCAAAAGCGATTAAAAGTTAAATTTACTCTCAAGGGGGTAGCGGGATACTAATCAGTCGCTATAATTATAAGATGGAATGGGATCTTCCAGAACACAAGTAACTCTAATCTAAAGCGGCTACCAGTTTAACTTAACCTAAACTAACCGGGCTAAGGTAAGTTGCTTTCCAAATGGCTTGAGGTGTCACTTGAAATGTCACATCTTATGTGAGATGTCACGTCTTTTGAAAGTGATGCTCTGATTAGATCAAGATTAGCATAAGACTTATTATTAAAATTTTAAAAATAAAAACAAAATAAAAATAAAATTTAAATTTAACAAAAAAATTAATTAATTAACGATTTAAAAAATAATTAATAATTAAACCAACAAAAATAACAAAAAATTATGAAAAATGATGAAAAATCTTAAGATTTTTTTATGATTTTACAATCTACTAACTGGCTGGCTTAGTTGGCTAGGCTGGCATTTTCTTTTGACAGCCGATAATCATAATACAACAGAATTATGTTTGACACCAAAACGTCTGGCAAAGTCTAGAAAACTGCCACGCCTTAAGCCAAGTAAAAAATAAAAAAATTACCAACATAAACATGCAGTGACGCAAATTATGACAAGTTTTAGTTTCAAATTTTTTTTTTCAAAACTCCGGTTTTTGTTAAAATAAAAAAAAAAAAACAATACCTGATACCTGACATGCCAATTAATAAAAAGTGATAAATTTTCTAAAAAAAAAAAAACAAAAACAAAAATGAAGAAGAATTTCGAAAAATATTTTCATTAACAATTTAAATTTGAATTTGAATTTTTTTTTTTTATTTAAGCCGCGAATTCAAAGAGCCGGAATGTCTGTCTTTTCAAAATTAATTTTTTTTAACGGCCTTAGTTCAAAGAAACAAAAAAAAAACAAAAATTTTTGTGGTTTTTATTATTAATTTTTCAAAAAAAAAAAAAAAAAAATTCAAAATTTTTCAAAATTTATGCCAATGGAATGGAATGGAATGTGTGTGTAAATTTCTTAAGAAACAGTGTTTGGAAGTGAAAAATATGCCATCGTATATGATTTGACTACGAAACCGGTTTTCGATTTGATTTGACTTATTTTAACAAAGTGAGATCATTTTGAAAGCTGATTTTGTCAATGAATAACAACACACGAGAACGCAGTAATAAAAAAAAAACAACAAAAACAATGTACACAACCAACCAACGAAATATTTTCCCACTGTCATAACACATAAAAACAACAAACAAACAAAAATTCCAACTAACCTCTCTCATAGATTTGCTGCTGCTGCTGTTGCTTGTAACCCAAAAGGTAAGTTTCTTATTTCTTTTTTTCTCTTTTACCTCCCTCCTCCTCCTCCTCCTGCTCCTCTTGCTTCAATTCCCTCTAGGCACTGATCAAAGCCCAACCAGCCAGCCAACCAACCAGCCAAATAACCAACTCTAATGCTAATGCGCATGCGCGCATCGTCGTGATAACTTTGAACTTCAGCCGACAAATATATCTCGTCGTCGTCATCATCATCATTGTTGTTGTTGTTGTGGTTTACACAACAACTGTGCTTGAAAATCTCCGTTTTTTTTTTGTTTTTGGTGGAAATATTTTTTTTATGATTTTCTCACCACGTCTCCAATAGAGTTTTGAAATATTTTTTTTTAATTTGTCTTCTCTCTATAGATGTGTGTGTGTGTGTGTGTACTTGGGAGTCTGTTGTGTTGGGAAGTGGTTTGTTTCCCCACATCCCTTCATTTGCCGCTTGCCATTGCCCCCTTCCAAAACGAAACGAAAAAAAAATTGTGTGTAGAAATCATTGTAACAGTTTTGTTAATAGACAAACAAAATCTTGATTTAAATGGAATTCACAGTGGGCATAAAAGGTTAAAATGTATAAAAAAAAAAGTTAAAAATGAACAAAGGATTCTTACATTAGTTGTGCACTAATAATATCCTTAAATGGCCATTTAAGAATCCAATTAACCGATTTCGCACCTTAATTGACCATTTAAGGACCCAATTAACGGATTTCGGTGCTTAATTAACCATTTAAGGATCCAATTAATGGATTTTGGTCTTTAATTGGCCATTTAAGGACCCAATTAACCGATTTCGCTCCTTAATTGGCCATTTTAGGACCCAATTAACAGATTTCGGTCCTTAATTGACCATTTAAGGACCCAATTAACGGATTTCGGTGCTTAATTGACCATTTAAGGGTCCAATTAACGGGTTTCGGTACTTAATTGACCATTTAAGGATCCAATTAACGGATTTCGGTCCTTAATTGGCCATTTAAGGACCCAATTAACAGATTTCGGTTCTTAATTGACCATTTAAGGATCCAATTAACGGATTTTGGTCCTTAATTGGCCATTTTAGGACCCAATTAACAGATTTCGGTTCTTAATTGACCATTTAAGGATCCAATTAACGGATTTTGGTCTTTAGTTGGCCATTTGGGTTCTAACAATTAACCGATTTCAGTTATTAATTTGCCATTTAAGGTCCCAATTAGCAGATTTCGGCCTGCCTCTTAATTCATCCTGCCAGACGCGTATGCTTCTTAAGCGCTTTCGCCAGCTGATCACATAAATCGATGACAGGGCCTACTCAATTTGGTCCTTTAAATGTCGTCATCTAAGCAGACTTTAGCTAATCCACGCATCAAATACCCGCCTCATCAGTACATCATCTTGAAGATTTTTATTTGTGAGAACATTTACTCTTACCCACAAAGAATTTTCTAGATGTTGTTCCAGTCGCAACAATCTCTTCCACCCTCTTCCTAGAAGGTTTTTATACGTAAGAGTATTTAGTCTTTCCCACAACGGATCCCAGTAGTAGTTTCAGTTGGAACATCCTCTTTTAAACTCTTCCTTGATGGTTTTTATAAGTGAGAATATTTAGTCTTTCCCACAAGGAGTTCTCGGGTAGTATTTCAGTCAGAAAATGCTCTACCACCCTTTTCCTTAAAGGTTTTTTTTACGTGAGAATATTTAGTTCCTCCCAATAAACATTTTCCAGAAGTAGTTTCAGGCGATGAAAAAGCTTTTAAGGCTTTCCGTTTAATTTCCACGACTCTGACCCATAAAATAGGCCGAATTTGACAGATGACATGAGTTATGATGGCTTTCGAGATCGCTGTGATTTCTAGGTTACTAGCATACATCTGTGACTTAAGAAAACCGTGCAAGAAAAATTCTAACGTTGATCAAATTGCACGATCTCGGTGATCAGTTTGCATAACATTCATGTGAGATGAGTGTTCCATCAAATCACTCGTGAAGAAGATCAAATGCTATGAGCTGTGTGGCACCTAGCAATGTCCTGTTGATACATGCCGAAATAAATTGATAATAATCCACATATAACGCTTGCCCCGCTTACAGTGTAGGCCTGGCTAACATTGTTATCCAAGCAATAACACCGCCAGCCAAAAATTTACTCCAAAAAATGAATTTTTTCGCGATGTGTTTGATGCGATCATTCAAAAAAGGACTCCTTGTTAAAGATGACTTATCGTTGGAAATTAGGTTCCGTTGCCAATTGCCTCAGAGCCTAGACACCAAACAGTCGTTATTGTACATGGTCATGGTAATCTTTAGATTCTTGGTTAGTTGAATTTTGAACAGGTGCAGGCTTAAATCCCACTGTAAAATGCACTAGGTTGTGGTGTGCACAAGGCAGAGTTCATGTGATTGCCATGAAGTCAACAGCTTTACACTTTCCCGGATAGTTACGATGTTTTCTAATGACTTCTGCCAAGGGTGCAGATCCGCTGAGGAAGAGGACACTGTTAACCACTTTCTTTGTCAATACCCATGTCGGAAGAGGAGTAAATATAGGTTATTTGCCTCTCCAAACTTTCTTTGCTTTGCGGAGCGCTATCATCCATTGATGTAAAGGATATAGCTTAGTTTATCAAACTTGCTGAAAGTGGTTACATTTGGACTCGACTCATCAGACCAGATAACACGTTTCCATTCAGATGGAAAGCAGTAGTGCTAGCGCAGATCCGGGGAACGTGTTCAAAGGTACCATGTGAAGCAAACTGTTAAACATGGAGGCGAAAATTTAATGGTTTGGGGAGGGTTAATATGGTGGCATATGGTATCATGCGATTCTGCAAACCCATCTTCCGAAAATTATGGACAAATGTGCTTATTCCGAATAAGAAATTAATTTCCATCAGCATGGTGATCCGAAGCACACACAGCAAAAATTGTAAAGATATGGGAGTGGAAAACAAAATTTTCAATTGATGGAATGGCCAGCACAAAGTCCCGACCTCAATTCGATTGAAAATCTTTGGCCATTCGTGAAAATCAGTCTCCGGCAGTACGAAACAGCCCCAACAAACATGGATAAACTTTGGGATCGTATAAATGCGAAATCGAATCGAATTTCGAAAGATGTTCTTAATAAGTAATTTTCAAGTAATTTTGAAGGACCAAAATATTGGGGTTTTTTTTTATAAAAACCAATTCTCAGGGGATGGCCCCTACTCATGCAGTAAATTGTTTGGGTTTAGGAAAATAGGTTATAGGTAGGTAGAAAGAGGGAGTAGTGTTTGTGGACATTCGATTTAAACTTACCAATATCGTAATTGACGGGAAAAACCTTTGCAAGAAGGTCATTCCCCAAACGAACAGTGCGGGCAAAAAATGAATTCTCTCTGTAATGCATTGTGCGGATCACTGGACAATCAACCACAAAATTATGTGCTTTGCGAGAAGCTCGAATACCACGTAAAAATATGTGATTATCGGAAACCAAGCCCCTTATCTCTCGAGAACACCTCCCATTATAGATAGTACCGATAGAACAATGAAACACACGCCACATTGCCAAGATGCTCCAACGAATCAATAGAGTTGGATACCCTACTGTCATTAAGAAGCACCTTCGCCCTTTCCTGTACGCGGTCGAGAAGCTTCCAAATAGACTTTGAAGCACCAGCTTATACATGAGAGTTGTACTCCATCCGGGGTCGGATAAAGGTCCTGTAAATAGTAAGAAGGTCGGATGGAGTGAAGTATTTCCTGCACCGTCGTTTCAAAAAACCAAGGCACTTGAATACTTCCTTCGGCACTCGAAAAATGTAATCGTTCCAACGAGCATCACAACTAATTCTCATGCCCAGAACATCAAGAGCATCCGCCTCCTCGATATTTACATTACCCATACAAATACAGATGACAGAACACCAGCGCCAGCATTAGTTTCTTGAAACGTGCAAAATTGAGTTTATGAGTTATTGAGTTATTTTCGTTTTTTCATTCAAACTCATTGAGTTCATTTCATTAATTATTGTTTTTTTTCTGCTATTTGTTAAGAATAAAATAAAAAATTAAAATTAATTTTTGTTTTTTTTTGTATTTGACGAAACTGAGTATTTTGAATATGCACTCACTTTTGCTCGCCACTGTAAGTGGTGTGTGAAAATGGATTTTAAACCTGACTGAAGGGTTGGAATGACCAATTATGCGTGTATGTATATACGAACTGAGTTACTTAGAACATCTGCTCGGTGTAGTGTCACAAACCATAGTCTCTAGTGGGAATCGAATCCTCGATCCTCATGCTAATAGTCTAGCACTCTACCCACTAGACTACCAGGGCACTAAATCCATACATAATTGGTCATTACAACCCTTCAGCCAGGATTATTGATCTAGTTTCTCACACTACTTATGTTGTGTGTGTTAATTTTATACATACGTGGTGGGACCTACAGTTTAAATTCGACTCCGAACGATAGATTTTTCTTTCAGAAACTTTTCATGACAGATTTTTTCTACTCTAAGAGTTTTTGTCAGAAATCTGCTGATTTTATATTTTTTATAAGCCATCACACTACCTACTAGACCACGGCGACTTCAGAGCACTTAATACGAATCATTTATTTGCAAGCATTTGGTGTCCCACTGTTTTTTCTTACAAATTTTTGCGTATTTTGTATGGAGTCGTCGTACACATGATCTTGAGTTTGAAAACAAACAAGCACACACACACACGCAGGCAAATGTGTGTGTTTGTATGGCTGATGTAAGGCACGCATTACTTATGCTCGTATTACAAACTTTAAATGGAATTCAGCAGCGAACGTTGTTAAACTGAACTCGTTTAATAAAAACATAAAAAAAAAACAATAAATGTGATCGGCGATTGGATTGGTATTTACATTTCAATGTTTAATAAACACGAGGATCAATTTTCAATTAGAATAAACAACAGAGACACACACACACACACACACGCACATAAAACTTTATTGTACGAATCTATGCCGATAATAACTAAAGCAGTCGTGTGTCTGTCCACGATTAGTTCAATTTTAAGACGAACAATATCAGAATGAATGTCTGTTAATATGGGGCACCAAATCTAACCAAATTGAACGAACACTTAACTCTTACATGAACAGACGTAACAGTCCACACACTTAGTTTGTAATATTTTTTTAATACGCATTTGATTGTTGTTTTTTTTCTTCGTATTTTTGTTTTGTTTTGTTTTCTTCATCATTATCAAGGTAACAAGATTCGTTTCTGTATACGAGCGCGCTTGTGCAAGTGCGTGTGCGTGTACATGTTTGTAAAACTGCGTGAGTTTTATGATTGTAAATATTGTTGTTGTTGCTGTTGTTTAAATAAACAACATTCCAAACATTCCATTCGATCTCCATCAATAATAAAAATAACAACAAAAACTAAATCATCACACATAAATAGATGATGTTTTTTTTGTTATTTTGATTTCATTTTTAGACCTGTTACATAATTGAAGTTACACACAAACAAAGACCGAACGAATGAACGAACGCACGAACGAACGACCAAACGAAAGAAACTATAAACAACAAAAGAGATTTCTTGCAGATTCCGAAGGGTAAAGGAAGCAAATCGAAGACTCGTCGTCGTCATCGTCATTTCAGTATTACAACACACGCACACACACACACAACCAAGCATTATTTAGTAGCCTAACAAATCAAAACAAAAAAAATTTGTTTTTTTTGTTTTTTCGAAAATGAAACAAATCATGCCACACAAAGCGCCATAAACAAAATAACACAAGCACGCACGCATACAAGCAAACACAATATTTATGCGATTACTTACAAGCGATACGCATAAAGTCTCATACACACACACATTCAGTAGTTATCGAAATTTATTGTGTGTATTCACACCAATGAATACGCCGCATTACTTGTGTGCTACAAAATATTTCATTGGGGGGAATATTATCGGGTTTTTTCCCTTTTTTTTTGTCTTTTTCTATGAAATTTAATGCAAAACGTTTAGGAAACGTTTATGAAATATGAATGCCAGGAATTTTCTAATGAACAGAAAATGAATATTTTTTTTTATTAATTGATTTTATCGCTACTCATTCCTGGGATATGTATCTTTAGTTCGTAGTAAAACTGTAAAACACGGTGTCATTTTCATTTCAAGTTTATTTTAAAATTCATTTTCAAGCTTCTGTGTAAAGACGGAATGAAATGTATCACTGCGTACTAGGGATGCCAAAGGGAATCGATTTTTAAAAATCCCGGAATATTTCGGGATAATTCGGGATCCAAAAATCTCGAAAAATTCGGATTCGGGATTTTGTGAATCCCGAAAATCCCGGGATTTCCCGATTGGCATCCCTACTGCATACAAATCGTAGTAGTCTAGTAGCTAATATGTTGGCTTATTAGACATAAAGCCTCATTTCAAATCCCAAGATGAAAGATGAATTCTGATGAAAGCAGAATTCTGGCAAACTACATTCTTCTACCACTCTCCTTACGCGGGACTGCCGTAAGGTATTACTTCGCGGTGGCTGGTTAGCTTTAAAGCTTTATCACGTTATGTCGAATTCCGCCTACGTTCCTTCAAACCTTCAAAGTTCCGTCATTACTTCTGCCATTTTCTGGCTGTATTGGCTCCATAGAACCCTAGAATACCTTTTCCATAAGCCGGTTTGGTCACAAACTCGTTTCTCCAAGCCATCTAAATCTGGGGCAGCAGCAGGTTAGAATATATTCCGCATCTTCCTCCTCATCTACACAGTTTGGGCGTATATTATGTCCAAATATCAGGTACTTCCTGAAACATCCATGACCAGTTAGGAACTGAATCACGTAATAGTTCAGCTTGCAATATTCGTTCTCCATCCAAGGGGTTATATCAGGGACAAGGTGAAATGTTCTTTTTCCCTTTAAGCTGTTCTCCCATCGTGACTGCCATTTGTGCATGGAAGTCCTTCGCTCCTCTGCTTTTATAGCTGCTGTCTGTCCTGGACACTCGAGATGGTGAAAGTATATCCGCCTCATTTCACCACTATGTGAGTGGGTTGCGTGGTCTGTTTGCAAGTGATTTGAACCGTCAAACCTTGCATACCCCTAGTCTGTCACCACCATGGCCTCGTCGATGGATGGGTCAGGAGGGAAGAGCAGAGACGTTGTGAAAACGGATCAGGTTGTTCTGTTTCTCGACGTCTATGGCCTACTGTGGACAGCAAGAGGACAGAGTGGCTGCTGGGTTTGGTTAAGGCTAGCTTAAGGTTGGTTGTTGGTTTTATCACGGGGCACTGCGAGATTAGGTCGCTGACGGGGATCTGGAATAGACCCCAGCCGGACTATTGCAGGGTATGTTGCGATGAGAAGGAGTTAGAGACTGTCGAACATCTCCTCTGCAACTGCCCAGCCCTTGGTGAGTTGAGGTTGAGGACCCTTGGCAGGGTCTTCTTTGAAAACTTGAGTTCTGTGTCGAGAGCCGACATCAAGGCTCTCCACAGATTCATTAGCAGCTTGGGCTGGTTGAAAGGTGCTAGGGCTTCGTAAGTGTAGTCGCACTCTCACCCTCTTTTGTTTTGTGTCTGTTTCTCTCGGCTTGCTAAACGCATACGTACTAAAACCAACCTAGTTCGTCACACACTTTCAACCATTTGCCCCCCCCCCCCCTCCCGGGACCACAATCAAGTATTACTTCGGGGGGGGTGGAATTCCGCTGACCTTGCTCTCTCAGCCAATCTTTGCTGCGTCAATACATTCCGTGCGAAAACGCAAACTGCGTTCCAATTGTCACATGAGATTAACATCAGGTTAACTATATTCTCGGGCGTTACCTGGAATCCTATTGATCTCTCCAGGCAATTTCGTTGAGCAGAATATCGCGGGCAATTACAGAAAACATGCTCCGCCGTCTCCGTTTCATTACAGCATTCTGGGCAAGCCTCGTCTATGTCATGACCATACTTATAGAGATATGCCCTATAACATCCATGGCCGGCTAGCAACTGTGTGAGGTAGAAGTTCACCTGACTGTGTCTAATTTTGGTCCATTCACCTATGCTCGGTATGAGTCTGTGGGTCCATCTTCCCTTGGTGGAATTGGACCAGTCCTGCTGCCATCTATCTAAAGCATCATCCACTAACTGAGCTGGGTTGGAAAGATCCAATCCCCTCCTCGTGTCATGTTTCCTCCTTTCTATATCCACTACTAGCTTCAGGGGCATCATCCCCGCAATCACGAACGCTGCATCAGTAGATGTTATGAGTGGTTGGGGTGGTCTGTTTGTAAGTGATTTGAACTTTATACAGCCTGGTTTCCATGGATTCTAAAGGGATTAACAAGCAATGAAGTAAGCTTGGAAAAAATCAAGGCAATGTTGACATAGACGTAGCGTGGATGGCAGTGTGTTGGGTTATTAAACGAAACGAATCTCAGAGATTTCAAACATAATGAAATATGAAAAAATATTTCATTCGGCACAGTTTTCTAGCAACAACTCACGAGAGTAAAACAAAAGTTTCTCAAAAACCTAACCGAGTCGTCTAACGATAGGTCCCACCACTCATAAATGAAATTAACACCACATAGCACGGGTGTTGCAAGGAGCTAGGTTGTAATCCTGACTAAAGGCTGGTCAATACTAATGAAGTAAGCAAGTTAGCATCAAAAAATTATGTACTGCTTAAAATATTCATCTGATTCACAGCAGCTTTTCCACAATTTTGGAAATTTCTATTTCTTCCTGGTATGAATGGACGTACATACTCATTCAAACTCACTAAAACCTTGTTTTATAAGTACATGTTGCAATGAGTATGCGTACAACGTTGACATCAAACTCATATCATTCGAAATATGTTTGAAAAATCCTTCTAATACTTAGAAATGATTCAAGTTGATAGACAATTACTCGATTCTTACTTAGTTTGTGATTCGCGTGTATATGTTGAGTGTTATGGAGAGTCGAAGTCAACAGCAACATCAACATGTATGATGCCAAGTATGAATCAGATGAGTGCATGTACTTTAAACTTTGAATATGAGTAGAGGAGGTTCATTCCATGATAGTAAAATAAGTATGACATCAAAAATTCTGAGTATGATTCGATTCTAGTCATCTTTTTGAATACTCATTGCTGATCTCTGGTTGTGCACTAGTGCTTAAAAAAATCAATTCAATTTGAAGAAGGCAAAAAAACAGAAATTTCCTTTGGATTGCATGTCAAAACACTGATTGGACCTTATCAGTGCGGCTTCAGACCTGGCAAGTCCACCATCGACCAGATCTTCACACTACGCCAAATCCTGCAAAAGACCCACGAAAATCAAGTCGACACACACCATCTTTTTGTCGACTAATAAGGCTGCTTTCGATAGCCCCATAAGGGATCGTGTTTTTGCCGCAATGTCTGGGCTCGGTATACATGCGAAGCTGATAAGGCTATGCAGAAAGACGTCTCCGAACCTTTTGATACCGTGCGAGGTTTCAGACAAGGCGATCCCTTATCATGCGACCTCTTCAACTTCGTCATGGAGAGTGTTCTGCGAAAGGCGGGCGTGTATCGTAATGGCACTATTTTTAAAAAAGTGTCCAGTTGCTTGCGTACGCTGACAACATCGACATCATTGGGCGTACCAAACGAGATGTCACTGCTGCCTTTAATGCTATTGAACGGGAGTCTAAGAAGATGGGTCTGGCAGTAAATGAGGGCAAAGCAAAGTATATGTTAACGACAAGTAGAGCCGTGCAGCGTATTGATTCTCAAATTACGGTCGATAACTATACTTTTGATACAGTCAAGGAATTCATTTACCTTGGCCCCGCCGTTACCACCGAAAATGATGTCAGTCTGGAGATCAAGCGCAGGTTTACTCTTGCCAACAGGTGCTATTATGGTCTCAATAGGCAATTGTGTAGCAGAGACCTCTCTCGCAAGACGAAACTAATACTCTACAAGAGATGTTCATCCTACCCGTGCTGCTTTATGGCTTAGAGGCATGAACACTATTAAGAACTGATGCAGCTGCCTTAAGAGTATTCGAGAGAAAAGTCCTACGTAAGATCTTCGGTCCAGTGCGAGTTGGCGATGATTTTCGCATCCGATTTAACAGTGAGCTGTACGAGTTCCTCAACGACATGGACGTTGTACAGCGTATTAATATCCAGCGGCTGCGCTGGCTCGGTCGGTGCCTTAGGAGTATTCCAGAGAAAAGTCCTACGTAAGATCTTCGGTCGAGTACGAGTTGGCGATGATTTTCGCATCCGATTTAACAGTGAGCTGTACGAGCTCCTCAACGACGTGGACGTTGTACAGCGTATTAATATCCAGTGGCTGCGCTGGCTCGGTCATGTCGTTCGAATGGAGCAGGATGCTCCCGAGAGACAGGTATTTGATAGGGGGATCTGCGTTAGTCGAAGAAGAGGACGATCTTGTTTGCGTTGGAAGGACCAAATTATGGAAGCCCTGTCATCGATTGGCGTGACGAATTGGCGTAGGCGCTCAAGAAGCAGAGGCGCCTGGAAGGATAAGTTGCGGCAGGCCGAAATCCGTTTCGAGTTGTTATGGCCAATTAAGTAAGTAAGCATGTCTTAACACCTCATCTACATACATGATTGATCATTACAACCCTTCAGCCAGGATTATTGACCTAGTTTCTCACAATACTTTTTTTTTTTTTTAAACCAGCACTCAGGGGATGACTCCTACTCATGCAGTGTGCATTGTGCAGGTTTAGGAAAGGTGGAAAGAGGGAAGATGCGAACGGTAAGGAAACGAGTTGCTGCTGGTGACTATAAAATGGCCAGTGCTATACCTTCACCATTAGACAGTCTACAGCAATCGTCCCCAAGAAGCCCGCAGTTTCTCACACCACTTGTGTGTGTTGTGTTAATTTTATGGCGGAAGTGGCGGGACCTACAGTTTAAAGTCGTTTTCGAATGACAGGGCAATTTTATTTCACGCTTAGAGTTTCTGCTAGAAATCTTTTTGTATTTTATTTTAATGTCTGGCCTGGGACTCGAACCCTGGCACACTACCTACTAGACCATGAAGACTTGAATGAATTGTTAATACTGGGACAGCTAGAGAAAGCGGCATAAATGCTTAAGAATTTTATTAGAAACAAAAAAAAATTTTTTGTTTTTTCAATTAAATGTTGTCACAGAAATTTATGCAGCAACAATAAAAATAAAAAAAAAAACAAAAACACGACAATTTAAGAATGCAACACGAATTTAAACACGCACGCGGTGTAACCCAATTCGAGAAGTGAACATAAACTGAAGAATAGAATGCATTTCAGGATTAAAAATAAACAAATTTATGGTGGCATTATCTTTAATTTTTATTACGAATGAAGGCATAGATTAAAATTGAAAAAAAATACGTATAAAATTCCTAAAAAAAAAAACAATTCAAATGTTCACGATCTATCAAGAGAATGACCCACGAAAGTGTCTTAATTAAAGAAGGGCAGGCAGGCAGGCAGGAAGGCAAGGCAAGGGAAATGGTGTAAAAAAATTCTAAAAATATCATGATAAACGGATGTACAATGTATGTACGTACGTACGGGCTTAGTGGCCCCTATCCATTTGTGTATAAAGAAAGTTTTCTTTAAAAAATTTTAAAAGTTTTCTGGTTTTTCCTCTTCTATTGGGGAAATAGTAAGACAAACACATTAAAAATCATAAGAAATCTTATAACAAAGTCTTCTCCTGCCTGCCTGCACTATGTGGCTGCTTTTAATTTCTACAACACACAACTTCCGAAATATTTGGGAGAATTTCAACTTCCCCTCTATGGTGGATGAACTGTGCTGTGCGGCATAAATAAACATTTGAAAGGCCTGATGTTGTGACCCCCCAGTAAATCTATGTGTATGTGTATGTGTCTGGCTGAATAGATGGATGGATGGATGGCTGGCTGGCTGAACGTTTGCCCTTCTTCCACACTCATCATTGTCTATTTTTAAAATGACTTCCAGCAGATCTAAAAAGGCACTAGAGAGTGTAGGCAGACCGTTTTTATCTATTAATATTGCCAAATGATTACGTGTTTGTTTTATTTGTTTTGTTTTCTTTCCTTTTTGCCCTCAATATTTTGGTTCCGGTATATAAAAACAACAAAAAAAAACAACAACAAAAAAAAATCCAAATTAACGAATTACAGATGTAAAAATGGAAAGGAATTTATCAAGTAATAAGAAGAAGAACGAAAGAAAAAAATGCTTTCGTTCGTATACAAAGTATTCAAAGCAACAAACAAATTAAAAATCATCACACGAGATTGAAAGAGAGAGAGAGAGGAGATTGATTTATAACAAAACAGGCGCATAAACGATTAAAAACGAATCCACCATCATCATCGTATGTAATGCATGGAATGTGTGTAAGGCGATGTGTTATGGAATTGCTTGTTCTTTTACTTCTTTAAACTTAATGCTGTAATCACCATCACCACCACCACCACACTACACTGCCCGACTTACCAAACGAATACGATTACGAACGCTGAGTGCGTGTGTAGGTGCTGCTGGCCATTGCCAGTTTCTTTTTGTTTTTGTTAAATGTTGCAACAATACTTGTATGTACGTACGCGTACACATATTCGTTAGCTTATAGCATTTGTTGTGCATACAAAATTACCTTCGGGTTAATGTAATAAATTGTGGCGGCTGCCATGAAAAAAGGGTCTTTATTTTTAAAACACACAAAAACACAAGAAGAAGAAGAAGAAGAAGACAAAAAAAATATTAAAAGAACTACACACGTGCCCTAGTAAATTAATGCAGCAGGCAGCAGCAGCAGCAACAGCATATTAAAGTTTTCTACGTATGCAATGAAATCATAATTTCTTAGCATTTTTTGATACAAAAAGCAAGAAACCATCAAGAATGATAAACTAAAGATTACTCCTTGCATATGATTTCCCGTTAGATGACGTTGTTAGGCTATTTTAAAGGTTTCCAAGTCTTTTTCATATAAGAAAATGAACATTTCTTCTGAAAAGTGTATGCACTACGTGAAAATAGTTGACAGCCCTGCAATTTAACTTAACATTATCATTAGCCAATAGGAAAACAATAAAAACAATTTTCGTGACGTCATTGATTTAACATGCGCAGAAAGTTTAGTTTATCATTCTTGGAAATTATTACCTAAATTCGTTATCTTTTAGTGTTTAACAATTTTTTGATGCCTATTGACAGATATGTTCATAAGAAATCGATTGCAATTTCTGCAATTTTATTTAAAGAAATCAGAAATCGTTAATGAGTATTCAGAAAGATGAATAGATTCGATACTGATACTTATACGCATTCATACTTGTTGAAATATCATGGAACTTACTTGTACTCATATTCAAAGTTTGAAGTTGTCATCATATTCATACTTAACAGCATCATACATCGCTTGATGTTATTGATTTCGATTCTCCATAACACTCATAACATATACACGCGAATCACAAAATAAGTATGAATCGAGTACAGACACTGTCGTACACACTTACTAGAAGGTTGCGTGTTTGCTCTGACTTTTTCCTTTTGTTGTAAATGCCTAACAACTAAGACTGAATGATTCGAGTCACTCGCTACTGAAGAATGATAAACTAAAGATTACGCCATCACGCACACAAAATTAAAACTTTCTGCGCATGTTGAATCAATGACGTCACGAAAATTTTTTACATTGTTTTCCTATTGGCTAATGATAATGCAAGTTAAATTTCAGGGCTGCCAACTACTTTCGCGTAGTGCATCATACACTTTTCAGAAGAAATGTTCATTTTCACGTATGAAAACGACTTGGAAACCTTTAAAATAGCCCAACAACGTCATCTAATGGGAAATCATGCGCAAGGCGTAATCTTTAGTTTATTATTCTTGCTCGCTACTCACGTTCAGTATGACGAAGAATAAGATTTTAAAGTTCTCAACAGGCCGCCTTCAGAACATTTTTTTTATTTAGAGGCTTCAGTTCTTTAGTTTTTAATAGAATTTGAATTGATTTGGAGAACAAGGAGTTCCTTACGTTTTGACTAGCATTGGAGTAGAGTAATTTGTCAGCCGCCTCAGTGAGCACAGCTTGCTTAACTCCTATTAAATCGGCTGACATCATCATACATAGCTTGATGTTGTTGATTTCGATTCTCCATAACACTCAATGTATACATGCGAATCACAAAATAAGTATGAATCGGGTATGAACACTGTCGTAAACACTTACTAGAAGGTTGCGTGTTTGCTCTGACCTTTTCCTTTTGTTGTAAATGCCTAACAACTAAGACTGAATGATTCGAGTCACTCGCTACTCACGTTCAGTATGACGAAGAATAAGATTTTAAAGTCCAGAACAGGGCTTCAGAACATTTTTTTATTTAAAAGCTTCAGTTCTTTAGTTTTTAATAGAATTTTAATTGATTTGGAGAACAAGAAGTTAACTACGTTTTGACTAGCATTGGAGTAGAGTAATTTGTCAGTCGCCTCTGTGAGCACAGCTTCCTTAACTCCTATTAAATCGACTGGCAACACTGATATTAAAATTTCCGTTATAAGGTTGAGTTGATATTTCAATTCCCAGCTATCTACTTAGACACTACAGGGACTAAACCGGAGAATCCATAATATAGAAGGGAAATTATGTGCATAAAATCAAGATTGAAGATCGGTTTCTCTAGCTCCCAATCAGCAGATCCATATACACATAAATAATAGGTCAATACAAGAGAAGTAATATTTTTTTCATATTTAGTTTCAGTGTCTGATCTGAAGTTCAAGCCGTGGCCTAAAAACTAAAACCTACTAGACTACGGCGGCTATACATATCATATCAGCATGTCTACAGCATTTTGAATGGCTAGTCGTATGTAATTTTTACGTGAGTTGGTTTTGCAATGAATGGAAGTGTAATTTCAAATGTAAAACAAGTCTTAATACTCGTATTAGCCGCCTCACTTTTTATAACAGAAGCAATACTTTTGAAGGTGCAGATATGGCGACGCTTTCAGTCTCTTTAAATTTTCATATACTGGTGTGGTTCTCTGCGTAGTAGGTCGATCATATCTTCATAAACGCCTGAAAAGTGGCCATACTTGAATCAACAATTCAAAATGGCGAATCTTTCAATACATAAACGCCTGAAAAGTGGTCATACTTGAATCAACAATTCCAAATCTTTCAATACCTAAATCACTCTGCAATAAGAGATCTTTAACACTTGACAGTCTTGCCAGATCGTTCACCCAATTTTATAAAATTTCCTTCCCTTTTTTTTATATAATTTTTCGCTTTTGCCTGTCACTGTAAGTTGAAAATTTTTCAAATTTTAATAAAACTTTTAGGAATTAAACAAATTCAATGAACTCTAAAGTCTTAAGGAAAAAAACACAAAAAAATTGATTTAAGACTCGCTATGTATTGTTAGATAAATTTTAACTTTGCCGACGGCTTTACAAAGTAATCACAGTAATTCTTCAAATGGACTCTTTCATTCTTCCTAATTTCTGCAATAAATTCCCAAAAAAAACTTTCCTAAAGTGTAAGGCAATTACGTGGTAAAATTTCTTCTTTCAAGTTTATAAACACACACGCGTTGTAAAGTGTGTAAACAAGCTTGTATGAATGCGCTGTTGACACGCATACAACATAAAACAATACATCTCGCATACATCTATCGCATACATATTACGTGTAAATGTGATGTCAATTGTAAAACGTAAAAAATGTAAAACTTATGTATTGACACGTCAAATTAGATTGGAATGTAATAAGTCACTGGCACAGTGTTGTTAATTGTTTTGAAATATTTTCGTGTGCTTTACCCCAGTATACCCGTAATGTGTAGATAAATGTGAACAAATAAATCAAAAGGACAGACAGACACACACACAACATACAAATAAACGGAATATAGAGAGATGGTTAGACAGCCACGAGTGTCATAAAACTCTTTGAAAACTATGAAGTTCGTCGTAATGCTAATATGACCACACCATACCATACTGCATACCAAAACGTATACAAAACTACTATGAATTGAAACAAAACAAAAACAACAATAACAACAACATTAAATGATTGTAACTGTTAAATAGAAATTAAAGCCAGCCAACACTGAAGTTGCGTGTGTGTGCGTGTGTGTATGATGGTTACATTTTGAAATTGTTTGTTTTTTGTGTGTGCGGCTAAACGGCATCACCACCACACACAGTAAAAAAAAAAAGTGTGGAGAAGAAATTGCCAGTAATTTTACCGACGGCCTGACTACTAGTTTACTTATTCAATAAATATGTTCGAAAGCAGAAAAAAAACGGAATTGAAATAATTCTCATTGAGTTCAAAACAATTCTTAACTCGTTTCTTGACTTAATTTGGAATTTAAAGTAGGGAACAGCATAGAATCAAAAGATTTCGGGCAAAAATTCTGAAAGTAAAAAGAAAATTGTTATGAAAAACTTCTTAAACTTAAAAATACGTCGTTTAAAGTCGACTTTAAGCTATTTGTTCCGCCACTCATGTATGAAATTAGCACATACAATACAAGAGGTGTAAGAAACTAGGTCCGCTTTTGATTGAATCGCCTACTTTACGTTCGATCTGCCTAAGAGTTGATAAATTCCGGATTAATATCAAGAATAATAAACTAAAGATTACTCCTTGCGCATGATTTCCCGTTAGTTGTTGGGCTATTTTAAAGGTTTTCAAGTCTTTTTCATATAAGAAAATGAACATTTCTTCTGAAAAGTGTATGTACTACGGGAAAGTAGTTGGCAGCCCTGCAATTTAACTTACATTGCCATCAGCCAATAGGAAAACAATGAAAACAATTTTCGTGACGTCATTGATTGTTAAATCAAAGTGTTTGCACTACGCGAAAGTAGTTGGCAGTCCTGCAATTTAACTTGCATTATCAGTAGCCAATAGGAACACAATTTGCGTGACGTCATTGTTTCAACATGCGCGGAAAGTTTTAATTTTGTATGCGTGATGGTGTAATCTTTAGTTTATCATTCTTGGTACTCTATTACAAAAGTCGGATGTCCTACACTGGATATTGAATTTATTTCGGAGTTATTACAAGGTTCTCCAATTATTAGTTTAAAAATCGGGCTCCTTACAAGTTTATCACCCAGATATTCTTCATCAAAAGCGTCATTTTACGAAGACTGGATCGTTTAACAACTGAAGGAAGCTTAAGAATAGTTAAAAGTGATTAGCGTTTCAAACATGGCCTATTTTCGAGCATTACAGGGTGATTATGATATTATAATCGAGCTACCTTACAAAGGACCGGCCGAATTTTATGGAAATTTAATTAGAATAGAGGTGGGAGTCTATAGATGTGGAAGTAAATGAGGGTAAAACGAAGCATATATTGTAGGAACAAGTAGGAACAAGCGGCGTATTACAGCCTACATCACGGCCGACGTCTATACTTGCGATGTTGTCATATAATTGGCCATTACAACCCTTCAGTCAGGATTATTGCCCTATAAAAGATACAGTTTAAAGTCAACTCCGAACGACAGATTTTTGAGAAGCTTTTCATGGCAATTTTATTTACACTCAGAGTTTTTGCCAGAAATCTGCTGAGACGAAATCGCCGAACAAATACTTTTTGTATTTTGTTTTGATGTCTGGCCAGGGGCTCGAACACTGGCTTTTACGTCTAATAGACCAACACACTACCTACTAGACCACGGCGATGTTGTCAGTGAATTTATTTATCTTGGCTCCGCTGTAAACCACAAAGTAACTTCAGACTGGAGATAAAACTTAGGATCATTGGGGTCCTAATGGTCAATTGAGTAGCAAATAAGTTTGTCGTACGATGAAACGTACATTATGGCATAAAAACATGGATTCCATTACGCAACACTACCAAGCACCAACGTAAGATCTTCTAACCAGTACAAGTTGGCGATGATTTCCGTACCCGATCTAACAATGAGCTGTATAAGCCCTTCAACGATACGGATGTTGTCCAGCGTATTAACATCTAGTAGCTGCGTTGGCTCGGCCATACATAGCAAAGATCTGGGCATGTACCTTCATCTTCTTCATCTCTTGGTCTGTCCAAGACCAAGACGCCTCGTATGCGTACCCATAATGCAATGCCTGGTAATGACATCAACAATTACACTCAGCTCGCCTCTTTGGAGTTTAAGTAGACTCATTGCGCGCTACTCATCCAACATTTGCCAGATTTTACTAGCAGTTCTACTCGCGTCTTAGGCCGCCCACCTGTTCTTGACAGTAAGAGGACTAACTTTCACTGCATGTGTTAGCAAAAAATCGCTGGAATTGCAAGATATATTTTGGATTCTAGTGGATGTTTGATAACCGTCTAGAATTAATTGTGGTCTAGTGGGTAGTGTGTTGGCTTATTAGAAGAAAGGCCCGGGTTCAAATCCCAGGTCAGACATCAAAATGAAAACATATTTCTTCGGCGACTTCCTCTCAGCAGATTTCTGGCAAAAATTCTGAGAGTAAAAATTGCCATGAAAAGCTTCTCAAAAATCTATCGTTCCGAGTCGACTTTAAACTGTAGGTCCCGCCACACTCATGTGTAAAATTAACGCACACAACATAAGTGGTGTGAGAAGCTAGATCGTAATGTATTTATCACAATGGGCCTAAATGGATTCCACTTTCTAACCTAACTAGCTTAGCTTACAACTGAAATTAATTTGCCAGAACAAACTATAAAAAAGTTCAAAGTTTTTGGTAATGAAAGCTTGCGCCGTTCATTTTTTTCTTTGCTTTCTTTGTAGTAATGAAAGCTTGCGGCGTTATTTCTTTTTGCTTTCTCTGTTGTAGTGTGTGCGTATTTACACGCATTACGGTATGCATTTTGCTCTCTTTGCCTCATGGCTGTCAGTAACTGTTGTTGTGATTGTGATTGTTGTTGTTGTAGTCTGTGTCTTATGTGTTGTTTGTTTTTAATTGGAATTTTTTGTGGAAATGCATGGGGAATAATGAAATGAGAGAACATTTGTTTGGAATTTCAAATTTTCAATACGAATTTCAATTCAATTCAAAGCAATGCCATCCACATGCAATGAAAAGCAATGAGAGAGAGAGGGAGAGATAGAGAGAGAGGGCCTTAAAGCCAATAACTTTATGAGAAGTAGTGTTCAAATGAATGAACCTTAAAATTTTGTTTCACTTTATAAAGAAAAGGGTTAATGGGGTAGAGAGCAAAAGAGAGGCAGGCGTTAAATTGTTATGGTTTCTGTTAAAAATTATTTTCATGTTCTGTTGTTGTTGTTGTTGTTGTCATAGTTTAATTACATCATATCATAAGTATTTTTTTGAATTGTTAAATGCTTTTCAAAAAATATTGAATAAGTGAGGTTGTGTTTCCCCCTATTTTTTTTTTATTTGTTTTTTGGTACACAACAAACCGCCTCTTATTCTGAACAACGACAACAATGGCGAGAAAATAGGGAAGACAAGGGATGACCCTTCTTGTTGAAAATGAAAGGAAAAAAAATTCAAAAACTTGATAAGAAGAAAATAAAATATTAAGAATCCACAACAGACAGTTAGGGTGAGGGTCTATAATTTTGGTCTGTCATTTTACAAAATTTATTTGGTGTTGTTTAATTGAAATTGGTTTCCATTAAAAAAAAAAAAAAAATCAAAAAAAAAAAACATTTGCGGCCAATTTCCAATTCCCAGCCCTAAGAGATTAAAGGTTCAATTAGTCTTGACTTAACCATAACCATATAAATCAGCTGTTTTAACCAACTTTATGGACATCACTGTTTTCGATTATAGGTGACTTACCGTAATTCCATAGTCATAACGATAACCAGATGTACCAATTGAATTTTGGTTTTATGCCATAACCATACACATTTTTTTTTTGTTTACTTTTGAAAAATACATATGTATGTGCAATTAACGTAAACAGCTGTTTATGGCCATGGCAGCACTGATTGCTGCTAATAGTAAATTTACGGTTATGGATTATGTTACGACTACAGCGTTATGGTAAAGTCACGACTAATTGAACCTTAATGCCTGATAATATGATCAAATAAATAGCAGGCCAGTAGCCATGGCGTGTCCCTCATCTACTGGGTATATGCCCAGCTCTTTGCCAAAGGATAAGAAAGTACTTATGAGTACTTACTACATGGATGATCTGTAGGAACTCTCGAGGATTGACATTCTGAATTGCATCATTAGGAGCTCCGAGTGGTTTCAAGACTAAAGGATAGTAAATAACTGTGGTAGCACAATGGGACCCAATGCGGCCTAGATGAGTCCATTTCAAATTTTTCTTGCATAGCCCTACAGATCCTCCAAAAGAAATTTGCCGAAATGTCGAGTCTTTCAGTATGCCTACCAATAGAATATTGGGCCATAAGAATCGCCACTCTTGTTAGCCATAAGATAGGATTATCGGCCTCAATTATTCTAATAGAAGCAATATTTTTGACAGATTTTTAAAGCAGCTTAATTAGTTGGAAACCAAGTGTAATTATTAATTCAAAATGGATAAAGACGGGGTTTACATACATAATTGGTCATTACAACCCTTCAGTCAGGATTATTGACCTAGTTTCTCACACTACTTATGTTGTGTGTGTTAATTTTTATATATGAGTGTCGGGGGGACCTACAGTTTAAAGTCGACTCCGAACGACAGATTTTTGGGGAAACTTTTCATGGCAATTTTTACTCTCAGAGTTTTTGCCAGAAATCTGCTGAGAGGAAGTCGCCGAAGAAATATTTTTCGTTTTAATGTCTGACCTGAGATTCGAACCCGGGCCTTTTGTCTAATATGCCAACACACTACCCACTAGACCACGGCGACTTCATGGCCTAACGATGTACCATTTCAAAATCATCTTTCCTGTAGTTATTGTCGAAATATTGCGTTGTAATTGCCTTATACTATGTTCAGACATGCACTTTTATTAAATCAATATTCGATTTATTGAGAACAATATTTTTAGCGTTCAGACAAAATTGCTTTTAATTTAATCGCGAAAATTAGTGCCAAAAATATTTTTTTAAAAAAATGGAAAACAATTTAACATTGGAGAAGGTATTGCTAATGATTAACTGAAACGCCGAGCTATTGGGGTTAATAGGGACTACATGTGACTCCAAAGTGAAATAAAAATTTGATCATTTTGGCTAGCTTGCAGAAAAGAAAGCTTTGGCTTATGGCACTATCGTTGTTTACATTTGAGTTGTCAAATATTAACAGGAAGTGTTCGGAAAATTGCAATATGTTTACTGAACGTACTTATGACAGCACTGTATTTAAAGTTTTAATCAATATTATAACAATTTATGAATTTATTGACAATATTTTAAGTGTTCAGACATAATATGCTTATTCAATATCCATTTGACAGTTGGTAAACACAACAGCAAAATTGTTTTTATTTCGTTAAATATCACCAGGAAGTGTTCGGAAAATTGTGTAATGCTTACTGAACATACTTATGACTGTGTTGTATTGGAAGTTTTAATCAATATTATAACAATTTATGAATTTATTGAGCAATAATTAATTGAAATTTTATATGAAATATTGAGATCATGATAATGCCGTTTATTGCGATTTTCTTAATATAAGTGCATGTCTGAACATAGTATTAGTGTAGTAGGTAGTGTGCTGGCTTATTAGGCGTGAGGCCTGGGTTCATGTCCCAGCTTAAATGTCTCAAACAAAATAAAAATGAAAAATATATCTTCGGCGACTTTCTCTCCGCAGACTTGTGGCAAAAAGGTTTGAGGGGAATAAACAATTGCCATGGAAACTTTCTTAAAAATTTTTTCATCTGTGTCCACTGTAAACTGTAGGCCGCTCTTGGGTGGTGTAAGAAGTTAGGTGTTGGAATCCTGACTGAAAGTATGTAAGCGTTGTATTTCGGAATCCAACAATAACAGAGATTAACAACAGCCGGGTCGCAACATAAATCTTAATTCTGATTGAAAGGTATTTCCTCTGTAGAGCACAGTGATTGTATTTTTTTTTAAACAAATAAAATCTTAGGCACATATGAAGTATGAAATCCGCTAAAGTTCAGTCACCCCTAACGTTTGTGGTTTTTTTTCTTTCTTAGCTTTTTACACTAAGACTCAAAATGATACGACGACAAACGTATTTCAAATTAAAAACTAAAAAATTTTAAAAAGAAAGGCAAAAAAAGCATAGAAACTGAAATAAAACCAAAAACTATAGTGAACTGAACCTAATAATTCATAGATAAAGTTGCGGTTTTAGAGAGCACAGTTCATACGTACTTTCCTTTCCTTGCCTTGAAATGCCAGCTTGTCAGCTTGATTTCTGGTTTTCAGAATGTTGTGATGACGACAATAATGTATGGCGGTGGTTAAAAACTATTAGCAACAGTGGTTAGCAACAGTAGTGAGTACATTTACACTTATGGTCGAAATAATAAGTACACCGACTCGCTTGGTACACCCTACGATGTCAATGCCGTTAGCATAAGCAGGCAACTGAAGGCTTTTTTGAAAAATAGTAACCTTGCGATGCAGAACACTCGCCATAACGAAGTTGAAGATAAAAGATCGTCTTATCTGAAACCTCGCACGATATCAAAAGATTCGGAGAGGGTAATTCCTACGTTGATGGAGCTACATGAATTTCGCAACTCAGACAGAGGCAAAAACATGACCTCAAAAGCCGCCTTATAGTCGCAGCAAAAAAGATGGTATTTGCGGGCATATTTTTCGTGGGTCTTCTCGAGGATTTGACGTAGTGTTTCAACGACTTACTGCAGTCATTCACACAATAAACAGGTACATTTACAACAGTAGTAAGTACATTTACAAATATCGTCGAAAAAAAATCGCTTGGTACACCCTATGATGTCAATGCCGTTAGCGTAAGCAGGCAACTGAAGGCTTTTTTGAAAAATAGTAACCTTGCGATGCAGAACACTCACCATAACGAAGTTGAAGAGGTTGCATGATAAAGGATCGTCTTATCTGAAAACTCACACGATATCAAAAGATTCGGAGAGGTCAATTCCTCTCCATGAATTGCGCAACGTCATTCTGCATAGTCTTATCAGGTATTCCGAGCTCAGACAGAGGCAAACACACCATCTCAAAAGCCACCTCATCGCTTATTGACCTAGTCTCTCGCACTACTTATGTTGTGTGCGTTAATTTTATGCATGAGTGGCGGGACCGGACCTACAGTTTAAAGTTGACTCCGAACGACACATTTTTTTGAGAAGCATTTCATGGCAATTTTTTACTCTCAGAGTTTTTGCCAGAAATCTGCTGAGAGGAAGTCACCGAAAACAACACACTACCTACTAGACTTCTTCATAGAGTCACAACATGCATTTCTTTTTCTTTTTGCTCTCGGCAACTGAACATCTTCGTCGAAGCCGGCATTGCCAGCAACTTTTTTAAACTTTATATTTCTGAGGAAAAACCTTTTTTTACGCTATTACTTTTTTATTCATATGGCAATACTGAAAATATAGCTTCAGTAGTGAAATATGCTATTACAACACAAAGCATAGTTCCGTTACTTTACATTCAAAGGATCGCGAAATACACATTTCAGTGCGCTCGTAAAATCAAGAGCAACAGAAAAGTCTACACTACAGTATTGCATTCGGTGAACGGTAAGCTAGCAGAATGTCTTGTGCACATCTCTATTATGTACTCACTTCTGCTCCTCGCTGTAGACAAAGCACTTGATTTATAAGAATTTTTTTCATTAATGCGTTCCAATATTTTGGCTTTTTTAATTCATAAATACAAGGATTTACATCAACTATTCATTTTAGTACGTAAATATACTTCTCTTCTACATAGAAATTTATGAATTTATGAATACATATGCTTACACATTCATACGTATATATGTATGAATGTATTTGTTGGTAAAGTGTCAGTGTTTCTGTGCTTACTGAAGTACTTTTACACTTAAAATATTTCAGGCATTTGCCCTAAAAAAAAAATACTTTCAATATTTGAATGAAAAAGAAAAAACATCTCTGCATGGACGTACTTTCATATTGTTGTACTACAAGTATTTGCCCGGTGCTTTGTATTGAAAGCGATACAAATGCAGACACAATACAAGTTGATGTTCAAACACCACGTAAAATAAATATAAGCTCACCTGCATTATTCTGTTAACCCAAAAAGAGATCTTTTTCGTGATCATCACTGTGGCCGCAGAATTTCTAAACGCAAGTTGCAATTCATAATTTTTAAAAAATGCGTATGCAATACTTATTTGATCTTAATTGGAACCTTGCATTTTATCGGCATTTAGGAACGTCGTTATGCAACTCATCCATAAAATATATGTCAAAAATATGTTTTATAAAAATATTTAGGTAACACCTAGTAATGTCTTCTCTCGATAAGTGGGCACAACAGATGAAAGATTTTTGAGAAACTTTCCATGGCAATTGTATGTCCTATCAAAACTTTTTGCCAGAAGACTGCTAAAAGAAAGTCGCCGTTTTTTCACTTTCGTTTTAACCGAGATATTTTAGTTGGGACATGGACCAAGGCCTCACGCCTAAGAAGCCAGCACACTACCTACTACACTAATACTATGTTCAGACATGCACTTAAATCGCAATAAACGGCATTATCATGATCTCAATATTTCATATAAAATTTCAATTAATTATTGCGCAATAAATTCATAAATTGTTATAATATTGATTAAAACTTTAAATACAACACTGTCATAAGTGTGTTTAGTAAGCATTACACAATTTTCCGAACACTTCCTGGTGATATTTAACGAAATAAAAACAATGTTGCTGTTTTGTTTATCAACTATCAAATGAATATTGAATAAGCATGAACACTTAAAATGTTGTCTATAAATTCATAAATTGTTATAATATTGATTAAAATTTTAAATACATCACTGTCATAAGTATGTTCAGTAAGCATATTACATTTTTCCAAACACTTTCTATTGATATTTGACAACTCAAATGTAAACAACGACAGTGCAATAAGCAAAAGCTTTCTTTTCTGCAAGCTACCCACAAAATGATCAAATTTTTATTTCTCATCCTTCTAAGGAAAATCACTTTGGAGTCACATGTCGGCCCTATTAACCCCAACAGCTCGGCATTTCGGTTAATCATTAGCAATACCCTGGTAGGTTAGTTCGCTGAGTCAATATCGACAAACTCACCAAAAATAGGCCTGGCAATCCCCCCCTTTAACAGATACCTATAATTCTTAAACTACTCAACCGATTTTTAAGATTTAAATGGTTAAAAAAAATCGATATACCAAAAAGTAGGCGTGGCAAACCTTTAAAATTTAATATTTACGGACATAGTGATCGTAGACGAATGCAATTTGGTGGGTAAGTTCGTAGAGTCTATATCGACAAACTTACCACAAAAGGGGCATGACAACCCTCTCCCTTCAAGTGATGCCTATAATTATTAAACCACTGAACCAATTTTAAGCATTAATTTTTTGTTCGAAAGCTTATTAGGTTTAGATGGCTAAAAAGAAAAATTCGTTATAGCAAAAAGTAGGCGTGGCAAACCTTAAAAATTGAATAGTTAGGAACATAGTGATCGTAAACGAATGCAATTTGGAGGGAAAGTTCGTAGAGTCGATATTGACAAACTCACCAAAAAATGGGTGCGGCATTCGTCCCCCTTTAAAAGATCCCTATAAGTCAGCTAATTCGACGGTTGATAACTACATATGTATGTACATATATAACATGTATACCTGTTGTTTTGGAGTCATTTCAACAACTACGACTTCATCAGCGCTTTAAGCAACGTATTACAATAAACATATAATGTGACCCGGTTTGAGGGAGACGAAATTCCCCGGATCAGCTAGTTATTTATATAAAATCTATCGATTATAAATAATTTATTAAAAATAGACAAGAAAATACTTACTCAGCCAATGCAGCTCAAGTGTTTGCATACAAAATAAAAATGATGCGCGATTTTGAGAGTTGATACTCATTAAAATGAGTTGCCAAAAGATTAGGAACATAAGGCGTTGCCAGATAGTTTACAAATGCGTTTACAAAGTGTATGCATTGTAAAGATGGATTGCAACTTGCGTTTCGGAAGTCGGCCTGTAGTACTGCGTATGACGAACTGATTTACTGCAATACTCAGCGGTAACCAGCAGGCATGGTCTGGTATATTTTGTGGATCGTGGATCTCTAGCTGTAAAGAAACAAAAAAATAAGAAAACAATCAATAATACAATGCAATGTACCGGCAGAAGAAAGTAAATTAAACTAAAGTAAACTCTACTAAAGATAGTGTAGTCAGTCGATAGTGCGCCCTGTTACTAGACGTGAGCTAGTGAGTTTAAACTTTAGGTTTGAAGTTCCTCTCAGCCTCAATCTTCTAACTAAAGCTTTCAGAACTAATAATTGCCATGAACAAGCTACTCGGTTATTACAACCCTTTTAGTTAGGATTACAACCTAGCTTCTCACACTTTCCATATTGTGAGTGCGTGTTAATTTCAGCCCTGCAGTTAGAAGTCCAGCTCGAACGACAAACTCTTAAGCAACTTTTCATGACCAAAAGATTGCTGAAAGAAAGTCTTAAAAATCAATATTTTTTCGTTTTGTTTGAGATCTCTAAGCCAGGGGGTTTGAAACCGTGGTTCAACAAGCTAACGGAGTCGACTTTAAACTGTAGGTCCCGCCAATTTTGTATAAAATTAACGCACACAACATAAGTGGTGTGAGAAACTGCGGGCTTCTTGGGGACAATTGCTGTAGACTGTCTAATGGTGTGAAGGTATAGCACTGGCCACTTTATAGTCACCAGCAGCAACTTGTTTCCTTGCCGTTCGCATCTTCCCTCTTTCTTAAAACCTGCACAATTCACTGCATGAGTAGGGGCCATCCCCTGAGTGCAGGTTTAATAATAATAAAAAAAAATTACTTCGGAGAGGAGTCCTTTTGGCCCTTTGGCCACCTTCATTGTCACATCCCCGTCCGGATTGCGTATTTATGGTTGAGGAGACTTCTAAGTGTCTCCACTATACCTTTCGTTCAGTTTCCCGACTGGGATTTCGTTTGGTACGCGAGCTAGTGTCTTCCACATGTTCTGCAGCCTCCATTTCTCCTTTCTTCGGTCTCAGAATGCGCTCCACGTAATTCGCCACAGAGGCCCAATTTTACCTGCTCGCAATCATAACACTAACTATGTTAGCCGCCGTTATCGTTCCGATCGTCAATGTCAGCGCAGAGCGATAGCTTTGCCAGCGTACACATTCGAATATAGTGTGTTCTGCATCATCTATTACCTCCCCTTCCTCGTAAAGGCAGTAAGGGGAGGTGGTCTTGCCCATTCTGTTCAGAAATTTCCTAAAATATCCTTGGCCCGATAGCATCTGTGTAGCGCAATAATTTACTTTTTCAAATTTCCAACCGATCCATGGCTTTATCTCCGGAATAATTCTCGCTGTCCACCTTCCTCTATCCTCATCGTTGCCATTCTGAAATGGTGTTTTCCCTGTAGTGACCGGTTATGTGATTTCCAGCCGATTTCCGCTCTGCTGCCAGCAGATCCACAGGGATTGTATCTGCTATCACAAGTACGACTGGGGCGGACAGTGTACGATATGACGAAGCGATACATAGTGCAGCCGTTCTCTGTACCAATAGAAGTAAGTTCGCCCCTTTTCCAACCTCTAGGATTTTTGGGCCAAATTTCGCTCCCATAGAGCATAATGCTGCTTCCAATATCCATCAGGAGTCTCTGTCTAAAGAAAAATTACAGTAGGATTCACTATTTTCTAATGAGATTCACTAATAAAAAAGAAACAAGAACGTACAACCTACTAAACTACGCTTTGTTACAACAAATCGAGGTAAAGGGGTCGTTTTCTTTGAAATATCTATGCCAGGGGTTTGAACCGCACTTTCGCGCCCACTAGACTATGGCGAAATAAGTTTGTTTTACAACTAGCAGAGCTAAGAGGATCGCTTTCTTTGAGATCTGTAAGTCAAGGGTTTGAACCGCGGTCTCACGTCAAATAAGCCGACACACTATCCAATAAAATATGACGAACTACGTTTTATAGGATCGTTTTCTTTGACATCTCTAAGCCAGGGTTTGGAACCAGAGGCTCACTGGCAATAAGTCAACAAACTACCTACTAAACTGCTGCTAACAGGGGAGATTTTGTTGAATGATAGGTTTTAGGAAAGTGGGAATACTTTTCAAATCCCACATTCTGCCAATGACGTTCTGGATAATCAAGAATCAGACAATCACAGAAAATCTCTATGGCCTCCTCTTCTTTCTTGGGATTACAGATTCTGGACATGTTGCTGTCTGGATGCATCCAGCGCTTAGTGTCCCATTATAATTTTTGCGTTTAAAATGAACCCAGGCTTTACTATACGGATATATACACGCCCCATAACAAGCCTTGTCTCTTAAATTTCATTGTATTTTTGAAATTTTTTAAACTTTCTTACCAAATATTTGGTGGTTCGTGGACTGTATTTTTGAAAACAAAACCCAAAATGCGCCATTAAGTGTAGAGGTGCATATGTACATATACATACAGTAGAACTTCTATAATTTGAACTTCTATTTGTTGAATTTTCTATAAGTTCAAGCACAGCAACAGTATCTTGGAGAGAAATTCTATCAAGTTTTGCTTCTTTAACTTGAAGTTTCTATAAGTTGAAGTCGTTTTTTTCGGGATAATGGTGATTCAATTTATAGAAGTTCCACTGTATTTATGTATGAATGTGTCTATGTATGCATTTCAAGTGTTTACCTTGATACTTGTACTCATGCTTATCTCGTGGTACGCATGATAATAAAAACAAAAAATTAGAAGAAAAAAAAACTCGTACAATAATTACAGACAAGCAATTACGGACCCTATAATACCCTACCACTAGTAATCCTAGCGTAACGGCTGCCGTGTATATACTGCAGTCACTTGATGCATTACAGCGACTGAGACATGGTGTAAATACGACAGCCAATTATTGTTCAACTGAGACTGATGCCGTATATACACGACAGTCGTTAATTTGTTTACTTGTGCGAACGATAACGACGATGTATGATGCAGAGATCAGCAATGATGACGAATCGAATCATATTGATAATTTCTAATGCTTATACGCATTCATACTTCTTTTAATATCATGGAACGAACTTCAACTCATACTCAAAGTTTGAAATGTACTCATCATGTTGATGTAGTTGATGATTTCGACTCGGCATAACACTCAACGCTAAAATACTTACTAGAAGGTTGTATGTTTGCTCTGCTTGCTTGCTGCTCTGTCTTGTTTGCTTATGCAACAACTAAGACTGAAGGGTTTGAGTCATACGAATCATTTATAAGCAGAAAGTCGGCACAAAGAGAACATGATAAACATGTGAGTGCATGAGTGCTTTTGAGAGAGGCTTGTGTATAACCCAGAGGAAAATTGTTAGTAAGACTTTCAAGTGTAATTTAATATGCATCAAATCACTAAAGACTTTGTATTTAACTTGGCAAATATTCTTCCAAAAAATGGAGGATCATTTCTCATTGTTATTAGTGAATCCTACTGTAATTTTTCTTTAGACGAAGACTCCTAGTGGATGTTGG
Organism: Sarcophaga peregrina; assembly: GCA_014635995.1. Lineage (NCBI taxonomy): Eukaryota > Metazoa > Arthropoda > Insecta > Diptera > Sarcophagidae > Sarcophaga > Sarcophaga peregrina. The sequence continues at coordinate 87,104,057 of CM025792.1, read as the reverse complement.
AAGCAGCATTATGCTCTATGGGAGCGAAATTTGGCCCAAAAATCCTAGAGGTTGGAAAAGGGGCGAACTTACTTCTATCGGTACATAGAACGGCTGCAGTAGGTATCGCTTCGTCATATCGTACACTGTCCGCCCCAGTCGTACTTGTGATAGCAGATACAATCCATGTGGATCTGCTGGCAGCAAAGCGGAAATCGGCTGGAAATCACATAACCGGTCACTACAGGGAAAACACCATTTCAGAATGTCAACGATGAGGATAGAGGAAGGTGGACGGCGAGACTTATTCCGAACATAAAGCCATGGATCGGGCGGAAATGTGTACACTGGCAAAGCTATCGCTCTGCGCTGACATTCACGATCGGAACGATAACGGCCGCTAACATAGGGTTATGATTGCGAGCAGGTAGAATTGGGCCTCAGTGGCGAATTACGTAAAGCGCATTCTAAGACTGAAGAAGAGAGATCTGGAGGAAGACACTAGCTCACGTGTCAAACGAAGTCCCAGTCGGGAAACTGGACGAAAGGAATAGTGGAGACACTTAGAAGTCTCCTCAACCCTCAATACACAATCTGGACGGGGATGTGAATAAAGGCGGCCAAAAGGACTCCACTCCGAAGTAATTTTTTTTTTATTATTATTAAACCTGCACTCAGGGGATGACCCCTACTAACGCAGTGCATTGTGCAGGTTTTTTAGGAAAGGTGGAAAGAGGGAAGATGCGAACGGTAAGGAAACGAGTTGCTGCTGGTGACTATAAAATGGTCAGTGCTATACCTTCACCATTAGACAGTCTACAGCAATCGTCCCCAAGAAGCCTGCAGTTTCTCACACCACTTATGTTGTGTGTGTTAATTTTATACAGAAATGGCGGGACCTACAGTTTAAAGTCGACTCCGAACGACGGATTTTTGGGGAAACTTTTCAAGAAGAGAAAGAGAAAACATACTTTTGATATTTTTTTGATGTCTGGCCTGGGACTCTGGCTTTACGTCTAATAAGCCAGATGATCGTTCTGTTTATAAGAGTATTTTTCTAAAGTTATGTAGGCGGAGTTATGAATCAAATATATTTCGAAGGGTATGAGTTTGATGTGAACAACGTTGTAGGCATACTCATTGCAACCCATGGACTTATAAATCAATGTTGCTGTAAGTATAAATGAATCACGAGTAGTTAAATTTCAATATTCTTAACTCACTCATTTATATTCAATATTTCATGGAGCGCTAATAATCTCGAAAATATTGTAGTTTTGTTGCAAGCCTCTCACCCCAAAAGCGTAGTAGGCTCTGTAGTAAACTTTCCTTGACTTTTTACTACAAAAACCTATTAACGAGTTATGGTGACCTTGACATAGTTGCTAAAATGTTTAGATAGATTGCGAAAGAATCTTATCTAATCGAAGTTTGAATTTAATGCGTCTTAATTGTGGACTACTTGCCATAGAAATAAAGGCATTCGCTTATAAGGTTTTCGAAAGTTCTGCAATGGAATCGTAGGGTATATGTACTCATATAAATAAAATCATAGATAAAATCCCACAGGGTCTTACAAGTTGGAATTGTTTATTTTTGTTACATTCAAATTAATCAAATATTCTAAATGAACATTTTAAAGTCCCCGTAGTTTAGGAGATAATGGTTGGTTCAAATTCCAGTTCAGATATTTCGAACAGAACGGACATGGTTAGGTTAGGTTAGGTTAGAGGACGTGTACTTGTCAATTCCGACAAGTACAGTACTCGATGGTCGATTTGACCCATTGTACTAGGTCCTAGCTTCGCACACCACTTATGTTGTGTGCGTTAATTTTATACATGAGTGGGGCGGGACCTACACTTTAAAGTCGACTCCGAACGACACATTTTTTTGAGAAGCATTCCATGGCAATTTTTTACTCTCAGAGTTTTTGCCAGAAATCTGCTGAGAGGAAGTCACCGAAAAATTATTTTCAAATTTTCGTTTTAATGTCTGACCTGTGATTAGAACTCGGGTCTTTCGTCTAATAAGCCAACACACTACCTATTAGACCACGGCGACCTCACAGAACGGACATACTATTGCCTAGACTACGGCGACTTGAGTTTGTGATTGGATATGTAGGCAGGATATTGGTAGCTTTGATACCAAAGCTCATTTGAGCGCTCTTAGGGGTCCGTTGTGAAATTATAGGTGAACGCAGTCCCTGTACCGACCTAGTTCCCCCCGACTGGGAAAGAAGTTGGTCAACGCAAGGGCTGCACGCTGGAAAACCAGCTCGGAAGTTTGATAAACGACATTAATGGATGAAGCGCTCCGTCAAGCTGACAAAAATTGGGGGAACCAAATAACCTATACCTACACCTCTCAAGACATGGATATTGACAAAGAAAGTGAATAACAGTCTTTTCTTCCTTAGCGGATCTTCTGAACCCATGGCAGAAGTTGTTATCATGTCTTCCCAAAACACAATCACCAATTATACATGTCCCCGGTGATCGAGATTACGTTGCGACTAAGTACCAGTAAGTGGTTGGTGCCCCATTCTATCCATCGAGGGCGGTCAAGAAAGTTTTTTTTTTATAAAAACCAACACTCAGGACCATTGCGTCGGTCTGGTGCAAATCACGGCTCGTTCGGGAGTGCAAAGAGTCGTTGAGGAGTTTTGGACCGGACCGTATGCTGGGTTCCGGGTCACAGCGGAATACTGGGCAATGAGACGGCGGATGCCCTCGCTAGGTTAGGTTCGCTTTCAGGAGGAGAAGAGGAGGGAAGAGCAGAGGCGTTGGGGGAACGGATCGGGTTGTTCTGTTTCTAGGCGTCTATGGCCTGCTGTGGACAGTAAGAGGACAGAGTGGCTGCTGGGCTTGGTTAAGGCCAGCTTAAGGTTGGTTTAGCGGTTTTATCACGGGGCACTGTGAGATTATGTCGCTTACGGGGATCTGGGACAGATCCCAGCCGGACTATTGCAGGGTATGTTGCAATGAGGAGGATTTGGAGACTGTCGAACATCTCCTCTGCAACTGCCCAGTCCTTGGTAGGTTAAGGTTGAGGACCCTTGGCAGGGCCTTCTTTGAGAACTTGAGTTCTGTGTCGAGAGCCGACATCAAGGCTCTCCACAGATTCATTAGCAGCTTGGGCTGGTTGAAAGAAGCTAGAGCTCCATAAGTGTAGTCGCACTCTCAACCTCTTTTGTTTTGTGTCTGCTTCTTTACATTCCTCCGTTTCCCATTCTCCCTCCCCTTCCCTACATTCCTATATCCTCCATTTCCTTCCTCCCCTAAGGACAATGTACAATGGGTCTATTTCGACCTCCCGGTATCTTCGCAGGAAGATCATTCCACAAGCGAAAGTTTAGCAGTTGAGCAGGAGTAATCATTAACCCAGGATATGTTGGTGTCCTGAAAGAATTTCCGCCTAATGTTCAACTTGACCGTGGTAAGTGGCAAGTTTAAGTCGATTAATGAGGAGGTTTGTTTAAGATATGGAAGTAATTAAAGTTGCCGTAGTCTAGCAGTTAGGCCGCGGTTCAAACCCCTGGTCAGACCTCAACAACAAAACGAAATTTGAAGAAAATATTTCTTTAGCGACTTCCTTTCAGCAGATTTTTTGCAAAAACTCCTAGAGAGTAAATAAAATTGCCATGAAAAGTTTCTCAAAGAAAAAATTAACAATTACCACATGGGTGGTGTGAAAAACTAGGGTTGTAATCCTGACTAAAGGATTGTAATGATCAATTATTTATGTTTGTATGCTTGTAATCGTCTTTCACTCTAAGTCTTTTGCGATTAACATTACGAATTGGGTCAGGAATTGTGCTTAAAGTCATTGACTGGCTGTCAAGTCTACCCGAGATTAACCTCTGCCAGCAGGGAAAGACCTCAGAAGGCGTTTGAAAAGCTAAAATATTGCTTTGTTCCCTGGAGATACTTATTTGGCCTGATTGATCAGGTGATCAGGCTTGAAGTGGATATTTTTAGATGGTATTGGAGGGATTATGGAATCTCCAGTTTACTATTGCCCAGGCTTGACTGGTGTAAAGAATGTGGCAAGCAGGATCCTAGCTAGTTTTGAAGCCAAGAAATTCCTAGATCCCCAGCTTGATGATTTGGAAAGTAGGGAAAGACCTCAGAAGGCGTTTAAAAAGCTGTTATTGTGGTTTGTTTCTAGGGAATACTTATTTGGCATGATTGATCAGGTGATCAGGCTTGAAGTGGATACTTTTAGATGGTATTGGAGGGATTATGGAATCTCCAGTTTACTATTGCCCAGGCTTGACTGTTTTCGAATGGTATGCGTATTGAATCTGTGTAAAGAATGTGGCAACTAGGATCCTAGCTAGTTTTGAAGCCAAGAGATTCCTAGATCCGATGCTTGATGACTTGAAAATTATTACAACACTCACTGACTGTTTTAGATTTGAGTGCATATCGAATTTATGTAAGGAATGTGGCATATTAGGCTCCTGGTTAAGCTCCTTTTCTTTAAGGCCAACAGGTTCCTAGCTCTGAAGCTTGGTGATTTGGATCAACAGAAAAAAACGGAAAATAAAACTTTTTTTAAAAAACCAAAATCGAACTTAAAAGACCCTATTTAAGAAATTTAAATGTTGAAATAAATTAAAAAAAAACACACACACGCACACACATACATATGAATAAACATTCGTATGTACATACCATACGTACATACATATGGAAAATAATTGAGTGTAGAAATGGTTTTACGATCAATGCACGCATTCCATCGAGTATTTCGTTGCGTGTACGTACAAGACATTAAAAACACTTTCTGTCTCTCTCTCCCTCTCTCTCTCTCTGTTGTATCAAAACAAATAATGCCAGAGACGAATCGATAGGTGACGACATCAAAAACCATTTCGGTGATTGACTAAATGATTGAAAAAACCCGACAACGAAAACGACAACAGCAACGACATTTAGTGTTGCTTACATACTCCATTGAATGGCTGGTAATTTAGTTGACTTTTCTTTTCTTGTTTTTCTTCTTCTTCTTCTTGTTTTTATTTTTTTTTTTTGGTAATAATTCAGTTCAATTTAATATTGGAATTTTGTTTTTATTGTTTTTGTTTTATTTCTCTTTACAAAATTCCAAGAATTCATAATTTTTCTTGAATTTCTTCTTTCACATTTCTTCTAGCACAACACACACACACACACACATATATTTCATTAAAAGACAACAGAGAGGTAGACAGACCAGATATAAAGAAGTACATACCGAGCATGCATGCATGCAGTCAGTCGTTGTTGTCTGTTATACCTTTAGACAAACACACATTCACACTCATGTTCGGAATCAACATACGAATAAATACGAATGTACATACGTGCAGGCAGGCATATTTGTAGCACAACATGTACGTGGACATTTTTACGTTTATGTTGTCATATATTGGCTGGTATTAACACTTCATAATAAAGAAGAAAAAAAAGAAGCAGAGTATTAAACGTTAGATAATGACACCTATTTTTTGTTGTTGTTATTGTTGTTGTTCAAAACTTTAAATTCCTTAACTTTATTACAATATTTGTGTGTCAATTCTTGTTCTTGCTGCTTCGTCGTTGGTACTCGTTTTATGCTTGCCTGCAGCACTGAAATGGAATCCAGAATGGAATTTGTTTGCATTTAACAACTAAGGAATGAAGAGTAATGGTGGTAGTGGTGGTGGTGGTGGCTTTATGATACATTATTGTTGTTGTTTTTATTGTTTTTGTATAATTTTTGTGGTGTGTTCTTAAAATGTCTAACTCGCTTGGAATGCAAATTTCTTAATTCTCTTTAAATTAGGTGAGGGCCCCTCTATTGAATGAATGTCGGTCGCTTATACGTGTTGTTATCTCGTTATGTGACCAGTAAGCTCTCACGTTTTTTGTTTTTGTTTGTAAAACTATCAACAGCGAAAAGATAAAAGATTAGCAAGAAATTCTTTTGATGTCATATTTCCATGTCGATCGACATGTCGAGCATACGAACATATTTTTGATTCAAGATGCCTTGTACGAGGCACCGAAATATCAATATGCACTAAGCGCCAAAAGTGAATAAACACCATTGAAATAATTAATTTTCTTAGTATTGCGAGAAAATCAATTAAGAATAGTTAAATAAATTTCCAAAAATAAAAACGTTTATAAAATGTTAAAACAAAAAACAAAATTATTATTGCGCTGCAAGTATCATCATATGTATTATTTCTAAAGCACATTTTTTTGTCGGTTACAAATATCTCCCATACTACCGCATCAAATTTAATGAATGATATCTTATTTTAAAGCTTATATCTAACACTAATGGCGAAAAATAATTAGAAATTAAAAAATTAATATTTTCATTGATAAAAATTATATTTTATATAGAATTGCATGATAATATTGATGTCATTATGATTATATGCTTTTGTTAAAGTGTGGTAATACAGGGTCGCTTAATAGCAATGCAGTTCTACATAATGTAGTATGTATTAAAATCCATTCTGGCAATACCTTTATTTACTATAATGCCGTTTATTACTAAGTCATATTAAGTTGTAAAAAGCTGTTTTGGCAATACTTTGCAGTAGTTGTTAGATCAAGTGCGATAAACAGGGTCGCTTAATTGTAATGCTATTCCACATAATAATGTATAATGTTGTAAAAACCATTTTGGTAAGGTTTGTTTTATGAAGTGTGGTAATACGGGTTTATAAATGGTACCAGGCTAACCGTAACAAACTTGGGAGAACACATCATATCAACAAAAATTATTTATAACGATAAAACTGTACTCATATCCCGAATCAACCTTACACCTTATGATCTAACTGTGGCTTTCCGAATGACACGAAAACAATTCCCCGTGAAAGTTGCTTTTGCTATGACGATAGACAGAGCACAAGGTCAAACCCTTCAAAAGATAGGATTGAATTTACCAGAAAAAATTAAAAAAAAGTCATAATGTTTCACAAAAAACTAAAGCAAACGAATATATTCGTCACACTTTTGGTACTGTATTGCGAGTATGAGTAGTGAATTATTGCTCCTTGAATTTCTTTTCAAAGAACATGCACACAAAAGGCATTTGAGGCAGTGATTTATCGATGATCTGGCGGTAGTTGTGAGAACTATAATGTAATACAAAATCTAACATGCGTAGATAGGCATGTAGATAGATAGGTACGGTGAAATTGGTTATTTACCCAAGGACGCCTTTAAGGTTAGGTTAGGTTAGAGGACGTGTACTTGTCAACTGTGACAAGTACAGTACCCGGATGTCGAATTGACCCATTGTACTACGTCCTAGCTTCTCACACCGCTCGTGTTGTGTGCGTTAATTTTTATACATGAGTGGCGGGACCTACAGTTTAAAGTCGACTCCGAACCAAAGATTTTTTGAGAAGCTTTTCATGGCAATTTTATTTACTCTCAGAGTTTTTACCAGAAATCTGCTGAGAAGAAGTCGCCGAAGAAATATTTTTCGTTTTGATGTCTGACCTGGGATTCGAACTCGGACCTTTCGTCTAATAAGCCAACACACTACCTACTAGACCACAGCGACTTCGCTTTAAACTTACATATGTAAAAAATTTACCCACACAACATGAGTAGTGACAGAAGCTAGATTGTAATCCTAACTTAAGAGGCTTTAATGAAGAAAATAAGAGTAATCAAGGGCTTGAAAGCGATGCTTAACTGGAAGCTTCTTATTAAAAGTTGATGAAATAAAGAAAGGAAATGTTTTGGAACTCTCTGATAAGCTCCGTCATTCCCCATCCAATCTCAGCGACATTGGCGGATTGTGGGCCAACATCTCCCACTCCTTGCGCAATACTGCGGAAACAGTCCTTGGTTTCGAGCACCCACCTCAACGAAATCAATGGTACGATGAGAAGTGTCGCGAGGCTGCTGCAGCGAAATACGCCGCATACAGAAAAACGTTGCAGTCGACCGCTACGCGAGCCATTGTCGAAAATTACAGAGAGAGGAGAAGGGATGGGAGACGCCTTTTCAGACGCAAGAAGAGGGTGCAGGAAAGGCGGGAGCGTGAGGAAGTCGAGATGTACAGATGTAGGAATGACGCTCAAAAGGTTAAGCATCTGACCGAGAGGTATAAGCCCGGAGCGCCTTCCTACAAGTATGAGAATGGAAACCTGGTTACAGATCCGCAAGGGGTGATGAGGTTGTGGAGGAAACACTTCTCTACTCTGGTGCAAGACGATGACGACATCAATACCGCCTCTAGAGATGATGTTCCGAACCCGATCGATGGTGACGGCGTGGAGATTCCGCCGCCTAGCCATGAAGAGGTTAAAGTCGCGATTATGCGACTTAAAAACAACAAAGCAGCAGGTCCTGATGGCCTCCCCGCTGAATTCTTTAAGTCCGGATGTAATGAGTTGGTAGGGCGCATGCACCAACTCATCTAGAAAATATGGCTAGAGGAAAGTATGCCCAACGATTGGAACCGCAGTGTCCTCTGTCCCGTCCTGAAAAAGGGAGACCCTACGATATGTGCCAACTATGCGGTATAAGCCTTCTCCCTATCGCATATAAGGTTCTTACAGGCGTATTGTGTGAACGACTGAAGCCACTCGTCAAAACACTGATTGGACCTTATCAGTGCGGCTTCAGACCTGGCAAGTCCACCATCGACAAGATCTTCACACTACGCCAAATCCTGGAAAAGACCCACGAACCCAGAATTGACAAGTACACGCCCTCTAACCTAACCTAACCTTCTCACACCACTTATATTGTGTGTGATGAGTGACAGGACCTATAGTTTAAATCCGTCGCCAAACGACAGATTTTTGAGTAGCTTTTCATGGATCAATTTAATTTAGTCTTAGAGTTTTTGTTTTTGCCAGAAATTGCTTAAAAGAAGTCGCCGAAGAAATATTTTTTTTTTTTTGTTTTTTTTGATATTTCGTTTAGTTGGAGTTGTCTAACCTGGGATTAGAACCAAGGCCTCACTTCTAATAACCCAACACACGGTGACTTCAGGTTTTAATATCGTTTCGAAAGAAACAAAAAAAATTTTTTGACAAAAAAAAAAGAGTTCTTCAGTTTTCAACACGTTTGACAATAAAAAAAATATGTTTCGTTTCCGTTTTAATTAATGTAAAATGATATGCAATAATTTTTGTAATTATAATTAAATGCAATAAAATGTGGGGATACAATTGAGTTTATTTTCCCACAACAACCCAAGTTTTCAGAAAAAACTGTTAAAAACTAGTTTTTTTTTGTTATTTCAAAAACACCGCTTCTATATTAAATATTAGAAAATACAATGGAAAAATTGTATTAACAGTTAACAATTTAACGGTATTTTTATTGTTTTGAAAACAACAAACAGTCTAACCAACACATATAAAAACAACAACAAAAAAATGATTTCATTTAAAAACCCACTTGCCCCGTCATAGTAAAAATATTACAATTCTAGCGTAACCACAAAAATAACCGAAATTTCAAACAGAACATGCATAAATTCTTCTTGTAGTTATAAGGGGCTATCTCTCTCTCGCTCTCTTTCTCTTTCTTTTAACTGCCTTACATGATTCCTTTTATTAACGACGAAAATGAATAATGAGAGTAGAGACAGACATAAAGTGATAACAAGTATACGGTATGGTATGTATGGGAAAATTTCTTATAATTTTATTACCCAATCGTTGTCGTCGGTATCATAATGACCCCGAACCATAACAAAAGGGTTAAAGAGAAAGTGAAAAAAGGCAATAAAACCCAACACAACACACCACACACCACACCACATCACACTGGTGTCCCAACACACTGGAATGCACTTTTTCTTCAACATTTTTTTTTATGATTCTTTCTTTGTGTTTATGTGTATGTGTGTGTGTGCATGGTTTTTTCATTACCAGTACTTAGTATACCAAGTATGCCACGCCAACATCAATATACACACACACAGCAAAAGCAGCAGCCTCATGATCGTCAATTGCTTCGTGTATGTACGTAGATACCCATACTTACTGTTCGGCTACAACATAAATGTAGGCTGGGAATGCAATGTTCAGTTAGATTACTTTAAGAAATTGTCAAAGAAGAAGCATAGAAAATATTGCAAAGCAGAAGCCAAAGCTGATGTTGAAAAAGAAGAAGAAGAAAACAGGAATAAAAAAAAAATGCCGGCCTAAGAAGACATTGTATGTTGTAAAGAGATAAGGAAGAGGGGAGGGGGAGGTAGAGGTAGAGGTACGGTATAAAGAGAGAAAGATTAAATGCATACCATTGTAGTGCAATCACCTTTTTCCCACTTTATTTCGTTTTTTTTTTTTGTTTTTTTTTTTCATTTTACTTTGTCTTTGCTTTTCTCAATAGTTAAACTGCATGTGTTAATTATGTTTATTATCATAATGATTATAATAATGATCATAATGAAAATGATCACACATTTTTTTTATTATTATTACTACACACACTCTCCTCCTAAGTTGTGTTTACCAGAATTACCACAACACTCTCCTAATTGTACTTCACCACATTCATTCACCACTCCGTTTTAGAGATGAAAGAAAAGAAAAAAATCAGTTAAGCAAGATAATCATCACCATCACCATAATGATTATAAGAAACATTCACTCATTCATTCATAATGTTATAGTGTGTGTATGTGTGTGTGTGTTGTTCATTCATTCATGCACATTTTTTTTTTGTATTTCTTTCTCTCGGTTGTGTTTGTAAAACGATTTTCATTTTGTACCACAGCAGCAGCAACAGCAGCACTGGCACTGGCTCTGGCATTATTTTATAATCCAAGTTTTGAGCCAAAGTTTTAACCAGTAAAAATTGGAATGTAAAATCGAATGGAAAAAAAGGAAAGGAAAGAAAAGAAAACTTCTATTAAATATTCAAAACAATTAGCATGTGGATGCAACATTTAGTTTAATTGATACAAAAAAAAAATTCCATCATTTTAATAATTATACGCGAGATTTGAATAATCTTCTCTACACACCATAGGCTTGGCTTGTTCACGAATTCATTCATTTTTTTTCTTCTTTTTTTTTTGTACGAAAAGCGTTAGAAAGAAAGTTAATTTGTAGAAGAAATTATTTTGAAAACCGTTGGTTTTATTTCATGATTATTCAATTTGTTCAAAAAATGTTGTTGTTGTTGTTTCTGTTATTGTCTGTCTAGATGATAAAATATTTTATTAACATAGTAAGCTTAGCACAAGAAATTCAAATTGCTATAAACACATTAAGCGCAGCACTTGCAGCGCAGCAAATTCTGTAATTGCCGTTTGAGGCAAGCAGGCATGTGCTTTAGGTTTAGGTTAGGTAAGAGGACGTGTATTTACCAATTGAAACAAGTACAGTACCCGGAAGCCTAGTACAATGTCCGTAAGGGGAGAGGATACTATAATTATTATCCCCTATGGGAGATAGGGAAATTTTATTAACATAGCAACAAGCTTAGAAGAAGAAATTCTTATGTGCTATACACACAGTTTTTGCAGCGCAGCAAATTCTGTAATTGCCGCTTTAGGCAAGCGAGCATGTGCTTTAGGTTAAGGTTAGGTAAGAGAACGTGTATTCGCCAATTGCACAACCTCTCTAAGGGGAGAGGATAATAGGGGAGATAGGGAAAAAGGAGAAGAAGTAAAAAAAGAGCGAATAAGGAAACAGAGGAATTGAATTACACAGACTAACAAAACACACAAGCGCAGCATTTGCAGCGCAGCAAATTTTGTAATTGCCGCCTTAGGCAAGCGAGCATGTGCTTTAGGTTTAGGTTAGGTTAGAGGACGTGTATTTGCCAATTGAGACAAGTATAGTAGCCGCCGCTTCAATAAACCCATAGCACAACGTCCGTAAGGGGAGAGGATAATTGAAAAGACAGGGAATTTTGATTAACATAGCAACAAGCTTAGAAGAAGAAATTCTTCTGTGCTATAAACATAGATTTTGCAGCGCAGCAATTTTGTAATTGCCGCCTTAGGCAAGCGAGCATATGCTTTAGGTTCTGGTTAGGTTAGAGGACGTATATTTGCCAATTGAGATAAGTGCAGTACCCGGAGCTTCAGTTAACCCATTGTACAACGTCCTACAAGGGCACAGGATAATAGGGGAGATAGGGAAAAAGGAGTAAAAAAGTAAAAAATAGTGAATAAGGAAGCGGAGGAATTACACAGAGTAACAAAATACACAAGAAGTCGCCGTAGTCTAGTCTTCCAATGACACAATGCCTTTGATTAAGATAACATTGCGATCAAGTCCAAGTAACTGGTTGGAGCGCCTTCTATCCATCGACGCCCAAAGGAGTTTAGTGTTAGAGCAGGACTCCTAATTAACACAGAATAGTTTGGCGTTCCTAAAGAATTTTCGCGCACTGGCCAAGTTAACCGCGGTAATTGGCATACCTAGATGTCATCGTAGTATAGGAGGAAGCTAAGCCGTAATCCCTAGCTGAAGGGTTATAAAGATCAATTATGGACGTACATATGTAGCGTTTTAAGATTTAGGTATGGTAGGTTTCATCCAAAGCTCAGATTGGTTCAAACCCGAGATCAACAATGAATCATTCTTTCGCTATTTATAAGTATAAGTATGAGTGAGTCAAGAATGTTGAAATTTAACTATATACTCATAAGTCATTCATACTCACTACAAACGTTGATTTATAAGTACAGGGGTTGCAATGAGTATGCTTACAACATTGACATCAAACTCATACCTTTCGAAATTTGACTCATAAGCCAAGCGTACTATTTATTTAGACTCATAACTTCAATACTTTTAAAGGATTCGAGTGACTCGAAATGGACAGAGCTGCAATCAGAGCGAAAACACAACCTTTGTAGTGAGTATTTTAATGATCGTATGAATTTGATGAGTACTTCAAACTTTGAATATGAGTAGAGGTTCGTTACATGCTATTAAAACAAGTATGAATGCGTGAAGTCGCCGTGGTCTAGTGGGTGGTGTGTTGGCTTATTAGACAAAAGGTCCGGGTTCGAGTCCCAGGCCAGACATCAAAACGAAAAAATATATCTTCGCCACTCATGTATAAAATTATCACTCACAACATAAGTGGTGTGAGAAGCTAGGTCGCAATCCTGACTAAAGGCTTGTAATGGCCAATTATGTGTGTATGTATGTATGAATGCGTGCATATAAGTATTAGAAATTATGAGTATGAGTCGATTCTGATCTCATCTTTTTTGAATACTCATTGCTGATCATTGGTTCAAACCGATTACTATCGAATCATGACAACGGGGCTTACCTTATACTGGATAACACAATGGGCCATATGACCACCAAGTGATGTTACCTGTAAACGGCAAGCTAACCCGTTAACCTAATCTAATCTAAAATAATTTGCGTACAAGAAGAGTGCGTGAACACTCCTCGCAGTCTGTTAAAGGTTTGATATCCTTAGGCGGCAATTCAAAAGAAAATTCAATGCGTTGCAGTACTTGTAGAGCAATTCGGTTTTTGCAACCACACCTTAAACTTTGGCAGAAAAGCTTTATTTTCGAAGGAAATAATAAAAAGAGATAGACAACAGAGAAAACAGAACAGAGATAATGAAGAAAAAACAACAAATCTCATGTAAGATTTGCTGCTTCTTTAAGATTTTCTATGATTCTAGCAGCAGATGTACAAGCAACAAGAAATCATGCAATTAACTTCGCTTCCTAACAATCTCCTCTTAGAAAATTAAAAAATTGAAACCGATTTGTCTCTCTCTCTCTCTCTCTGTCTCTCTTGTTTATTGAATTACAATAACAACAATAATGTCCTAGCGACAGCTGAAACTGTGCCAATGGATTTTCAAAAAAAAAAAAAATAAATTTCAAATTGAATTTCGTACACGTGCTTCGTCCGGTCGGGTTGTTTTATGAAAGTGTCTTTACAACAATGAATATGCAAAGCAAAGGCAAAGGCAGAGGCATTTAAAATAGTTTAGTTGTTATCACACACATTTCTTTATGCTTCTTAAACAACACACACCCTAAAGGAATTGAATTCTGTCTTTTGTCTTTGCGCGTGTGTGTGTGTGCGCAAAGCAAGAGCATTTGTTTTGTTGTCTTAAGGGTGTCCTACAAAAGTCCTACAAACAAAAAAAAACAACAACAACAAAAATCCAATGTTATTATAATAAGATTTTGTTTCTATGCTAATTTCAGATAAACGAACAAACGAACGAACGAACACACTTAAACGAAGGAAGGATCGTTTCGTTAATCGTTGTCGAATGAATAAGTAAAAGCAGCTGCTGTAAATCCATATTATCACACAGTTAAACGTACACATGCATGCATACATGCATACATACGTAAATACTCATAACATTTTATAGCGTACAGAAGAAGAAGATGGCTGCAGATGGGTAGTTAAACAGAATACGGCGGTTTGTTGTTTTCAGTAGTTTATTAATGGATCAATGGCTTCTTTGTTTTGTTTCACACATTTTATGTGCTTGCATATGCATATGTACATACTTATATGATGTTTTTGTAAGACAAACGATTTAAGACGATTGTGTTTTCCATACACACAAACAAAATTAAGTGTTTGTTTAAACGTTCGTCTTATAAAAACAGGTCCTAGAAATTTTTAATATTTTTTCGTCTGTTGCTAGATGGCTGAGTCAGTTGTTGTTGTTTTTTTTGTGTTTAGCTTCGTACCCCTTTTTTACAATTTTTTTTTGCTGTTTTTTTAATTTAAATTCTATACAATTGAAGTATGTATGGATATATGTATGTGTGTGTGTGTTTGTGTGTGTTTTTTTTTAATTCAAAATGAGGGTACGTAAAACATATATTAGAAGTAAAAGAAGAATAAGTACCAGTTTAGTGTTTAAGAAAATAGCGTGTTTTCTTCTTCTTCTTAAAAAAAAAAAAACCTTAAAGGAGGGCATACATTAAACCAACAACAATAATCTTATGTTGTCTATACAATCACGTGAATATTATTCTGAGGGCCATGGAAACAAAAAAAAGGAAGTAAGGAAGGAACTTCTTTTAATTTTTTTTTACTCTTTTTTTTGTTGTTGTTGTTATTTAATATTCAAACATACATACACACACACACATACATTTTAGAGTTGCACGCAGATGAGAATTTAATTTAAATTAATGTTGTGTGCACATCATGAAAGCCAAAAATGTATGACGACTACGCGACTATTCAAAAATAAAAACCCTTTTTTCTTGTAATGTAAACCACACACACACACTCGCCTTATTTGTTAAATAAGAAGAAGAAGAAAAAAGACACAATTTCCACTATATCAGATCTGTTGAGTTAGGTGGTTGATTATTAATTGCTAGAAGAAATAAGTTTTCGTATCTAAAATTTAAAAAAAGTGTTCATACACACACACACATTCATAATTGATCATTACAACCCTTTAGCTAGGATTACGACCTAGCTTTTCACACCACTTATATTGTGTGCATTAATTTTATACATGTGTGGCGGGGCCTACATATTCCGATTCCGAACGACATATTTTTGAGAAAACTTTTCATGGCAATACTTTGTTTACTCTCAGAGTTTTTGCTAGAAATATTTGTTTTATATTATTGTAATATAATAATAATATTAATAGTAGACTACAGAGACCTATTTCTTGATTAAAAGGAGAGAAGTCTAATATTATGTTCAGACATGCACTTTTATTGAGATCAATATTTCATACAAAATTTCAATTAATTATTGCTCAATAAATACGCAAATTGTTATAATATTGAGTAAAACTTAAAATACAACACTGTCGTAAGTACGTTCAGTGAGAATATTGCAATTTTCCGAACACTTCCTGTTAATATTTAACGAAATAAGAACAATCTTGCTATTTTGTTTACCAACAGTCAAATGAATATTGAATAAGCAGCTAAATTGCGTATATTATTATGTCTGAACACTTAAAATATTGTGCTCAATAAACCGAATATTGACTCAATAAAAATTCATGTCTGAATATAGCATAATATGAAACTCATTTCCCTAGATAGAAACGTTAGACTCTTTGATTTTGTGAAATACTACATCGCAACTAGACTTGGTAACAAAAATGAAGAGAGTAATCTGGCAGATACGCAATTCTCTTTAAAAATGGATTATTTGGTGGCATGCAAATGAGTTAAGTAAGTTTTTCATGTCAAAATGAAATAATGAAAGTATGCTCTCAAGTAAATTATGCAATCGAATACTGTGCTGAATTATACTTGGATAGGAGGTGTAAAAGACTGGGTATTGCAATATCATATGCCAGTCAGGCCGACACCCTTGCACTGGGGACACAACAAATGGTGCCTCACACAAATCTCATTTACATGCAAAAGAAAAATGGGGTAACGAATCCACTTGTAATAGAGACCAGACAGACCTGACCCAATATGAGTATATAAGCGGGACAAAACTTGCATTAAACCTAAGCAGATTTCATTTTAGAAACCTGATAGCTCTTACAACAGATCTCTGAACTCTGTGGACTTATTTTAGAAGGCTGGGAATATCCTACAACAACTTCTGCAGAAGTTGTAATGATGATAGCGAAGAAGAGGAGTGCACAGCACATCTTCTCTGTCATAGTCAAGCACTTGGAAATCCAAAAATGATGAATACTTGAGTACCCAGATTTAAATGACAGAACGTAGCTAGAAAAAGTTGCTTAAAATGGCATTCACAATATTCATAAAGCTACCGAGGAGAAGAGGAGAGCACAGGATATCTTATCGGCTATTGTTTGGCATTTGGAAATCTAATAGAATTCTCAGCCTTTCTAGAAAACTTATCGAGTAGGCAGAAAAGAACTAAGCGTTATAGTTTTCTGATAAAATAGGTAATCTCGGTGGTGTTACAATGGAATTTTATGGTATGGGAGGAGCTCAGTAAGCTATGCTCATTGAGGCGTCTGTTAATCTAATCCTTAGCGTTGGAACTACTCATCAACGTTAGATTAATAAATTATTCTCTAATAATTCAATTTCCTAGTCCTAAATCTTTCGCTACGAGTATCACACGATGATGCTACTGACAACACTGTGTTATCGTTCGCGAAAACTTAAACTGTGTGGTAACAATAAGTAACTGTCATATTTATACGCTGTTAGCCGCTATCATGCACTAAGTATGTGACGTATATATACGTCAGCCTCTGTGTTGCACTAAGTGAGTGCACAACCTTTATAAAGCTATGGAACAGGCAGAGAAATGCCAACTGGAAGTCATAATTTAGTGACAAAATACGTAATATTGGTATTACAACGGAATCTTATGACACAGGGGCACACAGTAAGCTAAGCTTAATACAACGCTAAGCAAATTGCAACTACTCATCAACGTGAGCTGAATAACTTGTTCTCCAACTCAATATGAATTGTATTGCAACCAAACGTGTCTGGCGAAAGGTGCTTCGAATAAAATTCACAACTATGATTGAGAAATGCAAGCTGGAAGTTAAAAAGAAAGAGATACTATGGATATTACAATGGAATCTTATATGTTCCAAGCGGGCGATGCTTTGCCCATTTCTAACACTTTCGCAACCGCTCAACTTAATCACACTTTGCAATATTTCACGATGGCGCGAAAACGCAAATGAACCATGCTCCACCACCAATGTATTTACAACTCTGTGGCAACAATAAGTAGCTGTAGTATTTGCCCGACGTCAAAGGCTATGAGACATTGAGTGACGTATATATACGTCAATGTATATACCTATGTATTTACAGCTTTGTGGTAACAATATGTAGCTGTCGTATTTACGTCAGAGGCTATGAGGCACTGAGTGACGTATATATACGTCAATGTATATATCAATGTATTTACAGCTCTGTGGTAGCAATGAGGAGCTGTCGTATTAACCGAAGGCAAAGGCTTTGATGGATTAAGTGTGTGACGTATATCTACGTCAGCCTCTGTGCTGCAATGAGTGGTGTATATTTATGTATATACGTCAGCCTTTGTGTTGCACTAAGTGAGTGCCGTATATATACGTCAGCCTTTGTCTTCACCAAGTGAGTGACGTATATATACGTCAGCCTTTGTATTTCACTAAGTGAGTGACGTATATATACGTCAGCCTTTGTATTGCACTAAGTATGTGACGTATATATACGTCAGCCTTTGTATTGCACTAAGTATGTGACGTATATATACGTCAGCCTTTGTGTTGCACTAAGTGAGTGACGTATATATACGTCAGCATTTGTATTTCACTAAGTGCGTGACGTATATATACGTCAGCCTTTGCATTTCACTAAGTGAGTGACGTATATATACATCAGTCTCTGTATTGCACTAAGTCAGTGACGTATGTATACGTCAGCCACTCTGTTGAACTAAGTGAGAGACGTATATCTACGTCAGCCTCTGGGTTGCACTAAGTGAGTGCCGTATATATACGTCAACCACCACAAAATTGTTAACGACAACTGTCTAAACTTAACCCATGAGACAATCGCTTTTAAGTTCGTTAAGTTTTCATATTTAAGTGGCACTAATTATCAATTTCATTTCATTTTTTTTTTTCATCATCTTTTACGACAAAACCATTGTAGTTTTGCGTATAAGTGTATGCATTACTTTCATTAGTTTCGAGTTTAAATTAAAATTTATGGCTTGTAAATCGTGTTATCTGTCTATAGGCAAAATATTAACCCCTTTTTTTTCTTAGTTGTTTCTTGAAATAAGAAGAAAAGAAGTTTTTTCTGAAAACTGACTGTGCCTATGTCGCATACCCCATTCTGTACTTCTCTACAAACGAATTAAAGAGATGGTGTTTTTTTGTTGTTGTTTTTGTAATTTATGAGAATACAATTATTTTGTATACATTATTATTATTATTATTATTACTGTTGTTGTTGTAATGTTAGCAAACATGATCAAACATGCACGCAGAATAGAGAGCTTGCTTGCTTGCCCCTTTTTTTCATACAATATCTGTTTGCATCTGCATACAGACATATGTAAATGTATGTGTAACATCTATGTAGATCTCTGGGGATAATAATTGCCTAATTATTATTGTGAGGTTGTTGGAATTATGAATTTTAATTAAGAACAACAAAACAAAACGAATAAGCAACCGAATGAATAAAACGAATGTACTTACATATCGTGTATACGTACGAATGAATGAATTTAAAGAAAAGAAATTGCGTGTCTCAAGCATATGATTGCATTATTTGATGCAATTTCCATAGAGAGACGTCTAGTAGGGTAGTATAACTCTAGACAGGCGCGCACACACACACACACACCCCAGGTCATGTGAAAGTATTTTTCATTGTACGTACAACATATTTCGTTAAGTTTTGTTGTTGATTGCATTCAATGTGTGTCAATTTCTTCGGCTTACTCTTCTTTTGCTTCGTCTTTTAAATTCCATTACGACGGATGGACGGTTCCTTATGCTGCAATTACTTTTTTACGATTACGTGTGTGTATATGTAATGTACGAATAGTTGTCGGCATATTTATGAATATATATGTTGTTGTTGTTGTTTTTTTAAATTTATACAATTTAATGGAAATTTATGTTACAAAAAGAAAAAAACAAGAAAAAAATACAAACAAAAAAAAAATTGGATTAATAAATGCGGGTCATCATAAACTAGGGAAGGGAGTAAAGTACATACATACATACATACGTATGAATGTATGTATGTATGTATGCATGTCCATACGTATGTTTGTTTTATTATATACGACGATTATATTTCGTAGAGAAATTATTTGTAATACGAGTTCAATTATCACCATAATGTGATACGCGTAGTCAGTCTAATGTTTTTCTTCTTCTTTCTTTTATTTTTTTTTTACAACAAAAATTTATTTTTTATGTTTTATACTAATACACACACACAAGCATATGTGTGTATGTGTAACAAAGTGATAACGTATACTCATCAACGTACGAATTAAATAGTTGACCTAAATTTCAATATGAAATGAAAAAAAAAAATTCAAAAAAAAAAATAAAAATTGTTTAACAAATTTCTTTTTTCTATTCTTCTTATTGTTGTTGTTGTTGTTAGTTTCAAAATTTTATTTTTAGTTGTCATGTTTACGATCACTCATCCAAGCATTAATTCCATTCAATCAAACATTCTTTCGTTCATTCATTCATTAATACGAGAAATGTTGATTAAAATTTAACACAAGCAAAATAAAGATTTGAAAAATTAGTAGCAAAAGTGAGTACATGTTGTATTCTACTATTTACTTCCTTAAGCGATCATTACAAACTTTTAGCCTAGTTTCTCACACTACTCATGTGTAAGTTGATTCAGTAATTGAAAAGGAGACTGAATTCCACGTAATATTTTAGGTTAGGAATCGTGGCGTAGCAGAAGTGAGTACATGTTGTGTTGTACTATTTACTTCCTTACTTACTTAAGCGATCATTACAACCCTTTAGCCAGGATTACAACCTAGTTTCTCATACTATCCATGTTCAAGTTCATTCAGTAATTGAAAAGGAGAATGAATTCCACGTAATAGTTTAGGTTAGGAAGGGTGACGTAGCAGAAGTGAGTACATGTTGTGTTCTACTATTTACTTTCTTACTTACTTAAGCGATCATTACAAACCTTTAGCCAGGATTACAACCTAGTTTCTCAAACTACCCATGTGCAAGTCCACTTCGTAATTGAAAAGGAGAATGAATTCCACGTAATAGTTTAGGTTAGGAAGGGTGACGTAGCAGAAGTGAGTACATGTTGTGTTCTACTATTTACTTCCTTACTTACTTAAGCGATCATTACAACCCTTTAGTCAGGATTACAACCTAGTTTCTCACACTATCCATGTTCAAGTTCATTCAGTAATTGAAAAGGAGAATGAATACCCACTTAATAGTTTAGGTTAGGAAGGATGACGTAGCAGAAGTGAGTACATGTTGTGTTCTACTATTTACTTCCTTACTTACTTAAGCGGTCATTACAACCATTTAGCCTGGATTACAACCCTTTAGCCAGGATTACAACCCTTTATTCAGGATTACAACCTAGTTTCTCATACTACCCATGTGCAAGTCCACTTCGTAATTGAAAAGGAGAATGAATTCCACGAAATAGTTGAGGTTAGGAAGGGTGTCCCGCTTCATTTTAATA
Source organism: Sarcophaga peregrina (assembly GCA_014635995.1). Lineage (NCBI taxonomy): Eukaryota > Metazoa > Arthropoda > Insecta > Diptera > Sarcophagidae > Sarcophaga > Sarcophaga peregrina. The sequence continues at coordinate 87,082,964 of CM025792.1, read as the reverse complement.
AATCCACACCCTCACCCAGGCACCTTTTGGTTTATTGTGTCCCTTTAATTGTAAGGAAAGAAATGGAGAAAGATTTAGAATCTCCCCGTGCTTCATTATGGCATGGAACTTATTAAGCACTGATGCAGCAACCTTGAGAGTATCCGAGAGAAAGGTCCTGCGTTAGATCTACAGTCCACTGCGAGTTGGCAATGACTTCCACACACGATCCAACAGTAAGCTGCATGAGCTCCTCAACGACATACGACGTTGTGCAGCTTATTAACATCCAGTGGCTTTGACATGGCTCGGCTATGTCGTTAGAATGGAGGAGGTTAAGCCGGCGAAACGGCGGGTATTTAATGCAGAGATCTGCGACGGTAAGGACGACCTCATTTGCGTTGGGGCTCGCCGTGGTCTAGTAGGTAAAGCCAGGGTTCGAGTCCCAGGCCAGACATCAAAAATAAAAAAAAAATACAAAAAAGAGGATTTTTTCGGCGATTTCTTCTCTTTCTCTTCTTGAAAAGCTTCTCAAAAATCTGTCGTTCGGAATCGACTTTAAACTGTAGGTCCCGCCACTTCTGCATAAAATTAACACACACAACATAAGTGGTGTGAGAAACTGCGGGCTTCTTGGGGTCAATTGCCGTAGACTGTCTAATGGCAGCCCCAGCAGCAACTCGTTTCCTTATCGTTCACATCTTCCCTCTCTCTTTCCACCTTTCCTAAAAAACCTGCGCAATGCACTGCATGAGTAGGTGTGATCCTCTGAGTGCTGGTTCTATATAAAAAAAAAAATCGAGGAAGCCCTGTCATCGATTTGTGTGGCCAGTGGTGTAGGCTTGCATGAAGCAGAGGCCTCTGGAAGGATGTGTTAAGTGCACGCCGAAATCCATAAATCGGGTCGTTAATGGCTAATTAAGTAAGTAAGTAAGGTAAGGGGAAAGCGGCAAAAGAAAACAGAAAGGAGAAGAAATGTAGAGGGCAACAAAATTAACAAGAGAATGAAAAGAAAGGCAAATAAACCCTTAGCCAACTCACGGTACCCATGGGCAAAAACTTCTATTGTGGCGCGTACCCACCTAGCCAGTCATAGACGTTTACGAACCATATTAGATTTAGCTTAAGTCTGTAATGTTTTAGATCCACTACTTTTTTTAATAAATTGACTACCCAGCCATCTCTCACTACGCAGGGCGTACATACATAACGTAATTGATCATTACAACCCTTTAGTCAGGTTTACAACCTTGCATCTCACTTCACTCATGATGTGTGCTAATTTTTATGGCAGAAATGGCGGGATCTACACTTTAAAGCAGATTTCGAACGACAGATTTTTGATAGAAACTTTTCATGGCAATTCTCACAGTGTTTTTGCCAGAAATCTGTTAAAAGGAATTCGCCGAAGAAATATTTTCTTCATATTTCATTTAGTGAAAGATGCCTCACCTGGGGGGTTTGAGCCGAGGCCTTACGTCTAATACATACATAATTGGTCATTACAACCCTTCAGTCAGGATTATTAACCTAGTTTCTCACACTACTTATATTGTGTCTGTTAATTTTTATATAGGAGTAGCGGGACCTACAGTTTAAAGTCGACTCCGAACGACAGATTTTTGAGAAACTTTTCATGGCAATTTTTTATTTACTCTCAGTGTTTTTGCCAGACATCTGCTGAGAAGAAATTGCCGAAAAAATACTTTTTGTATCTTTTATTTTGATGTCTGGCCGGGAACTCGAACCCTGGCTTTAAGTCTAATAAGCCACCACACATTCCCAATAGACCACGGCGACCTCTTACGACCCTTACGTCTAATAAGCCAATATAATACCTACAAGACCACATTGACTTCCTACACAGCACAGTAGCATGAAAAGTGCTGCACTATTTCAATCGCTTTCTCACTAAAGCCTGCAGAAAACTGAGATATCCCTATTGCGTCTACTTGTCCTATGTCTGAAGGCACCATGCCCCATTTGTACTCTTATAATATCATTCCATGATAAATCCATGGCACCCTTTTCCTCTCCTTTTTGGACCCATAAGTAAATAAACCCCCGCCCCGAGTTTATTCGAACCTATCCGGACCTCCGGATGTGATTATACTTGATATCACAGTCGTGGTTTCACAGAAATTAATTTTTTTCAAAACGTCAGCCAATTCTCGTTATCAGAAATCATCTTTAGTTCCGGAACGCGTTCCTGTCCAAAAAGGAAGTCCCGGAACGCCGCTCCGGAACGTTCCTGTTCCACAACACTACTGCTGCCATGCCACATTAGTTTCTGCAGCAAAGCTGTGTGATCGATCCACCACCCTACAAGAACTCACTAAAGCTTTCTAATTCAGTCGCAAACGGCCCCTCTCAAGCTAGGACCTTGCTCACATGCTCTTCAATTGGAAGGAAATCAAGAAGAGTTGTCTGAAACGTGATTCTACTGGCACTGGTGTGGCTTACAGAGGCCGTATCTCTTCTTCTTCTATCGTCGAAGGAAAGCAAGTTATTCCCCTTGATTTATCATTTAAAAAGTATTTCCTTTAAAATATTTTACATGCGAAATAAATTAATGAATTCAATGGAAATAATTTGTGTTTTTAATTATTGCCTACAAATATTTCTATTTTTCTTGATTAAATTGATTTTTTTTTTTCGATTTCGAAAAAATTTATTCTCAACACTTTCAAAAAAATTATTTCATTTTGAAAAATAAAACCTAATGACGACAGTTTAAACCGGATTTGGCACACAAACGCTCACATAAAACGCTGCACAGTGGCTCCACTTCATTCATTTTTTTTTTTTTTTTGGTTTTTTTGTAAAATATAGAAGGAGTGGTACTAGACCACGGAAAATTGATATTGAGCATTTTATTGATTGAATTTAGAAAAAACAGGAACAGAATGTCATTTAAATTGACCACGCCCTATTAAACACCGGCATCCATCCGTTCTAAATCGATTTTATCGCATAAAATTCTTCTTACACTATGTTCAGACATGCACTTTTATTGAGTCAATATTCGGTTTATTGAGCATAATATTTTAAGTGTTCGGACATAATAATATACGCAGTTAAGCTGCTTATTCAATATTCATCGATATTCTAAATCAATTTTATAGCATAAAATTCTTCTTACACTATGTTCAGACATACACTTTTATTGAGTCAATATTCAGCTTATTGAGCATAATATTATAAGTGTTCGGACATAATAATATACACAGTTCAGCTGATTATTCAATATTCATCGTTATTCTAAATCGATTTTATAGCATAAAATTCTTCTTACACGATTTTCAGACATGCACTTTTATTGAGTCAATATTCAGCTTATTGAGCATAATATTTTAAGTGTTCGGACATAATAATATACACAGTTCAGCTGCTTGTTCAATATTCATCTGATAAACAAAACAGCTGGTTCTCTGCTTATTTTTTTGTAGTTTTTTTTCTTCTTATTAGTAGTTGTTGACATTTGAGTTGTCAAATATTAACAGGAAGTGTTCGGAAAAATGTAAAATGCTTACTGAACGCACTTATGACAGTGCTGTACTTTAAGTTGTGCATACATAATTGGCCATTACAACCCTTCAGTCAGGATTATGACCTAGCTTCTCACACCACTTATGTTGTGTGCGTTAATTTTATACATGAGTGGCGGGACCTACAGTCTAAAGACGACTCCAAACGACAGATTTTTGAGAGCTTTTCATGGCAATTTTTACTCTCAGAGTCTTTGCCAGAAATCTGCTGAGATGAGGTCGCCAAAGAAATATTTTTCGTTTTGATGCCTGACCTGGGATTCGAACCCGGGCCTTTCGTCTAATAAGCCAACACACTACCTACTAGACTACGGCGACTTCACAACGAACACTTCCTGTTAATAATTGGGAACAAAAACAATGTTGTTGAACAACAACCAGCTGTCAAATGAATATTGGATAAACTGGATATTGCGTATATTTATTATATTTGAACGGTTAAAATATTGTTCTCAATTAATCGAATATTGACTCAATTAAATTGCATACGTAAAAGGCTTGATCGTGGAGGAAGTTACCTCATTATCATTGTAAATTTACTTACTTAATTCGTTTCAGATCAGCCATGTTAAGGATATTAATTTTATCCATGAGTAGTGGCGGGTCGAACAGTTTAAATCGACAAAAATCTAGCCTACAAGATTTTTGAGAAACTTTTCATGGGAATTTTTTTATTTACTCTCCGGAGAGTTTTTGGCAGAAAGCTGCTGAGAGAAAATTGCATAAGAAATATTTCCTTTAGCTGGAGATGCCTGTCGTGGGGTTTAAAGGTTCAATTAGTCGTGACTTAACCATAACCATATAAATCAGTTGTTTTAACCAACTTTATGGACATCACTGTTTTCGATTATAGGTGAGTTACCATAATGCCATAGTCATAATGATAACCAGATGTACCAATTGAATTTTAGTTTTTTGCCATAACCATAAACAGCTGTTTGCTGAATTTACTTACACATTTTTATTTGTTTACTTTTGTATTTTTGAAAAATACATAGTGCAATTAACGTAAACAGCTGTTTATGGTCATGGCAGCACTGATTGCTGCTACTAGTAAATTTACGGTTATTGATTATGTTACGACTACAGCGTTATGGTAAAGTCACGACTAATTGAACCTTAAACCGCAACCTTACGGTCTAATATGCGAACACACCACTAAACACCACACCACACCACTAAACAAACACGAACAATAAACTACAGCGACTTCCAATAACACGATCGTTAAAGATTTTTCAAAATTTATTGCCAAAAAAACCACTGTGCGTATAGTACGGATAATATCAATTCGAAAGAACAACAGCAACAACAACAACAACAACAAAAAACACTGAAATGGCAACAATAAAAGAAGAAAAATTTTTTTATTTTTTTTGAAATTGCGTGTTAATACGGAAATCCCATAAAATAAATTTTTTTAATAGCATTTTTTGCCTTTTTTTTTCCATAACATTTAATTAAAAACAAAACAAAAACAAAAAAACTATTTTTTTCCCTTTTTTGTTGTTGTTTGTAATTTGCAACACTATATTTGAACAAATATTGGGTATTTAAGCCAAATTTGTATTCCATTACTGAGTGATGAATCATTTCGTGCGTTTTTCTTTTTTCCTTTCATTCTTTACTTTTTTAATGTGTATGTATGTGTGTGTAAGTGTATGCGTATGCGTATGTGTATGTGTTTACATTGACAAATTTGTATTCATAACGTCGTTACCGCAAATATTAATTTGTCTATATGGGGTCTGCACACACGATTTTTAAACGGTTTGTTCGTCCGTTTATTTTTTTCTTCTTTTTTTTATGTGTTGTTTGTCTAAATACAGTTGTTGTTCAATTTCTATTTTTTTTTTAATAAAAATTAAAAAAAAAATAAATAAAATACGAAACAAACAACTTCATTCATAAATTTTGTTTTCGCGATTTCTGTTTTGGGAAGTATAGGAAACATTTGGAAAAAAACTCCAACTTAAGACAGCAATACTAATTTGCAACATTGTATGTTGTTTAGTGTAAACAGATAATTGCAGTGCCGTTAAGGTATGCATTCATGCAATTAAATCTTTCAACCTTAATAAGCATTTATTGCAATATGAATCTAATCGGAATTGTAGAAATAGAATGAAACAAACGAAGAAGATATAAAAATTATTGAAACTAAACACACAAGTTTTGAGCATAATGTAGCTCTTCCAAGGCCCAATGGAGACAAATGGGTAGTAGGTTAAAAGTCTAGAATTTTAGCCATGGTCGACGGCTCCTTCCATTATATTCGTCCTCTAAAAGAGTTTGAAATCGCATACATTATTGACAAAATTTTCTTAATGCAAATTGTCTACAGTAAATAATATATAACACAAAATTTCTGTTATCGAAAAATATTGTTATCGAAAATGTTTCCAAATACATGTATTGTTATCAAGAAAAAATATCGATAGATAAATTGTTATCGAAAAAATGTTCTATAGAAACTTATTGTTTTCGAAAAAATTTTCTTTAAAAACTTATTGTTATCGAAAAAATTTTCTTTAAAAAATTATTGTTATCGAAAAAACTTTCTATAGAAAATTATTGTTATCGAAAAAACTTTCTATAGAAAATTATTGTTATCGAAAAAATTGTCTATAGAAACTTATTGCTATCGAAAAAATTTTCTATAGAAACTTATTGTTATCGAAAAAGTTTTCTATAAAAAATTATTGTTATCGAAAAAATTTTCTATAGAAACTTGTTGTTATCGAACAATTTTCTATGGAAACTTCGAACAATTTTCTATAGAAACTTATTGTTATCGAACAATTTTCTATAGAAACTTATTGTTATCGAACAATTTTCTATAGAAACTTATTTTGTCGAAATAGTTTTCTATGGAAACTTATTCTTATGGAACAATTTTTTATAGAAACTTATTGTTATCGAACAATTTTCTATAGAAACTTATTGTTATCGAACAATTTTCTATAGAAACTTATTGTTGTCGAAAAAATTTTCTATAGAACCTTATTGTTATCGAAAAATGTACTAAAAAAACTTACTGTTATCGAAAAGTTTTCTATAGCAACTTGTTGTTTTCTAGAAGTTGCCGTGGTCTAGCAGGTAGTGAGTTGCTTTATAAGACGAAAGGCCCGAGTTCGAATCCCAGGTCAGACATCAAAACGAAAATATGAAAATATTAATTAGGTGACTTCCTTTCAGCAGATTTCTGGCAAAGACTCTGAGAATAAAAATTGCCATAAAAAAAGTTGCAGGTGCCGCCACTCATGTATAAAATTAACGCACACAACGTAAGTGGTGTGAGAAGCTAGGACGTTGTACAATGAGTCAATTCGAACACCGGGTAATTTACTTGTCAGGATTGAGAAGTATCCGTCCTCTAACCTAACCTAATCTGTTGTAATCTAAAAACTTTCTAATGGAAACTTATTGCTATCGAAAAATATTCTGTAGAAACTTATTATGATCGAAAAATTTTCTGAAAAATGATTTGTTATCGAAAAATGTTCCATAAAAACTATTATCAAGAAATTTTCTTTCAAAAAATATTGTTATCGAGAAATTTTCTTTCAAAAAATATTGTCATCGAAAAATTTTATGTAAAAAATATTGTTATCGAAAAATTTCCTGTAAAAAATATTGTTATCGAAAAATTTTCTAAAAAAAAATATTGTTTTTGAAAAACTTTCTTTAAAAAAATATTGTTATCGAAAAACTTTTTGTAGAAACTTATTGTAATGGAAAATTTTTTTACAGAAATTTATTTTTATTGCAAAATTTGCTATAGAAACTTATCGTTACCGAAAAAATTGTCTGTAGAAACTTTTTGTTATCGAAAAATGTAGAACAGAAACTTACTGTTATCGAAAAATTTTCTATAACAACTTGTTGTAATATAAAAACTTTTTAAAACTTTCTAATAGAAACTTTTTGTTATCGAAAAATTTTCTAAAAAAAAATATTGTTTTTGAAAAAATTTCTTTAAAAAAATATTGTTATCGAAAAACTTTCTGTAGAAACTTATTGTTATCGAAAAATTTTCTGTAAAAACTTAATGCTATCGAAAAATTTTCTGTATAAACTTATTGTTATCAAAAAATTTTCAATAAAAAATATTGTTATCGAAAAATTTTCTACAAAAAAATATTGTTTTTGAAAAATTTTCTTTAAAAAAATATTGTTATCGAAAAATGTTTCATAAAAAATATTGTTATCGAAAAATTTTCTTTAAAAAATATTGTTAGCGAGAAATTTTCTTTAAAAACCAAATTGTTATCGAAAAATTTATTAAAAAAAATATTGTTATCGAAAAATTTTCTTTAAAAAAAATATTGTCATCGAAAAATGTTCCATAAAAACTATTTTTATCGAAAAATTTCTATAAAAAAATATTATTATCGAAAAATTTTCTATAAAAAAATATTGTTATCGAGACATTTTCTTTCAAAAAATATTGTTATCGAAAAATTTACTAAAAAAAAAAATTGTTATCGAAAAATTTACTAAAAAAATATTGTTATCGAAAAATTTTCTTTAAAAAAAATATTGTTATCGAAAAATCTTCTTTAAAAAAATATTGTTTTGGAAAACTTTTCTTTAAAAAAATATTATTTTTGAAAACCTTTCTTTAAAAAATATTGTTATAGAGAAATTTTCTATAAAAAATATTGTTATCGAAAAACTTTCTTTAGAAAATATTGATATCGACTATAATTTGGGATATAATGGACAGAGCTACCTAGTCTAGCTATCTCTTAAAACAGAGTAGAACTTTATTAGTAAAATTGCGCATGTTTACTAGACAATGACATTCTGCACATTACAACAGGACCTATAGAAAAGACCAAAGACCAAGCTTTGATGGAAAAGACGCAAAGAAATAATGTGAGCAAAGAAGGAGAATCTCAAAGGAAAATGGAATTGTAGATGCGACAAGTTAATCTATCCATGATGATGACGCAAGCAGATACAATTCTGAACTAAACACGATTATAAGATGACATTAATGGAATGCTCTGATTTGCTTAATACATCCGCAATTTTAATTTGGATTTGCATAAGAAATATCTCTGCTGTGAAGCAATAATCATCAATTGAGTGTAAATTATGAATGGACGGACGAAGAAAAAAAACAAACAAAAAAAATGGAAAAAACCAAACGATTTGTGTTATAAAAAAAACGAAAAAAAAACGAACCAAATCTAGTTATGCTTGTCTCTTGTGCAGCCTTAAAATGAACATTTGTTCGGATGTAGAGAGACGAACGCACAACAGACATCGGATGGACGAAGGGTAAGAGAAGTTGGAGGAACAAATTTATCCGTTATTGGGTGGTCATCGCCAAATCGGAATTGCAGTTGCCGTAGTTCGAATGTTGATCATCACAATCACAAATGCATTTGGCAGGTATGAACACACGTAAGACTGTGTACGTACGACTATTTGCTCCGTTTAGGGTTTTTGTTTTTCTTTTAAGTATGTTGGGATCATGTGTGTGTGTGTGTGTATGTGTATGTGAATAGGTAAGTACAAGGGAAGAGCAATTTGCAATAATTTATACACAGTTTTTCTGTGAATTTACTAGGGCTCCTAGGGTTTGTTTTTGTAAGACGAACGATATCAAATGTCTGCTTGTATTTTCTAACGTTTAGTCTGAAATCGTTTGTCTTACAAAAACAGCCGATTAATTGTACTCCAGTAAATGGAAATAAATTGCATTCAAGAAACATGCATGAATCTTTAATGGCAACAGTTTTCTCAAGCAATTTTATGCTTCGCATGCAATTCAAGCAAAAGAATGAATGAAAGAATGGCGGAATGAATGGATGAATGAATGAATGTATGATTCAAAGACTGATTGAGCGTCTAAGTGTTTATGTGTGTCTAGTGAGTGAGTGTGTGTTTGAGTGAGAGTCTAAATGTAGAAGTCAAAGTAGAAGCGTATACCCATAAGAGGCAGAAAACGGAAGTTCAACTAACTCATTTCCGTTAATGAATTTAAACAAGCTCGCGAAAGTAATAATAACAATATAATACAAATAACAGCAACAACAACAACAATAATAATAATACAAGTATGAATATGTCATTCGCACCATTCATGCTATGCAACGACAACAACAACAATAGTAACAAAAACATATTGAACATGAAATGTTTTTCATTCAAAAAAAAATTCGTTTTTGATGTTTTACGAATATAGTGAATATATAAGGGCCGTACATACCCTCACCATATCATAATGTACTGTATGAGGCGCTGGCAGTCGATAAAATTCAATTAAGAGTGACTGGCTGGGGGCCATATTATAAGAAATTTCGGGGGGTGGATAGAAGAAAAGTTGAAACAAACGAAGAACACACACAAAAAATCATTGAAACCAAATACAAAAATTTTAAGCAACATAGGGCTCTACCATGGACCGATGGAGACAAATGGGTGGTAGCATATAAAATCCTCTAATTTTGGTTATGCGACGACGTTTCCTATCTTTACCCTTTTCTATTATATTTGTTCTCTGAAAGAGTTTGAAAACGCAAACATTATCGACGAAATTTTCTTAATGCAAATAGCCTACAGAAAATTAATGTTATGTTGGAATCTATAAAATAAAACTACTGTTATCGAAAATTTTGCCATATCAAAAAAAATTTCCTATAGAGACCTATTGTTATCGAAAAATCTAAAAACGAAAACTACTGTTATCGAAAATTTTTTCATTTGTTATCGAAAAATTTTCTATAGAAACTTGTTGTTATCGAAAAATAATGTAATAATAAAATCTAACGAAAACTACAAGTATCGAAAATTTTGCCATAGCGAATGTTATCATAAAGAATTTTCTATAGAGATCTATTGTTATCGAAAAATTTTTTAATCGAAACTTATTGTTATCGAAAAAATTTTTTAATAACTTTACATTAAAATCTATAAACGAAAACTTCTGTTATCGAAATTGTTGTTATCGAAATTTTTTTAAATTTTTCATTTGTTATCGAAAAATTTTCTATAGGAACTTATTGTTATCGAGAAATTTTTTTTAATAATGTTACATTAAAATCTATAAACAAAAACTACTTTTTACAATTGTTGTATCGAAAATTTTTTGCATTTGTTATCAAAAACTTTTCTATAGAAACTTATTGTTATCGACAATTTTTTTTTAATAATGTTACATTTAAACCTATAAACGGAAACAACTATTATCGAAGTTGTATTTATCGAAATTTTTTTCAATTGTTATAGAAAATTTTTCTAAAGAAACTTGTTGTTATCGAAAAAAATTTTTTTTTTTTAGTAATGTTACATTAAAATCTACGAAAACTACTGTTAACGAAATTTTTTCAATTTTTCATTTGTTATCGAAATATTTTCAATAGAAACTTATTTTTACCAAAATTTTTTTTAATAATGTTACATTAAAATCTATAAACGGAAACAACTGTTATCGAAAATTTTTTTCAATTGTTATCCAAAAATTTTCTATAGAAACTTATTGTTATCGAAAATTTTTTAATAATGTTACTTTAAAATCTATAAACGGAAATAACTATTATCGAAATTGTTGTATCGAAAATTTTTTCAACTGTTATCGAAAATTTTTTCATTTGTTATCGAAAATTTTCTATAGAAACTTGTTGTTATCGAAAAATAATGTAATAATAAAATCTAACGAAAACTACAAGTATCGAAAATTTTGCCATAGCGAATGTTATCATAAAGAATTTTCTATAGAGATCTATTGTTATCGAAAATTTTTTAATCGAAACTTATTGTTATCGAAAATTTTTTAATAACTTTACATTAAAATCTATAAACGAAAACTTCTGTTATCGAAATTGTTGTTATCGAAAATTTTTTTAAATTTTTCATTTGTTATCGAAAATTTTCTATAGGAACTTATTGTTATCGAGAAATTTTTTTTAATAATGTTACATTAAAATCTATAAACAAAAACTACTTTTTACAATTGTTGTATCGAAAATTTTTTCAATTGTTATCCAAAAATTTTCTATAGAAACTTATTGTTATCGACAATTTTTTTTTAATAATGTTACATTTAAACCTATAAACGGAAACAACTATTATCGAAGTTGTATTTATCGAAAATTTTTTCAATTGTTATAGAAAATTTTTCTAAAGAAACTTGTTGTTATCGAAAAAATTTTTTTTTTTTAGTAATGTTACATTAAAATCTACGAAAACTACTGTTAACGAAATTTTTTCAATTTTTCATTTGTTATCGAAATATTTTCAATAGAAACTTATTTTTACCAAAATTTTTTTTAATAATGTTACATTAAAATCTATAAACGGAAACAACTGTTATCGAAAATTTTTTTCAATTGTTATCCAAAAATTTTCTATAGAAACTTATTGTTATCGAAAATTTTTTAATAATGTTACTTTAAAATCTATAAACGGAAATAACTATTATCGAAATTGTTGTATCGAAAATTTTTTCAACTGTTATCGAAAATTTTTTCATTTGTTATCGAATTATTTTCTATAGGAACTTATTGTTATCGAGAAATTTTTTTTAATAATGTTACATTAAAATCTATAAACAAAAACTACTTTTTACAATTGTTGTATCGAAAATTTTTTGCATTTGTTATCAAAAACTTTTCTATAGAAACTTATTGTTATCGACAATTTTTTTTTAATAATGTTACATTTAAACCTATAAACGGAAACAACTATTATCGAAGTTGTATTTATCGAAATTTTTTTCAATTGTTATAGAAAATTTTTCTAAAGAAACTTGTTGTTATCGAAAAAAATTTTTTTTTTTTAGTAATGTTACATTAAAATCTACGAAAACTACTGTTAACGAAATTTTTTCAATTTTTCATTTGTTATCGAAATATTTTCAATAGAAACTTATTTTTACCAAAATTTTTTTTAATAATGTTACATTAAAATCTATAAACGGAAACAACTGTTATCGAAATTTTTTTTCAATTGTTATCCAAAAATTTTCTATAGAAACTTATTGTTATCGAAAATTTTTTAATAATGTTACTTTAAAATCTATAAACGGAAATAACTATTATCGAAATTGTTGTATCGAAATTTTTTCAACTGTTATCGAAAATTTTTCATTTGTTATCGAATTATTTTCAATAGAAACTTATTGTTATCGAAGAAATTTTTTTTTAATAATGTTTCATTAAAATCTATAAACGAAAACTACTGTTATCGAAAATTTTGTACATTTGTTATCGAAAAATTGTCTATAGAAACTTGTTGTAAACGTGAATTTTATATATATAGAAACTCGTTGTCGTCGAAAATTTTTCTATAGATACTTATTGTTATCGAAAAATCTTTCTATAAAAACGTTACGTCATACCCTATACCCATATTATATTGTACCGTATGTGAAGCTAATAGTCCATTAAACTCAATTAAGAACGGCTGTCGGGGGCCATATTGTAAGAATTTTTAGGTTAAGATAGGCAGAATTTTGAACTCCAGAAATTCAGAACAATTTACCAAATAAATAGACAACTTTCTTTGGCAAATGGAAGCTTCAACGATCACTGGCTATAAACTATGCTTTACAGTACTAAGAGCTATAGAATACTGTACGCGATACAGAACGCCGTATGGAAACCCCATTAAAATTTGAAGAAACAGTTCGGGAAGCATCATTGCTAGATGATGTCATAAGCCAATGAGAACGATTTCCCAGATAAACAGGCAAGTTTCCTAGCAAGTAGAGCCAGCAAAGGTTAGTTGCCCATAAACTACGCATTAAAGGATAGGGGAGCCTTAGAATACTAGCCTTATTTGTACTCGATGTGGACTCTGGGGGTATGGAAAACCCCATTCAAATTTTAATAATCAGATTGAGAGCATGTAAGAGCGAAGAGAAATTTACATGGACTCTCTTAAGTCAAATCGAGAATTTATGATAGGGCCCCTCTTTACTGGACCTCAAGGCCTTTGAAAAAGAAGGCTATGAGAACGTCATGCTGCAACATTAACCGATTGAATACGTAGATGGGAAAGCAGTGTAGATGCAAACAGTAGGATCACCAATTACTTGCTTAATTGGCCAATGCAACGCCTTATTTAGGGGGTTATAATCTCGCCGACAATTTTATGGTAGCCTCCAGGGTTTTTGCCAGAAGACTTCTGAGAAATTTAAAGTCAACCGATCTATACATTTTCTCCAAAACTTCACATGACAATTTGATTGTAGTCTCCAAGGATTTTGCCAGAAGACTGCTGAGAAGAAGTCGCCACAAGAAATATTCTTCAAATTTTACTGCGCACGATATTCTTTTTCCTGGCTATTGTATCAAGGCCCCACTTTTTATATGCCAACAGAACAGAACAGGACAAGGGGAAATGGATAACTGGTCTAATAGGCTTATTTGGTCCCAATTGTGTCCATCTTAAGCTCTCTTTTTGACTTTCGTTTACCTTTTAAAGGACACCTCGTATGTGTTGTTGTTGTTCTTAAATTTTATAATGAAAAAAAAAAATTTTTTTGTAAACAACCAAGTCCAAGTGTAAAAATGTCGTTCTGCATGCAGAATTGTGTTTCGAATAAAGCCTGCAAGCAAGCGTTTCAATGCGAGTCAAAATAAAATAAAAATTCTTTGAAATGAAAAACAATTTTTTACAGACCACAATTGCGTTGTTATTTCAATTGTAGTTGTAATTTTATTATTGTTGTTGTTGCTATTGCTTTATTTTAGTCGTTTATACATACGTTTTGCGCTTCCGCTTATCTTTAAGACGATTTTAAATATTTGGGTCACACTCATTTATATTTACACAGACGACAAAAGCACAACGACGACAACCGACAACGGCAACGATACCGACAACGGCAACGAGAACGACGACAAGTACGAAGTTTATAATGGCGACAACGACACCATCCATATACCACAATTATAACAATTACTACTACGACTAATACTACAACTACTACTACTGCTGGTGCTAGTAATACAACTGCAACTACTGTTGTGTGTGTGTGTGTGTGGTGTGATGGCAGTGATTATGAATGACTACATACAAGTACTATGTATATGGATGGGCTGGCTGGCTGTATAGCAATTGCTGTGGTGGTACTAATACTACAACTACTTAAGCAAACACTATTTGTTTGATTTTGATGTTGTATTGTTGTTGTTTTTGTAGATTTTTGATTTTCTTTTTTTTTGTAGTTTTTTGTAGTTTTCATTTGCAGGTTGTGTATGAAAAAAAAGAAAAATTTCATTCATTCATTTGTTCAGTCATTCATTCATTACTTGATATTTCATTGATACATTTTTAAATGCAAACAAACAAACGAACGAACGAACGGACGGACAGATGGACTGACAGACAGACTTACAAATTGTTGTATATTTTTGAACAGATAAGAGCGTATGAGCGTATGGTTTTTTTTTTTTTCATTTTATGTGCAAGTACTTAATGTATTAACTATGTATGTATGTATGTATACTATATGCCTTAATCAAAAGGTATTTATTTGTATTTGCGTACATACAATACAATACATACAGTATTGGCAAAAGGTAAAGCACCCTCTCAGTACATTTTTTTTTTGATTTCTTTTATTCATTTATATCCTTATTATTGAAAAACATAAACTTGAGGAATACAGTTTTTAATAAAAAAAAAAGTTAAAATTCAAAAAACATTTCAAGTCGCATATATAAGCGGACAAAATTAAAGCACCCCCAAATTAAGATCCACAAAAAACTATTGAAATCAATATTTCATTGCGAATCCTTTATTCTGGATGACACATGAACATCTTTTAGGCATAGGGGATATTAAATTATTAATTATTATTTCTAAAGCACTTTTTTTGTCGGTTGCAAATATCTCCCTTACCACCGCATCAAATTTAATGAATGATATCTTATTTTAAAGCTTATATCTAACACTAATGGCGAAAAATAATTAGAAATTGAAAAATTAATATTTTCATTGATAAAAATTATATTTTATATAAAACTGCATGATAATGCTGTTGTCATTATGATTATATGTTTTTGTTCAAGTGCGGTAATACAGGATCGCTTAATAGTAATGCAGTTCTACATAATACATACATAATTGGCCATTACAACCCTTCAGTTAGGATTACGACCTAGCTTCTCACACCTCTTATGTTGTGTGTGTTAATTTTATACATGAGTGGCGGGACCTACAGTTTAAAGTCGACTCCGAACGAAAGATTTTTGAGAAGCTTTTCATGGCAATTTTTACTCTATATAAAATATATAAAATAAAATTCTACATAAAATATAATTTTAATAATAATATTAATATTTCAATATCAATATTAATTTTTCAATTTCTAATTATTTTTTGCCATTAGTGTTAGCTATAAGCTTTAAAATGAGATATCATTCATTAAATTTGATGCAGTGGTATGGGAGATATTTGCAACCGACAAAAAAAGTGTACTGAGTGGGTGCTTTAGTTTTGGCCGTTACTGTACATAATATATTTTTGTATTTTTATTTACATGCCATACTAAGATAAGTTTTTGCTTTAGTATGGGTGTACATACATATACGTATGTATGTATGTACATAAAGTGGAAATATCTGTGCTCAATGAAATTCAAACGAATTGTATTTTTGAAAATTACAAAATATTCTGTTTTTTTATTTCCTAAAGTACTTACAAAAAACAAAAATCCAATTTACGTACGTATGCTACATACCCCACCACAATCAGGCATACTTATGTACATACATGCATACAATGGCGGTCAATATAATAGCACCAGTTACGATAATCTGTTGCGAAAGCTGTATAAATTTTACAGCTACGGAACTAAAAAAAAAAGAGTCAGATGTGCTGGCAAGCATGGAAACTATTCGTCGTAGGCTACCAGGCAACAATCTTAACGTTTGTAGTCCCTAAAAAGTGCCGCTCCTTTCCTCTAAACATGTTACAAGACGGCTGTCGTTAGCAAAATCACATGTAAAATTTTAGAGGTCGCCGTGGTCTAGTAGGTAGTGTGTTGGCTTATTAGATGAAAGACCCGAGTTCGAATCCCAGGTCAGACATCAAAACGAAAATTTGAAAATAATTTTTCGCTGACTTCCTCTCAGCAGATTTCTGGCAAAAACTCTCGAGAGTAAAAAATTGCCATGGAATGCTTCTCAAAAAAATGTGTCGTTCGGAGTCAACTTTAAACTGTAGGTCCGGTCCCGCCACTCATGTATAAAAATTAACGCACACAACATAAGTGGTGTGAGAAGCTAGGACGTTGTACAATGGGTCAATTCGACCACCGAGTACTGTACTTTTCAGAATTGACAAGTACACGTCCTCTAACCTAACCTAACCTTACACCAAGAAAATGTGGAGGAGCGTGCTAAGGGCAGATGAGTTCAAAATTGTTGTTTTGGTGGAGAGGGTTCCCGATCTTTTTTTCGCAGGTCACCTAATTGTGAATACATGCCCCGGTTCAGAGCAAAAACTATCAAACATGGTGTCTGTATTCATTTTTTTTATTTTTAATATAAAATCAGCACTCAGGGGATGACCCCTACTAATGCAGTGCATTGTGCAGGTTTTATTCAAGGTGGAAAGAGGGAAGATGCGAACGCTAAGGCAACGAGTTGCTGCTGGTGACTATAAAATGGCCACTGCTATACCTTCACCATGAGACCTACGAAAAGCCGCTTGTGTGGATCTTCCAGCAAGATACACATACATAATTGGCCATTACAACCCTTCAATCAGGATTACGACCTAGCTTCTCACACCACTTATGTTGTGTGCGTTAATTTTCATACAGTTTAAAGTCGACTCCGAACGATAGATTTTTGAGAAGCTTTTCATGGCAATTTTTACTCTCAGAGTGTTTGCCAGAAATCTGCTGAGAGGAAGTCGCCGAAGATATATTTTTTCGTTTTGATGTCTGACCTGAGATACGAACCCGGGCCTTTTGTCTAATAAGCCAACACACTACCCACTAGACCACAGCGACTTCAACAAGATAATGACCTAAAATATACCAGCAAAATGGCAAGAAAAAAAGTGCTTCAGCGGGAACTCAATCAGTATGATAGAGTGGCCTGCACAATCCCCGGATTTGAACCCCATCGAAAATCTGTGAACGGACATAAAGAAACGAGTATCTGCGATGAAACCAAATAGTGTTGAAGACCTTTGGAAAGTTGTGCAGAATATTTGGGGTTCAATTACAATTGAAGGATGTTAACATTTGGTTGATTCGGTGGGAAGGCGTTGCGAAGCTGTCATAGTGCATAAGGGACCCGAACAAAGTACTGAAAAAGTCACAAAACTTGAATCTATTGAATGAAAGCAATTCATTTTTTTTATCATTTTAGTAGATGTGAACAGACTTAATAAAAATTTGAACTTGATGCTATTA
Source organism: Sarcophaga peregrina (assembly GCA_014635995.1). Classification (NCBI taxonomy): domain Eukaryota; kingdom Metazoa; phylum Arthropoda; class Insecta; order Diptera; family Sarcophagidae; genus Sarcophaga; species Sarcophaga peregrina. Next base: position 87,065,048 of record CM025792.1, on the reverse strand, counting down.
TTTTGACCGCAGCTGTATGTGTATACACGATCTTATAGAAAGTAAGTATATTTTCAAGTATTTATGCATACGTTTTGAAATTATGATTTTAAAATTTCAGAGATAAACAGTGATATTGCCAAACATGATGTCGCGTCGAAACCCTTTAAACGTGCATACACAGATACAGTGAGCGTCATAAAAAATTACCGTTATTTTTATTTGAAAATTGGTTCCTGGTTTAAAATAAAAATTTTAAAAAATTTTAAAATATTTCAAAATATTAACAAATTTTTTCGTGCACTTTCCTTAAGTGGTAAAAGTTGAGTTTGGTGATTATTAGAAATTTTATCATTACTATACAGTTTCATTTGATGCTCACAGTACGTACCAGAGAATAGCAATAATTCATTTTTTCGCTACTCATAAGTACTCATGAGTCTACAAAATATTGAAATTTAACTACTCGTGATTCATTCATACTCACTACAGTGTTGATTTATAAGTACTGGTTGGAAGGAGTATGAGTACAACATTGATATTAAACTCATACCATTCGAGATATGTTTGATTCATAAGCTACTCATTCAGATTCATAACTTAAAAAAATACTTATAAATGATTCGAATGACTCACATCACATCAGTCTGTGGAAGGAAGAATGGCTCAAAATATTCAACACATCAACTCTGTTGTATGGAAGTGAAATCGGTGAATTATTATTGAAAACCATCATGCAAACTATTTTGGCCTAAACACTTTAGCAACATGGGGCTTTGGAACCTTAACAACGTGGAGAAACCACATAAAATAACACAAAAAAAATGTAGGAAATCAATGAATGGATCTGCCATATTATGAGAAAGCATCCTAACTTTATAAAAGGAGTATCCAGGCTCCAGGCTCAAGGAGTCATGAACGGCCAAGGAACACCTGGAGACACGAATACTTCAAGTGCTAGGTCACTGCAATCTAACATGGGAAAACGTAAAAATACCAGCAGCCAACCATATAAGATGGAAATGCTTTGTAGAAGCCATATGCATCCAGGAGGGGTAATGAACAAAAATTGGAGGGAATTACTTAATTGGTTATTATAACCCTTTAGTCAGGATTACAACCAACCTAGTTTTCAGGTTTTTTATGTTAATTTTTATTCATAATGGCGGGTGGGTTTAAAGTCGTATTCCGAACGACAGATTTTTGAGAAGGGGAATCTTTTGTTTGTTATTTATTTGAGCGAGAAAGAGGGAGGGAGAAAGGCAGAGAGAGCGAGAGGGAAAGAGTGAAAGAGAAAAAGAGAGAGGGAAAGAGAGTGTGAGAAAGAAACTGAGAAAGAGAGAGGGAAATAAAGAGAGAAAGAAACTGAAAGAGAGAGAGAGAGAGAGAAAGAAACTGAGAGAGAGAGAAAGAAACTGAGAGAGACAGAGAGAAAGAAACTGAGAGATAGAGAGAAAGAAACTGAGAGACAGAGGGAAAGAAACTGAGAAACAGAGAGAAAGAAACTGAGAGAGAGAGAGAGAGAAAGAAACTTAGACACAGGTTGAAAGAAACTGAGACGGACAGAGAGAGAGGAAAACAAACTGAGAGGTAGAGAGAGAGAGAGAGAGAGAGAAAGAAAAAGAAACTAAGAGAGAGGGAGAAAGAAACTGAGAGACGGAGAGAAAGAAACTGAGAGAGAGAGAGAAAAAAACTGAGAGAAAGAGAGGGAGAGAGAGAAATAAACTGAAAGACAGAGAGAGAGAGAGAGAAAGAAACTCAGAGATAGAGAGAGAAAGAAACTGAGAAACAGTGAGAAAGAAACTGAGAAACAGAGAGAGAAAGAAACTGAGAAACAGAGAGAGAAAGAAACTGAGAAACAGAGAGATAGAGAGAGAGAGAGAGAGAGAAAGAAACTGAGAGGTAGAGAGAGAGAGAGAGAAAGAAACTGAGAGGTAGAGAGAGAGAGAGAGAAAGAAACTGAGAGGTAGAGAGAGAGAGAGAGAAAGAAACTGAGAGGTAGAGAGAGAAAAAGGAATTGAGAGATAGAGAAGAACCGAGAGAGAAAATAAAACTGAGAGAGAGAGAGAAAAAAACTGAGAGACAGAGAGAAAGAAAATGAGAGAGACAGAGAGAAAGAAACTGAGAAAGACAGAGAGAAAGAAACTGAGATAGAGAGAGAAATAGAAACTGAGAGAGAGAGAGAGATAGAAACTGAGAGATAGAGAGAAAGAAACTGAGAGACAGAGAGAAAGAAACTGAGAGAGACAGAGAGAAAGAAACTGAGAGATAGAGAGAAAGAAACTGAAAGAGAGAGAGAAAGAAACTGAGAGACAGGGAGAAAGAATCTGAGAGAGAGAGAGAAATAGAAACTGAGAGAGAGAGAAATAGAAACTGAGAGAGAGAGATAGAAACTGAGATATAGAGAGAAAGAAACTGAGAGACTGAGAGAAAGAAACTGAGAGAGACAGAGAGAAAGAAACTGAGAGATAGAGAGAGAGAGAAAGGAACTGGGAGGTAGAGAGAGAAAGAAACTGCGAGATAGAGAGGGAGAGAGAGAACGAAACTGAGAGACAGAGAGAAAGAAACTGAGAGGGAAAGAAACTGAGAAATAGAGAGAAAGAAACTGATAGAGAGAGAGAAAGAAACTGAGAGACAGAGAGAAAGAAACTGAGAGAGAGAGAAGTAGAAACTGAGAGAGAGAGAGAGATAGAAACTGAGAGATAGGGAGAAAGAAACTGAGAGAGCGAGAGAAAGAAACTGAGAGAGACAGAAAGAAGGAAACTGAGAGACAGAGAGAAAGAAACTGAGAGAGACAGAGAAAGAAACTGAGAAAGACAGAGAGAAAGAAACTGAGAGATAGAGAGAGAGAGAAAGGAACTGGGAGGTAGAGAGAGAAAGAAACTGCGAGATAGAGAGGGAGAGAGAGAACGAAACTGAGAGACAGAGAGAAAGAAACTGAGAGTGAGAGGAAGAAACTGAGAGACAGAGAGAAAGAAACTGAGAGACAGAGAGAAAGAAACTGAGAGACAGAGGGAAAGAACACGAGAGAGAGTAAGAAACTGAGATATAGAGAGAGAGAGAGAGAGCAAGAAACTGAGTGGTAGAGAGAGAGAAAGAAACTGAGAGATAGAGCGGGAGAGAGAAAAAGAAACTAAGAGAGAGGGAGAAAGTAACTGAGAGAGAGAGAGAGAAAGTAACTGAGAGAGAGAGAAAGAGTGAAAAACAGAGCCATAATTGACTTGTTATCGACAAGTAGGGACGTGCGACGTATTGGAACTCATATTACGGCCAATAACTCTACTTTCGATACGGTCAAGGAATTTATTTACCTTGGCTCAGCCCCTATCACCAAAAATGTTGTTTTTGTTGCTATGGTTTCAATAAGCTATTGAGTAGCAGAGACCTCTCACGTACAACAAAACTAATATCCGCGAAGATGCTCATTCTTCCCCGTGCTACTTTATGGCTTAGAGGTATGGACCCTATTAAGCACTGTTACAGTAGCCTTGAGCGTACTATTCGAAAGAAAAATTAGTCACAAGATCTGCGGTACAATGCGAGTTAGCGACGATTTCGTCAAACGATCCAACAGTAAGCTGTATGAGCTTCTCGAAGAGATAGACGTTATGCAGCCTATTGACATTTAGCTGCTGCATTGACTCGGCCATGTCGTTCGAATTGAGGAGTATGCTACGGCAAGATGGGTATTTGCTGCGTAGATCTGTGAAAGTCGTCAAAGAGGACGACATTGTTTGCGTTGGAATGAGTAAATCGGGGAAGTACTGTCATCGAACAACATGGCGTGGCCGCGCACGAAGTAGAAGCTAAGCTGTTAATGGCCAATTAAGTGATAAAGACTTTAATTTCATCGCAAAATAATGGATTTTACATTACTAAACCTTACATATGAGCAGGCACATGCTTTAGTACATAAATATGCCTTCAAATTGCAAAACAACTGACAGACTGACTTACACTGTGCTTACACAGGGTCTTCTGTAATTCCGTTCTATTTTTCTTTATTTTTTACAGAATTTCTTTATGAGGAAGTACTTAACAAGTATGGGATGTTAGTCCGTCCTATCTGTCTGTCTGTATGTAGTGTATTCTGAATGTATTTATAATTTACAACAAAAACAAAAAACTTTTATGAATGGAATCTGTTGATCTAAATGTAAGAAGAGAGAGAGAGAGAGTAAGTACATCGTAGTACGATGCACAGTGTTTTTACAAAAACTAAACAAGTGAAGCGAGATCACTGGTAAGTAAGAATTTTTTTAAGAAGGTGCCACGCCTATTTAAGTTGATTTTTTTGCACAAAAGAGTCTTCAAATTTAATACGTATGCTTTCCAGAATAAATTAAAAAAGTCACGCCAAGTTTCATCCAACTCGGCCATGCCTATCGTTCAACCTTTCCTTTTTAAACGATCACTTTTATAACGACCACATGGAATACGCATTCAATTAATTTTCTTCAAACGTGTAATGAAGAATTTGCCCAATTCACAAGCCTTTTTACAAGATTTTTTCTTTAAAATCACATCCAAAATCATTCATTTCGAAAGGTTTGACTTTACAAATCTAACTACTAACGGCTGTTGAAGCTCTATTCTTGACCTTTTTCAGAAAATTTACAGGTTTCTTCAGCAATGGTGATGGAAATCGGTCGTTATTTATGGCTTCTATTTAAAGAACAAAAGATTTCCGCCTTCCATTTAATACTCGGAAGGAAGATGAAGGTAGACAGAGACAGAGCGCTACTATCTTTTTTCATGAGAAACATAGAATTAAAAATTACATAATTGATCATTACAACTCTGCAGTCAGCATTACGACCCTGCTTCTCACTTCACTTATGTTGTGTGCGTTAATTTTATTCATGAGTAGTGGCATCTACAGTTTAAAGTCGACTTTGAATGTTAGATTTTTGAGAAGCTTTTCATTGCAATTCTATTTCACGCTCAGAGTTTCTGCCAGAAATCTGCTGAGCCGTCGAAGAAACTTTCTTTCATATTTCCTTTTGCTGGAGATGTCTGACATGGGGTTTGGAACCGTTGCCTTACTCCTAAAGGCTACGGCGACTTTAAACTCGATCAGTGAAGCTTTTTTCAAAATTTATTGTCAAAAAGTGTTTTTTTTTTTTTGCCACCAAAGAACCACTGTGCAACGTAGTAGAAGACAGATATTTTTTTGTTGCCTTTTAAGAATGATAAGTAGGAACAACCGACAGGCTGTAGTACCGCTCTCTCTCTCTCTGTTTCTCACTCTCTGATTCCATGCTATAGAGGTATACATAGATAGATTTCTTTAGAACAAAAGTGTAATTGCTCGGTCACGCTATAAATATATATTTATGTGTCTACTATACATACATACATACTTATGTATCATGTATATACCTTCCTATAGATACTTGAATAGTGTACATACATACATACATACATCTATGTACGTACATATATTTTGTTCTTGACTAAATAAATACTATGTCAGGCTAATTGAATGAAATTATTTTTCCACTGTTGTTGTTGTTGTTGCTGTATTTTTAATTTCAGCTATTTTTTTGTTTTCTGTATTCAATTGTTAATTTATTTGAAAGTTTATCATCATCTGCATTGTATTTAAATAAATAATAAAACAAAACAACATCAACACCAGCAACAACAACAACAACAACAATTCCTTGCAAATTATTTTTTTTGTGTTTTACTCTCCTCCAGACGATGCAAAGCCATAAAATTTATTATGCAAAATACTAGTTGTTGTTGTTGTTATTGTTGGTTTTATTTGCAATTTAATGCATTTAAACCATTAAAAAAAAAAACAATGAAAACAACTTCTAAAAATGGCTGAGAGAAGAACAGCAAATTCCAGAACTATCAAACAGACATACAAACATACACACACACATATACATGCTTATAGAAGCAGACAGACAGACAAAATGATTAATTTACAATCACCACACTCACCAGCCACAAGCTTTAAAATTCATTCATAAATTCTTCGAAGGCAGTCTTTGAAGGTATTAATTGCTAAAATATTTCCTTTACCCAAGGGTAAGTGTCTGAGATTAACAAGGTTTATGTCTTTACTACAAAGAAAAACAATAATTCCAGTTAGAAAGTGAAATTTTTGTAAACCAAAAAGCAAGTTTTTCCCAAGTTTATTCGTTAAATTCACTTTCGGACAGTTTAATTAAATTTACCTAAAAGCTAAATCTAAAGTGGTCTAGTGGGTAGTGTGTTGGCATATTAGATAAAAGGCCCGGGTTCGTATCCCAGGTCAGACATCAAAACGAAAAAAAAATATTTCTTCGGCGACTTCCTCTCAGCAGATTTCTGGCAAAGACTCTGAGAGTAAAAATTGCCATGAAAAGCTTCTCAAAAAAAATCTGTCGTTCGGAGACGACTTTAAACTGTAGGTCCCGCAACTCATGTAAAAAAATTAAAGCACACAACATAAGTGGTGTGAGAAGCTAGGTCGTAATCCTGACTGAAGGGTTGTAATGGCCAATTGTATGTATGTGAAAAGCAAGTAATCATAAATAAGGTTGGTAACTATACTACAAGAAAAAATTAAAATCCCAAATCAAGTTATTCCAACTAAGTTTCGTTGAATTCACATTCAAACAGTTTTATTTAATTTAATCAATGGCAAGTATCCAAAATTAAGATGAGGTTGGTGTCTATACTACAAGAAAGAAAAATTAAAAATCGGAATTATGAAGGGAAATTTTGGCAAACCAAAAATCAATTTATTCCAACTAAGTTTCGTTGAATTCACTTTCGAAAAGTTTAAATAAATTTAATCAAGGGCAAGTATGAAAGATATTTAAGAATGATGTCTATACTACGAGAAAAAAAAATTGAAAACCAAAAAGCAAGTTTTTCCAAAGTTTCTTTTCGTTAAACCCACTTTCGAAGTTTAATTAAATTTAACCAATAACATGTCACCAAAATAAAAATAAGGTTTATGTCTATACTACAAGAAAAAATCTAAATTACGAAAGGAAATGTTCGTAAACCAAAAAGCAACTTATTCCAACTAAATTTGGTTAAATTCACTTACGAACAGTTTAAGCAAATTTAATCGAGGACAATTAACCAAGATAAAATGAGGTTGATGTCTATACTACAAGAAAGAAAAATTAAAAATCGAAATTATGATGGTAAACCAAAACGCAAGTTTTTTTCAACTAAGTTTCGATGAATTTACTTTCGAACAGTTTAATTAAATTTAATCAAGGGCAATTATCAAAGATAATTAAGATGGATGTCTATGCTACAAGAAAGAAAAAAAATCCATATTACGAAGGGAAATTTTCGTTAACCAAAAAGCAAATTATTCTAATTAAATTTCATTGAATTCACTTTCAAACAGTTTAACCAAATTTACTCATGAAAAAGCATTCAACATAATAAGATTCATGTCTGTACTACAAGAAACCAAACGAAAATTTGAAATGAAATTCTTGGTATTATTCCAACCTTTGTAGTTGAATTAAATTTCCCCCAAAAGTATGTGTCTCAGATTACAAGACTTTTCTGTCTCCACTACAACCAACACAAAAACCGGAATTTGAATATGAAATTTTCATAAACCAGAAGGAATTTATTGCAACTATGTCTCGTTGAATTCATGCACGAACAGGGTGTTTCAGAAATCTTAGTTCTATAAATAAAAGTAAAGGTTTGCAAATTCAATATTTCCCTAACATAATTAAGTAGAATTGTCGTCGAATAATTCCATAAAATAAAAAAAAAGAATTTTTATCGGAAATCCAAACCTAACGACAATTTTCGTAGCATAGGAATGCAAGAGAGGGAGCCCTATGTTATAATCAGATGTCGGCACAAAGAGAACATCATAATAAAAATGTGAGTGTAGTTGTGAGAGGCATTCATGTGTGTTTAATCCAAAGGAAAATTGTTAGTAATATTTTCAAGTGTAACCTAATAATATGTATAGGTAGTGGAAAATGGAAAATGTACAGTGCCAAACTCCTAAAGACTAGGTATTTAACTTGACAAATATTCGTCCAAAAATGGAAATCATTACTCATTGCTTTTAGTGAATCTCATTAGAAAATAGTGAATCCTACTGTAATTTTTCTTTGGGTGTATAAATGATAAACAAAAAAATTTCAAAACAAAAGCGACGAGAAACTGCTTCACTGAAAGCTGATAAGCAACTGAATACATTTTTACGCTTTTTTAACGAACATTGTTGAGGTTCGCGTCCTATGTGTGTAACAAACCGAAGATGATCTTCCCCTGAGGGACATTGACTGATTATAATATTAAATTCCGCCGGTTATTGCGATTAAAGGCTTTCGTTTGACCGCAATAGTTGTTTATTTTTTCCTAAATTTTGATTAGTTGCAATTTATTTAAAATTAAATTGTATAAAATGCGGTCAAACGATCTATAACCAGATGTAAAAAAATTTCAGAATATTTTAAAACATAAAAAAATCAAAAAGACAGTATACAGTCATAGACATTCGTTTGGCCGCAGTAGTTTTTTTTCTTAATTTGGATTTCTTGCAATTTATTTAAAAAAAATTTATTTAAGAACAAAAAATTTAGTGCGGTCAAACGATCTATAACCAAGGCGTATCTTTAATGCCATTAAAATTAAGTAAAAATATTTCAAAATATTTTTAAACTTAAAAAAATCAAGAAGGCAGTATACAGTCACAGACATTCGTTTGACCGCAGTAGTTTTTTTTTTTTTTTCTTAATTTGGATTTCTTGCAGTTTATTTAAACGATGTATAACCAAGGCGTGTCTTTAATGCCATTAAAATTAAGTAAAAAAAAATTTCAAAATATTTTAAAACTTAAAAAAATTAACAAGGCATAATACAGTCACAGACATTCGTTTGACCGCAGTAGTTTTTTTTTTCTTAATTTGGATTTTTTGCAATTTATTTAAAAAATTTGTATTTAAGAACAAAAAATTTAGTGCGATCAAACGATCTATACATTCGTTTGACCGCAGTAGTTTTTTTTCGTAATTTGGATTTCTTGCAATTTATATAAAAAAAAATCTATTTAAGAACAAAAAATTTAGTGCGGTCAAACGATCTATAACAAGGCGTTTAAGCCATTAAAATTATGTCAAAAAATTTCAAAATATTTTAAAACTTAAAAAAATTAACAAGGCAGTATACAGTATCACAGACATTCGTTTGACCGCAGTATTTTTTTTTTTTCTTAATTTGGATTTTTTGCAATTTATTTAAAAAACTGTATTTAAGAACAAAAAATTAAGTGCGTTCAAACGATCTATAATCAGATATATGACGTGTGTTTAATGATATTGAAATTAAATAAACAATTTTAAAGCTTGAAAAGAAAAAATCAAAAAATTCACTTACCAACACTAACCGGATTACACTGGGCTACGTACAGTGTACAGCGGAACCTTTGGTCAATTCACACAAGCCGTTGTATCGTTGTATTGAGTGTATTGTTAGACGATTATACAACAGTGAATGCCAGTTGTTGATAATTCAAAAAATTCACTTACCAACACTAACTGGATTACACCGGGTTATGTACAGTGTGCAACAGAATATTAATTTACAACTCCACATCGATTATAGTGTTGGTAAGCTAAGAAGTATTGTACTGGGCCAAAAGGTTGAGTGCATTTCTTAGTTATTCAGCTTCATTTAAAATTTCTGAAAAGAAAACATAAATTGGGGGATAGATTTTAAATAAATTTCATTAAATAATAAATGTTTTACAAATCAAAAAAAAAATATTGAAAACATTTAATTATACTCCTATCGGGTCTATTATTAAGAATTTCCTGAATAAAATTGAAATGGAGGGCGGACATCCATAAAAAAAGTAGAGTTATCGACAAAAATACCGCAATGCAACAATTTTTTCTTGATTTATACTATGTTCAGACATTCACTTATATTGAGAAAATCTCAATAAACGGCATTATTGATCTCAATATTTCATATAAAATTTCAATTAATTATTGCGCAATAAATTGTTATAATATTGATTAGAACTTTAAATACAACACTGTAATAAGTATGTTCAGTGACCATATTACATTTTTCCGAACACTTCCTGTTAATATTTGACAACTCAAATGCAAACAACGATAGTGCCATAAGCAAAAGTTTTCTTTTCTGCAAATTAACCAAAATGATCAAATTTTTATTTCTCATCCTTCTGAGGAATGCCACTGTGGAGTCAAATGTAGTCCCTATTAACCACAACAGCTCGGCGTTTCGGTTAATCATTAGCAATACCTTTTCCAATGTTAAATTGTTTTCCATTTTTTTTATAAACATTTTTTGTCACTATTTTCGTGATTAAATTAAAAGCAATGTTGTTGAACCAATCAGCTGTTTTGTTTAATAGCTGTCAAATAAATTTTCGTATATGTCTGAACGCTAAAAATATTGTTCTCAATAATCCGAATATTGATTTAATAAAAATGCATGTCTGAACATAGTATTACAGTCGAAATTCTATAAATTGAATCACCATTATTCAGGAAGAAGTCGCCGTGGTCTAGTAGGTAGTGTGTTGGCTTATTAGACGAAAGGCCCGGGTTCGTATCCCAGGTCAGACATCAAAACGAAAAATATTTCTTCGGCGACTTCCTCTCAGCAGATTTCTGGCAAAGACTCTGAGAGTAAAAATTGCCATGAAAAGCTTCTCAAAAATCTGTCGTTCGGAGTCGACTTTAAAACTGTAGGTCCCGCCACTCATGTATAAAATTAACGCACACAACATAAGTGGTGTGAGAAGCTAGGTCGTAATCCTGACTGAAGGGTTGTAATGACCAATTATGTTATGTATGTTGCAGAACAGAAAACCCGCCATTTTTTGGTTTTATTTGTTTGTCGTTGTTGACATTTGAGTTGTCAAATATCAACAGGAAGTGTTTGGAAAATTGTAAGCTGCTCACTGAACGTACTTATGACAGCACTGTACTTAGAATTTTTCTCAATATTATAACAATTTGCATATTTATTGAGCAATAATTGACATTTTGTATGAAATATTGATCTCAATAATGGCATTTATTGCAATGTACGCAATAAAAGTGCCTGTCTGAACATAGTGAAATAGGAGCATGGTCTGGAGTTTATATATCACCAATGTAAAGTACTGTGTTCCGTTCGTCTCTTTCGATAATAATAATAATTTTATTATGATAAAAATATTAAAAGTGCCTATCTGAACATAGTATTACGTTAAGAGGGAAAGCAAAAATCATAGCCTTAGCTCATGGATAGCCATAAAAAGCAGATTAACAACCATAAGTATGTCGAAAAGCTTACAAGAAATTAACCCTACTACAGGCATTAAGTTAATACGGTCGCCCCCCCGGAAGTCCTGGATATATAAACCGACGGCTCTAGACTCGCTAATGGGGTTGGAAGCAGCAGTGTCTACTCTGGGAAACTGGATCTGAATAGTTCTCTCCGTCTACCAGACTACTGCAACGTGTTTCAGGCGGAGGTGATGGCAATTTACCGGGCCGCTCAAAGGGGCCGCGTCACTCGCGTCTCGATCTTTTCTGATAGTAAGGCCGCAATAAGATCTTCATCGGATTTCGTGATTAACTCTAGGATCGTTAGGGAATATTGCCGCTCTCTAGAACTTCTCTCGGGGCGCTTCACCAATGTCCCTCGGGTATAGGCACAGTAAAATTTCAGGAAACTTTAGGGCTGACGAGCCTGCCAGAGCTGGTGCGCTCCTTTTGGAATCCTCTTCTGTTGAATTGGATATGCCACTTGCCTCGGTCAAGTTGACCATTGCGCGGAGGTTCTTCCGGGACGCCAACCTATCCTGGGTCAATAAGTACTCCTGCTCCATCGCAAGACTTACCTGGCCCAAGATGGATAGAAGGCGTACCAACCGATTACTTGGTCTTGGTCGTGATGTCATCTCGACTAAAGTGGCCGTGCTTACAGATCATTGCGTCATGGGTTTTCTTTTTTTTTACGCCGAGGAGTGGCAAATGTACCTAACCGCACCATAGAGGAAGTCGTCACGTCCTCCGTGTGTGGGGCCCTCACCCACTAAATCCCCCCCTCGTACCGTGGACTGTTGTTGCCATTCCGAAACTACGGTGGTATTACTTCGGAGTGGAGTCATTTTTGTCCCTTTGGCCGCCTTCATGCTCACATCCGCGTCCGGACTGCGTAATGAAGGTTGGGGAGACTTCTAATTGTCTCCACTATTCCTTCCGTCCAAGCTCCCGACTGGGACCTCGTTTGACACGTGAGCTAGTGTCATCTATGCCGACGTGCCCGCCTGCTCCGCAGCCTCCAGATCTCTCTTCTTCAGTCTCAGAATGCGCTCCACATAATTCGCCACTGAGGCCCAATTCTCTCTGCTCGCAATCATAACCCCAACAATGTTAGCGGCCGTTATCGTTCCGATCATCGACGTCAGTGCAGAGCGATAGCTCTGCCAGCGTGCACATTCGAAGATAGTGTGTTCCGCTTCATCTATAACCTCCCCTTCTTCGTAAAGGCAGTAAGGGGAGGTGGTCTTGCCCATTCTGTTGAGATATTTAATAAAATATCCGTGGCCCGATAGCATCTGTGTAACATAAAAATTTACTTCTCCAAATTTCCGACAGATCCATGACTTTATTTGCGGAATTAGTCTCGCCGTCCACCTTCCTCTATCCTTGCGTCTTGGGTAGACATGCGGAAAAAATAAGACTCCCTTCCAACGATTTCTGCAGGTCCGCTGAGGAAGAGGAGACTGTTGTTCAATTTCTTTGTCAGTACTCGTCTCTTGCTAGGTGTAGATATAGGTTATTTGGCTTCCCATTCCTTATTGGCTTAATGGAGCTATCATCTATTGACATCAAGGATAGAGGTTCGCTCATCAAACTTCTTGGCTGGTTTTCCAGTGCGGGGTAGTCGCGCTTTTCTTGCACTGCTCTTGCATTAACCAACTTCTTCCGTTTCCCTGATTTTGCTGGAACTTGGTTAGTACTGGGACTATGTTCAACCGTGTGGCATCACAACGGGCGGCTATGCGTGCTTAAGCGAGCTTTATGATATCAGAGCTACCACTACGACCTAGCCTAACAGGCATTGAATGCTTTAAATACCCAAGCATAAGTGTTCGGTAACCAGGGCTAATTACAGTTCGAAATGCGATAGTTTAATAGCCATTCCATGCAAACTCATAAGAGGAAAATTCACTGACATTTCGTTGTGAAAACTAGTAGTTCCGTTTGGACTGGATTTACATTAGCAATAATAGAGGGAGGGAGGAGGGTTTAAAGCGCCGTCTATTAAAATTGAAGGCCTAAAAGTCTGCCACTACTAATGAGTATACAAGGGTCTGGTGGTTTGAGTAGCCAAACTTCCTGACGAGTTTGCTTTGACTACCCAATAGATTTCTGTTACCAGGCAACCGTACACATGGGAAAATAATAACAACGCGACAGTGATTTCTCTTCAACATTTGCAAAGAGGCGGCGAAACACAAAATGCCTTTCAATGCGGAAGAATATTTGAAATTAAAATTTGAAAAATTGAATCGAAAGATCAACAAACATGAAATGGAACAGAGTCGGCAGCAACAAATGGAAGAAGATGAATTCGAGGAGCTAATGCTGCAGCAAAGAAAGGGTTTAGGTTCCTTAAAGGCCTCCTTGGATGATGTTGAAAGTGGTGTAAGTAACTGAAAACCCTTTAAAGTTTAATTCCTATTGCTTTCATTAGGTATTTTGAATTCCAGATTAAGCTAAGCAAACTTAAGCTGGATGTCAAGCCGATTACCAAGTCCCAACTGAGTACAGATAAACGCAAACCGCTGAGAAGGCCGAATCCGTTTATAAAAATTAAATTACAAAAGACACCCGACATTATACTCTTTGAACAGCGTAGCACTACGGCCTTGAGAGACACCGACGAGGGCCGTCTGGTTGAGCAAGACAACGAACGTTATTGGTATTTAACCGAGGGGGAAGGTAGTACACGAACACGTTTCTCAATGGAAACGCAAACTCCTATGCAGCTTACGAAAACTCGTGGCGTAAACACGGACTCAATAGCACGCAGCAATGTGGCCTCGTATGTGTCCAACTTTGAAATGTTCGATACGTACAAAGATCTTGAGAAGACCGTTCAATCGGTGGATGTCGATGGCACACAAAAAATCCAAGTGACCACCTATAAGGTGGGCGGTGTCGATCAATTTGTGGAGATTAGTAAAATGCCCACGTTTAATTTGGCTTTAATGCTTACGCTGCGCATATTGGCCGGCAATACATTTGAAAATGAGCAAAGAAGATTTCGTAATATGATAAGGCCTGATCCATTGGCCATGGAGATACACTACCGTTATAGTGTAAAACCTTTATGGTCGTATAATGTAAGCCTGACACCATTGGCCAGCCAGCCTGTAGCCGATTTAAGCTGGTGTCCTACAAATGGTGACATTTTGGCGGTTGGCTATGGTTATTTTACTGCCTCGCCTGAAGAGTTACCCAAAACAGGCAGCGTTTTTGTGTGGAACATCAAAAATCCGGTAAATCCGGAAAAAATGTATACATTCCCCGCACCCGTTGTAACGGTTGAATTCTCTCCATATACCCCACAACTTTTGGCCATTGGCCTGTATGATGGTGCCATCTATGTCTACGACATAAGTAATGTTGAACATCCGCAAATAAGCGTATCATCGCGTACAAATTCAACGGGTTGTGAGCCTATAACCTGTATTAAATGGATGCCTCATGTTAAAAGTGAGACTAGACTTTATGATTTGGAACCATTTTTAGCCTTGACACGAGATGGCATTGTCACACGCTATACAATCGTAAACAGTCCAACTTTATTGAGTTTTCAACAAATTACACTCGATCGTATTGATGGCATTGTGGAGGGCTTGAGCGTGGACGCGAAACCCTTTCGTATGGAAGCAAATCGTCATCCACAAGGTCTTTATATTTGCTTGGATCCGATACATAAAACGGTTTACTATGTCCTAACGGATGAGGGTTGTTATCATAAGTGCTCAACGAATTATCCGAATCAACATTTGGAAGTGTTGCAATTACACGAGGCCGGCGTTAATTATATGGAATTTTCACCCTGGTCACCGAAACTATATTTAACGTGTGGCAATGATTGGTAAGTTTCACTGCGGCGCGTCAGACCATATTTTGTCGTCATATTTCACGAACCCTGACTGCCGTCTATAAGCGTTATAAGGCTCTGTGAAGCAATAAGTAATTGATGCATCGTATTTACATTCAAGTAGGGACATATGACGTCATATTTATGTTCATGTATGCACTTTTATTGCGTAAATCGCAATTAACGTCAATATTGATCTCAATATTGCACATCTCAATTAATTATTGCTCAATTAAATACTAATTGTTATAATATTGAGTAAAACTTTAAATACAGCACAGTCATAAGCCTAATTAGTGACAATATTATAAGTAACCGAACACTTCCTGTTGACATTTCAGCTGACAAGCAAAAAAAAAAAAACAATGTTGTTGAAACAACCAGCTGTTTTGTTTATCAGCTGTCAAATGAATATTGAGTAAGCTGAATATTACGCATATTTATTATATCTGAACGGCTAAAATAAGTCGCCGTGGTCTAGTGGGTAGTGTGTTGGCTTATTAGACAAAAGGCCCGGGTTCGTATCCCAGGTCAGACATCAAAACGAAAAAATACTTCTTCGACGACTTCCTCTTAGCAGATTTCTGGCAAAAGACTCTGAGAGTAAAAATTGCCATGAAAAGCTTCTCAAAAAAAATCTGTCGTTCGGAGTCGACTTTAAACTGTAGGTCCCGCCGCCACTCATGCATAAAATTAACGCACACAACATAAGTGGTGTGAGAAGCTAGGGCGTAAACCTGACTGAAGGGTTGTAATGGCCAATTATGTATGTGTATGAACGGCTAAAATTTTATTCTCAATTAACCGAATATTGACTCAATTAAATTGCATACGTGAACATAGTATAATACTAGACTGAACTGTTAATCATTTAAGCGAGGGCATATGACATCCTATTTTAGGGAGATTAAATTAAGAAAACCGGGCTAAATTGTTAAAAATTTAAGCGAGGGCATACGAGGTCATATTTATGGAGACCAAATTAAGAAAACCGGGCTAAATTGTTAAGCATTTAAGCGAGGGCAAATGACGACACATTTATGGAACTTAAAATAAGAAAACCGAGCTGAATTATGAATCATTTAAGTGAGGCCATCACGAGTGCAAAGAGTCGTTAAGGAGTTTTGGACCGGACTGTATCCGTCTATGCTGGGTTCCTGGTCACAGCGGAATACTGGGCAATGAGACGGCGGATGCCTTCGCTAGGTTAGGTTCGCTTTCAGTAATTTGACAGTTGGTCTTGACTCCCCAGTCTGCCACCTCTATGGCCTCATCGATGGATGGGTCAGGAGGGAAGAGCAGAGACGTTGGGGGAACGGATCGGGTTGTTCTGTTTGAAGGCGCTTATGGCCTGTTGTGGACAGCAAGAGGACAGAGTGGCTACTGGACTTAGTTAAGGCCAGCTTAAGGTTGGTTTAGCGGTTTTATCACGGGGCACTGCGAGATTAGGTCGCTGACGGGGATCTGGAACAGATCCCAGCCGGACTATTGCAGGGTATGTTGCGATGAGGAGGAGTTAGGGACTGTCGAACATCGCCTCTGCAACTGCTCAGCCCTTGGTAGGTTGAGGTTGAGGACCCTTGGCAGGGCCTTCTTTGAGAACTTGAGTTCTGTGTCGAGAGCCGACATCAAGGCTCTCCACAGATTCATTAGCAGCTTGGGCTGGTTGAAAGGTGCTAGGGCTTCATAAGTGTAGTCGCACTCTCAACCTCTATTGTTTTGTGTCTGTTTCTTTACATTACTCCGTTTCCCATTCTCCCTCCCCTTCCCTACATTCCTATATCCTCCATTTCCTTCCTCACGTAAGGACAATGTACAATGGGTCAATTTCGGCCTCTGAATACTGTACTTGTCTTGACCGACAGGTGCACTTCCTCTAACCTAACTTAACCTAAGCAAGGCCATATGACGTCACATTTATAGGAACTAAATTAAGAAAACTGGGCTAAATTGTTAATCATTTAAGGGAAGACATATGACGTCATATTTATGGAGACTAAATTATGGAAACCGGCCTGAATAGTTAATCATTTAAAAGAGGGCATATTAAGTCATATTTATGGAGACTAAATTAAGAAAACCGTCATAGGGCTTATGATGTCATATTTAGGGGGAGACTAAATTAAGAAAATCGTGCTGAATTGTTAAGCGTTTAAGCGAGGGCATATGACTACACATTTATGGAGCCTAAAATAAGAAAACCGGGTATGAATCGTTTAAGCGAGGCCATATGATGTCACGTTAATAGGGCCTAAATTAAGAAAACGGGGCTGAATTGTTAATCATTTAAGGGACACATGACGTCATATTTATGGGGACTAAATTAGGAAACCCGGACTGAATAGTTAATCATTTAAAAGAGGGCATTTGACGTCATATTTACATACATACATAACTAGCCATTACAACCCTTCAGTCAGGGTTACGACCTAGCTTCTCACACCACTTATGTTGTGTGTGTTAATTTTATACATAAGTGGCGGGACCTACAGTTTAAAGTCGACTCCGAAAGACAGATTTTTGAGAAGCTTTTCATAGCAATTTTTTACTCTCAGAGTCTTTGCCAGAAATCTGCTGAGAGGAAGTCGCCGAAGAAATATTTTTCGTTTTGATGTCTGACCTGGGATACGAACCCGGGCCTTTCGTCTAATAAGCCAACACACTACCTACTAGACCACGGCGACTGTCATATTTATGGAGATTAAATTAAGGAAACCGGGCTCATTTAAACGAGGGCATATGACCTCCAATTTTGGGGAGGACTAAATTATCAAAACCAGGCTAAATTGTTAAACATTTAAGCGATTTTATTTTAATTTCTTTCCCATTTTACCAGGTGCATACGTATTTGGCTGCTTGGCATACAGAAACCATTGCTAACATTGAAATACCATATGGCACCTGTACACACAGCCAGCTGGAGTATTACCCACTCAACTATAATAGTGGCACTGTATCGTAACTCTCTTGATGTATGGGACTTAAAACGTAGCATTTTAAAGCCGGTATCATCTGTAACCGTAGATCGGGAACCCTTTTATACTACATTTAAGTAAGAATTTAAAAATTTTCTTTAAAAAAAAACTTTTCTTTTGGAGTTTTTTTCTTTGTGTGTGTTTAGACTTACGCTTTGTGGCCGTAGTGCAGCAGTGGCGAATACTAAAGGCAATGTAGAGATGTTGGCTTTCGAGGATATGCCATTCTCACCACATTTCCAGTATGAACATTTGGAGAAAACTTTGTTGAAGTTATTGGCTAATGACCACGACCGTTTAGGGGATGTTAAAAGTGTGGGATATTTTGGTTATTAAAGCAGCAGCAGCATCTCATACACAAAGTGTACGTACGTACGGACGTATGTATATGAGGGATTAAGAAGAAAAAGCAAAAATAATTATTATTTTATGAATTCGAAAAAGATATGGAAAGATATGTATGGTCGTCTGTCTGTCTCCTGTATGCCTATAGTGGTGAAATTTAGCGTTTTTATTTGATAGGAAAACAATCATCTGGTCTCTGTCTGCATGGACGCTGTTGATGGTGAAAAATACCTTTAAAATATGACCGAGAAAAAAAAGAAGAAGAAGAAAAAAATTACAATAAAATTTTGTATAAAATCATTTAGACATCTACCCCCTCCCTCACCCTCTGTGCCCACTCCCTGCCGTTGTCTATTGACCGGCACACTTGCTGACTTTCTTTGCCTGTGTGCCAACAAACAAACTCAGGCCCAGAAAGCCCCCCTCCAAAATAAAAAAACAAACAAAAAATGGAAAAAAATTGAAAAACAAGAAAAAGATGAAAAGAAAAAAAGAATAAAGAGAAGAGAAGAAATAAAATATCAAATTTCACTCACTCAAAATAAAGGCTTTTTTTCGTTAATCGACGGGAAAAGAAGAAGAAAAAAAAATTTTTTTCAAATTCCTTTCTTTTTTTCGGAGAATTTGTAAAGGAAACATGCGCTTGATTGTGGCACAGGACACACGGCACACAACACAACACACACACACACACAAATAAAGAAAAAGAGGAAGAAAAAAATGGAAAAAAATGTATGGAAAATACTACTCAATTATATATTTGAAGAGCCAGCCAGCCACCATACCAAAACCAAAAAGCAAAAAGAAGGAGAAATAAAAAGAGGAAGAAAAGTATGGAAAATTATTCCCTGCGTTTATTAAAATACAAGCAAGAGCCATGAAAAATCCATAAAAATTGTTGAAAAGAATGAAAAAAAATTTTGCGGCAATCAGTTTGATTTTGTCGGTATGCATCCAGTGTTGGAAACGTGACATACATTGGAGATCATCAAAGAGTATTCGAAAATATGAGATGCGAATCGAATCATAATACTCTTAATGTCTAATAACTTATACGCACTCATACTTATTTAAATATCATGAAACGAACTTTTTACTCGTATTCAAAGTTTGAAGAGTACTCATCATAGAATCATACTCAACAACCAACACGTATGATGTTGTTGATTTCTTCACTCCGTAATGCTATGTTCAGACATGCACTTTTATTAAATCATTATTCGGTTTATTGAGAACAATATTTTTAGCGTTCAGACATATAATATACGAAAATTTATTTGACAGTTGATTGCTTTAACAAAATTGCTTTTAATTTAATCGCGAAAATTAGTGCCAAAAAAAATTTTTTTTAGAAAAAATGGAAAACAATTTAACATTTGAAAAGGTATTGCTAATGATTAACCGAAACGCCGAGCTGTTGGGGTTAATAGGAACTACATGTGACTCCAAAGTGGTTTTCCACAGAAGGATGAGAAATAAAAATTTGATCATTTTGGTTAACTTGCAGAAAAGAAAGCTTTTGCTTATGACACTGTCGTTGTTTACATTTGAGTTGTTAAATATCAATAGAAAGTGTTCGGAAAAATGTAAGGTAATGCTTACTGAACATACCTATGACAGTGTTGTATTTAAAGTTTTAATCAATATTATAACAATTTATGAATTTATTGCGCAATAATTAATTGAAATTTTATATGAAATATTGAGATCAATAATGCCGTTTATTGCGATTTTCTCAATATAAGTGCATGTCTGAACATAGTTTTTGTGCCTTAGGAGGTGGTAAATCTTCAAAGATACCTTTGTTCCTACAAAAGCATGCACGATTCACCATCACTGGTGTCTACGTACTACCCCACCCCTACTCTCCGACCATTTTCCCACCCGCGGGACTGCCGTAAGGTATTACTTCCCGGGGGGCTGATTAGCTCGAAAGCTTTATCAATTTATATTAAATTTCGTCTTCGTTCCTCCAACCTTCGGAGTACTATCATTACTTCCGCCATTTTCTGGCTGTATTGGCTCCATAGCGTCCTAGAATTCAACAGCTCCTCCATGAGCCGGTTTGGTCCTAATCTAGTTTCTCCGGGCCATCTAAATCTGGGGCAGCGTACTAAAATATGCTCCGCATCTTCCTCTTCATCTACACAGTTTGGACATATAGGGGAAGTATTAAGTCCAAATCTGTGCAGATACTTCTGAACATAGTATAACTCAACATATGTGCACACGAATCACAAAATAAGTATGAATCGCACACGAACACTAAAATATTCGCTAGAAGGTTGTGTGCTTGTCTGCCTTGTCTTTTTTGCATATAAAGGGTGATTTTTTAAAAGCTATAGGAAAATTTTTCAAAAAAAACCATAAAATTCAGAAAAATTCATGAAATCTTTATTTGAATCATAATTGGCCATTACAACCCTTCAGTCAGGATTACGACCTAGCTTCTCACACCGCTTATGTTGTGTGCGTTAATTTTATACATAACTAGCGGGACCTACAGTTTAAAGTCGACTCCGAACGACAGATTTTTTTTGAGAAGCTTTTCATGGCAATTTTTACTCTCAGAGTCTTTTGCCAGATATCTGCTGAGAGGAAGTCGCCGAAGAAATATTTTTTGGTTTTGATGTCTGACCTGGTATTCGAACCCTGGCTAGTTTAGCTAATCGCAATATTCCATATCATGGAGATTGTGAAGATTTTTATTAACGAATGACTTTTGTCCTCTTCTGGGCGCGGTTAATAAGTTTGAAAACGGGCCTCATGACAGCTACGGATGGGAAGCGCAATGGGATGAGATTCGCGTATAAGGTGCTTCATATGCACATCAAGCATTTATTTGTTCAATTGCTCTTTCACGAAAGAGTCCAGTCGTGAAAGGTTGCTGGGATGTCGTAAGACAACGATGATAACCGTCTACTAGACTACGATGGCGGTCTACTAAACTACAACGACGATCTACTAGACGATAGCGCCTGACTGCTATACTACGACGCCTGTCACTTAAACTACGACGGCGATCTACTAGACTACGACAACTGTCAACTAGACTACGACGACGGTCTACTAGAATGCGACGACGGTCTACTAGACTACGACAACGATCTACTAGACTACGGCGACGATCTACTAAACGACAGCGCCTGTCTGCTACACTACGACGCCTGTCTATTAAACTACGACGACGATCTACTAGACTACGACAACTGTCTACTAGACTACGACGATTGTCTACTAGACTACGACAATTGTCTAGTAGACTAGGGCGACTGTTTAGTACGACGACGATCTACTAGACTACGGCGCCTGTCTGCTATACTACGACGCCTGGCTATTAAACTACGACGGCGATCTACTAGACTACGCCAACTGTCTACTAGACTGCGACGATGGTCTACTAGAATGCGACGAAGGTCTACTAGACTACGACAACGATCTACTAGACTACGGCGACGATCTACTAAACGACAGCGCCTGTCTGCTATACTACGACGCCTGTCTATTAAACTACGGCGACGATCTACTAGACTACGACGATGGTCTACTAGAATACGACAACGATCTACGAGACTACGACGACGATCTACTAGACGACAGCGTCTGTCTGCTATACTACGACGCCTGTCTATTAAACTACGACGGCGATCTACTAAACTACGACAACTGTCTACTAGACTACGACGACGATCTACTAGACGACAGCGTCTGTCTGCTATACTACGACGCCTGTCTATTAAACTACGACGGCGATCTACTAGACTACGATAACTGTCTACTAGACTACGACGGCGATCTACTAGACTACGACAACTGTCTACTAGACTACGACGATGGTCTACTAGACTACGTCGACGGTCTACTAGACTACGACGACGGTCTACTAAACTACGTCGACGGTCTACTAGACTACGACAACTGTCTAGTAGACTACGACGACTGTTTAGTAGACTGCGACGACTGTTTAGTAGACTGCGACGACTGTTTAGTAGACTGCGACGATTGTTTAGTAGACTACGAAAACTGTCTACTCAATTACGACGACCGTCTACTAGACTACGACGACCGTCTACTAGACTACGACGACCGTCTACTAGACTACGACGACCGTCTACTAGACTACGACGACCGTCTACTAGACTACGACGACCGTCTACTAGACTACGACTACTGTCCACCAGACTACAATGCTTTAACATATCTTTTTGACCTGAAAATTCCATGCCCAGAATTATCAACTAATTAGCCGCATAGATCTAATAGGTAGGATGCTGGCTTATTAGACATGAGGCTATGGGTACAAGCCCTGTCTGAGAAATCTCTAGCAAAACGAAGAATTTTTTCTTCATCAATTTCTGTCTGCATTTATATTTCATTTACGTCTTCTATTCATTTCCAGTGTAAATCTAATTACTTTGCATTCAGTCACGTTATCATCACTGACACAGAGGCCTACAGTCTTGTGAGTAGCACAGGCAGCACACGAGTATAAGAGTGCGTGGCGAACGGGTCTGTGCATGTATGACTGGCTCTGCATATGTCATGTGCATGTGTATGTATTGTATGTTGTTGTTGTTGTGGTGTTGTATTGTGCTGTTATCATTATGAGATTGATAAAATTTAACATCATCATCATCATTATTAATATTACAACACTCTCACCCACACATACACACTATATGTATGTATGTATGTGTGTGTGTATATGTATTCTAATATATTAGTTGGTGGAATTGAGAATAAAAATGTTCAAAGAATACATGCATGTATGCCCACTAGTGGGGAGTATTTGCCGAGAGTGTATAATTGAAATTTAAAAAAAAATCCTTTCCTCCTAGAAAAATTTTATTTGTTAAGTAAACTTGAGTAATACAATCGGTGACTCTGTGATGAAACTTTACAGTAAGAACATGAAGTTTTTATTAAAACAGAGGCTGTATATGTCACATCGATTTGAATTATTCGTTCTGAAGTCGTCGCAGTGTAGTATTAATAATGTGTTGGCTCATTAGACGTGGGACCGTGGTTCAAAACTTAGCTGAGACATTTCAAACAAATCGAAATATGAAAAAATATTTCCTCAATGACTTCTTCTGGCAAAAACTCAAAGAGTGAATAAAAATGCCATGAAAAATTTCGCAAAAAATCGTCACTAAACTGTAGATCCCGCCACTCATGCATAAAACTAACACACACAACTTGGGTAGTGTGAGAAGCTAGGTTGTTATCCTGACTATTTCAGCTGAGCTAATTGAAACAAACCGTCTTAACAGTCTTCTTGCAATAACTCTGAGAGAACAAATAAAATTGCTATGAAAAGTTTCTCTAAAATAGACAGTAAACTGTAGATCACGCCCACTTATGGATAAAATGAACACATACATACTTGGCTGGTGTCAGAAACTAGGTTGTTATCTTGGCTAAATGCTTGTATTGACCAATTAAATAAGTAAGTACAGTGCAGAGTAACCTTTTTTGAACCAATTTTACGACTTCACCTCAGCAGATTTCTGCCAGAAACTCTGAGAGTAAATAAAAATTGCCGTTAAAAGTTTCGATCAAAAATCTGTCATTCGGAGATGACAGGGGAGTCTACCCCTACTCATGTATACAAATTAACGCACACACCAAAAATGGTGTGAGGAATTAGGCCAAAAATCCGGACTGAAGGGTTGTAATGACCAACTATGTATGTATGAACCAATTTTGCGCAGTTTTTGGCCTCAATGGCTTACAACTGAGCAACCAACTGCTAAATATGATTTCCATAGAGACAATGGGGATCGAAATTCAATGGAGATCTGGATCATGTTCTTAGAAAGCCAACAGAAGATGAAGAAAGTGTATTTGATTTGATTATGTTCCTAGAAAGCTGATAGAGGATTGAATGAAACCCTTATGGGGTTCATATGATGCATAGTGAATAGACTACGAAAATAATGTCCTGAAGGCACCTAAGAGAGGATTCATTACCAACCTACAGTGTATTGCAGCCAACTTCAGGTTGTTATCATTTGTAAGCCGCTCGTCTGACATTTGACAGATTTATTCCAGTGGCAATTCATTTTATTATTTACAAGCTTACAAAAGCATTTTGATCTATTGCATTGAGAAAAACAAGTTATTCGTGATGGAATTCAAGCATGATAGTGTGATTGCTTTATATTTGGTTGGAAAACCACAGGAGGCTATCGTTAGAGCCCTCCAGCATTTAAATCTGATTTAATCTTTTGTTTTTCGCGCCACGATACTGGCAGTGTTCTATTGCGTCCAAAAGGTGGACGAAAAATTAAACGGTAACACCAGAAATGATCCGAAAAGTGAAGGCTAGATTTAATCGAAATCCAAGCCGCAGTGGTAGAAAAATCCTCGTGAGCTCAACATATCGCGAGAACGGATGCTACACATATTGAAAAAAGGGCTTGGACTAAAGCTATTGAAGTTCCAAAAAGTGTAAGAGCTCACCAAGAGCTAAGGAGTTACTTCGCTTGCATGAAAGTGGCCAGTCATCGAATTTGGGTTTCTTCGATGAGAAGCCATTCCAAATTGAGCAGTTTGTGAACAAAAAAAATGATCGGGTTTACTTGTAAAAAGAGGTCAGCTGAAAATTTACACCTGCGATTGGCCACTAGATCTCAAGCGCCGCCGATGGTAATGGTGTGGGCCATCGTAACGACCGATGGTAGCTCCCCGCTCATATTCATCGTTCGTGAGGTCAAAATAAATGCCGAATATTATCGGGAAAATGTCTTAAAGACAATATTGAAGCCCTGGGCAGACAAAGATTTCGGTCGCAGACCATGGACATTCCAACAGAACTTAGCACCACCGTACTCAGCACGCGTAAGCCAAGAATGGCTTTCTTTCCTCATTTCTACTGCACATTGGGGCCACCAAAATCTTCGGATCTCAATCCGTTGGCCTTTTACGCCTGGGGCATTTTGGAGAGTAAGGTTCTGACTAAAAAATACCAAAATGTCGATCATCTCAAGACAGCGCTTTGCCGGGGATGGGCCAAAATACCGCAGAGCCACTTTCGTGCAGCCTGTTATGGCTTTGTTGGCCGTTTGAAGGCCATAATTCGTACCAAAGGTGGCCAATTCAAACAAATCTAAATTGATTCTAAAATTTTATATTATTTTCAACATTTTTTTGCTTTTGAACAATAAAATTAAAAAAAGAAATTAAAAAATATAGCGCTTTACTTTGTTGCATTATATATCAGCCACCCTGTAGTGAATAGACTAAGAAAACAATATCTTGTAGTCACCTAAGAGAGGATTCTTTACCGCCTTAAGATCGTTCTACGTGAATTTTTCCATCGAATATCTGGTCCTTTTGGTTGTAGAAGACCTCTCAGTTTTCTTTTCTTAATGCCCTTCATTCAAATTTAAATTTGGTATACAAAATACAAACGATTATGGTGTTAAACGTAAAAAAGACGAATAAAAACTTTCTAATTTCTAATAATCAAACCAACAATGCGTCTACGAAAGCAGAAATTAATCGCGATAAAAAAATCAAGAAAAAAACGAAACAAAAACGCATTTAAGGTCACAGGATTCCAAAAATATTTGAATATTTCATGTTAAAAATAAATTTAAATGCGACTTAGATTTTATAATAACAACATGGCGATATTTCCGTTACAAATACACACTCATACATATATACACATACATACGTCCTTGTATTTATAAAATCCTGGCAATTAAAATTATAAACAAACAAAAAAAACAAACACCACCAGAAAACAATAAAAAAAAAAACGGGGGGAAAAACGTAATAAAAATTAAAAACAAAAACAAAATCTTTCGATTATTTTAGTTGAATTAGTAGGAATTTTTTTCTTCTTCTTCTTAATTGTTTTTGTAAATATTTGTTAAGCAAAACAACAAAAAAACCAAAAAAAAATGTTTTTAAAAGCGAAAATTTAGGTCACAATGTTAAAACGGAAAGCGATTTGTGGGAAATAAATGCTAAAGAATGGGGGGAGGGGGGCTGTTTTAAATCTCCCTTTCAAGTGAAACGTTCCTTAAAATTTTATTGAAATTAAATTCTCAAATATGAATGGAGGACATTATACTTTATATTACGCCTCCATGTGTACATATTTAGGTCACTTAGCTTTGGAACAAGGAGATAGGAGAACGCTTTTTATAATCCTCTGCGCTAGCGATCTGCGGTTAAGCTAGTTTAAAAAAGCAACCGCCCTAATGGGCGTAAAGTATTTGAGTCCTATATAATATCGTTGTAACACAGATACCCCACCTACTTTACCATATAATTAAAGCTTCTGGGTGGTATTCTTCAACCATCCCGACAGTCTTATGAAGGGGTACGAATTTTACTTAAATAGCCTTTGGCTAGACAAGATTTCTACTTCTTTGGTTTCCAAGCTTTGGACGGACAACATGTTTTTCACTAAATTCTAAGTGTTCAAAAATTCTATTCCTCAAGTTCCAAGGCACCGGAAAATGGCAGAAATGATTTTTTTGGGGCACTTCTTCAACGTCGTTACAGTTTTTGTAGAAGTCATTATGAGGTATTCCCAAACTCCTGACACGAGCATCCAAAGGACCATGACGGCCCAAATCTGCATAGTGCTACCAGAAGAATCAAGTCCCATCTTATCTTTGCAAACCTACAGATGAGTGTGTCTATCTCACATAGAAATTCATTTGAATTTTCCATGGTGCATGCTTTAGCAAGTAAGTCGCCGTTGTCTAGTAAGTAATGTGTTGGCTTTGTAGACGTGAGGCCACGGTTCAAACCCTAGATCAGATATAAAATTGCCATAAAAAATTTCTCAAAAAAAAATCTGTCGTTTGGAATCGTTTTTATCAAATTAACACATACGTTCTGCTTCAAGAACCTTCATTACACCGATTGCTTGCGCATATAAAAAGACAAAATGAAGCAAGCAACAGGTAGTAAGAACTCAGTCAGCCTTGTGTGAAGTCACGTTGCGTGTGAAAAGAACAGTCGTGGTTTGAAGATATTCGTTCTGAGCAAAATAGTTGTAGTTATTGTTGTATACGTTGTATAAGTTGGAAACAGTGGCACACATAAATAGTGAGTACAATAAAGAGTTTAATAGAAGCCAAATACACTAATACCCCGGTTTGCGTCGCCTCGTTCTGCGTCTGCTTCGAAGTTCTTTTCAAAATTTCTTTGATTTCGAAGTTGCATCGTTTTTGTTTCAGTTTGCGTCGCATGTTTCGATGTTGCGTCGTTAGTGCTTCGATTTGCGTCGTTAATATGAAAATTTTCGTACAAAGCTAAAACAGAAAAAGGGAATTTCCCGTTTAAATCTAGTGCAAATTCGAAGTTGTGCCTTTTTAAAATTACTGTGATTTGAAGTTGCATCGTTTTTATTTCAGTTTGCGTCGTTAATATGAAAATGTTTCTACAAAGCTCAAACAGAAAAAGGGAATTCTCCGTCTAACGTAAATACATACATACATATCGCCCCTTTAATGCAACATAGTCTCATCTCAAAAAAAACTTGAACTTGGCAAAATGCGATTTAAGTTTTCAAGACATAAAGGTTCAATTAGTCGTGACGTTAACCATAACCATATAAATCAGCTGTTTTAACCAACTTTGTGGACATCACTGTTTTCGATTATAGGTGACTTGCTATAGTCATAACGATAACCATATGTACCAATTGAATTTTGGTTTTTTGCCATAACCATAAACAGCTGTTTGCTGAATTTACACATTTTTTTGTTTACTTTTGTACTTTTGAAAAATGCTATGTGCAACTAACGTAAACAGCTGTTTATGGCCATGGCAGCACTGATTGCTGCTAATAGTAAATTTACGGTTATGGATAATGTTACGACTACAGCGTTATGGTAAAGTCACGACTAATTGAACCTTAAGTCCTATGATCTAATTGCCGCAAACACTTTTTGCTATAATTTCGGTTCAGCTTGGGATATAAAACTGATTTTTTTCCCCCAACATGTACAGAAAATCTAAAAGAGCAGGTTTGCTTAAGTAACTACAAATTTTTAATTTTTTGCGATATGACTACGTTGCAATAAAGGAGCGATATGTATTTATGTTGTCTGATGGTTGCAAGTTGTAGATCGTTAGTATATTAAATATTTTTTTTTGTTGAAAAATCCATTCTTTCAGCTAAAATTATGAATCTCGGAGCCAATTAAATGAAAATCAATAAAAATGTATGGGAAATCGTGCTTCGTTTTGCGTCGCGTTTCATCCGGCCCTATTAGCGACGCAAACCGGGGTATTAGTGTACAATTTTTTTTTTTTTTTTGATCGCCCTGGACGCTAGACGCTACATACACACATACATAATTGGCCATTACAACCCTTCAGTCAGGATTACGGCCTAGCTTCTCACACCACTTATGTTGTGTGCGATAATTTTATGCATGAGTGGCGGGACCTACAGTTTAAAATCGACTCCGAACGACAGATTTTATGAGAAAATTTTCATGCTAATTTTATTTATTCTCAGAGTTTTTGCCAGAAATCTGCTGAGAGGAAATCGCCGAAAAAATACTTTTTGTATTTTGTTTCGATGTCTGGCCTGGGCCTGGCCCGCTAGACACTACGCGCGCTAGGCTATTAGCGTGAGGATCGTGGGTTCGATTCCCACCAGAGGCTCTGGTCTTTCATTGAATCCAATACTTTATTCCGATGTATTAAAGTAGACTTGGAGTGTGGAATTGCGAGGCAAATACCTTGAATTTAGTAGAAGAGAAATCCATTTTATTCTCTATGAGGATATCATCTTGAGGAATACCAACTAAGCATGCATTTGTACTGACATACATATGACAACCCAAAATATTTTTACAGAAGATGTTTCATCTAAATACAGAAGGTGAAATTGATTCCAAAAGTAGGAAGGTAATGGCGACTGGAGTTTTCTTTGTCCATAAACCTTAGAAAAGTAAAACAATTATCTTGGAATTCCTGGTAAAAGATCTCATGAACAGAAGAAAACAAAAAATTCAGCTTCCCTCAGTAGAATAATGCACGTGTTTGGGCAACAGTACTACGGCAAACTGCAAATTAATTACAATCATCCTACTCCTAGACATTACTTCTAGCGCTAACTAACTGTTTATGACCTAGCAATTGTTTGTTAATAAATAAAGAAATGCTTATACTATGTTCAGACATGCACTTTTATTGCGTCAATATACGGTTTATTGAGAACAATATTTTTAGCGTTCAGACATATAATCTACGAAAATTTATTTAACAGCAAAACAGCTGATTGCTTCAACACAATTGCTTTTAATTTAATCGCGAAAATTAGTGCCAAAAATATTTTTTTTTGGAAAAAATGGAAAACAATTTAACATTGGAAAAGGTATTTGCTAATGATTAATCGAAATGCCGTTAATGTTGGGGTTAACAGGGACTACATGTGACTTCAAAGTGGTTTTCCTTAGAAGGATGAGATATAAAAATTTGATCATTTTGTGGGTAACTTGCAGAAAAGAAAGCTTTTGCTTATGGCACTATCGTTGTTTACATTTGAGTTGTCAAATATCAATAGAAAGTGTTCGGAAAAATGTAATATGCTCACTGAACGTACTTATGACAGTGTTGTATTTAAAGTTTTAATCAATATTATAACAATTTATGAATTTATTGCGCAATAATTAAACGAAATTTTATATGAAATATTGAGATCAATAATTACGTTTATTGCGATTTACGCAATAAAGTTGCATGTCTGAACCCAGTATTACAAGACAATTTATTTAAAATACAATGTGAAACAATTTTTATTACACGATTTAAAGCCAGAAGTTCTATAATTATTGAAGCAACAGTGACTGACTGCACTACACTGCACAGTGACACACAGTGAATACATTTGTAAGCTAATTTTGCGTTTTTTTTTTGTTGCTTGCTTCTTATGAAAATCACTAGTTTATGAAACTTTTTAGCTTTTATTGTCCTTTGGACACACCGGCATGCATACATAAACCGTTATACATCCATCATACACACGAAAAGCTGAAGAGAGTAAAATGTAAACAAAATAAAAAGTTAATATAAAAATAACAACAACAACAAGAACAAGAACACAAAAACAAACAAATACACAGAGAGAATGAAAGAAAGTAAGCAAGTAAGTAACACACATGCAAACAAACAAGAAAAAATTTACAATTCATAAATGTGTAGTACAAGAGTAGATCCCAGCCGCCAGGGTATTGTGGGTGAGTGTCTTTTAGTCTCACTTGCTCTCTCTCTCCCTCTTTATCTCTAGCTAACAAATGAAAAGAAAAAAAAAAATATCAAGAAGAAGAAAAAACAAAACCCAGGGTGGTGAAAATATTTATTCGTTACTGTAAGCAGTAGTTGTAGTTGTAGTAGTAGTATTGGTGTCGTGTTGTTATTATAATAAATACTCAGAGACAGTAGTAGTATCGTATTTACTATGTGTGGGTGTGTAACAAAAGCAATAACAACATAACGGCAAGTAAATAAAGAGACGACGACGAGTGTGTGCAGTTGGAAAAATTATTTTTTTTTTGTGTGTGTGCTCTCGCATCCTTTTATTTTGGATGTTTTACGGCTTAAAAAAGACTCAAGGCGGAAAATTCAAATCAGTCTACAGAAAACGCGTACGTGAAACAGAAGTAGCCGGTCGTGGCTACACTTTCGGCGTGTAAATTTTTTTTGTCGGTATGATAAACAAGTGATACACCCTGTAAAAGTTCTGTAAGTTTTAAATAACCAAGTTAAGAAAGTAAACAAACAAAAATAAAAAGGAAAAATAAATTTTTTTTTTTAATTAAATTAAAAAGGGATAAACAAAACACAAACTGCCAAAAATAAAAAATAAAAAAAAAAATAAGAAATAATGGTTCTTAAGAAAATATAAAAAAAAAAAATTTTTCAAAATAAAACAACAACAAAAAATATAAAGAAAAAAAATTTAACATATGGACCATTTTTATTTTAAGGATAATTAATTAAGTTTCATACACACACATACTACAACATAAGGTGTATGTATGTATATGTGGCAATGTGTATGGCTAAGTGTGCATTTGTGTAAGTGTGTACTTGAGTAAGGATGTTTTTTTTTGTTCATAAATAAAAAAAATAGAGAGAGAGAGCGAGAGAGAGTGAGTGAGAGCATCAGCAGCAGCATAAAAGAAAGCTAAAGCAAAAGAAAAAGAAAGAGAGAGCGAAAGCGCAAGCTATTAAAACAAAGTAACAAAGTGTTAGTGAATAAGCACATGAGCATTTAATAAAAAAAAACACGGAAAAAGAGAGAAAGAGAGCATTTAAATTACTCACACAGTGTGAATGACACTTTTATAACGAAAAAAAAAGTTTTGAAAAAAAAAAAAAAAAGAAATTTAATTTAAAATTAAAAGAAAAATAAAAACAATCCTTCAAAAATGCTTAAACTTTTGCCCAAATTAAAAACGCGCAGTAAACGCCATATTAAAACCAGAAAAAAAAACCAAGAAACTTTAAATAAATACATATAAAGACAGGAGAGAAAGAGGAGAACAGAACTATTAAATACAATATAACGGTTAATAAAAAAAAACACAATAACAGCGACAAACCACCGCTCATTTACTTTATATTGAGTGGCATACAATTTCACAATAAAAAATAATAAAAAAATAATTAAAAAATAAAAAAAATAATAAAAAAATAAAAAAAAATAAAAAAAAATAATAAAAAATAATAATAAAATAAATTAATAAAAATAAAAAAAGAAGGAAAAACCTTTAAAATAAATACAAAAAAAAAATTTAAATCTTTAAGTGTTTTAAAAGTGCAAGAAACAACAAAAAAAAAAAATAATAAAAAAACCAAGTCATGACGACAACGTCATTAATAGTTGTATTGACAATGTTGCCAAGTGGTTTATTACATCAACTATTGTTACAGCAATTAAGAAACTCTTTTGATATACATTTACAGTTAAATTATAAAAGGACTACTAAGCCTAGAGACATTGTGAGTCCCCCCCAAATCTGTTTATAATTTTTTTTGAATAAAAACAACAGCATCCATATTCCTATAAAATAAAAATAGAATATAATTTATAAATAAATTAATCAATAAAGCTCTACTACTACTACTACTACTCCTCTATTATTATATATAAAATATAAAAAACCCCTCCTCTGTCCTTACAAAAAAAAAATAAATATTAAAAAAAATTTTAAAAAATAAACAAAAATTGGCTTAAAAATTACAACAAAAAAAATTTTTTTTTTTTAAACGAAATTGAACTTCAAATCAAAATCCAAATAAAAACAATAAAAATTAAAACAATTATTATCCCTTGCTTGCTGTAAATAATACCTATGTATACTACATATATTATTATTATTATTATATACGATACATAAACCATATAATATAACCTTATATACAAATTTATTTACTCTATATATGTATAACATATTGTACATAGAATATATATACACAATTTATATAGAGAACTGGCTTTGCATCTATTATTACATGCATTTAAGCGCCTAAAATTAGGCAGCTTTAATCATTTTTTACAATATATATTGCATATTTTTAGGAGAATCTTTATAAAAAAACTGCCTTCATTTAGATAAAAGAAAAATAAAAAAATAAAAAAAATAAAATAAAAAAATTTGCCTAAATATATGCAACATTTCTTAGATTAAATGAAAATTATTGAAATTTACATTATTTTACTATTTAAAGTAGTCAAAATATTTTAATATTGAATCATTATTATGGAAATTTACTTCAGATGATTTGGATTTTATTTTCAATTCGTTGACTCTTCTACAGGGTGATTAAAATTGCCTAAATATATGCAACATTTCTTAGATTAAATGAAAATTATTGAAATTTACCTTATTTTGCTATTTAAAGTAGTCGAAATATTTTACTATTGTATCATTATTATGGAAATTTACTCCAAATGATTTGGATTTTATTT
The DNA here is from genome assembly GCA_014635995.1 of Sarcophaga peregrina. Lineage (NCBI taxonomy): Eukaryota > Metazoa > Arthropoda > Insecta > Diptera > Sarcophagidae > Sarcophaga > Sarcophaga peregrina. The sequence continues at coordinate 87,031,655 of CM025792.1, read as the reverse complement.
TCAAATCGTTGACTATTCTACAAGGTGATTAAAATTCCCTAAATATATGCAACATTTCTTAGATTAAATGAAAATGAGTGAAATTTACATTATTTTGCTATTTCAAGTAATCAAAATATTTTAATATTGAATCATTATTATGGAAATTTACTTCAAGTAATTTGGATTTTATCTTCAATTCGTTGACTCTTCTACAAGGTGCTTAAAATTTGCCTAAATATATGTAACGTTTCTTAAATTAAATGAAAATTATTAAAATCTATATTATTTTGGTATTCAATTCGGTGACTCTTCTAAAATAAGCTTAAAATTGAAGGATATGATCGAAGATTTGCAAATATTGCCTCATCCAATCCAATAAACTTGTTTACAAATTATAGCACTGCAAAAATATACCAACAAACACCACAAGAATAAATGTAAACAAAATACACAAACAACAATAATGTAAACAACGCTGTTTACATTTATAGAGATCTTGAGAATGCGAAGCCACGAACATTTGCCTTCAAAAACATTTATCAGACTGTCTAGGTTAGGTTAGGTTAGAGGACGTGTACTTGTCAATTCTGACAAGTAAAGTACTCGGTGGTCGAATTGACCCATTGTACTACGTCCTAGCTTCTCACACCACTTATGTTGTGTGCGTTAATTTTATACATGAGTGGCGGGACCTACAGTTTAAAGTCGACTCCGAACGACACATTTTTTGAGAAGCATTTCATCGCAATTTTTACTCTCAGAGTTTTTGCCAGAAATCTGCTGAGAGGAAGTCGCCGAAAAAGTATTTTCAAATTTTCGTTTTGATGTCTGACCTGACCCAACACACTACCTACTAGACCACGGCGACTTCTAACAAGTGGTACAAGCTTTTCACAGAAGGTCGAAGATGTTAATAATAAAACCGCTGAAAATGTGCCTTAAAGAAACGAAAATAATGAAACATTGGACTGTAAGTTAGATTAGTAGCTACTCCTGTATATGATAGATAGGCAGATTAAAAAGAGGTGTTCAAACAAGGACCCCAAGTCTATTGACATCCACCTAAAGCAATCATGTAGACAGTTTTGTGTTTGAGGAATTGCAAAATAGAATCGCGCACACTTGAGGTGTTATTAAATCCATACAAACGACTATTTAATAAATTTTCATTTAAATTATTGTCGTTACATAAAAACCAAAAAAAAAAATAAATTTAATATATGCCTGTGTGTGTGTATATTTTTATTATTATTAATAACATCTCCTGATAATGCACACATACACATACAAGATAATTATGTCTGTCCATACAATTTATTAATTTATTTTCGACCTGTTCATACGATTCATTATCTATGGGACCACATTTTATGTAATGTTCCTGTTGTTGTCGTTGTTGTTTTCATTGTGTTTTTTGTTGCCAATTATTAAAAAAACATTATCCAGTCATTTTATTTTCTCCTCTTTTTTGCTGTTTTCTGTTTTATAATCAGTTTTATTATTAATTTTAGTTTGAGTTTGAGTTTCAGTTTTCGTTCATGATTATAATAAATTTTTTTTTTTATTTTTTTTTTTATTATTATTATTGTTGTTGATGTTGCCTTCAATTTTATTGATTTATATTTTTATTTTTTGTATTTGTTTTTGTTTATTATAAATTTATTGAATTGAAAAACTGTACCCCGATAAAAGCGTCATCATCATATCAAATAATCATGAAAATATTGAAAAAAAAAATGAAAATAAAAATAAAAATGAAGGATAACAATACAACACTGTGACTGTGACAACACACAAGCATGGCTAAGTGTACAGTGTTGCCAATGCAAATTTATTAAAAGACAAAAAGAAAGCGTTTTAACTTCATTACCAAGTAATGAAATGATGAAAGGAATTCCTAGTAATAATTTGATTTCTGCTAATAAATCAATTCCTTAAATTGCCAAACAGATATGGTATTGCCTATGGTAGTTGAAGTGAACACCAGAAATCAGCAATGAAACGTTTTTTCGCTACTCATAAGCACTCATGAAATTTTGAATATAAGTGAGTCCACAAAATATTGATGCATTCATACTCACTACAACGTTGACATCAAACTCCTAACATTCGAAATATGTTTTTGATTCATACACCTACTCATTCAGATTCATAAATTTAGAAAAATACTCTTATAAAAAATTCGAGTGACTCGTCATATACAAACAAAGAAAACAGACATACATATAAATTTAACTGCTCCTGATCCATTCATACTCACTACAATCACGATCTATAAGTACAGGGGTTTGCAATGAGTTTGCCTACAACATTGTTGACATCAAACTCATACGATTCAAAATATGTTTGATTCATTGCATGATGCTTACATTTAAAACAAAAGAAAAAGACACACAAGCAAAAAAGGCAGATCAGCAAGCAGATCAAGCACCAATGTCCCTCAGGGGAAGATCATCTTCGGCTTTTTATACACATAGGACACGAACATCAACAACGTTCGTTAAAAAATAGCGTACAAATGTATTCAGTTGCTTCTCAGCTTTCAGTGAAGCAGGTTCTCGTCGCTTCTTTTTGTAAGTTTTTTGTATTTCAATTATACACCCGAAGAAAAATTACGGTTAGGAGAAATGATTTCTATTTTTGGAAGAATATTTGTCAAGTTAAATATGCAGACTTTAGGGATTTGGTGTTGTACATTATTCTATATTTTCCATTACATAAACATATTATTAGATTACATTTGAAAAATTAAATTACACTCACTTACATATGTGTTCGTACGGGAATCATACTTATTATGTGATTCGTGTTTGTTTAGGAAAGGATGCAGATTCAGAATCGTTTTATACAGCCTTGGACCATCTATCGGTTTAAATTTGAATCATCGGTGATTTCTAATCTGGCAACACTTACGTCTTTCTATTCTATCACAATATTCAGTATATCATTTCCTCGGAACGTAATGAATCGATTTACGCTTCAATAATAGGTGGGCCAATAAGAAATTACACAAAGATAACGATTTTGCCAAAAAAAAAAGATAATTTTGTCGGATGAAGCTCCGTTTCACCTTGGCGGATACGTAAACGAGCAAAAATTGCCGTAAGTTTGGGGCCCAGAAAACGCACACGTGATCTTACAGATTTCAATGTACCCATTACGACTGATAGTTGGTGCGGCATGCGAAGTGAGGACCTATATTTATTTGAAAATGAGGCCGGCGCCACAACCTTTGCGGTGATTGAAGACTCCTATCGCATTTTACTGTAAACCCGTGTGGCAGTCAACGTGCTGACTGAAAGGAGCTGAGATTTGACACTTGGAATATTCTCTGTGGGGTTAAAGAAAAAAAGAAAAATATTTTGACGACAAACCAAAGACAATTGAGCATTTGAAGGTCAACTTTCAAGATGTCATTGCCGACGAGATACTACCCTATACACTCGAGAAAATGCGAGAAAATTGATGCGATCCTATGAGGTACTGTGAGGCAAGGCGCGGCAGCCATATTAATAACATAATATGCAATTTCTAAGCGGAAGTCGTCGTGGTCTAGTAGGTAATGTGTTGTGTTATTAGGCTTGAGGCCACGGGTCAATCCCCGAATCAAGCATCTCTAACGAAATAAAATATAAAGAAAGTATTTCATTCGGTGACTTCCTCTGAAGTCGCCGTGGTCTAGTGAGTAGTGTGTTGGCTTATTAGACAAAAGGCCAGGGTTCGAATCCCAGGTTAGACATCAAAACAAAAAATATTTTTTCAGCGACTTCCTCTCAGCAGATTTCTGGCAAAAGACCATGAAAAGCTTCTCAAAAATCTGTCGTTCGGAGTCGACTTTAAACTGTAGGTCCCGCCACTCATGTATAAAATTAACGCAGACGACATAAGTGGTGTGAGAAGCTAGGTCGTAATCCTGACTGAAGGGTTGAAATGGCCAATTATGTATGTATTTGACTTCCTCTGAGCAGATTTCTGACAAGAATCCTGAAAGGGTAAATAAAATTGCCACGAAAAGTTTCTCTCTCAAAAAACTTCGTCATTCGAAGTCGATTTTAAACTGAAGGTCCGGCCCACCACTGATGTATATAATTAAAACACACAACATCAGTGATGAGAGAAGCTAGGTCGTAATCCTGACTACAGGGTTGTAATGACCAATTATGTAGGTATGAGCAGAGCAATTAGCAACATTATAAAGAACTTTTAAACTGTGCATCATCGCAATGTGCCGAAAATATCGTTTCTGTCAGAGAAAGATTCATGTGACAGATGTTCGTGGGGACTAGTTGCTACACGAATTGCTGTAAAAGTGGAGATAAGAGCAGATTGAGTATCTATACAGAACAAGCCTCCGGCTACCGAACCCATAAAAAGGATTTTTAAATCAGAGACAGTATCCGGCAACTGGGATAATAAGCATGCGGTAAGCTTGACGCCTAAGTGTTTAAATATCTTCACTGAGAGCCAGTTGAAGTCGCCATAGTCTAGTAGACAGTGTTTTAGTTTATTAGACGTGAGGCCACGGTTTAAAACCCCAGATCAGACATCGCCAACGAAACGAAATTTGAAGAAAATATTTCTTTCGGCGACTTCCTCACAGTTGTGGCACGAACTCTGAGAGGGTAAAAAAATTGCCATGAAAAGTTCCAAAAAAAATAAAAAAAAACTCTGTCATTCGAAGTGGTCTTTAAAATGTAGGTCCTGCCACCTTTTTTTATAAAACCAGCACTCAGGGGATGACCCTTACTCATGCAATGCATTGTTCAGGTTTTAGGAAAGGTGGAAAGAGGGAAGATGCGAACGGTAAGGAAACGAGTTGCTGCTGGTGACTACAATATGGTCAGTGCTATACCTTCACCATTAGACAGTCTACAGCAATCGTCCCCAAGAAGCCCGCAGTTTCTCACACCACTAATGTTGTGTGTGTTAATATTATACAGAAATGGCCGGACGTACAGTTTGAAGTCGACTCCGAACGACAGATTTTTAAGAAACAAGAAGAGAAAGAGAAGAAATAGCCGAAAAAATACTTTTTGTATTTTATTTTGATGTCTGGCCTGGGACTCGAACCCTAGATTTACGTCTAATAAGCCAGCACACAACCTACTACACCACGACGACTGTGGTATAATGAATCCACATGTAGCAAGCAAGCAAATCTGGTATGCTATGGATATATAAAGAAAGTAATTTGCGTTAAACCTAGACAGAGTTCATCTTAGGAACCATATATAACAATAACAATGGGACATTGGCATCTGCGTGCTTATGCCCAGAGATTGGGCACACCGCTCAAGGAATTCTGCAGATATAGAAATGCCGAAGAAGATGAAGACACCACAGGACATTACTTTCATCCCGAGACAAGAGATTCTTCGACATTGATTGTGTCTAGCCAAAGATGTTTTAACTATCGCGGTAGTTAAGAAATACTAGCGACTAGGAATATCTCTTAAGGAATTCTGCAGAAACAAAAATGACGAGGAAGATGAAGGCACCATAGAACATCAGCATCATACATCAGTAATGTAAGAAACTAGCTGGTAATCTTGACTGATGGGGTGTAATGGGTATAGAAAGTAGGTCTTGAAACTCCTGGTTAACAATTATGAAAGTTGATTTCAAGTGACACCCTGTAACAAAAGAAAATCAGCCACCCTGTAATAATACCTTCCAGTGGATATTGTAATTTTTAAAAACGCTTTGTTAACAACAGTGTTGATTTATCGCTATGCAAGAGTATAAAAGTAAGCCATTTAATGGGAGTATGTGTGGGGGAGTGTGTGTGTGTGTGTGTGTGTCTGTTTAAGTTTATAACACTTACTGGCTCTCTCTCTCTCTCTCTCTGTGTAGAGTGGTGATATTAATCTTTTGCTGTTCAATATTATGATTATATTTGTTGTTGTTGCTGTTGCTCTTACTGTTGTTGTTGTTGTTATTAATAAGAATAAAAAAAAATTTTTACAATATTTCATAGAATTTCCAATATGGCTTAAAGCAAAAACAACAACTCCAAAGAGCACAAATTTCATGCACTTAAAAACAAACCCATACACAGGCACACTTACACTTACGTTTACTAATACACCCATGAGTGATACATTTATGATTATCAAAAAAAGAAGACGAAAAATAATAGAAAAAAATTCTGTTTTTTTTTCTGCAATGATGTGGAAAAAGAGAGACAAAAAAAATTTTTGTTTTACGTTTCTTCGTCATTTATTCTCTTCTGGCCCCAATAATATTTCAAATAATGTGTTGCACACGTTTTCAAAAATAAAAATAAAAAAAATCGAAAAAAAAGTAACGGGAAAAAATTAAATTTCATTTCACAGTGTAGTGTGGTGTGGTGGTGTAGTGGTGTGTTTGGGTTGGTTGGGTATGGCTGTAAGCTGTTGGGTTTTAAGGGCATAAATAAATGTAAATGGGGAGTAGAGAAGTAGAAAAAGAAGAAGAAGAGATGTGTAACTGGTTGCTTGGTGTATATGGTGGGGTTGTTTGGTGAGTTTTACAACGAAAATATGAAACGAAATTATGGCATAAATTCTATACACATTAATTGTTATATTGTTACTGTTACTGTTGTTGTTGTTATTGTTGGCGTTAGCGTTGTCGTTCTTGCTGTTGCTTTTGTTAACCATACTTGCAGTTATTGTTGTTATTGTCGTTGTTGTTATAAGTTATTTACTAAAGATTAAAACAATTTTTAATAATGTTCTGTAATGAAAATATAAAATTTTTTTTTTATATTTATTCCCCACTTCTCGCTCCCTCTCTCTCTCTCTCTCTGTCCTTTTGATAGCGCATTAACTGTGTTATATTTACTTATAGACAGACGACATTGCTTTGTTGGTATATGTTAACCAAATACACACTTACATACATCACACACACATACATACATAACGTATGTATGTATGCATGTAAGTGTAAAAAGGAAATAAAAAAAAAATTTTTTCGCCTTTTTTTTTGGGGAGGGGTTGGGGGTGCCTTAAAATATTTATTTTTATATAAAAATCAATAAATTTTATACGGTTTTTGTATTTACTTTATATTTTTATATGTTTTTCTCCTTCTTGCTCTTCTCTCCTTTATTATTTTTTCTCTTCTTTATTTTATTTCATAGCTTTACAGTAAATATTGTACTTTGTGTGTGCTTGTGTGTGTGCTTTTGTTGGTAACTGTAGTTTTAAAGCATATACCGTTACACCAGTATCTGGTACTGTAAAACTGTAATTTGACTAATGGAATCCAAAAATGCCTTAAAATACTGCAGAATGTCAACATTTTTTATTTCTTGTTCACTTTCAAGTTCTTTCTTCCTTTTTTTTGGGGTTTCTAAGATCACCAACACTCAGGGGATGGCTCCTACTTATGCAGTAGCTTTGTTTTGGAATTAGGAAAATAGTTTATGGAGAAGAGGATAGAGGGAGTAATGTGTCTAGGCACAAGATTTTTTTTTTCTTTTTTACGCCGAGGAGTGACAAATGTACCTAACCGCACCATAGAGGAAGTCGTCACGTCCTCCGTGTGTGGGGCCCTTACCCACTAAATTCCCCCCTCGTACCGTGGACTGTTGTGTCCACTGCGGAACCACGGTGGTATTACTTCGGAGTGGAGTCTTTTTGGCCCTTTGGCCGACTTCACGCTCACATCCGCGTCCGGACTGCGTAATGAAGGTTGGGGAGACTTCTAATTGTCTCCACTATTCCTTTCGTCCAGTTTCCTGACTGGGACTTCGTTTGACACGTGATTTAGTATCTCCTATGTCGGCGTGCCTACATGTTCTGCAGCCTCCACGTCTCTCTTCTTCAATCTCAGAATGCGCTCCACGTAATTCGCCACTGAGGCCCAATTCTCTCTGCTCGCAATCATAACCCCGACTATGTTAGCGGCCGTTATCGTTCCGATCGTCGACGTCAGTGCAGAGCGATAGCTCTGCCAGCGTGCACATTCGTAAAGGCAGTAAGGGGAGATGGTCTTGCCCACTCTGTTCAGATATTTCCTAAAATATACGTGGCCCGATAGCATCTGTGTAACGTAATAATTTACTTCTCCAAATTTCCGACAGATCCATGGCTTTATTTCCGGAATGAGTCTCGCCGTCCACCTTCCTCTATCCTCGTCGTTCCATCGTCGTTGCCATTTTGAAATGGTGTTTTCCCTGAAGTGACCGGTTATGTCGTTTCCAGCCGATTTCGCCTTATAAATCTTCATCCGCTCTGCTGCCAGTAGATCGACAGGGATTATACCTGCTAGCACAAGATTAGTAAGTCTGTAGCAGATATCATCAATGCGTATTCAAAAAGATGAGATAAGAATCGAATCAGGAGAGAATTAAGTGGGGCTACTTCTCGGGCCTTATACAACACGTAGAGCTTATCCGTTCGTTGTTAATTGGCCAGTGAATCGCGCACACTGCATTGACATACAGAATTTGTTCTTTAACCAGACTATCTGTATAAGGAATTCATTACCTACAGGCCAGGCTACTCGCATGATGTTGGTATTCCTCCACCACGACTTTGACAAATGCCACGTAATTTTCTATAAGAAATCTCTTTCTTGTAGTAGACACTACTGTTTCTTTATATGTAGTTCTTCCTTTTCCTATTCTCCCTTCCCTTGCCTACATTCCTATATCCTCTAATTCCTTCCTTCCAACGTGCAATGGGTCAATTTCGATCTCCGGGTACTGTGCTTGTCTTGGCCGACAGGTGCACGACCTCTAACCTAACCTAACCTAGGAGACACTATCTACCAGAGATCAGCAATCAAGCGTTTTTTCGCTGCTCATGAAATTTTTAATATAAGTGAGTCAACAGTATTGAAGTCGCCGTAGTCTAGTAGGTAGTGTGCCGGCTTATTAGACGTAAAGCCAGGCTACGAACCCCAGGCCAGACATCAAAACAAAAATACAAAAAATACAAATTTCTTCAGCGATTTCCTCTCAGCAGATTTCTGGCAAAAACAACTTTGAAAGTAAAAACAAACCTGCCATGAAAAGTTTCTCAAAAAAAAAATTTGTCGTTCAGAGTCGGCTTTAAACTGTAGGTCCCGCCACTTATGTAAAAATTAACACACGCAACGTTAGGGGTGTGAGAAACTAGGTCAATAATCCAAACTAAAGGGTCACAATGTATGTATGTGAATCAACAGTATTGAAATTCAACTACTCGTGATTCATACGTACTCGCTAGAACATTGATTTATAAGTACAGGCAGGTTGCAATAAGTATGAGTACAACGTTGACATCAAACTCCTAACATTCGAAATATATTTGATTCATACCCCCACTCATTCAGATTCATAAATTTACAAAAATACTCTTATAATACTTATAAATGATTCGAGTGATTCGAATCATTCATTAAAATTTGCAGTCTTAGTTGTTGTTGCAATTACAAACAAAGAAGAAAAGAAAGACAAAGACAATAAGCAAAGCAAACACACAACCTTCTTGTGAGTAGTGTAGTGTTTGTACTCGAATCATACTTATTTTGTGCTTCGCTTGTATATGCTTAGTCAAGGAGGGTCGCAATCAAAAACATCGTGAATATGGCTAGTCAAACTTTGAAAATGAAAGGAAAGACAAGGACAATAAGCAAAGCAAACACACAACCTTCTAGCGAGTATTGTGGTATTCGTACTCGAATCATACTTATTTCGTGCTTCGCTTGTATATGCTGAGTCAAGAAGGGTTGCAATCAACAACATCATGCGTATTGTTAAGTATGATGTACGACAAGTATTTCAAACTTTGAATGTGAGTAGTATGAGTATGATATTGAAATAAGTCTGAATGCGTATAAGTATTTGAAATTATAAGTATGACTCGAATCTACTTATGGTTTTGAATACTTATTGCTGATCTTTGGTATGTAAGTAATACAATAAAATTGCGTGAAATTAATCAGCAGTAGAGAGCCTAGTGGGTAGTGTGTTGGCTTATTAGACGAATCCCAGGTCAGACATCAAAACGAAAAATATTTCTTCGGCGACTCCCTCTCAGCAGATTTCTGGCAAAGACTCTGAGAGTAAAAATTGCCATGAAAAGCTTCTCAAAAATCTGTCGTTCGGAGTCGACTTTAAACTGTAGGTCCCGCCACTTATGTATAAAATTAACGCACACAACATAAGTGGTGTGAGAAGCTAGGTCGTAATCCTGACTGAAGGGTTGTAATGACCAGTTATGTATGTATTTAGAGAGCCTATATTCCATCAAAACAACACCAGGGAATAAAAATCCCATAACAAGTTATGATTCGTTAAGAAAGAAACACACGTTTTGTTATCATAGCACAAAAATTGATTTTAAAAAAATAATACGTAAACGACTACGAAACAATTAATAGCAGAACATAAAATGAATTTTTTTCAACATTTTTAACACACCACCTGCCTACTGTAGTGAACTCGTTAAGAGCCGGCACGGCACTGCATTCGTTTTTATTTTTTTGATTATAAACATTCTTTTTCTTTCATACGCGTATGCTGCCATCTAACAGTTCTACTCTTAATGCATAAATCTATGAGCATGTGTATGTGAGTGTGTATGTTGGTTATTTATTAATTGCACGGCAGCATCACATAAAAAAAAACAAAATTCCTTCTTTTTTTTTGTTGTTGTTATTATTGCATTACAATTAAATTTTGTTTTTCTGTACTCTCTTTAAAATATTGCACATTTGTGTAGAAGAGAGAGAGAGCGTGATGACGACACAAAGAGGTAGAGTGTAGGTAATCTTTGTAAAATTTTTTCGTTTTTCTATTTGGGTAAGTGCGCCACACAGTTTGTATGATGTGTGTGTGGTTGCCACATCATGTTCGCTTAAAATGTTCGAAGAAATTCCGCTTTTTTTCGTTCTTTTCTTTATTGCTCTCAGCCACACAGGATGCTACAATATAATGCAGCAGCAGGTTATGAAAGTAATTTATTTATGCTGTGCAGTAGAGTAGCGGTGTGGTGGATTGTTTGGGTGTAGAATTGGCTCGCTTACTGACGTTAGAATAAATTTTTGAAGGTGTTGCGTTCAGTAAAAATCGATAAAGAATATGAAAATACGTTCTCATACATTTACAGACATTTTTTCTTTTTTTTTTTTTTCTATAAAGAGTCCGCCAAATAAGTTTTTTTTTTTGAAAATGCTTAAAAAACTGTTGAATTTTATTCTGAAATTTCTTTTTTTATTTGAAAGTAGAATCCTTCCGGTTAATAATGGAAAATAATTTCATTCAAATGGCTGGCTCGGCTAGCCTGCAGTAGCCAACACGATCGGTCCAATTTTTAAGCACATTATCGATTGTGTGCAGCTGTATTTGAAGTCGCCGTGGTCTAGTGGGTAGTGTGTTGGCTTACTAGACTAAAGGCCCGGGTTCGAATCCCAGGTCAGACATCAAAACGAAAAATATTTCTTCGGCGACTTCCTCTCAGCAAATTTCTGGCAAAGACTCTGAGAGTAAATAAAATTGCCATGAAAAGTTTCTCAAAAAATCTGTCGTTCGGAGTCGACTTTAAACTGTAGGTCCCGCCTCTTATGTATAAAACTTAACACATACAACATAAGTAGTGTAAGAAACTAGGTCAATAATACTGATTAAAGGGTTGTAATGATCAATTATGTATGTATCGATTGTGTGCAGCTGTATTTCACCAAAGGCTTCACGAATATTGTCCTTTAAAGCGTCAATTGTCCCTGGCTTGTCGACGTAACACTTATCTTTGACGGCACCCCACAAATAATAGTCCAACGGTGCCAAATTGCAGCTTCGAGCTGGCCAAACGAGAGCAGCTCTGCGGCTGATAATGCGATCTTCAAAAATAGGGCGCAAAATATCGAGTGTAGCTTCGGCTGTTTGAAACGTAGCGCCGTCCTGTTGAAACCAAATGTTGCCAATATCCTCCTCTTCCATTTTTGTGAACAAAAATTCTTTGAACAATGCCCAATAACGATCGCCATTGACTGTAACGGCCATTCCTTGCTCATTTGAGAAGAAAAATGGCCCAATTATGCCTCTGGAGCAAAATTCGCATCAAACAGTGACTCGTTCTGGGTGTGTCGGCTTTTCAATGAATGCGTGCGGGTTTTCTGTGCCCCAAATGCGACAATTTTGCTTGTTTACATATTCGCCAAGATCAAAATGAGTTTCATCTGAAAAGATGGTTTTTTTTTTGCCAAAATCGGCATCTTCTTCGATCTTAGGCCCATTTAGCGAGGCGAAAACGCATTGGATGGTCAATATTCATTCAGCGGAAGGATAAAACGAACTATCTGTCAGTACAATGGATCAATTTCGACCTCCGGGTACTGTGCTTGTCTTGACCGACAGGTGCACGTCCTCTAACCTAATTATCTGTCAAATCAGACATGAGCTAAGTGTTACCATTCACGAAATAAGCACTACTTGAAAAGAAAACGTTAGATGGCGGACCCGATAAAAACATTTTTGAATTATTTTGTAATATTTTAAAGCATCACACATGTTGTTTCACATATCACACGATATATTATTCAGTTTCAATCTTTAAACTTAAATAAAACACACTTAAGGTTATGGTTTCAAGGAAATTTTTACTTCATTCCACTGCCTGGGGACCTTGTCATTGGTATTTTCACAACCATGTCATTTAAATTATTGCCTCTGAATAGGTTGAATTCACCGTAGTCTAGTAGTGGTTGAAACCCCTAGCTCAGACAACCCGAATAAAACGAAATATGAAAAAAATCCCAGGTCAGACATCAAAACGAAAAATATTTCTTCGGCGACTTCCTCTCAGCAGATTTCTGGCAACAGACTCTGAGAGTAAAAATTGCCATGAAAAGCTTCTCAAAAATCTGTCGTTCGGAGTTGACTTTAAACAGTAGGTCCCGCCACTCATGTATAAAATTAACGCAGACGACATAAGTGGTGTGAGAAGCTAGGTGGTAATCCTAACGGAAGGGGTTTAATGGCCAATTATGTATGTATGAAAAAAATATTTCCTCGGCGACTTCCTCCCAACAATCTTCAGGCAATCTTTGTTTGGAGTCGACTTTTAAACTGTAGGCCTTGCCTCTGATGGATAGAATAAACACCCACAACATGGGTGGTGATAGATTGTAATCCAGACTGAAAGGGTTTAATGTACATTATGCATGTAAAACGGCCATTAGATCCCTAGAGAGTGTGGCGGGTAGCTCTAGTGAATACAGCAAGACATTCGATGGTTACGCTCATTTGGATTCCTGAACACGAGGACATCAAAAGTAAAAACAACGTATTTGCCACAGCTGGTACCAGAGAAAATTTCAACAAAGAATAGGTGCTCCCCTACAGAAAGGCAAGCAAATAGTTTCACAAAAATCTCCATTCATTGAAAAAGATGAGGTGGGATAAAGAACCCATTTGTCGGAAGACTAAATACAGTTAGGGAAAAAACTTTACATACAGCCCAATATTTTTTAGTTTTCAAGAATTAATTGTGATATTAGAAAATATTTGTATACTAGTTATTAGGGTATAGACTGATAATATAAATCGATGAAAAAGAGAAATGAAAATATTTACTTTATAAAAATTATTAGCGATTATCATATTAAGCCGCTGGAAAAAAGTCTACATACAGTATGGCAACCTCTAAAATTAAACAAAAAGTTAAGGGCAAAAAAAGGAAAAGATCCGTTATTTTCCACATTTACTTTTTTTATAAGCAATACTATCAATTAAATTATTAAAAATGGGGAAAAGGAAAGAAATACATCCTTCAGTTCGAAATATGGTGGTCAATCTTCGAAAGGAAAGTAAGTCCTATGGAGAAATTGCCAAAACACTTAAATTATGTCGTTCTACGGTACAAACAATAATAAAGAACTACGAAAACACAAAAAGTACCGAAAATAAACCACGATCTGGAAAACCAAGGAAACTTTCAAGGCGGGACGTACGCAGTATTTTGAAAGAAGTGAAGCAGAATCCCAGAATAAGTGCTCCAAAATTGGCGGAACACCTTGAAAAATGTTCCCATGTTTCAGTTACACCGAGAACAATAAGAAATGTTTTACGTGAAAATAGTTTCAGAAGTAGAACAGCACGAAAAAAAACCATTAATTTCGGCAAAGAATCGTCAACTTCGTCTCGAATTTGCTAAAGCTCATCTGGAAAAAGATACTGATTTCTGGAAAACTGTTATATTTACTGATGAGAGTAAATACAATATTTTCGGAAACGATGGACGACCAAAGGTTTGGAGAAAACCAAACACTGCTCTCGATCCGAAGAATCTTATACCTACTGTGAAACACGGTGGCGGCAGTGTTATGGTTTGGAGAGCAATGGCTTTGGTTTTTGTCGAGGGTAATATAGACCGACATCAATATAAAAATATATTGGAACAAAACCTGAAGGCATCAGTTGAAAGCTTGGGTCTGGGAAATCGGTGGATTTTCCAACAAGACAACGACCCTAAGCACACGGTACACATTGTACGGGACTGGCTCCTTTATCATGCTCCAAGACAACTAAATACACCACCCCAGTCACCAGACCTTAATCCAATCGAGCACGTTTGGGATGTTTTGGAGAGATTAGTACGAAAGTACGACATCAGCAGTCGAGAAACTCTTAAAACCGCGCTGATTCGAGCTTGGACTGAAATTACACCTGATATTACTGAAAATTTGGTAATGTCAATGCCCCGGCGTCTTCAGGCCGTAATTGATGCTCAAGGTGGACCGACTAAGTACTAAACAACATTTCTTTTCACTTTAAGTACAAAAATTTTAATTCATATTTTAATTTTTGTAAATGTATGTAGACTTTTTTCTTATGAATTTGTTGTTTTTTTAAAACTTGGATTTTTTCTTTTTTGAAATAAACTTTTTTGTTAACCACTTAATATAATACCATAAATTAATTTTTAATATATTTAAATAATTTCTTAAAAGATGAAAATTAAAGGGTGTATGTAGAGTTTTTTCCTTAACTGCATATCTGACGCGACATGAATATATGAAGAAGAGATTTTACATTGAACCTATCAAGATTTCATCTAAGAAACCCTATGTACGTGTCTAGCCAAAGACGATTTGAGAAAATGTCTTTAAATTTCTTTTATTCTCTACAATTTTAAATGATTTTCTCGTTTTTCTTTTTTTCTCTTACACCAAATAAAAGCCATAATTAAAGTAAAACAAGAAGAAAAAAAAAATAAGAAAAGAAGAAGAAGAAGAACCTGGACGATAGGAAATTTATTTTATTTTTGAATAACAAACCAACCCTTAAGGAAACACCAAAAGAGAAGTAAAAAATCTTGGCAAAAAAAAAAAATTTTTTTTTTCATAAACTGGTACACAAAAACAAATTGAGATGAAAAATGGAAAAATAACCAAAAAAAAAAGAAAAAAAGAATGTTTTTCTAATTAACAATACACACAGACATACACAGACACACACAAACACATACACAAGTGTAAATGACTGACTGAGATATGAAAAAATGCCCCAAAAGCATTTTAGCCAGAAAAATACAAAAAAAAATTAAAAAGAAAATCCTACACTATCTCCAATATAAATTATATGGACCCATACACACATTCAACTCCCATCCTTAACGTTGTTTTTTTTCGTAGTAATTATCAGCACTTTGCAGATTTCTTCGGCTTTTTCTTCATTTTTCTTCTTTTTTTTTATTATCTTTCGACTTGTTTTGCTGGGATTTTTCCAGTTATTTTCAACGTTTTTTTTGTTTTTTTTTTTTTGTAATTCAAAACTTTTCTTCCCTTTCCATGCTTTAGTGTCCTTTGCCTTCCTTTTATTAGACTACAAAGTTTGCCGATATTAAAAGAAAATCTAAATGAAAATATTTTTTGGAAAGAAAACAAAACTTCTTTTGCCATCCCTTAGGAAAAAAAAAGGTTGAATTTTCTTCTTTTTTTCTTCTTCCTTCTCCAAATCACCCACACTAGTAGGAAAACGTAGCCAAAGAAAAAAAACCCAAAATTTCTATTACAAAAACCCTACAAAATTTGAAACAACACACACACAAAAACATTCACAAAAACTTTCAAAAAAATTCTTCAAATTTCTAGCCAGTTAGATAAGCAGGCAAAAGAAAAAAAACAACGAAAAATTGCAAAAAAAAGAAAAAATGTTCATTCAACAGCCAAAAAATCAAAACAGACTTTACCACCCATTATTTTGTACGCTCTACTCTTTACATCGACTGTATGACTGTATATTGAAGCCAAACAACTCTCTTACTTACTCTACACGAATTCCCCATGCCCATACATTACATTACACACACACATACACTTGCATGCATAGAGCAAATGGCGACTTATTGTAAACCATCAAATTATTTTCATTATTTTTTCTTTCTTTCTATTTTTGACACTTTCCAACAACAACAACAACAACAAAATGAAAAAAGAAAAAAATGTTGAACTAAAATATGAGTTTGATATCAGATAAGGAGAGTGAGAGTAAGAGGGAGAGAGAGAGAGAACAAATATAAGAAATTGTTCCAGTGTGTTGTCAATAATTTTTATACGAAAACAAATTATGAATATTTTTTTTAGTGTGAGGTGGCGTGTGTGTGTGTGTGTGTATTGTAAGTATGCTTCCATTTTGCATTAAAATAAATTTCTTATTGGAAATTTTTCACAGTTGAACGGCGATATGAACCAGATATGACCAGAGAGATCAGCAATGAATATTCAAAACGAAGAGTAGATTCGTGTCCTGCTTATAATTTCTAATACCTATACGCACACATTCATACTTATTTTAATATCATGGATCGAACCTCTTCTCGTATTCCATGTTTGAAGTACAGATCATACTCATGCTTAACAACACGCACGATGTTGTTGATTTCAACTCTCCATAACTCAACATGTGTACACGTAGTGCAAAATAACTACCCAGGCAGCAATTTTGAACATTTTTAATCAAATTCGAGTCTTTTTTAATTCTTCTGCGCGATTAAAAACCTCGAGCAGGCGTTCATTTTCTGATCATAAAAGACTCTTTCGTCGGGAGCAAAAAGTGACTACGAGAGACTCTTCTTAAAAAGTCACTTATGAGTCATTTTCTATATTATTTTAGAGTAATTTTCGACCTTAATTTTCTAGTACCTTTATAATCATTTTCGAATCACTTTCTTATCATTTATTAGCCTTATTTACCTTCGTTTATGATTCTTTTGCGAATCGTCTTTCAGTCATCGTTTAATCGCATACGAATCTCTTATGAGTCCTTTTATTGTAATTTATGAGTCATGTTCATATTAATTTGGACTCGTTTTTATATCATTTATGATTAAAATTTGAGTCATTTATTAGTCGCACTTATAATTTTATTATACTCTCTTCATTAGGTTTACTGAGTCCTACGTTTACACTACAGTGATTTCAAAAATCCCGTTCGTATGAACGTTAAGTATGAAAAAAAGAAAGAATATTTAGTTTACATACGTGGTGCATGCGCATCAGACTTCAAATTTTTATTTAAATAAATATTGTTTTTCAATTTAAAAAAAAAATTTGTACTTTATTTCATAGCTATCTTTTACATAAAAGAAAATTTATACAGAAAAGCAGTTTTTAATGATCTACTTGCGCAAAATATGATCATAAAATACGGAATTACAATCACTTTTCAAATCCCTGCATGATCTGTTTGCAATGCAATGCAATACAATTTTTTTGTTGTATTTTAAATCGAACTCGAATCGAATTTTACTCATTGTCACGAAACATTTTTCAGTCCTTTTTTAATCGTGTAACAGACTAATAAGTTTTTGATCACCAAAAGTACTCTAAAAAGACTCAGCAATGTGATTTTTATAAAAACAATCTTCCGATTGCTAGCTTGGTATGATTCGACTACGAATACTCACAAGAAGATTGTGTGTTTGCTTTGCTTGCTGTCTTTGTCTTTTTCATTCTTCTTTGTTTGTAAATGCAACAACAACTAAGACTATAAATTTTGTTGAATGATTCGACGAATCACTGAAATCATTTATAAGTAACGGGTGATTTTTTAGCTATTATCTTTTGGCAACACTGGTTTAAACAGCTCACGCACGTTTCGTATTTTGTTTCACTGTCAAACATCTTCAGATTGGTGTATAATTTAATCATGAATCGTCTTAAAAATGAACGAACGCTTGCAAATCCTTGAATTCTATTATCAAAATGCGTGGCTCTGTTAAGAAAGTTCATTGCACGCTTTCATTTATGGTCCGTTTAATCGACCCACTGAAGCGGCTAAACGGGCTATTGTGACCAAATTTCACATTAAATTTACATTGTTGGGCTTTAAACCACTAATACGCTTACGTAAAGTGCGATCTGAAGAAAATATCGCAGCTGTATCGGCCAGTGTTAATGATCACCACAAGTTATCGATACATCGCCGTTCGCAGCAAATTGGGCATCTGTTACTCAACAACGTGGAAAATTTTGCGGAAGGATTTAGGTGTGAAGCCTTTCAAAATACAGCTGGTGCAAGAATTGAAGTCGAACGACCTACCACAACGCAGAATTTTTGTTAAATGATTGTCCGAAGATCCTCTTCTTTATCGAAAATCTTGATTCAGCGTCGAAGCTCATTTTTGGCTCAATGGATACGTAAATAAGCAGATTTGTCGATTTTGGAGTGAAGATCAGCTAGAAGGATTGCAAAAGCTACCAATGCATCCAGAAAAAGTCACAGTTTGGTGAGGTTTATGGGGTGGTGGCATCATTGGACCGTACTCCTGCAAAGATGCTGCGAATCGTAACGTAACTGTGAATAATGAGCATGTGGTTTCAACAAGACGGCCACACAGCACGCGTAACTATGGACTTATTGAGAGGCGAGTTCGGTGAACATTTTATTTCACGTTCGGGACCGGTCAATTGACCGCCTAGATCGTGCGATTTAACGCTTTTAGACTATTTTTTGTGAGGCTATGTTAAAGCTCATGTCTATACAGACAAGCCCCCTTCAATTGTTGCATTGGAAGACAATATTGAAGCATTTATTCGTGAGATACCGGCCGAAATGTTGGAAAGAGTATGCCAAAATTGGACTAAGCGGATGTACCATTTGAGGCGCAGTCGCGGTCAACATTTACATGAAATAATCTTCAATTATTGAATTATATGGACCGTACTATCGATTCAAATAAAGATTTCATGCATTTTTCTGAATCTTATGCGTTTTTTTTTTAATTTTCCTATAGCTCCTAAAAAATCACCCATTATTATAAGAGTATTTTTCTAAATTTATGAATCTGAATGAGTAGGTGTATGAATCAAATATATTACGAAAGTTGCGTGTTTGATGTCAACGTTGTAGTCGTACTTATTACTACCCCTGTACTTATAAATCAATGTTGTAGCGAGTAAGTACGAATGCATCACGAGTAGTTAAATTTCAATACTATTGAATCACTCTTGCTCAAAACTGCATGAGTGCTTATGAGTAGCGGAAAAACGATTCATTGCTGATCTTTGATATGTATGTGTGCAGACCCCGGCAAATACATACATACCAGAGATCAGCAATGAATCGTTTTTTCGTTACTCATAAGTACTCATATACTTTTGAATATAAATGAGTCAACAGTATTGAAATTCAACTACACGTGATTCATTCATACTCGCTACAACATTGATTTATGTACAGGGGTTGCAATAAGTATGACTACAACTTTGACATCAAATTCACAACATTCGAAATATATTTGATTTATACGTTTAACTCATTCAGAATCATAAATTTAGAAAAATACTCTTATAGTACTTGTAAATGATTCGAGTGATTCGAATCATTCATCAAAATTTACAGCCTTTGTTGTTGTTGCATATACAAACAGAGAAGAAAGGAAAGATAAAGACAACAAGCAAAGCATATACATGATCTTCTTGTGAGTGTTGCAGTGTTCGTACTCGAATCGTACTTATTTTGTGTTTCGTGTAAATGTTAAGTAGAGACGAGTCGAAGTCAATAACATCATGCGTATTTTTAAGTATGAATACTACGAGTACTTCCAACTTTAAGTATGAATAGTATGAGTATGATATTAAAATAAGTATGAATGCGTATAAGTAGCTGAAATTATAAGTATGATTCGAATCTAGTCATCGTTTTGAATAATTATTGGTGATCTCTGATACATACATCATGCGTGTTTTCAGAGAATACTTTGCTCTCCAATACTGAAAAAAATTTGTAACTTGCTTGCCGTGTAATCATTACATTCGCACAGTAAACATTCTATTTTGCATATTTCCTTTGCACTCTCTTTCTCGCTCTGTCTCGCTCTCTTTGTAAATAAAAGCACAAAAATCATAAAGCGACAGACCAGCTCGCGTATTTCTTCGTCAAATATTCAAACAGAACAGCCTGCCTTCGTGTTTATTCTCCAACTCTGCTGCGTGTGTGTGCATGTAAATGAAAAAGCAATTCTTCGTCACATATTCAAACAGTACTGCTTGCCTTCGTGTTTATTCTCCAACTCTGCTGCGTGTGTGAGCACGTATATGAGAGAGCAAAAGAGTAAAATGCCACAGTCCTTCACATTATGTCGGCGACTGATCTGGCGTTACACTTATAACGGAACATTTTTGAAATTAAATTCGCCGTGCAACCAAAATAAGAATTGTAAACAAAAGTAACACAAATACCTCAGACTCTTTTCATTTGCAGGATATCAATCATAATTTCTTTTCATTTCTACGCACATACTCGCATACATATACATAGGCGTTATTATTTCTCTTTTCTTCAACTATCATAATTACAAACAAATAACGGGAAATGATGGAAAAAAAGGAATAAAAATTTTAAAATTTCAATTTATTTTCTTTTGTTTGAATTCATTACAGAAAGGAGGGGGTGTTTTCCTTAGTAATTATTAATCATTTAGTAACACGTGTGTATGTGTGTGTGTGTCTGTGGATGATTATGACAATTGTAAGTGTTGTGTTAGTGGTAATGGTGGTGTTAGAAAAGGGATGGATTTGTTTGTTTGATTTTTGGTCTTTCTCGTTTTTGCTTTATGGCCTCTATAATTAAAAAAATTTTTAATTATTATTGTTGTTGTTATTGTCATTTTATAATTGTATAGGAATTGTTTATTAAAGGTGTTCATACTGTTATCATGTGGTTTGTTTACTTAATTCTTTGTCCTTTCATTTAAACAGGTGAGGAACAGTTTTTGTTTGTTTGTTTTGTTTCATTGGAATAATGAATGGTTTTGCTGCATTAAAAAAAAGTGGTGGAAGAGAAACAGATTTTGGTTAACAACCTGATCTGCGACTAATTGCAAATTAGTTCATTTAAGTAGGTAGGCAGGTTAAAGGAGAGAAGATCAACCAAGGATCTCATGCGTATTGTCTATGGCATGATGGTTTTACTCCTACACCACCTTATTTTCTATAACAAATCTCTTTCTTGTACAAATTTTCTTAATTTTTTCAGTTCACTCCTCTGGGACGTATTATATCTGGTATAGTGCCTACCAGAGATTAGTAATGAATCGGTTTTTTCTTTGCTCATGCAATTTTGAATATGAGTCAACAATATTGAAATTTAACCACTCCGATTCATTCATACTCACCGCAAAATTGATTTATAAGTACAGGTTGCAATGAGTATGCGTTAGAGACTAGCAATGAATCGTTTTTTCGCTAGTCATAAGTACTCATGAAATTTTGAGTATGAACGAGTCTACAGAATTGAAATTCAACTACTCGTGATTTATTCATGCTCAGTACAACATTGATTTATAAGTATAGGGGTTGCAATAAGTATGAGTCCAACCTTGACATCAAGCTCATACCATTAGAAATATGTTTGATTCATGAAATAAGACACATAAGCAGTGAATAGTTTAGTGTTCGTACGCGATTAATACTTATTTTGTGATTCGTGATGGTATGATGAGTACTTCAAACTTGGAATATGAGTAGAGGGAGATTCCATGAAGCATGAATGCATCAGAATGTATGTATGATTCCATTCTACTCATCTTTTCGAATACTTATTGGTAGTCTCTAATGTCTACCTCGAAATATTAGGTTCCCAGGCTTACGATACAAAATGTGCTCCAACGTTTCCATGCTTGTCTTCACCGCAACACATCAATTCGGTTCAGGTGTACAGGTACAACACAGATTGTCTCGTAAGTACGCTAATTAGCCTACTCAGATCGCTCTTATTTTGTTTTAAAAGACTCATGGTACTCTCCTTATAAAAATCGTGTCGAAATATGTTTGTAATTCTTCATACTTGAGTCGTTATTCTACAATAATCGTTGTGACGTTTCCATCCACTTTCTCGGCTTGTTCTTTAATGCATTGAAAGGCATTGGATTATCTAAGCTTATGGTATGAAATACTCTGGCTTTATTAGCCAAAACAATTGCTTTCTTATTTCTCATCACTTCCTGGAAGACCAGGGCCCTATATAATGCGTACCCTTCTATGTCTGGAGTAATTGTGAAACGCCTTTTCACACTTCAGGATGGAGTGATCCTTGATCTTGTATTTCTGGATCTTATTACCCTGAATGGGATTTGCCCAACCCTTTAGTCAGGATTACGACCTAGTTTCTCACACCATTTATTTTGTGTGTGTTTTATTTTATACATCAGTGATAGGATCTACAGTTTCAAGTCGATTCTGACAGATTTTTAAGAAACTTTTCATGGCAAATTTATGTTATTTTCAGACTTTTTGTTAGAAATCTGTTAAGAGGAAGTCGCCGAAGAAATTTTTTGTCATATGTTTCCGTTTCGGATGTCCGACCTGGGATTTAAATCGAGGCCTCACCTACTAGACTACGACGACTTCAACTGACTATCTGTAAAGATATTTAAATTCCAATACATCACGTTTACCACATGATTACTAGACCAGATGGCCAATAGAATGCTCTAATTCAATTTTATGATACGGTAGCCAGAGGTAAAGTTTGGTTTATTGTCTATTAACATGTTTTAGAGGCATTCGTTTAACAACTAGTTGCCACGGCCATCTAATAAAAGTGATATTTTCGGTACATTGCTACCGGTTACATGTTGCACAGGTTAAAAGTTCTTAATTTTCTTTCCAACTGCTTAGCACATACATACATAAATAATTGGTGGTAATAGTTCTTTAGTCAGGATTACGACCTAGTTTCTTGCTCTTTTTAACGAACATTGTTGATATTCATGCACTATGTGTGTAAAAAGCCAAAGATGATCTTCCCCTGAGGGACATTGATTCGGATGCCTCGAGATATTAATTAAAATTTACAGTCTTAGTTGTTGTTGCATTTACAAACAAAGAAGAATGAAGAAGACAAAAAAAGACAGCAAGCAAAGTAAACACACAATCTTCTTGTGAGTATTGTAGTGTTCGTTCTCGAATCATACTTATTTTGTGCTTCGTGTACACACATGTTGAGTTATGGAGAGTTGAAATCAACAACATCGTGCGTATTGTTATGTATGAGTATGATGGGTACTTCAAACATGGAATATGAGTAGAGGTTCGATCCATGATATTAAAATAAGTATGAATGTGTGCGTATAAGTATTAGAAATTATAAGTATGACACGAATCTACTCTTCTTGCTGATCTCTGATTTAAAACCGAAAGAATAATCGCTTTACCCACTTTAAAAATTTAAAATACCCGTTAGTGTATTTAAAAACACTAACAAGAAGAAGAATAGAAATCATTTAAATCATGCCATACATACATATACACTTACCATTCAAATTTGTTGTTATTCTGAAAATAGAAAAGAAGAGAGAGAAAAAAGAAAATTCGAATTAGATTTAATGATTACAAGAAAACAAGTTCAATGAACAAAATAAATATAAAACGCAGCACAAATATGTACTATTTGCTCACTTCTCTCACATACATATACATATACGTCTTGCATGCGTATGTGTACGTGTATGTGTGAAGTGGAGAGTATGATATTACTGTGTTTATAGTTTAAATATTAGAAACAAAACATTGAAAATGAAAGTGAAAATTGTGTAGAGCTTGTGTGTACATTAAATAAACGTATATGGTAGAGTATATGCATGTGTTACACACACACACATACAGATGTGTGTGTTTATGTTGTATTACTATTTTGAAAGTGAAAGTCAATTGAAAACCTTGACCATTTGCTGACCAATGTTACTACTGTTGGTTTCCTTTTGTATTCGTTTTTTTTATTTCGTTCGGTTAGAAGCGAGAGAATCGACCATGTTTTGTAAATACAATAAACCCACATATGAAGTTAAACACTACACACACACACATACAAGTTAAATGAACAAATTTTACAGCATGTATGGGTAGGTGTGTAAGTGGTATGTTGAATATTACTAAACATACGCACGAGTGCACTCGGCAAAATAGAAAAAATAAAAATAAGCACACATGTACGTACGAGGAGTTTGTTTAATGTATCCGACGTCTACATTCGTCTTTCTCTTTGCTTGTCTGATGACTCTGGTTCGTTTGTGCTGTGCTGTGCTTAGTTTAGTTCATGTTCGAGTTCATGCATGTACGTGTGTGTCTGTGCATGAATATATTGCGTATGTTTTTTTTATTTTGTTCTGTTACTCTACGTAACAAAAATGTACTCATCATGGCAGACATGTTTTGTTAGAAAGCTTTACCGGCATTTCTTATATACATTTTTCCTTTTGGAATTTCCTCTCTCTCTTTATCTCTCTACGTTTGCTTGCTATGTAACTGCCTAATACAATTTCTCTTCTCTTTATTTTTTGTTTGTTTTTTATTTGTGCTCTAAGTTTTTATTATTAAATCTCTATTCTAATATTGGTAATGCGCAGAATCTTAGCAAAAATGAAAGTTTTTTAGAATTTGAGTGAGTTTTTAACGTTTAGAATAAAACAGTAAATCGTTATGTATGTAAACTTATACGTGTACGTGTGTGTGTGTGTAATTACTGTTTAATGAAACAACGTGTTTAGAATTTTTGTAAAGAGACACAGAGAGAGCAACACAAAAGCAAGAGATAGAAACGAAGAAAAACAACAATTGCAAGCGTATTTGTATTTACTGAGAGTTCGTTTGTGTTTGTGTAATTATTGTTTTGATACGGTAAAATTTTTATTGTAACACTATTTATCTTATACAAATGCATACACATTCTCTCCTCTCTCTTTCTTTCTCTCTCATACATAGTATATGTCGATTAAAATATAGGTTTATTAGCATATTATGTGATTTTTTTTGTTTTTGTTTTGCCATTACAGTTACTGTAACAGTTATTCCTTCCACTGTATGTATAGTGGTTTTGTCTGTTGATTTTGATTTCTTTTTCTATGACAATACTTTGTATGTGTGTGTAGCAAGTGTGTAGCAAGCATTTTTGCCAAAAAACCAGGTCGTTGTGTTTATAGTGCGTTTTGTCCTGCTTTTTTTTTGGAACATTTTTCGTTTCACAAACACTAATCACAACAAAAGTTTTTTTTTTTTTTATTGTAGCCTTGTATTGTTTTTGTTCTTGATTCTCGTTTTGGAAAGATTAACACTCATGCGTTATGTAGTGTATACACATCGAAGGTATTGCATAAAGTCTGTACCGGAAGCAACAACCTGTTGATTTCTAAAAAATTTCCAAAAGCCGGTTGTTGAATAAATTTTAAATTTTGAAATTTTTTTATCGTGATTTAAAATTCTTTCTCTTACTGGTTTTGGTGTTACTTATGAGTTAAATTTAAATGAAAGCTTTAATAAAATATGACTTGAGTGTTTAGAAAGAATTTTTGTTTATTTATTTCGAAATATATGGCATCTGTTTTGCAATGTTTTGAGTTCAATCTCACAAAATTAAAAGCATTTCATGGATTATTTTTAATATTTCGTTATGATGTGTTGGCTGTAAAGGTTCAATTAGTCGTGATTTTACCATAACGCTGTAGTCGTAACATAATCCACAACCGTTAATTTACTATTAGCAGCAATCAGTGCAGCCATGGCCATACAAAGCTGTTTACGTTAATTGCACATACAGTTTGTCAAAAAAATCTTTGCACAGACCAAAAAAATGTAAAATTTGATCTTCATTCAAGAATTTCAACAACAAAATCTTTAGATATTTTTTTATTTTTGCAATCATTCTATAACTGTACTTGTCTACGACCATATGGCACCGATAGTTTCCTAATAGTAACACTCATTACAATAATAACAACAACAACAAAAGCAGTTTACTCAATCCAAGAAGTGTGAAAAAAATCTTTGCATATTGAATGAAGATACTAAAAAAATTCCAACAATATGCCGTTATTTCCCAAAAATGTTGCGCATTTTGTGATTTTTATAAATGAGATGGAATGTGAGAGGGGTAAATAACGTTTTAGTAATGAATGGATCGTTGATCGTTTTTTATGTAACAAGTGTTCTTATATTTGAATACAAAAAATGCCAGGGAAACGAGTTTCAAAAATTTTTATACAATTGGGCTATTTCAACTACTACAAAGGCAAATCTGCCAAGGAAATCGCTTATATGTTCTCGCTAAACATCAGGACTTTATAAAATTTTATATCCCGTGTTGAAAAAGAAGGAGGACTAGACTTAAAGGGATCTACAGACAGGCCAAAAAAAGTGACACTGGGAGTTGAAAGAAAAATTATTAGAACCGTGTATGATAGACCGCAATCCAGTGCGAGATGATTAGCTCTTCAAGTTTAAAAAGACTTTGAGTTACGTGTTTTCCAAGATACCATTGAAAATGTTCTTCAAAAACACAAATATTCTTCAAGAATGACTAGGAAAAAACTCCTGCTGCCAACACAAAAAGTCGAAAAAAAATTAAGATTTGCCACCGAATACATTTCACTTACTCCAGAGTACTGGGGCGAAGTTATTTTCTCAAATGAGACGAAAATAATGATTTATTATTATGACAGACCGCAAATAATGTGGCGTAAGCCTCAGAGAGCACTAGAAAATAAAAATTTTATTCCTACAGTAAAGTTTGGAAAACTGTCTGTAATGGTATCCGCCTATATATCCAGCAAGGGAGTTGGTGTAATCAGAATTTTGGATGAAATAATGACTAAGAAAGTACATCTTGATATTTTATAAAATGAACTGACCGCCAGCATTAAGAAATTTGGTTTTATTGACCCGGTTAATTCGAATAAATTTAATTACAAGTACTATCAAGATAATGATCCTTAAAATAAATCTTATTTATGTAACTTCAGGTTACTTTACAACTGCAGCAAAGTTATGGATAGTCCTGATATTAATCTTATCGAAAATTTGTGGGTTCAACTGAAGAAAAAGGTAGGGAAAAGATCGCCCACAAATAAAAACGAATTGGTAATGTCCATCTAAGAAGAGTGGGAAAAAATACCACTAGAATATGACATTCCAAAGATTATTCAATTCATGAGAAGGCGTCGGCAAGCTTTAATTGAAGCTCAAGGTGAACCCACAAAATATTAGCACTATAAATTTAAAAAAATTGCAAAAGCCTTAATATTTTATCAAGTGTGCAAACATTTTTTTGACAGCAGTAAAATTGAATTGTTTTTATTTTTTAATATTTTACATTAAAATATTGTAATTGTAATAAAAGTTTTTTAATTATTATATTAACAAAACATATGTTTATAAAATCCTGTTTGAAAAAATTTAAAATTTTGATTATTTATATTAGAAATCAATGAATTTTTCAAAAGTTTTCTTAATTTTTCTCTATGTGCTGTATGTATGTAAAAAAAGGTTTTTCCCCAGAAATAAAAAGTTTCAAAATGCTACTGGCAATGCTGGCGTCGACGAAAACGAGAGCAAAAAAAGAAATGCATGTTGTGACTCCTATGAAGAGTACAATATTTTTGTTGCACTCTTTACACAAGTCTCTTTTATAGTGTTGTACAATGGTTTACGAGTGCAGTTGTCTTTTTGTACTCTATCTTTGCTTGACACTTATTTATATTGGCAGCTACAGCTACAATCAATATTCGGTCTTGAGAAAAATGCAAAAGTGTGCAATTTTATATGTCTTGTGCCCACCTCTAGTATATAGCGATGCTTTATTCGCTTAATTTAGTTAATACTACCACAGAGTGCTCTATCAACAATTTGTAATCGAACGTTTACCGAACTTTACCGAACATCCCATAACAGCAAACTCTCTGTTTTTAATTTTAAAAATAACAGCAACAATACAATGAAATGAAGGTTAGCACAGTTATTTGTTATACAAATAAAGAGAAAAAGTCATTAATGGAACACGATTAAAGAAAATAAACTGTAAATACACACACATACGTATTCCCACGTATAACAACGGCAATAAAGAAAACAAACAAGACAAAAAATTTCATATTAAAATAAACACAAAAACAATACAAATACAAAGGCGAATATTAATATAGAAAATTTTAAAACAACAATAACAAACTGCAATGACAATAACAAACATTATAAAAATATTGTACTCCTCTTACAAAATACAAGTAAAATGTTTTATATGTATGTGTGTAAGTGTGGTGAGAGTTTTTCTGATAATAATAATAATATCATATACAATATAGTGTAACAACAACAACAACAGCAATAGCAATAGCAAAAAAAGAAGCAAAGATTGGAAAATAAAAATTATTATTAGTAAAAGTAGGCGGAGCCTTAAAGGTTTTTCCCAATATATTATAACTAAACACATACATATGCATGCTTACCAAGCTGTTCACATGTAAACATAAAAAGCACTTAAAATTTTTTCTCATTTATTCTCTTACACACACATACATACACATGCTCATTATTTGATATTCATATTTACTTTAATAAATATTACTCATACACACACATCCATACTCATACTTGGTTGTTATTATTATTACAAAAACTTTTTAGTTTTTGTAGTTGTAGTTGTTGTTGCTGTATTATTACTGTTTTTCTTTATGCTCTTTTATTCAACTACATACGTACTACGCTCGCTCGCTCTCTATCGGTTATTATTACTGTTGTTTGTATTGTTGCTGTTGCTATTGCTGTTGTAGTGGTTTGGTTTGGTTTGGTTGATAGGAAATAATGAAAAATTTTTGATAAATTTTTTCCTCTCAATTTTTGTTTTTTTTTGGGGTGTTTTCACCCAAAAAAAAAAGAAAAAAATTAAGCAAGTATATGCATGTGTGTGTGTGTGTAAGTGTCGCAATAAAAGTGCAATAGTTACAATTTTTCATTAAAAACACACGAAAAAAAACAACAACACTAACAACAATACCAATACCAGTGACAAATCTGTAACCATAGGTAGGGAGGGTTGATTTTGTGTTTTTTTTCTTCTTCTTGTTTTTATTGAATGATGATCCATCTCTCTCAATTACTTCGTATGCATTACTTAGAATATATGCGAGAGTGTATGTGTATAAGTGTGTGTATGGGTTTGATGTTCGATTTTTGATTTCGTTGATTTTTGTGCGGTTGGCGCTAGAAACAATAACAACAACAATTACAACAATTGACACAAGTAATGATAACACTACTAACGACACAACAGCAACATACAAGCACACAGGCACTCTCAAAAAATAATGAAAAATTGAATGCATTTTTAAGGCAAAAACCTAAAAAAAAATTATAAATTGTGTGTGCATGTGTGTGTGTGTGCGTGTTTTTATTATTCATTTATAGGCATAGGCAGGCTGGCTGGCTGGCTGGCTGGGCTGTTGATAGTTTTTTGTGCTGCATCATCCAGTGTTTAAGTGCACGTTCCAAAGGATACAACGCAACGTTTCGAACAAAATCAATACGAACGAACAAAAAAACAATTTGCGCATGAGCAAAATCAAACAAGAAACGCGTTTAACACACATTGTTAATGAAAACTAACTTTTGTAAAGAGAAATAAAAACAAAAAATTTAAATCCTGCGCAAATGGAATTTTTTACAAAAAAATTTTATACAAAAAGTGTTAAAAATAAAACGAATTTTAAATGAAAAAAAAAAATTTCTTTGAAGAAATTTAATTAAAAAAATTAAAAAAAAAATTGGATCAATGGTTTAAAACAATTAAATGGTAAAAATTAAAAATAAAAACAAAAAAATTCCATAAAAAAATTAAAAATAAAAAAAAATTTAAATTAAAATTAATTACACTGTGCAACAGTGAAAATACACCCCAGGAACTACATAGTCCACCGATGTTCAGTTAGTTGATTAGAACTCAAAAAAAACCTTTTTTTTTGTATTTCTCGAACCCTCCAAACTTATTAGAAAGGGTCCGCCAAATAATTTTTTTTTTTTTTTGAAAAATGCTTTAAAAAAAAACTACAAAATATTTTCTAAAATTAAGAATAATAAACGAAGGTAAATAAGATTAACAAATGATCAGAAAGTGTTTGGAAAATGATTATAAAGGTCCTAGAAAAAGAGTCAAAAATTACTCTAAAATAATATAGAAAATGACTCAGAAGTGACTTTTTAAGAAGTCACTTTTTTCTCCCGACGAAAGAGTCTTTTATGATCAGAAAATGAACGCCTGCTCGAGGTTTTCAATCGCTCAGAAGAATCAAAAAAGACTCGAATTTGATTAAAAATTTTCAAAATTACTGGCTGAGATGATTCGAGTACGAACACTACAATACTGGCTAGAAGGTTGTACGTTTGCTTAGGTTACTGTCTTTGTCTTTCCTTTTTTCTTCTTTTGTTAAAGCAACAACAACTAAGGCTATAAATTTTAATGAATGATTCGGGATAACAAAGCTTAAAAGCTTGATTCTGATAGGGGCACAGGCCGAATTGTTTAAGATACCACAATTTATCATTTCTTTTAGTCATGGAATCATTCAGAGATTAATAAAATGGTCATCACCTCTTGTGAGTACTTTTCCAAACAGTTTTCGTGTTCAACTTTCCATTTTGAAGCGACACAACAAAGCTTAAAAACTTGTTTCTGATATAAGCAGACTTGTTAAACGGCTCAACCAACATTACAGGCTCAATTAGCTGATTTAATGAAGCCATTTAGACTCTCAGTATCCATGCTCGACTGATCAGTAAGGTGTCTTCTTCTCTTACGACAAAACCCTGCACATGTACAAAGAGGCAAAGAATAGTTTCCTCCTTTCTCTCGTCTTTGCAGCTTTGCAAAAGCTGTTGGCCATATGTCCAATATCAATGCGTTCTCATGAGTATTCAAATTAGATTTTAAGCAGCCTTTCCGTACGATCTTCATGTGAACTTGTCCAGTCTGCGCTGCTGCATTAATCGAATTTATTACTGTATGGGCAATGGAAATCCCATGGAGTACAATGACCAATTGTTTCGGTCTGTAATTTCTTGGAATACCAATACCCGTACCCACATAATTGGTCATTACAATCCTTCAGTCGGGATTATTAACCTAGTTCCTCACACCACTTATGTTGAGTGTGTTAATTTTATAAAGGGTCCGCCAAATAACTTTTTTTTTTGAAAATGCTTTAAAAAAAACTTCCAGAATATTTTTTTAAATTTCTTTTTTTTATCGGAAAGTACAATCCTTCCGATTGATAATGGAAAATAATTTCATTCAAATGGCTACCTCGGCTGGTCATGCAGTAGCCTACATGATCAGTCCAATTTTAAGCACATTATCGATTGTGTAAAGCTGTATTTCACCAATGGCTTCATGAATATTGTCCTTTAAAGCGTCAATTGTCTCTGGCTTGTCGGCGTAAGACTTATCTTTGAAGGCACCCTACAAATAATAGTCCAATGGTGTCAAATCGCAGTTCCGAGGTGGCCATATGACATCAGCTCTGCGGCTGATAGTGCGATATTCAAAAAGCAGGGCGCAAAACATCGAGTGTAGTTTCGGCTGTGTGGCATATAGCGCCGTCCTGTTGAAACCAAATGTTGCCAATATCTTTCTCTTCAATTTTTGTGCACAAAAATGCGTTCAACATGGCCCGATAACGATCGCCATTGACTTTAATGGCCATTTCTTGCTCATTTTCGAAGAATTAAGGCCCAATTATGCCTCTGGATCAAAATCCGCACCAAACAGTGACTCTTTTTGGCTGCGTCGGCTTTTAAATGTATGCGTGCAAGTTTTTTCTTTTTTTTATTTTATAAAACCAGCACTCAGGGGATGACCCCTACTCATGCAGTGCATTGTGCAGGTTTTTAGGAAAGGTGGAAAGAGGGAAGATGCGAATGGTAAGGAAACGAGTTACTGCTGGTGACTATAAAATGGCCAGTGCTATACCTTCACCATTAGACAGTCTACAGCAATCGTCCCCAAGAAGCCCGCAGTTTCTCACACCACTTATGTTCCGTGTGTGTTAATTTTATACAGAAGTGGCGGAACCTACAGTTTTAAAGTCGACTCCGAACGGCAGATTTTTGAGAAACAAGAAGAGAAAGAGAAGAAATCGCCGAAAATATACTTTTTTTGTATTTTTTTTATTTTTTAAATGTCTGGCCTGGGACTCGAACCCTGGCTTTACGTCTAATAAGCCAGCACACTACCTACTAGACCACGGTGACCCCCAATGCCACAATTTTGCTTGTTTACAAGATAAAAATGGGCTTCATCTGAAAAAATGATTTTTTTTTGGCAAAATCGGCATCTTCCGTAAGTCGAGGCCCACTTAGGGAAGCGATCAAGTGTACACACAATCATATTCATGCAGCCGAAGAATAAAACTAATTATCTGTCAAATCAGACATGAGCTAAGTGTTACCAATAACGAAATAAGCTTTAGTTGAAAAAAAAACAACGTTATTTGGCGGACCCAATATTTTTCGAACCCCCCCAAATTTGTTTTATTTGAAAAAACCGGTTTTTTTTCAACTTTACGTACAAATTTCTGGGTTTAACCAAACATTTCTGATCCGATTTCCAAAATTTACATCTTGTTAGAAAGGGAAGAGTTGGACCTTTAAAACGATATACATTTATCTATTATTCTACTTAATATGCTATGAGTTTTGATAGGATAAACTTGGAAAATTCGAATTTTTTTCATATTTTTTCAAGTTTGTCCATTCAGAGTAGCAATTTTTAATTAAAAAAAAATATAGGAGAAGTGATAATATTCTTAAAGTGTGTTCTCTTGTAAACAAATGGATTCATCATTTGATCCGATAGGGTCTGATCTGGGATCTGAGATTTGGTTTCATGGAAAAGAATAAAAAGAAATTTTTTTAACGGATATTTTAAAGCAAATCCCTTTGAATAACATGTCTTGGTCACCGTGGTTTAATAGGTAGTGTATTGGATTCTAAGATCTAAGGCCTCGGTTCAAATTCAAAAGGAAATTATGAAAAGAATTTTATTTTTCTTCCGGTGACTTCCTCTCAGCAGTGTTGTGGCAAAAACTCTGAGAGTAAATAAAAAGTGGAAAAATCTGTCGTTCAGAGTCGACTTTTAAACTGTAGGACCCCCGTCACTCATGTATAAAATTAACACACACAGCATCAGTGGTGTGAGAAGCTTGGTCGTATTAGAATGGGTCAATTCGACCACCGAGTAATGTACTTGTCAGAATTGACTAGTACACGTCCTCTAACCTAACCTAACCTAACTCGATCTCAGTGAACATCCAGCCGTGAAGTGCCAAATTTCAATATTTTGGTTTTCAGAGTAAATTATGGAGTACACAATGGTATTCCCATTGTAAAAAGATCGTCTATACTACTTATAGTCCATAATGGATGTTTAAATATTATTCCGGATTTAAAATAAGTAACTAGACATTCTATAAAGTCGTAGTATAGGAGGTAGTTTGTTGGATTATTAGATTTGAGGCCTTGGATCAAACCCCAAGTCAGATATTTCGAACAAAACGAAAAAAATTTCTTTGGCGATTTCAACTCTGCAGTCTAGTAGCAAAAACTCTGAGAGTAAATGAAATTTCCATAAAAAGTTCGACTTTAAACAGTAGGTCCCACCATTTATGGATAAAATTAACACACACAACATGGGTGGTATGAGCAACTAGGCTGTAAACCTTACTAAAGGATTGTAATGACGTTGATTGCACATTCCACATTCAAACTTTAATGGTTTTGTGATCAAAAACATTAAAAAATGTATTGGAATGATGACTAAAAAGCGACTTCTTGGTGTCTTATTAAAATTATTTTAATTTTTTTAACGATTTTCTATTTTATTTTTACAATTTAAATTAATTTAAAAACAAAAAAATAAAATAAAAACCATAAAACTGTGAAATAATTTCATTTGATTACGTTTTATTTTGATTTTTATTTTCTTTTTGGCTGCAAAACCATAAATTTTCTCTTTTTTTTGCATCTTTTAAGGCAGAAAAATCAGAAAAAATACAAAAATTTAAGAAAAACCCATTTTAGGCATAAAACTCTGTGGGGTTATAATGAAAACAACAGCAATATCCCTTACCTATGGCCCCCCAATGAAACAAACACACACACACTCTAATACAACAACAAACACAGTCGAACCTCTATAATTTGAACTTCTATTACTTGAAGTTTCTATAAATTAAAGCATATCCCGTGGCAACAGCCTCTAAATCATTTGTAAATTAACTTCTCAAAGTTGAAGTTTCTATAAATTGAAGTTTTTTTTCTGGATTTTGGTGATTCATTTTATCGAAGTTTGACTGTAGTGTATGCATATATATTAACCTATACACAGTTAGGACGATGACGACAACGATAACAAATAAAATCTTTTTTAACTCCGCCAACAACAACAAAAACGGAACCAAAAACTAAATTGGAAAAAAGCAAAACAAAATGGAGAAAAAAAGTTCAAAACAAATACAAAAATTGTTGGCAATAAACGTCGACTATATTACCACCATTAAGGACCGCTTGTTTACTAAGAGTAATGCTAAGAGGATGTCTAGTTACTTACTAACTTAATTGGTGAGGATTACAACCCTTTAGTCAGGATTACAACCTTTTTAAGAAATTTCATGACAATTTTATTTATTCTCAGAGTTTTAGCCACTAGTCTAATGAGAGGAAGTCACCGTTCCTTTTATTCCAAAAATCTGAACTGGGATTTGAACCACGGCCAAACGTCTAAAAAGCCAACACACTACCTACTAGGCTACGGCATCTTATATCAACGTCTAGTTAACCATTTTAACGCATTGACTGCGAACTACGAGATAACTCGTAGATTGCGTCTCCTTCTAGGGAGCCGGGAGACTTGAAAACCAACATTCGGCAAATTATCACCTAGTTATTGCTGAAAATGCGCGAAAAAAGTGGACGAAATCGACCAAAGATCGAGCTATTTTAATCCCAAAACGATCACTACAATTCAGGAGGTGTTCGTAGACTACGTCCTTCTCTTAGGGAGCCAAACTACGAGTTATCTCGTACTCTCTAGTGTAAAAAAAATCAAATTGTAGTTTTTTGGCAAGTTTTCTGAACCCTGCTGTCAGGGATAAACATCAAAGAATTTCTAAGCCGATCCGACTGTCCTACCATTCTCCTACCTTCCGAATGCCCTTATACTTCACAAAAAGGAAAGCGTATGCCGTATAGAGTATGGCATATGGCAATCCAATTAATCCAGGATCTTCTACTTGGAAGGACTTTATTACTAATGAAACTGAAACACAGCAGGTTCATATATTCCTTAATCATTTGACGGACACTGACGTCTATAGACGTCATAACAAGGGCTTTTGGGGAGACATGACATGTATACACGTCATAAATTGTATCTTACCAAATAACGGAGATACAGCATGTATCCCATGGGAAGGCCTCCGAAAATTTTGGTGTCCGTCAAAGGGTTAACGCTTTCGCAATGAATGCAGTGTACATACGGCTCATCACAGCGTCATAACCGCGTTTTCGCAAACAACGACGACGATGTTACACAGTCGTAAAGGGTGGGACAAGTGCGCCGTCACGTAATGTTTAGGTTGGTAGGTAGAAGTGGCTGTTGCCTCGATGGAGTTATAAGCTGACACACTTAGGCCGCATACAGGGTACATTGTAATACCACAGTTTTATATTCTCCCCTATTCCAGAAACCACTCAGAGCTTTCGATGAAGCGGCTCAGACTGGCAATATCCATGCATGACAACAGTGCATTGAGATCCTTCATGTATTAGGGGCCCAGTTAACTCTTTCTCCTCCGACCAAGCGGCGGACATGTATATAGTAGGTGAAAAACTGTCTGATCCTCCTCATCTCCACAGCTTCCGCAGAAACCATTGCGTGTCTATTACACAATGCCCAGTATTAACAGTGCTGAGCTTACTTCTTTGTAACTTTATCCAGCCTTGATCAGATTTTCCGCGGCTTTCTCCCCGTTTGCGAAGCTGCCCATCGACTGTCCATCAAGGTCCACGATTGTATTGTCAATTATAAGCTTGCAGTTACTCAAAGGGATCCCTAATGTAAAGAATTCATCAGAAAGTTCGAAAGGTCGAGCCAGTTCAAACGCTCTGCAGTTACCGGGAATGTCCCTATGTCCCGGTAGCCATGTGATACAAATAGCATATCGATTTGCCGTCTTGTTAAGACATCTGCGACACTCATATACCGTCCTGGAGTTCATTACATTAGAATCCAATGCCCTGATAGTCGCTTGGTCATCGGTGTATAAGAGTTAAAGAAATGATTTACGTACCATTACGAATATGAATCGTTTTAACAACCGAAAAACGTGTAAAAATTGCGAAAACTGATCACAAAAAATGGTGATTCAAACGTGGGCATCACTGGGTGATTATGGTCTCGTCATAATCAACCTATTGTGAATGGAATACATACATACATAATTGGCCACTACAACCCTTCAGTCAGGATTACGACCTAGTTTCTCACACCACTTATGTTGTCTGCGTTAATTTTATACATAAGTAGTGGGACCTACAGTTTAAAGTCGACTCCGAACGACAAATGTTTGAGAAGCTTTTCATGGCAATTTTTTACTCTCAGAGTCTTTGCCAGAAATCTGCTGAGAGGAAGTCGCCGAAGAAATATTTTTTCGTTTTGATGTCTGACCTGGGATTCGAACCCGGGCCTTTTGTCTAATAAGCCAACACACTACCCACTAGACTACGGCGACTTCAACTGTGAATAGAATTGTCACGCTTATAATGGAATTCAAAGAGATTAAAAGCATTACACATATGCTTAGGCCTGTGCATTATCTCAGTGCCCGTATCGCTATAAACATCGCCTCTGTTATAGAAAGTATGGCCGATACTTAGATTTTGTCCTTTTCAGCAATCTTATGGCTTATTAAAGCGTATTTAGCATTGGGATTTGCACTTCCATCAATATAAAGTTCAACAAACACAACAATTAAGATCGGCTGATCATTTACTACGACGTAGATATGCTCAATAGGCGCTACTGCAACAGTGTCGCAGCAAAAGTCTCGCAGTATCGGGGTCAGAAAACCCATACGAGAGTGTGGAGAAGCCATTGCACCCGTAAGAAGTGACTGCACATTATGGTTTGAAGAGATCTTTTCGAAGAAAGGCTGTTACTGTCAATTCTAGAGCCCACTTTCCTGGGCCTGTAATTCAATATTACGAACTGGAAGGTATGTGGCTTCAATAAGATGGTGCCATGAAGCCTGCAACAAGACCAATTTTTGAATTTTTTGCACGAAGAGTATCCAGAAAAATTTAATTTCTTTATTTCATGCCATGAATTAGGTTAGGTTAGGTTAGAGGACGTGTACTTGTCAATTCTAACAAGTACAGTACTCGGTGGTCGAATTGACCCATTGTACTACGTCCTTGCTTCTCACACCACTTATGTTGTGTGCGTTAATTTTATACATGAGTGGTGGGACCTACAGTTTAAAGTCGACTCCGAACGACAGATTTTTGAGAAACTTTTCATGGCAATTATTACTCTCAGAGTCTTTGCTAGAAATCTGCTGAGAGGAAGTCACCGAAAAATTATTTTCAAATTTTCGTTTTGATGTCTGACCTGGGATTCGAACTCGGGTCTTTCGTCTAATAAGCCAACACACTACCTACTAGACCACGGCGACCTCATACCACGAATTGGTCACCTAGATCATGCGAATTGACTTCGTTAGACTATTTTTTTTGATTCTGCCTTCAGTTTGTTGTTTTACGGAAAATTCCATAAAGCTGGGACACTTTAAAACCAACATTTGTCAAGTTTTCACCGAGTTATTGTTGAAAATGGGCGAAAAAAATAGCCGAAATCGTTCAACGATCGACTGTTGCAGCTGTTTTAATCCCAAATCGATCACTACAATTCACTATAAGGGGTTAGCAACTCTGTTTTTTCCATCTCACTAAAATTCACGAGGGGTTAGCAACTCTGTTTTTTTCCACCTCGCCTACCACCTACAACTTTAGCGAGTGTAGAGTAAACAGATTTTTTTTTTGTATGCCCCGACCAACAACAATAAAATTAAAAAGAAAAAAAATAAGAAAAAAACAAACAAAACTACCGTTAGCTGCCACCAGTCCTTTATACGAATATTTTCTACAACTACTAACGAATAATTTTTCAACCATGGAAACTTAATTTATATTTTTTTCCCCCCTTTACTCTCTATTCACCTCACTACACTACTCCTACTCCTTTCTGCACTGTTTTGCCTTTCTCTACTGGAATCGTACCTGCTCTCTCACCATTACCAGTTGTTTGGGCATTTTTTTCTCTTCTTCTACAACTACTGCTCCCCCACCCCCCACCATACCATTTAAGAGTTTCAAGAATTTTTCATAACAATTTTCCTCTTCTTCTTTTCCTTTTTCGCTTTTTTTTTGAGAAAAAAATTCGGTTATTTTTATTTGTTGTAATTGTTGTAGTTGTTGTTGCAGTTGTTGGTTATGGTTTGGCTTTTCATTATTACATTCACTGTTGTTGCTGCTGCTGCTCAAAATTTCTTAGTTGTGTTGTAGAAATGTATGAAGGAGAAGGGGGGTATGAGTATGAGTGCTTTTGTGTGTGTGTGTGTGTTAGTTTCGTTTATTGTGATTTTATTTTGCAGGCATATTTTGAACACAAAGTTAAAAAGGGACAGTAAATTAAAGGAATGCAATCGTAATTTAATGAATTTATTTTTAAATCAAAAATTTTTAAAATTAAATGATTAACGGGGTTTTTTTTTTATTTTTTTACTACATATCAGTTCATTAGAACCCTTTAGTAAGCATTATGATGGTAGGGTTATCATACCACCCATGTTAAGTGTGATAATTTCACTCATGAGTGGCTGTAGCACTCTACAGTTTAAAGGTGACTACAAATGATAGATGCTTGTGGAACTTTTCATGGCAAATTTATTTTGCATTTGAGGGTTTTAGCCACAAGACTGCTGAGAGATAGTGACCGAAAGAAATATTTTATGAACAACGAGCCAACACACTACCTTCTAGCCTGCGACGACTGCTAATACAATGCTTATGCAGCAGGCTTTCAATGTTGAGGTTTTCGAAAAAAAAAATCTAGCGCTGAAAATCATTTCTCGGTGGCTACGTGAAGAAGCAAAAGTGTCATGTACGTGGCACAAAGAGCCTAGAATTGATTGTG
Source organism: Sarcophaga peregrina (assembly GCA_014635995.1). Lineage (NCBI taxonomy): Eukaryota > Metazoa > Arthropoda > Insecta > Diptera > Sarcophagidae > Sarcophaga > Sarcophaga peregrina. The sequence continues at coordinate 86,992,183 of CM025792.1, read as the reverse complement.
GTGAAGTCATTACATGCGGAAAAATTTACAAATTGGTGCTTCTTAAAAACCAGAGGAAACGTACATATGTTTTCCCGAGTAATCCTTACCACCAATTTAGAGCGTTATAGCGAATTTGTTTTAGTCTGCTATTGAAGATTGTAAACTAGACTATGGGCTAGTAGGTCGTGTGTTGGCTTATTAGACGTAAAAGTCACGGTTCAAGCCCCTGGTCAGAGATTAGAAAGAAATATGAAAAAAATTTATGCGGCGAGTTCCTCTATGAAGATTTCTGGCAAAAATTCTGAGAGTAAATAAAATTGCTAAGAAAAGTTTCTCAAAAATCTGTTGTTCGGAATCGACTTTAAACTGTAGGACCCTTCACACAAGTACAAAATTAACAGACACAACATAAGTAGAGTGAGAAGCTAGGTTGTAATCGTGACTGAAGGGTTGTAATGACCAATTATGTACTTATGTGTGTATGTAAGTGGCATTCCTAAGTCGATTAACGACAAGGAACGGAAGGAGTGCAACAGTTTTGGCGAGTCCGTCGGCTCTGCTGTTCCTTAGAATGTAACTGTGCCCAGAAACCCAGACAAGTGAGACACTGAAGTGTTCAGAAAGAAGCTCGCGACAGCAGCGCCATTCCCTAATGATCATGGAGTTAATCCTAGCGCTTGTACAATGGATCAATTTCGACCTCCGGGTACTGTACTTGTCTTGACCGACAGGTGCACGTCCTCTAATCTAATCCTAGCGCTTGACAGCTATTTTACAGTAGCCTGACTAGCAGACAAGATCGAGATCTAGGTGAAAGCAACAATGGTTATGAGAATCCATAGAGCAACCCGGTACAAGGACATTACTTTCGCCTGAAACACTCTACAGTAATCCAGCAGTCGGAGGGAAATGTTCACGTCCAGTTTACAAGCGTAGGCTCCATTACCAACCCCATTAACGAGTTTAGAGCTATAGGTGTATATATTCAGGAGTTTGGGAGGAATGCTCATGTCAGCGTCCCAGTCGTTTCTCCTCAAAATTAGAAAATTAAAATCCCTATCAATTGTACATAATCAATGTTCAGAGGGGATCAACCGCCAAAACAGAAGAATGGCCAGAAGGGATGATGCACCAACTCGACAGGGCATTAAGTCTGGTCGTAGCATCCTTGGCTGCCTGCTCAACGAGAAGCACAGCATTGCGAACAAGGTTTTTGTAGGAGTGGTACATAGAAGACTTGAAGTCGTCGTAGTCTAGAAGGAGGTGTGTTTGCTTATGAGACGTGAGAAAACCTAGGTTCCAACTAAATGAAATATGACAAAATATTTCTTTGACGACTTCCTTTCAACAGATTTGTGGAAAAAATTCTAGAGAATGAATGAAAAATTGTTATGAAAAATTTCTCAAAAAATCTGTGATTCGATGTCGAATTTAAACCTACTCACTGTAGGTACCGCCACCCAAGTTTACAAATGATAGCAAACGACATAAGTGGTGTGACAAACTAGGTTGTAATCCTGATATGAATAGCTGCAGACCTGACTAATTGACTTACAAAATTTTAAACAAATATTCCCCATAGGAGAAAGGCTTTTGATTTGAAGCACTTCCTCTTTCTTTTTCCTAAAGTACGACCTTGAAAGAGTGCATAGTTGATCTAAATTCTAATTCCACAAAAGATTTGTAAGACATTTGAACGATTCTGTACATGTTTCTGGTATACAATTATCAATTTATAAAACCCATAACAATTATTGACGAAGGACAGGACTTGTTGGAAGGATTATATGACGTGTTAATTAAAAAAAAAATAATTTAACGCGGGAAATGGTGTAACTCAATCAAAAAAAATATAATTTTAAGGCATGGTGCAACGCTTAAACGATTGGTAAAAAAAATTGTACGAATTCAAAAACCTGCATAATATATATAAAGTAGGACGAGTATACTCGTCTTGGCAGTGCGGGATATCCTGTTAAAGACGAGTATACTCGTCACTGGCAGCGAATGTGATGCGATGCCGATAAATTGTTCCAGAGACGGCATCATATTAAGGAAACAGAGATGTTGAGATGACCACGAGGTGGATGTGTAGTCAAACAATTTAACCTCTTCTCATCACCCTACTATTTCCTCAGATCGAGATCTTCAATTGATCGTTTGATGTGTATCTAACCTCTAGCACCAATTGGTTTATCGGTGTAACACTGGAACTGTAAATAAGCTGTGCCCGGTACTAGCTTAACCTAGCCTAACCTGCGTTAAAGTCTTGGCAGTGCGGGATAATCTGTTAAAGACGAGTATACTCGTCTTGGGGATATCCTGCTAAAGACGAGTATACTCGTCTTGGGGATATCCTGTTAAAGACGAGTTTATTCATCTTGGAGATATCCTGTTAAAGACGAATATACTCGTCTTAGCAGTATGGGACACCCTGTTAAAGACGAGTATACTCGTCATTGGCAAAGAATGTGCTAATCTAACTTTTGCAATTGAAAACTAAATAATCCTTGCTTAAGAAATCATTCTTTTAAATTTGGTATTTCGCTTGGGGTTTAATTTTTTTGGTTTTTTTTTTTTGGTTTTTCATTTTATTTTTCCAATTTAACATGGGGCTCAAAAGTTTTGTTGTTGTTGTTGTAGTTTTTTTTTTCTTGATTTTTTCTTAAGAATGAAATTTATTTTAGCCAAGTCATGTTGTAGCCCTCCAAAGAAGAAGAGGAAGAAGAAAAAAATTATAAGTTTTATAAAAGACATCAAGTCTTAACCAAAAAAAAGGAAAGGAAAGAAAGAAAATAAAGAAAGAAAAAATTTAAGGAAAAAATAAAGAAAAACTATAAGAAAATAAAGCCAAAATAAAAACTGAAAGAAAAATCATAGGGTGGAAGGAGGTGGAGGTGGAGGTAGAGGTTGGTAGGTAGTGATGGTGACGCTGGGCTCTGTTGCTTTTAGCCAAAGGGGGTGAAGCTGGCTAAAAATATAAAGTAATAGCAACAGAAACTATAAGCCCCGGCGAACAGTTATAATGGGGGAGGTGGGGGTGTGCGAGGGGGGGGCAGTAAAACTGAAAAAGTAAATTTATAACAGAGAATTTTGAATGTGTATGCGTGTAGGCCTGTAGGTGTGTGTGTGTGTGTGTAAATGGCTTAAATCAGATGACTTTGTATAAAATTATAGAAAAAAAATTTTTTTCTGGCTTCTTTTTCATTATTTTACACAAAAAAAAAATTTTTTTTCCTTTTTGGAATTTGCCTTCGTCCTTAAAAGGAAAAACCAGCGTTATTTTCAACTAAAACTAAACGGTGGCCATGTGGAGAGGGCGTGAATTGTGAATTGTGAGTTGAGAAGAAAGAAAATTGGTTGGCAAAAGCAAAAGCTAGGCTGGTTGGTTGGTTAGGTTGGTTAGGCTGGCAGATATTTCCCTTTAATTTTCATACAAATTTTCATTTCATTTTCTTTTCATTTTAGTTTTTTGGTTTTCTTATTTATTTTAAGCACCAACAAAAAAAAAATGAAAAAGAAAAGCAAAGAAAAAACACAGGAAAACTTAAAAGAAATCTAAGGAACAATTCTTAGCATAGAAAAGTCATTGGGGAGAGAGCAAGGTGGAGCCAGAGGATGGAAATATACAACGAAAATGTGAACAAATAAAAACAAAAATTATGTATAATGGAAAATTTTCTTTTCATAGAATTTCCAAAAAAAAAAATAAAATAAAGAAAAAAAGAAGAAAAAATTTTCTATAAAAATAAAATAAATTTTGTAACAAGAAAAATGTGTTGTAAGCATGTATGTATGCATGTAAACAAGTGAATGCCCCTACTACTACTGTTGATACAGTAATATATACGCATACGTGGACATGTACCCGTACACATACACGTAGTAAATATTGCTTTTTAAAATCTATGCCTTTAAATCAGGGATGGGAAATTGTTATTAACAAATTGTACTGACAACGTTCACCAAAAATTGTACTTTTTTTCAGATCGATTGTATTAAATTCACTTTTTTCTTTTTTTAAACTTGTTTTTTTATTATAAATTAATCCTAATCCTAATCCTAATATATATTATAAATCTTTCTATAAGTCTGTTTCTTTGTTTGTTTGTTAGCCAATCACGCTGAACGCCTGGACCGATTTTCTTCATAAAATTTTGACCAAAAGGGGAGAAAAATGGGGAACAAATGGTAATAAGTTGGTTAAGTTTCCCAAATGTTTGTTGGTTTGTTCGTTAGCCAATCACGCCTGGACCAATTTTCTTGAAATTTGGGATGTAGATTGGGCTTTTGTCCGTGGAGGTTATAGGCTATAAATGTTTTTAAAATTTTTACCAAAAGGGGAGAAAAAATGGGACAAATGGGGAAAAATGGTAATTTGTGCTTTTTTACAATTTAGCTTGGTTAAGTTTCCCAAATAGCTTTTAGAGGTATTCCGCTTCTAAAGTAGAACCAAAAGGGACCCAAAATGGGGGAAAGGGACTGAAAACGGACAAATTGAGTGCAGGTGATCCTAATCTTAATATATATTATAAATATTCCTGTAAGTCTGTTTTTTTGTTTGTTTATTAGCCAATCACGCCAGAACATCTAGAACGATTTTCTTGAAATTTGAGATATAGATCGAGCTTTTGTCGGTGCCGGTTATAGGCTATAAATCTTTTCAAAATTTTGATCAAAAGGGAAGAAAAAATGGGATAAAGGGAAAATAATGGATAGAAATTAATACTTTAATGCATAAATGCTGTAATTCATGTGTTTTAAAGATATTTTTTTACGATTTAGTATGGTTAAGTTTCCCAAATAGCTATTGGAGGAGTTCCGTTTCTAAAATCGAACCAAAGGGGTCCAAAAAGGGGAAAAGGGGCCAATAACAAGCAAATTAAGTGCATACCGAATCACGCCTGAAACGATTTTCTTGAAATTTGGGATATTGATCGAGCTTTTGTCGGTGCAGGTTATATAAATCTTTTAAAAATTTTGAAACTAAGGGAGAAAAAAGGGCACAAATTAGTACTTTATGCATAAATGCTGTATTTTATGGGTTTTAAAGGTATTTTTTTACGATTTAGTATGGTTAAGTTTCCCAAATAGCTATTGGAGGAGTGTTGTTTAAAAAGTTGGACCAAAAGGGGTTCAAAAAGGGGAAAAGGGACGAAAAACAGGCAAATTGCATGCATTTATATTTAGGACTTAGAATATTCAAAAAACTGAGTTGTTTGATAAACCGGTTTCCGAATAATTTGAAAAATTGCATTTTTTAAGAAGCCGGTTTCGAAACCGGATTTTTATTTATTGTCATTTTTATAACCCGCGCAACGCCGGGTACAATCTGCTAGTAAAAATCTAAATGACATTTCATTTCATTGTGTTTAGTATAAAAATAACAGTAAATTTTTCAAATTGTTAGCGCAGTTTTAATTTCAATATAATCATGTGGTAAACGTGACGTATTGGAATTTAAATATCTTTACAGATAGTCAGTTGAAGTCGCCGTAGTGCAGTAGGTAGTGTGTTAGCTTAATATGTCAACTTAGCAACGAGTTGCCATATGCAAATGCAATGAAAACAAAAAATTATTTACTGATGAGACAATATTTGAGTGATAAAATAAAGTAGAGAACATTTTTCAATAGTGCTAAATAAGCCTATTGAGGTGCTATGGTGTTTTTGACTTCCAAATAGTGCTAAAAAGAAAGTACAATTGTACCAACTTTTCCATCCCTGCGTTAAATGCTTAACTGTGTAGTTGTGGTGGTGTGTAGATGTATGCATGCATGGTGGCAAAGGCAAGCAAGTAAATGGCAAGCAAGTGTGAGTGTTTGCACTACAAATGCTTATTGTTGCCGGGAATTTTTTTTGCATTTTTCCCTTTTAATATAATTTTTTTTTCCTTTACTCTCTTACCCCACTCACGGTACTACACACTCTCTCTCTCTCGCACTCTCTTTCAGTTTCACAGTCTTTTTTTTTTCCCCCTTGAGACTAAGTCTATGGGTATTTGTTTGTTTGTATGGATGTGAGCGTAAAGGTTATAAAGTGTTACTAGGCTGGCAGATTCTGTTTTTAATTTTTTTCTCCATTTTTTTTCGGTTTTTTTTTTTTTTTTTTTTTTTGCATAATAAGTGGGTGGGGGCACAAGTGTTTTTCTTTATGTATATGTGTATGTACAAAAGCTTATTATAAAAGTTTAATAATAAAATATAAAGAAAAAAACAAAAAAAAATAAAAAAAACAAAACCCAGCAAAAATATCCATGTGAAAATAAATTAGTCATGCGCAAAAATTACCAATATTGGGTACGTAACTGAATGAAAATACAAAAAAAAAATTATTTTTAATTAAACATTTTTATTAAAAAAAATTTTAACACACATATACAAACACACACCACCACCACCCTGTTAATAATATTAAAACAATGTATATAATCTAGATAAATATTCCATACATATTATCGAATATTGTGTTGTATATCTTGAACTTACTACCTACAATACTTTACTTTAATAAATTATTTTAATCCAAACTATTTGGAAAAGAAAAAAAAACTACTGCATGTTCAATACGTCCAAATAAGCATGTTTTTTATACGATCAAGTAAATATTTAAAAAAGTATATTTAAAAAAAAATGATCAGTTAATATATTGCAATTAATGAAAATTAAATTTAAACGAAAACATAGCACACATTTTAAATTGTATGAAATTCTTTAGTACAGTAAGACCCCGCTTAACGCTGCCCCACTTAACGCTGTTTCAGTAATACGCAAGTATTCAAAACGATGACAACATTCGAGTCATACTTATTATTTCAGATACTTATACGCATTCATACTTTATTTAATGCTAGCAGATTGTACCCGACTGAAGTCGCCGTGGTCTAGTGGGTAGTGTGTTGGCTTATTAGACAAAAGACCCGTGTTCGAATCCCAGGTCAGACATCGAAACGAAAAATATATCTTCGGCGACTTTCTCTCAGCAGATTTCTGGCAAAAACTCTGAGAGTAAAAATAAAATTGCCTCGAAAAGTTTCTCAAAAGTCTGTCGTTCGAAGTCGACTTTAAACTGTAGGTCTTGCCACTCATGCATAAATTTAACGCACACAACATAAGTGGTGTGAGAAGCTAGGTCGTAATCCTGACTGAAGGGTTGTAATGGCCAATTATGTATGTATGTATGTATCGTTTTTGTTTCAGTTTGCGTCGCATGTTTCAAAGTTGCGTCGTTAATATGAAAATCTTTGTACAAAACTAAAACAAAACAAGGGGAATTCCCGTTTAAATCTAGTGTAATTTCGAAGTTGCGTCGTTTCTCTTTCAATTTCTGTCGCATGTTTCAAAGTTGCGTCGTTAGCGCTTCAATTTGCTTCGATAATACGAAAATCTTTGTACAAAGCTAAAACAGAAAAAGGGGATTTCCCGTTTAAGTCTAATGTAAATATGTACATACATGCATACATACATAATTTGTCATTACAACCTTTCAGTCAGGATTAGTTTCTCACACCACTTATGTTGTGTGTGTTAATTTTATACATGAGTAACGGGACCTACAGTTTAAAGTCGACTCCGAACGACAGATTTTTGAGAAACTTTTCATGGCAATAAAATTTACTCCCAGAAATCTGCTGAAAAGATCTCGCCGAAGTAATACTTTTTATATTTTATTTTATGTCTGGCCTGGGACTCGAACCCTGGCTTTATGTCTAATAAGCCAGCACACTACCTACTAGACCACGGCGACTTCAATACATACGTATGAATTTACGTTGTCTGATGGTTGCAAGTTGTAGGTCGTTAGTAAATTAAATATTTTTTATTGAAAAATTTATTTTTTCAACTAAAATTATGAATCTCCCAACCCATTACATGAAAATCAATACGAGTGTATGGAAAATCGTGCTTCGTTTTGCGTCGTTTTGGTTTGCGTCGCGTTTCTTCAGGCCCTATTAGCAACGCATACCGGGGTATTAGTGTATTTTAAATTGTCTGAAATTCTGTAGTACAGTAAGACTCCGCTTAACGCTGCCCCACTTAAAGATGTTTCAGTAATACGCTGAAGAATTGAAGAAATCAGCAACGAGTATTCAAAACGATGACTACATTCGAGTCATAGTTATAATTTCAGAGACTTATACGCATTCATACTTTATTTAATATGATACTCATACTACTCATACTCAAAGTTGGAAGTACTCATCGTACTCATACTTAACAATACGCATGATGCTATTGACTTCGACTCGCCTGTACTTAATATTTGCCCGACGCACAACATAAGTATGATTCGCGTACGAGCACTGCAATACTCACCAGAAGATTGTGTGTATGCTTTGCTTGCTATCTTTGTCCTTTTCTTTATTCTTTGTTTGTAAATGCAACAGCAACAAAGGCTGCAAATTTTGATAAATGATTCGATTCACTCGAATCACTTATAAGTATTATAAGTATTTTTCTAAACTTATGAATTTGAATGAGTAGGCGTACGAATCAAACATTTTTCGAATGTTTTGTACTCATACTCCTTGCAACCTGCCTGTACTTATAAAGCAATGTTATAACGAGTGCCAATGAATCATGAGTAATTAAATTTCAATACTTTTGACTCAGTCATACTCAAAATTTCATGAGTACTTATGAGTAGTGAAAAAACGATTCATTGCTGATCTCTGGTGCAAAGCAAAACAAATATTATCAATACATATGCAAATTTGATCAGTTAAATTTAATGTATCGCCATGTACCATTTCACAAGATTTGAGTATTAGGTTCTGTGAGTCAGGTTTCTGCGTTTGATTCGCACAACTCTGCTCTGAGTTAAAGACTCATGATTAAAGCATGACACTTGAAGACGCAGGGATCTACTTATATAGAATGTTGAATTATTAGACGAGAGCACATGGTTGTTCAAACCCCTGGCTCTGACATCTTAAACATAACGAAATTTAAAGAAAAAATTTCTATCGGCAGTCCAAAAATTCTGAGAGTAAAATAAAATTTTTCATGAAAAATGTCTCCAAAAATCTTTAATTCGAAAGCGCCTTTAACCCGCAGGTCCCGCTGCTCAAGACTGAAATTAATACACACAACATGAGTGGTTTGAGAAGCTAGGTTGTAATCCTGACTAAAGAGTAATGACGACTTAAGTAAGTAAGAATATAGCACCAGGAAACTCCAAAGTAGATGAACTGGCCAGACAAGACACAACCATAGGATTTTCCATAAAGTTGTCTACATTAGGATACTCTTTGAAGGCCTTCAAGCTTACAATTAACAATACAGTAATGGTTTCTGTTAACGCCAAGTGGAATGCTTCAAAACTGGCTAAGGCTGGAGAATGTTTAGCACGCCTGTTGAAATTATTGCTGGACATTGAAGTATTGGCATTAATTGCTTTTGGACGTGTTAGAAATAACTTCTAAAGAAGTTGTAAAAACGAGTAAGAAGTGGAAAACTCTTCTTTACATAAAGAATTCAACATATCGGAGAAGGAGAAAGCATGCACTTCGGTAGCTACTAAGCACACGATTTTAATGCTATGTCTAGAAGAAATATTGAAAATCTAAATGTCTTCAGCAAAAATTCCTGGTTAGTTTATGGGTGGGAGAAATAGAGGACTGCAGTTTTAGAATAGGCCATATATGGCGTAAGTGCGTTGGTCTACTGTGATAGTTTAGACTGGCATTCTCTATGGCATGCCAGTTCCTTAACCTGATCTATCAAAAGAATATGATGAATTGTGCCAAGGATATCGATTTGGTTCAGGATCTGTTGTCGCCACTTAGAGCATATTCACCATGCTTCTGTGTACTTAGAGTCATTTTGGCTCGTGGTAGAAATTCACCCAAATTCTTTGCAGTATATAATAAGGCCCGGGTTCGAATCTCAGGTCAGACATCAAAACGAAAAATATTTCTTTGGCGACTTCCTCTCAGCAGATTTACTCTGAGAGTAAAAATTGCCATGAAAAGCTTCTCAAAAATCTGTCGTTCGGAATCCACTTTAAACTGTAGGTCCCGCCACTCTGTATAAAATTAACGTACACAACATAAGTGGTGTGAGAAGCTAGGTCGTAATCCTGACTGAAGGGTTGTAATGGCCAATTATGTATGTATGTATAACTCCTTCAATTGGATGCTTTTTAGTGGTAATATTCGCTATTTCAATTTACCATTTTTGTATGAGCTTACTGTTCCCTTTAGCCGGAGGTCCATACCACGCGTTCTACGCGTTCTCGCATTCTTCGCGGCTGTCAAAAAAGTAAAATTAATGTATTTATATGGTGCAAGTTTCACGCACAAAAGCGTAGGATGACATGACGCATAGAACGCATAAAGTAAATCTACTTTCTACTTTTGTAAGCATCACAAGCGGCGGGCGTACAAAACAGCTGACTTTGACAAATTGTTTTGTTTTAATTTATTTACATTTTTTAAAGAACAATGGAGGAAAAATTAATCGAAACTGTGAAAATACATGAAGTCCTATATAAAAAAAGCTCTCTTGTTTATAGGAAATAATTTAAAAGAGCAGCTGCTTGGAAGAGCATTGGCGAAGAGGTATTGATGACGGTATTTCGTTTGCTTTTTTTTAGAGAACGTTTGCCAATCACGTTGGAAAACTTCTTAAAAAAATGCGCGGAGAGCAAACACGCCTCTGGTAGTGCTGCAGAATTCCATGAAAACTAGTGGGCATATCAGCAAAATCGTCGTTTGTTCTTTTGGAGCTTGATGTACACACTTGTGGTACAAAATATTGTATTCAGAAACTCAACTAATTCTATAAATTCTTTAAAAATTTCATTTTCATTTGCCATTTTTGTACGAAATGTTTTATTCAAGTATTTGCAATAAAATGTTTTTATTTTGTTAACAGCTGATCAAAAAAAAACATTGGCGCGTAAAAAGCGTTGCATGTAACTTGAAGCGTAGAACGCGAAGAACGTATGAAACGCACGCAACGCTTTGACGCGAAAACGCGTGGTGTGGACCTCTACCTTTTATTTGAAAATGCCGAATACAGCTCAACAGAGCAGAATACTGATCAAATTAATGAAGTCCGGGTACTCAATTGATTTCTTCCTATAGTAAGAAGTGTGATAATATCCAGTCAGAAAATTGTGAAAGCATACACTCAAATCTGATCAGAATATCATTAATTTTAGAACTCCTCAAATTTGAAATAAAAATTCGTGCATTAACACAAAATTTCTTTAAAATTTCCTCTTCTGTGATAAACTGAGCCCCTTAAATGCAATGAAAATGCTTAATTACGTATTTAATATTTGAAAATTTAATTAAAAAAAAAACAGAGACAGAATAACGTTATTGAATTAATTTTTAATTGAAAATCTCTTCTCCTCTCCTTGCATTTTCAGTAATAATAAAAAAAAAAAAAATGGCCGCTTCTATATATGCAACCCCACCGCCCGATTTAAGTAACGAGGATACAGCCTTATCCGATGTATCCAATACTGCAGCAGCAACAACAACAACACAAACACAACTACAACAAATAATAATGCGACAACAACATTAAAAGCACAACATTCAACGACTACGACTACGACAACATCATCATCATCATCATCATCATTAGCAGCAGCAGCAGCAACATTAACTAATAATAACAAGATTAATAGCAGCAGTAGCAGCAGCAGCAGTGGCGCCAACAGCAGCCATAATCAATTGCTGGAACAAAATTCAATAGCTGAGGCTTCTTTAAAAAATCCAAAAACCCCGACCACAACACAATGTTCTTCCAATCAACCCAGCTTTGTGGGCAACCCTACAAGTAATGTGACCGATAACTGAGGACAGCATTAATGCGAACGACAGCAATGAACAGCATACGACGACAACAACAACGACGACGGCAGCCACGGCCACAGCCACAGCCATGGCAGCCATGCAACTGCAATTATTAGAAGCCATAAATGATGCTGCCAAAAAGAGACGCAAACAACACAATCCCAGTCGCATGGAGGACGAAGAGGAACAGGAACAGGATGAGGAAAGCGATAGTCCCCGGGATCCTTCAATCGACTATGAGGATAAACTATCGAAAATGTTGTTGCCCAAATCAATGGAACAGCTCAAGGAAACATTTGAGTATTTGCAACAACAGCAGCAACAACAACAACATCTTGAAAACATATCAAAAACTCAGGAACTCAATAAAAGCAACAACAACAAGAGGATCAACAGAAACAACATCAGCAGCAGCAACAGCAGCAGCTGGAACAGTCATTTAACAATCCATATCATACTTACTGCAAGGAATGTGGCGAAAACTTTGAAAACGAATTTAAATTGAGCCTCCATATGCTCCAGGAACACAACGACAGTTGCGAAACATTCTCACAAAATCAGCCAACAATCGGCGATATGTCTGCCTTGGATATATTGGCATCGGTGAAGGTGAAATTGGAAAGACCTGAATGTGAATCGCCCTCTTCGAATCACACTGTCGAACAGGCAAGTTACACAAACGATCGTGTTCTTCAAAACGCCGGCCTATCGACGGCTTTAACAAATGGCAAAGGCCAACAGCAGCACAGCCAGGCGCAGCAATCGCAACAACAACAGCCACCTTGGCTGGCAGGAGGTGGTATGCCTCCTATGGGTTTTCCATTTCCTCCGGAAGCAGCAGCGGCTGCTGCTTTACAGGCAGGGGGCTATTTACCTTTGTTGGCAGTGCCCGGTTTCCCTGGTGTCGATGGTCTTAGTCGTCCGCCCTTAAGGATTTTTAATCCGGAAGCCTTCTGTGAACTGTGCAATAAAGAGTTTTGCAACAAATATTTCCTCAAGACCCACAAAGCCAACAAGCATGGCATTTATGATCCAAGCACTGAAGGCCTAAGTGGACAACAGCAACAGCAACAACAGCAGCAACAAAGTAATATGACCGCCATGAATCAAATGTTCCAAATGCAAATGCAACACCAGCAGCAAATGCAATTGGAATTGGCACAACAACAGCAAAAGCTGCTCATCAATGAACAGCAGCAGCAGCAGCAGCAACAGCAACAGCAGCCAAGCAAAGTTCACGAAACTTCAACTTCCATCAGCACAACTACAGCCACCATTACCTCGGGAACCAATAAAACCTCGCAAACATCGGTTAACAGCCAAGCTAATACACCACCAGCAGCTCCCCAGCCGGTATTTTGTGATATTTGCTCAAAACGTTTTACAAATGTCTTTGCCATGCGCCGCCATCGTGCCAAGCTCCATGAACAATCACCGAATAATACCTCACAACGTAACAGTCCATCGGAAAGTTCTAATAGCTCAGCAATGGAAACAAACGTAACCACCCACAACGATGTTCCAGCTTTCAAACAATTTCAAATGCCAGAAGGTTTTCGCCAGGATTACGTTTTGGAACAGGAAGAAGTCTCCTTTACACCGCAACCCCGAAAACTATCGCCTCAATCGCAACAACAGGCCCGTGAAGCCAACTTTTCCCATGATAAACTAAAGCGTTTAGGCGTACTGAATCCGGATGCTTTCTGTGAAATCTGTTGCAAAGAGTATTGCAACAAATATTTCTTGCGCACCCACAAATGGAAACGTCATGGCATCTTTATGCCGCCAGAGGAATCAGAGAATCTTCAAAAACTACCCACGTGGCCCTTTATGAATATGCCCGGCATGCCTGTGAATTTAATGATGGCCCAGCGTATGATGACAGCCAGTCAAGAAATGCCCCCAGAGGAATTACAGCCCAGCAAACGTATTAAATTGGAAAAGCCCGATGAAGATGAGCTTGCAAGAGAATCGAATCAGGATGAAAATCAAGAAAATCGCAGTGAAAATAACCAGGCCTCCTCGCCAGAGCTAAACAAACTAATAAACGATCATCAGCATTCCGAAACGAGCATGGGTCTACAAAATCTCCAAAAGCTGCAGACCATGATACAACAATTGAATGATTTGAATGGCAAGAGACCCGTAAATTGTCATTTATGCGGACGGGAATTGGAGAATCAATATGCCCTGCAAGCCCATATAATGGCGGAACATGCAGGCACAATGGAAGGCGCTATGGCGCCACTTAACTTCCCCAGCCATTTGCTAATGCATCAACAGGCATTGCTCAAACAGTCGCCCAATGGTTCGCCAACATCTTTAATGCCTCTCATGGGCATGCCAGGAACTGGAGAATTGCGTTGCAATCCCTGCGACCGGGAGTTCAATAGTTTGCCTGAATTTCAAAAACATATCGCTGACGTGCATCTTTTAACCTCTAGTTCGGGAAGCCCTTTACGTGAGGGTTTTTTAACACCAGAAAGACCCATAAATACACCCTTGGGCCAAGGCCCAAGACCACCTTATACCATAACACCCACTAGCAGTTATTGTGAGATTTGCAACAAGGAATTGTGCAACAAATACTTCATGAAGACCCACATGCAACGTATGCATGGCATAGAGATTGAAAATGGGGCACAAATTGGTGGCGTGGTGTGTAATATCTGCAATAAGGAACTGTGCAGCAAGTATTTCCTTAGGGTTCATAAACACAATACCCATGGCATTATAGAAGATGGGGCGCCCTTGCCACAGCCAAGACAAAATGGTTTAAATTTGGATTCGGCTTTGCAACAGCAAATGATGGAAACGGATGCTATGAATCGAAATCTGAATATGAGTCCTTTTGGTAGTGCAGGTTCAGAGGGCAAGGCAGAAGCGTACACGCCTCCATCTTCCTATAGTGAAGCATGCTCTTTATGTTCGCGACGTTTCCGCAATAGCAAATGGTTGCGCAGTCATCTGTTAAGCGATCACGGTGCTACGGGATTGGAGAAGGTACGTGAAATGGATCAACAATTTGGTGCCAGTCCAAGTAAACCGTCTAGTCCTACATTGAAAATACCCAATGGTGCCAGTTCCTCCGGCTCAGCTTCGGCAACACCCACTGCTGTGCCCTCGCCCGCCCAATTGGCTCAAGCATTGCAAAATCTTAATGCCCAGCATTTAATGAAAAACAATATGACGGCAGGTCCATTTACAAGCGAACAAAATTTACAATCGCCCCAAGTTAAAGGAGTACCAATGCTCAACGTGTCCCTTTACAACGCCCTACTATGCATTTCTATTCATCCATGAACGTACACATTCCATACTCAATAACAATGAACAGGAACAGGAAAATGAAATGGAACAGGAACAGGAAAATGAAATGGAACAAGGACAACAATTTCCAACAGTGGAACAAGAGAAAAAGGAACAAAAATCTAAACGAATAGAAGAAGAAATAGAAAGAAAAGTGGCAAAAAGAAAAACCAATAGAGAGGCTAAAAACTCCCTTGGAAGTTATAAAACTTGATCAGGATGAGCAAGAGGAGAACTATGGACGAGAAATTTTTAATAAGTAACGAAACGGAACCAACAAATCTTTCGATGCGTACACCATCTCCCACCGAAATTACTTCAACCACTACTAGTCGAGGAGAACTTGAAAACAAAACGAATTCCCCCAAAGCCAATGTACGCAACTGGTGACATTAGGCGATCTTTATCAATATCACCACAACAACAAGGCTTGACAACAAGCACTGCCCAATCGCCGGTCTTCAATAATCATATGCCATCACAACAACCACAACAACAACAACGACAATTACAAGAAATGGCACAACAAACTGGAAAAATTGCAACATTTGCGATGCCACGCTTGGCAAAGAATGATGCCACCAATAACGAAACCCCACAAATGCAAGCCTTTCTTATGGAGGCCGCTGATGAAGAGCAAAATGATGAAGCAGACAGGTTTGTACCAGCCATTGTCTATTTACCGGTAAGAGAACGTTTAACAGGTACAACCATGAAATTATCATTTAAATTAACGCCGGTTTAACTTGTTTGTTGGGTTACGGTTTTTAGAGTTGCAATCGTGCCGCCCGCCATTTTGAAAAGCTATAGAAAATAAAGTTTAGGGTTGCCATATAATCTTTTTTTTGTCGGAGATTTTAAATTAAAACATTTTTTTTTTTCTACAAAGAAGACTGAGTTGAAAAAATTTTCAAATGAATTTCAATTTCTATAGCTTCCTAGAAGGGTGCGCGCAAACTCTATGATTTTTTCACTAGAAAAACAAAAATGAAAGTGATGGTTAGAAAAGTTCCTAAAAAAAGAAAAACAAAAGAAAATTTTACACGTAAAAAAAAAATAATCAAAAAAATTTAATTTTTTTTTTTAAGGTAAAGGGTCCGCCAAAAAACTTTTTTTTTTTTGAAAAATGCTTTAAAAAAAACTGCAGAATATTTTCTTAAAATTTCTTTTTTTATTTGAAAGTACAATACTTCCGGTTAATAATGGAAAATAATTTCATTCAAATGGCTAACTCGGCTGGCCATGCAGTAGCCTATAGGATAGGCCCAATTTTAAGCACATTATCGATTGTGTGCTGCTGTATTTCACCAATGGCTTCACGAATATTGTTCTTAAAAGCGTCAATTGTTTATGGCTTGTCGGCGTAAGGCTTACCTTTTACGGCACCCTACAAATAATAGTCCAACGGTGTCAAATCACAGCTCAGAGATGGCCCAATGACATCAGCTCTGCGGCTATAATAATAATAATGTGATCTTCAAAAACAGGGCGCAAAACATTGAATGCATCCATCTCTACAACAAATCTAAACCAATGTATGGAGGAAACATTCATTCATTCATTGAACCTTTATAGTCAGAATTAAGGCCTAGCTTATCACTTATGAACTTTGTTTTACTTATAAAATAAATGTTAAAATAATTATTAAAAATTAGCCGTACCCTGCACGTATTGTTGCGCCCCCCACCAAAAATAAATTTGAAGGAAAGGCATTACACAAATGTCCAATTAATTTTGAAGCATTTTATTGATTTTGTTTCGCATTGTCCTGATGATTCAGATGAACGGGCCTGCGTAGTAAGCATTCGATCAGTTTCTAATCTCACTTCTCGTTGTTCAAGTGGTTCATGCGAACGGGTCTCAGCGGCATATACTCGAAGATTTTCCAGTCACAGCGTTCGTCTGATTCTGAGGCTCGTAATGCCATTTTCTTCCGTGCTTGAGGTGTAGGTCAACCAATTGCTTGTCATTCATTTTGAATAATTTTCAGTAATGCCATCCATCGGAAATTAATCGCACCAATCTCCGTCGGCTCATACGTTACAGCTTTGTTAAACAATGCGCGCGGAGTTTCAGATTTAAATCATTTTGAAAAATTCTCAGTGGCGCCACCTATTGGAAATTGGTCATACCAACTTAGAAATCTTCGTCGGCTCATGCGCAACAACTTTGCTAAAGATCATAACATAATCAAATGCACAGTTTAAGATTTAATTCATTTTAAGTAATTTTCAAAAAAAAAGTGGGCGCAAAAGGGGGCGGGACAAAATTTTCTCTTGATAAATACAAACATTTGAAAGAAAAATTAGTCAAATCGATGGAGCCGTTTTCTGATTTTAGATCAATAGAAAATGTGGGATTTGCAAACTTCACATAAACCATCTACTAAATAGTCCGAACAAAACCTAAACATTTGGTTTGGATAGCTAAGCCCGTTCTTGAGTTATAAAATGACAACGAAAAGTGGCATTAATTTTTATATATTAGAGATGTAAAAAACAAATACGTTTTTATAGAAATAAGTAAGGAAACGAAAAGTGATACTAACAAAAGCCAAGTGGGTAAAATATGTTTAATGGTGTTTTCTTTTCTACCAAAAAAAAATGTGCATTTTATTAAGGCAAAATGCAATTTAGCGTTTGTTTCTTAAAAATATTTCGCCCTCTAAAAGTGTGGTGTATGTTTCATTCTAAATAATTCGCACTTATCAATGGTGGAGGGCATTGGATTTTATGCCGTGTATAAAATTTTTTTATTGCACCTTGCAAGAGGGTGACATTTTCTTTGTAGAAAAGAAAACACCATGAGTGGAGCTGCGGCTGTGTGTAACGTAGCGCTGTCCTAATGAAACCAAATCTTGCAAATATTCTCCTCTTCAATTTTTATGAACAAAAATTCGTTCAACATGGCCTAATAACGATCGCCATTGATTGTAACGGCCAGTCCTTGCTAATTTTTGAAGAAAAATGGCCTAATTATGCCTCTGAAGCAAAATCCGCACCAAACAGTAACTCGTTTTGGGTGCATTGGCTTTTCAATGTATGCGTGCGGGTTTTCTGTGCCCCAAATGCGCCAATTTTGCTTGTTTACATACCCGCCAAGATAAAAATGGGCTTCATCTGAAAAGATGATTTTTTTTTTGCAAAAATCAGCATCAACCGTAAGTCGATAGCAAGCCCACTTAGCAAAGTGAAAACGCGTATACACAACCATATTCGTTCAGCGAAAGGATAAAGCGAATTATCGGTCGAATCAGACATAAGCTAAGTGTTACCATTAACGAAATAAGCACTAGTTGAAAAAAAACGTTATATGGCGGACCCGATATATTAAATTTAGTCTCTATACTGATACTGATATTATGTGCCGTTAAGCAAGGCGCTTTCCTTGGTCATTTTTGAAGAAAAATGGCCCAATTATGCCTCTAGACCAAAATCCACACCAAACCGTGACTCGTTTTGGGTGCGACGGCTTTTCAATGTATGCGTGCGGGTTTTCTGTGCCCCAAATGAGACAATTTTGCTTGTTTACATACCCGCCAAGATTAAAATGAGTTTCATCTGAAAAGATGATTTTTTTTGCCAAAATCGGCATCAACCGTTAGTCGATAGCAGGCCCACTTAGCGAAAACGCGTATACACAACCATATTCGTTCAGCGGAAGGATAAAACGAATTATCTGTCAAATCAGACATGAGCTAAGTGTTACCATTAACGAAATAAGCTTTAGTTGAAAAAAAAAACGTCATATGGCGGACCCGATATTTCTCGAACCCCCCAATTTTTTTTTATTTAAAAAAAAAAACGGGTTTTCTGTGCCCCAAGTTCAAAATGGGCTTCATCTGGAAAGATGATTTTTTTTTTTGCCAAAATCGGCATCTTCTGAAAGTCGATTGCAGACCCACTTAGCGAGGCAGCCATTTGAATGAAATTATTTTCCATTATTAACCAGAAGGATTGTTTTCTTCAAATAAAAAAAGAAATTTTAAGAAAATATTCTGGATTTTTTTTAAAACATTTTCAAAAAAAAAAAAGTTATTTGGCGGAACCTTTATTATTAAACAACAATTAATTTTTTTTCTTTGTTTTCTTTTGTTTTTCGAAAATAAAAACTTAAAATAAGTTTAACAAAAACAAAAAAAAATACGTAAAAATTTAGCAGAAAAACGAAAAACATTAAAAAGTAGTTAAAATGAATTAACAAAATAGCAGGATAAAATATATCAACTTCCCTCCCTATCTACACTACCCTACCCTATCCTCATACCAGGAAACTGCTTTGCTCAAAAATTAAAAACAAAATAATTTATTAAAAAAAAATTCCACAAACTTATAGGCCAAAAGTGTTTTCCTATAGAAACAAAAAAAGAAAGAAGAAAACTATACAGGAAAATACTTTGTATATAGAGAGAATTTGCATATAAAAAAATAAAATAAAATAAAAAAAAAATAGGAAAAACTATAATGAAAATAAAAGGAGACATCATCAGGTATATCTTTGAAGAAATAGATTTTAAAGAATAATGCAAAGTTTAAACTTAAAACTTAAAAAAAAAAAATTATTATTAAAAACTTTTCTCAGGGCAAAAGTACAATTTATGTAGTTGTTATAACAAGAACAAACAAACAAAAAAAATCTTAAAAAAAAACATTAAAAATAAAATTAAAAATACCAAAATAACTAAGGCTACCTCAGAATCAAAATATTTATATAATATATCGTATTAAAAATAATAATATACATACATACATATACTATATATAAAAATGATAACATAAAAAAACAATAATTTTTTTTTTCTATAATTAATAAATATTATTATTATTATCATTATTATTATAAAAAGAATTTTTAATTAATTTATTTTTATTCCAAAATAATTTCTTTTTTTCATATTTTAAGTTTTTAATTTAATTTATATTTTTGTATAAAAAACAAACAAAAAAATAACAATCCATTCCAAATACATATTAAATTTCTAGTCATATTTTTACAAAAAAAAAAGCAAAAAAATCTAGTCAAATAATTTTTTTTTCATAAAAATTAATCTTGCCTTCTAGTTGTGGGCATTAAAAAAATATAATTTTTAAATTTAAATAAAAAAAACATTCCGTTTTAATAAAGCTCCAACTGAAAATTTATAAATAGAAGCTAAAATTAAAGCTTTGTTTTTATATACAGTCATAGAAGTTCGTTTGACCGCAGTAGTAATTTTTTTTTTCAATTTAGATATTTTTTACTTAAAATATTTTATTAACCAAATACATCCATACCTCACTTTACGTCGTGGTTACGTTCCAAAAGAACACGATGCAAATTGAAAAGAAGAAAAATGAATTATGATTTTTTATAGCAAAACATATAAAGATTGAAGATAGTAAAAAGTAGTATTTTCGTAATAACAACAAATAAACATTAAAAACTTCATATAAAATTTATATTACACTAGGAGATTGTACCCAGTACAATGTACGCGGGTTATAAAAATAACAATAAATAAAAATCCGGTTTCGAGACCGGCTTTTTAAAAAATGCAATTTTTCAAATTATTCGGAAACCGGTTTATCAAACAACCCAGTTTTTTGAATACTATAAGTCCTAAATATAAATGCATACAATTTGCCCGTTTTTCGCCCCTTTCCTCCTTTTGGTCCAACTTTATAAACGGGACACCTCTATACTTAGCCAAGCTAAATCGTAAAAAAATACCTTTAAAACAAATAAAATTTAGCATTTATGCATAAAGTACTAATTTTTGCCCTTTTTTTCTCTCTTTCTCCCATTTTTTGCCTTTTGGTTAAAAATTTTTAAAAGATTTATAGCCTATAACCAGCACAAAAGCTCGATCAATATCACAAATTTCAAGAAAATCGGTTCAAGCGTTCAGGCATGATTGGGTGGTATGTAATTTGCCCGTTTTTGGCCGCTTTCCTCCTTTTTGGACCCCTTTTGGTTCAACCTTGGAAACGGAACTATTTAGGATACTTAACCAAGCTAAATCGTAAAAAAAACCTTTAAATCAGATAAAATATAGCATTTATATATAAAAGTATTAATTTTTGCCCATTTTTTCTCCCCTTTTGGTCAAAATTTTGAAAAGATGCACCGACAAAAGCCCGATCTACATCCCAAATTTCAAGAAAATCGGTCCAGGCGTGATTGGCTAAGAAAGAAAAAAAGCAGACTTACAGAAAGATTTATAATATATATTAGGATAACACGCTAATTATAACACCCTGATTAAAACTGAACTTTAAAAGTTAGAAAAACAATATAAAAATAAAACTATATCCTTTTCCATTAAAAAATTTTTAGAAAAAAAAAAGGAAATTTCAAAAAATTTAAAAACTCGAACTCAAAAACAATGCAACTTCGAAAATCTAATGACGCACAGTGAAAATCAGTACAAATTCAGCAGCAACGCAGCTCGCTGAGCGAGGTATGGGTGTAATTTGGCTTATAAGCTAAAATAAATAAAAAACTATTAAAGAATTTTGGTACTTTGATTAAAAATGATAGAAAATAATGTTTTTTATAGAGTGGAAGGATTCCCATAAATTTTACATGGGACTGCTATTGGTACTGTAAGCCAATCACGGAAAAAATCGATATTTTTTGGAAGATTTTTCTCTATACAGGCCCGTTATATTATTGGAAAATCTTTATCTTTAGAATCTTTAGAATTTTCTTCATGTTTTGTGATAAGGATATCTTCTAGAAGTTACAAATATGTTGCTTAACCCATTCTGTTGATAAACAGATCAAATTTTTCAACACACCATAAAGCTTGCTCCATCAAAACTTTTGCTTGTTAGTTCAGATTAAGCCTGCATCACAAAACTAACTTTTTTCATTCCATGATATGTGGCTTTTGGGCCAATTAGTCATTTCTCACTAGGTACCTTGACATCTTAAGGCTTCATATTTCACAATTTTTTTTTTTATATAATTGACGGGGTCATATTTAAAACACAGGCAATAATTGGAAATTAAAATGTTTGTGAGCGCCCTGGTAGTCTAGTGGGTAGTGTGCTAGACTATTAGCGTGAGGGTCGTGGGTTCGATTCCCACCAGAGGCTCTGGTCTGTGGCACTACACCGAGCGTATGATCGAAGTTACTGAGCTCGTATAGAATTAGAATATAATTTGTAATTGTATTGTAATTAACAAATAAATAAATAAATAAAATGTTTGCGTTAGTCCCCTACATGCTAAAATATAGCCTTAATTGCCTTATATCTAATTGATATTTTCTATCAATTTTTTCTTATTATCGTTGGATCTTAAACTCTCCATATTTATATGGAAGTAAACAATGAATTTAAAAAATTAATAACTATCTATGACTGTATTTAAAACTTACAAAGGCTTTACCTCTCCGATAGACCTCTAACAGATTAATACATCAAATGACTTCGGTTAGAGGCAAACAACTAAATATTTTAGATTTCTGTACAGGCAAATATCTGTATCTGACAAGTGCTTAGCCCTCTCTAGACTAAATATTACGTTGGAAAATAAACAAGAACGAAATCAATATTTCACCCAATGGCTATCGCTTTTACGACTTTCTCTTTTTACAAAAATATGTGTGTATGCCATCGATTTCGACCTCAATATTTGCTTAGAGGCAAGATCTGAGCAAAAAAAATCCAATTATTATAACCAATTAAAAATAAAGATTGATGGAGAAACAAACACATTTCGACTTCGGAACAATCTTAAGCTTTTGTCTATAAAACTAGGAGGATTGCACATACATAATTAAAAAAAATTTACATTTTAAAAAAACGTAATTAAACTGATTGGAGCTTTATTAGAAAAAAAATCAAACTTAATTTATTATTTCGCTTTATTTTAACGACTTTTTTTATTTATAATTTATTTTAATTTTAAATAAATATTTTAGCAATTACTATTTCAAAATAAAAAACTAAATCAACAATTTAAAGAAAAAAAATATGAAATTTTTTTTATTTAAAAGCTGTGTGCCTTAATAGTGATTGCTAAAATTGTAAGAATTAAGCACATATTTAACGACAATTCCCTTTTTAGTTATAAATAAAAAATTAAAAAAAAATAAATAATTTTAAAGTTTATAAATTTAAAAAAAGACAACCTTTCCCTATAATTATAATTTCTTATAAATATATATATAGTGTATGTAAATGTTTTCTAAATATTATTTTTTAATTATAATTATTTTAAATTACCAAAAAATAATAAATAAAAAAATCTTTTAATTTATTTTAATTGTTTGAAAAAAAAAATTATGATTTTTGTTTTATTTTTATTTTATTTTATTTAAATTTTTTTTTTTAATTTAATTTACAATTATTGTTTATATTCTTTAACAAGAGTAACTAACCGATTACTTAAATTAAGGTCAGTCAAGATTACGACCTAACTCCTGTCGTTCGGAGTCGACTTTAACACGTTCACGCCGGCACTTTAATTCATGCTTGTCGCCTACGAGGGGCTGTTATATTTATAAGACGTTATTAATTATAATTGTTATTAAAAATAAATGCTTTTAAGAGAACGTGACTCGCAAAGATCTATCATCTAATAACTTGATCAATTGCATTTTAGTGAGGGCCACCGGTGATACACGCCGACGTGAACGTGTTTAAGTATAGGTCCCGCCACTCAGGTATGAAATTAATGCCACAACATAAGTGGTGTGACAAGCTAGGACGTAATCGGGAACAGATAAAACTCCTTAACACCCAAATACAGTGTACCTTTCACCTACAAAAATACAATTTATTTACCATTTACTGCCATGGTGGCAGTAATCTCTGACGGATTACGCACAGCAATCAAGTGATACAGTTTGACAAACATTCAAATTTAATTGAAATTGGTAATTTTTTAGATTTTGACCTTCCATTATGCCCATTGTAATTACATCAGTAGTTAAAACACTAGCAGCAGAGGTCTCAATCTTTTACGTCATTAAATAACAGTGGAAAAGCGTTTAAGTCAGAGTGTGCTTCAATTCAAATTTAGATATTTCGTTCCTGATATACTTAAATAACACAAATAAGATGGCTCCTGGTGTTTCTGGATGTATTTTGCGAGCTGATCACGAATCAGAAATTGAGAATTGATCGTTGCTCTTTAAAATGAGCCCAAAGTCAAATTGATTGCATGCACCCATAAATTAGGGGGTGGGTTTATGTGAAGGGGTCCAAGAGAAAAACAAACAAATTACGGAGGTCCTTAAAAATTAATCAGATTTACTTGAAAATTGTTACATATTGTGTGTGTTAATTTTATACATGAGTAGCGTGACCTACAGTTTAAAGTCGACTCCGAACGACAGATTTTATGAGAAACTTTTCATGGCAATTTTTTTTTACTCTCAAAATTTTTGCCAGAAATCTGCTAAGAGGAAATCGGGGAAAAAATACTTTTTGTATTTTGTTTTGATGTCTGGCCTGGTACTCGAACCCTGGTTTTACGTCTAATAAGCCAACACACTACCTACTAGACCACGGCGACTTCAACGCCAGCATTGCTATTCAAAATTCCATATTATTAACACTTCTTTGGGCAATTTTCGTTCTCCTTAATCTCTCCTTCTTACTACAAGTGTGAAAAATATCAATAGGTGCTGCCAAATCATATAATTTTCTTATATAGCAGGGGGTAGGTACTAGGGATGCCAAACGGGATCGATTTTTAAAAATTCCGGGATTCGGGATTTTGTAAATCCCGATCCAGAAATTCCGAGATAATTTGGGATCCAAAAATCCCGAAAAAATGCGGGAAAAATCGCAATTTTCTCTTAATAATAAAAATATTTCGTTAACAAAATCATTTGTATTCCAATTATGTATATCAGAATTATATATCATTAAATATAAAATATAAAAACAGAAAGACAAAAAGTAATAAAAAAACTTAAATTAACAAAAATTAAAAATTATTTGGATTCCAACAAAAGGATTAAAGCATCTAACATGTGGTCTGATAGGCTTGAACAAATTTTGTTGTCAACATACCCTGCCATTTAAAAACACTTCTCGCAATCAACATTTGTTGGTAAAATAGTTCCAAGATAGCTGTATGCAGCTTGTAAATATTCACCTCTACCACCTCCTGATGTAAATAAATCTATTTCTTTGGACAGTTGAGTATCTAAATCAGTTACCCTTTTAATTCGTTTTATAGGGCTTTTGCATTCTTCGATGCCATCAAATAACTTTTTCTCAATGGATGTAGAGCTTTCCTCATCTGAGAAGCTATTATCGATATAGCTTTATATAGAATTATATTTTCAGGATATTTTGTAGGGTCAAAATACATATGAATTCATAATCCCGAAAATACCGGGATAAGTTTTTAAAATCCCGGCATTCGGGATTTTATGAATCCCGAAAATCCCGGGATTTCGAGATTCGGGATTTCCCGATTGGCATCCCTAGTAGGTACATGCATCCTTTAAAGTCTTCTTCCCCATACTATACAGTTCCTTAAAGAGTTTTTAAAGTTTCCCTTTAGAGTGTATTACATTTGTATCCATTTCTCTTCATCTTTTGTTGTTGTTTATTAAAATTTATTATTTTTCTTGTTAATTTTGTAATTCCTTTTTAAATACGGGTAGTGGTTAAAGTTGTTTACGATGATGTTTTATTGTGTAAAACGAATGCTGCTGGTTCATTGGCTTATATTTCGTTTCCCTATTTTAAATTGTCATTTAATTTGTCTCGTTTACAACTGCTTTACAACCAAACATTACAAACGAACGTTTTCCTTTCCTTTCTTTTGGTTTCCACTTCAATTTGTAATTCATGCTGTGATTTTTTTAGGGTTTCACAAGAGTGAGTTTGTATTGTCATAAATGACATTTTAATTAGATACTCTCTTACTCTACTCGACTTACTCATTACTTATGGTCGGTCTACAATTTTCTTTCTTTTTTTTCGATTTTATTTTGAAATGTTATTGACTTTAATTGTGTCACTTTGTTGTATCTAATGTATCTTGAACCCTTTTAAGTTTTTTATTCTATTTTTTTTCTAAATTACTTTTAGAAATTTGATAGTTTTTTTTGTTGTTGTTTGTTTCTTTCGTGTTCTTCTTTGTATAACTTAATTTTGTTTTTTGAAATTTATTTTAATTGAAAGTGTTACATTTTATAGGGGGTTATTTTATAATATTGATCACTCCCTTCTCACTTTTTCTTTGAATAGTTTTGAAATGAAAAGTTAATTGAATTTTAAATTAAATAAATAGGTTTTTGATTGAATTCAAATTGAGTATGAAATAAAGTATTTTGAAAACTTTATTAAAAAAAAAAACTTCAATATAAAATATGGAAACATAATGGATCCATCACATTACTCAAATAAGACCTCTAACCTTTTAAAAATTAAATACAGCAGTCGCTCACAAATTAAAATCGCTTTGCTCTTGAGGCAATTATAATTTCTGAATTATTTTACTTTCTGGGCGTTTTTTTTTGTTTCGAATAAAAAATGAAGAGTAAAACAGATTTCCTTTCATACATACATACATAACATAATTGGTCATTACAACCCTTCAGTCAGGATTATTGACCTAGTTTCTCACACCACTTATGTTGTGTGTTTTAATTTTATACATGAGTAGCGGGACCTACAGTTTAAAGTCGACTCCGAACGACAGATTTTATGAGAAACTTTTCTTGGCAATTTTATTTACTCTCAGAGTTTTTGCCAGAAATCTGCTAAGAGGAAGTCGCCGAAAAAATACTTTTTGTGTTTTGTTTTGTGATGTCTGGCCTGGGACTCTAACCCTGGCTTTTACGTCTAATAAGTCAACACACTACCTACTAGACCACGGCGACCTCATTTCCTTTCAGAAACTAAAATAAAATAATTCACATTCTTTAATCAATTTTTTTTGTTTTTGATAAAAACAAGAAAACAAAACGTAACAATTCATAAACTAGACACAAAATACCTAAATGCGATAAAAAAAACATCAAATATGGAAAAAAAGTGTATAATTTGGTGATTCCCCTTTTTAGGTTTACGGAATAAAAAGAATATCTGGCTTTCTTGTGTTAAGATAGCAAAAAAGAATTTAAAATTCTAATTTCTGAGCGTATAATGTATAGCAATTACTGATTCTTATTTCTGAAATTTCTAATTACTAGAGGTTCTAATTTGTGAGCTTTTACTGTACTTTTAATGTATATTCCAATATAAATACTTTTTTTACTCAAGAAAGAACAGAATAGCAGGCTTGATTGAGTTTTATTGAATTCCATCAATTTAAAACTGTAATTAGTGCAGAAGAAAATATACAACACTAACATAAAATCCTAAAAATCCATAAAATTCTGTCTCTGACTCAAGAATTTTGAACTTGTCCAATGAACTTGTTTAGTACTTTCACGCCCACGCTTTAATACATTGCTACTGGCGGCTGCGCTTAGAACTTTTCTCTGTACCGTGACATAAATAATTAGTATTACGCATTGCCTAATGATCAATTGCGTTCCGTCAGTAGTACACGCCGCCCGATGAGACACTCTAGAGTCAATGTTCGACAAAACACTCAGATAATCTACTACATCGATTATCTGACCAAGATGTCTCTTCCCTCTTTGACATAGTGCCAGGCATGTACCTAGTAGATGAAAAACAGTCTCTTCTTCGTCCCTGCAGCTTCTACAGAAATCGTTCGCAAGTTACCTCACACCAAAACCCCCATCAGGACTCCAATAGTCGCACCGAGTACGCCTCTTTAGAGTTTCAGCAGCCTTGCACAGTGTGCCTTCCATTCAACCACACCCGATAATACAATCTAGAGCCGCCCACAAGTCGTACGCGCCAGCGTAAAGGTGTTAAAAACTAACTTTCCTATACTGATATCCTAGAGGTAATAACGAATATGTTTTCGAAGACTTTTTAATACATGCGCTGTAACCAAACAATTAAAAGTCCTGGGTACTATAGAGTCATAACCGATATGCTAAGCATTCTTCTAGAGGAAAAGATGACATCATCTATGCTAACCACACGATATAAGATAAAACACGTCTTTTACTTCTATGAAGAAGAAAATTTATACGAAATTTAAAGATTAGTTTAATCCAGTTGATCAATTTCACTTGATGGGCGACGACTTCAGAAAGGCTTATGATGCATACAGAGGTAGTACCCCGAATATACAGACAAGAACTAATTTTTAATCGGCCAGCTTCATTCGAAAAACTTACATTATCTAGTAAGCAAAGTCACCAGTTGACAGGGAAAAATCGGGCGAGAAGTATAAACTAGGAACGGCAAGTCAAGTACTTTAATCTCTAATCCGATATTCCGATATTAAAAAAAAAACTGCAAAACAAATTGGATTCAAATTTTTAGTGGAAGAACAGAATATCATTAAGCAATTTTAAAGAGGAAACAGGAAAAGGAATACACTGAGCGCCAAAAGTGAGTAAACACCACTGAAGTAATTCATTTTTCTAGGATAGCGAGAAAAGTAAATGAGAATAATTGAATAAATTTCCAAAATTAAAAACGTTTATTTATTACTTATAAAATGTTAAAACAAAAACAAAATTATTTTATTTTTTATAATAGAAAATTTAAAACTATAATGGGTAATGACTTACTTATGGCGTTCAGTGTATATTGAAAAAAAAAGATTGAATTCAGAATTAAACCTGAATTTTTCATTCAAGTAGGACATAACAGATGTCTGGCGCTCAGTGTATATTGAAAAAAAAGTACTGGATTCAAAACTTAATCTAAATTTTCCATTCAAGTAGGACATAACAGATGTCAGGTGTCTTCAGTATACAACACAATACGAAAGTAGTGCAATGAAGATTCTAGAAATTGTTTACAAAACCCAAGGCTCGCTCTATCTGTGTTCAGTTCTTTTAACTCTTTGACGGACACTAACGTCCATAGATATCATAACAAGAGTTTCTGGGGGGACATGACGTATATACACGTCATAAATTGTATCTTGCTAAATACCGGAGCTACAGCATGGCACGGGAAGGCCTAATAAAATTTTTGTGTCCGTCAAAGGTTTAAGGTTAAGTTTCTAGGTACCTAACTGGTTTATTGCTTCTAATACTATGTTCAGGCATGCACTTTTATTAAATCAATATTCGGTTTATTGAGAACAATATTTTTAGCGTTCAGACATATAACATACGAAAATTTATTTGACAGCTGGTAAACAAAACAGCTGATTGTTTTAACAACATTGCTTTTAATTTAATCGCGAAAATAGTGACAAAAAATGTTTATGAAAAAATGGAAAACAAATTAACATTGGTATTGCTAATGACTAACCGAAACGCCGACCTGTTGTGGTTAATAGGGACTACAAGTGACTCCAAAGTGGTATTCCTCAGAAGGATGAGAAATAAAAATTTGTTAATATTGGGTAGCTTGCAGAAAAGAAAGCGTTTGCTTATGGCACTATCGTTGTTTACATTTGAGTTGTCAAATATTAACAGGAAGTGTTCGGAAAAATGTAATATGCTTACTGAACGTACTTATGACAGTGTTGTATTTAAAGTTTAAATCAATATTATAACAATTTATGAATTTATTGCGCAATAATTAATTGAAATTTTATATGAAATATTAAGATCAATAATGCCGTTTATTGCGATTTTCTCAATATAAATGCATGTCTGAACATAGTATTAAGAAAGTGTTTCTTCCACCATTTATGCTATTATTCGATGCTTGAACATGATAGGGGCAAAAGAAATAATTTTTTAAGCAGCGTTTAGGAGTAAATAAAGCAGAATTTGTGGTTTTAGAAAGTATGTTTGGTGTTATTAAAAATAATAGAAAAATTAGATTATAAAGATCAACTTTTAAATATTTTAGAAACCTTAAAAAAAAACAATATTTATATTTTAATTGAAACATTGATTTAATTGGTCATTACAACCCTTCAGTCAGCATTATTGACCTAGTTTCTCACACCACTTATGTCGTTTGTGTTAATTTTATACATAAGTGGCGGGGGACCTACAGTTTTAAGTCGACTTCGAACGACAGATTTTTTTTGGGAAACTTTTAATGGCAATTTTTCTTTACTCTCAGAGTTTTTGCCAGAAATCTGCTGAGAAGCAATCGCCGAAAAATACATACATACATAATTGGCCATTACAACCCTTCAGTCGGGATTACGACCTAGCTTCTCACATCACTTATGTTGTGTGCGTTAATTTTATACATGAGTGGCGGGACCTACAGTTTAAAGTCGACTCCGAACGACAGATTTTTGAGAAGCTTTTCGCCGAAAAATACTTTTTGTATTTTATTTGATGTCTGGCCAGGGACTCGAACCCTGGCTTTACGTCTAATAAGCCAGCCTACTACTAGACACAAATCTTGCTAAATTAGCTATGTTGGGCTGTTCTTTTGTCATTATCAATCGAAGGTTCAATTGCCATTGAAACAATATATTTGGAAAAACTAATGCTGCCATTATTGTCTGTTAACATTGCTTAAATTATAATTGTTTCCATTGTTTATATTTGTATTGTTGGAAAACCCGTATTTCGCTAAAAATTCTCGGCTGACAGCATTTAAATCTTATCTAAACTTGTGTTCCCCTAAAAAACGAAACGCATACACCAGTGATTATCATTAAAATGGAGAGTATGGAAATGTGTGAAAGAAAATAAACCTGGAAAAAATTAAAAAAAGAAAATGTTTTCTTTTGTAAAATATTTTTTTGTTTTTTTATTGTAGAATTAATCCCTGTAACACAAGCTTACTAATTGGAATAGAAATTGTTTCCAAAAAAGAAAAACCCGTATTTTGCCACAAAAATTTCCATATGGGAACGATTTTTTTTTATTTGCTGAATATTGCCAAGACTGTTGACAGGCATTTTTTAAGTGTAAATGGTTTTGTAAACGATTAAATCTCATTTAAATTTGTTACCCCTAAAAAAAAAACTAAACACAATAATAGTTGACCATCCCATATTAAACTGATGCGTATGGAAATGTAAGAAATAAAGAAACTGATCTCCCCCATATTAAGAGAAAAAAAAAAAATAATTTTTTGGTTTTTTTTTATACTAAAAATTATTGATTTTTTTCTATTGAAAATAAAATAAAAAAACGAGAAAATCTATTAAAAAAACTCAAACAAAAACGATTTTTTTTTGTTCGATTAATCCCTGCAACACAAGGCTACTTATAGGAATTGGAATTGTTTCGATTATAGACAACCACCAGTAGCAATAGCAAGCAGCCAGTGACTGACTATACGGCAAGTTAGTTAGGCAAGCAATGACAGCTGGGCCCTTTGTGTTTAATGTTTTATAATAATTTCCGAGTTAGTAATACAACAACAATAATAACAAATACAAAGCAAAGAAAGAAAAAAATTTTGTTCAAATAGGAATAGAAATAGAAAAAATTAGAATAGAATCATTTGACCGTGTTAGTTTTGAGTACAAGTGTCTGTTATGGACATTTTATTTGTCCTTTTGTTGTTGTTTTTTTTTTCTCGCTCTCTTTGTATTCTATAAGGGGAGTTTTTCTATAAAAAAAAAATAAAAAACTGCAGATGCATTTTTTTATATTAAAAATTTTCTCGATTGTTTCTATATTTTTTACATTTTTTATCTTAAGCAAATAATTCAAAAGCCCAGCAGGACCATGAAATTGTTGCCTGTAGTTGTAGCTTATAAATGGTAAAAATTTTATTTTTTTTTTTTTACTGGAGTTGATTGTATTCCACAACAACTGTTAAATCGTTTTTTAATGCGGAAGTGATTTTATTTTTAGAAATGAAAATTTTTTTTCTATATAAAAAAAAATCTCCTAACCCACAATAATTATGAGGGTGTTTTACTAACTATTAAGAGAAAAATATTCATATTTATGTAAAATAAAACAGTCACTTTAATTAGTTGTTGTTTATTTGTATGGAGGTTTTTCTATGCTTTCCATTTCGTAAAGATTTTTATCAAAAATAAAAAACAAACCGCCATTGTCTGGCGGTAAAAATCGATTTTATCATAGAAGTTCTTTAATTTTGAGTTTTGTCATCAATTAGAAAATAAGTCGCCGTGGTCTAGTAGATAGTGTGCTGGCTTATTAGACCTAAAGGCAGGGTTCGAGCCCCAGGCCAGACATCAAATAAAATATAAAAAGTATTTCTTCGGCGATTTCCTCTCAGCAAATTTCTGACAAAAACTCTGAGAGTAAAAATAAAATTGCCATGAAAAGTTTCTCAAAACAAATCTGTCGTATATAATTTGGTGATTCCCCTTTTTGGTTTTACAGACTAAACAGAATTTGGGGATTTCTTGTGTGAAAATAGCAAAAACAAAAAGAAAACACTCAGAAATTAGAATTTTAAATACGAATTTTAGAGCGTATAATCTATTGCAAGCACTGATTCAAATTTCTGGAATTTCTAGGTTAGGTTAGAGGACGTGCACCTGTCGGTTAAGACAAGCACAGTATCCGGAGGTCGAAACTGACCCATTCTACATTGTCCTTAGCGGAGGAAGGAAATAGAGAACATAGAAATGTAGGTAAGGGGAGGGAGAATGGGAAACGGAGGAATTACACATAAAGAAACAGACACAAAACAAAAGAGGTTGAGAGTGCGACTAATTTCAAATTACTGGAGGTTCTAATTTGTGAGCTTCTACTGTATATTCCTAATATTTTATTAAAAAATTTTAAAATCTCAAGACAACATAATAATCTTCCATTCAATAAATAATAATAGGCAAATACAATATGTAACCTGAAAGCGATTAATTTAAAGTACATACTAGGTCTTGACAGATTATATGAAATAAATATCCGTAAATTTGTTATTTTCCTTTACAATTTTATTAAAAAGCAACACAAAAGATAATTTCTTCCCTTGAAAGATTGTGGGATATTTTTCCCATGTTAGAAATTAACTTATGACATCCATCTCTACAACAAATCTAAACCAATGTATGGCGGAAACTTTACATACATTTTTGAACCTTAATACCTCTATAGCCAGAATTAAGGCCTAGCTTATCACTTACGAACTTTGTTTTACTTATAAAATAAATGTTCAAATAATTATTAAAAACTAACTGTACCCTGCACGTGTTGAAGGAAAGGCATTACACAAATGTACAATTAATTTGGAAGCATTTTATTGATTTTGTTTCGCGTTGTCCTAATGATTCAGATGAACGGGCCTGAGTAGTAAGCATTCGATCAGTTTCTAATCTCACTTCTCGTTGTTCCAGTGGTTCATGCGAACGGGTCTCAGCGGCATATACTCGAAGATTTTCCAGTCACAGTGTTCGTCTGATTCTGAGGCTCGTAATGCTCTTTTCTTCCGTGCTTGGGGTGTAGGTCGACCAATTGCTTGCCATTCATTTTGAATAATTTTCAGTGACGCCATCCATCGGAAATTAATCGCACCAATCTCCATTACAACTTTGTTAGAGAATGAACAGTTTAAGATTTAAATCATTTTGAGTAATTTTCAGTGGCGCCACCTATTGGAAATTGGTCATACCAACTTAGAAATCTTCGTCGGCTCATACGCAACAACTTTGCTAAAGATCACTGCATAATCAAATGCACAGTTTAAGTTTAATTCATTTTAAGTAATTTTAAAAAAAAGTGGGCGCAAAAGGGGGGCGGGGCAAAATTTTCTCTTGGATAAATACAAACATTTGAAAGAAAAATTAGTCAAATCGATGAAGCCGTTTTCTGATTTTAGATAAATAGAAAATGTGGGAGTGGCAAACTTCACATAAACCATCTACTAAATAGTCCGAACAAAACCTAAACATTTGGCTTGGATAGGTGAGCCCGTTCTTGACTTATAAAATGACAACGAAAAGTGGCATTAATTTTTATATATTAGAGATGTAAAAAAACAAATACGTTTCCATAGAAATATGGAAGGACACGAAAAATGATACTAACAAAAGTCAAATGGGGGAAAGTATGTCTAATGGTGTTTTCTTTTCTACCAAAAAATGTGCATTTTATTAAGGCAAAATGCAATTTTGCGTTTGTTTCTTAAATATGTTTCGCCCTCTAAAAGGGTGGTGTGTTTCATTCTAAATAATTCGTACTTGCCAATGGTGGAGGGAATTGCATTTTATGCCCTCGTATAAATCGAGAGTGCTGATAATGGTCTGTAAAGCAGATGACTTTTGTTTATTTATAGGGCTACCAGATGAAATTTAAAAAAAATCGCATGGTATTGTTATCCAATTTGAAGTTAATTTTTTAATTGTTTTGTTAAGTAAGCTTAAGGAAAAATTACATTATTAAAGCTACATGGTCCGCAATATAAAAAATGTTAGAACAGAGTTAAAATGTTTTTTTTTTTTTATTATAAAAAAAGCTCTTAAAAAATAAAGTTGAGAAAAAAAATATTAAAAATATAAAAAAATATAATAAAATTGATCTGGCAATACCTTTTTCATATTTACATTTATTATTGAAAACAAATCAAAAAATACAACATATTTTTAGCTTTAAAACCTTTTTTATGAAAAAAATATTCTATTTTATTTGCAAAAATTGAAATAAATCAGTAATTTGATTCATCTTCGTCATCTGATAAAGAAGAATTACTGAATTTATTACATACATAATCAACAGCCGCCGTGGCAAACACAGGGGATACCCTTTTTTTAAATATTTGTGTTATGCTCTTCTCAAATAAAAAATGTCATTACAACAGGGTTGGTCAAAAAATTTTTAATGCGCCTTGTAAGAGGGCAACATTTTCTTTGTAGAAATGAAAACACCATAAGAGAAATTTTGTTCAAATTGATTAAATACATAATTTTGAAAATAGAGATTATCAGACATGGTGGATTTAAAGCTTTCAACTTTAAACAGAGCAGGTTTTTTTTTAAATACAATTCATCTACGAATATTGATATTGATAAAAATATATCAACTTCCTTTCCCCCTTAAATGATTTTAATAATTAAACATTTGGCCACGTGCAAATGCAAATTGCTCAGTATTGAATTCAAGATCTTGCAAAAATGTTTCCTATTGATTATTGTCTTCCTCCCCCTCTGGGCAATGATTTCAATCGCCATGACAACAATTATAATAATTATTATTATTATTATTACGAATTTTTTTTTCCAGAATGTCATTTGATATTTTGCACACGCACAAATGAAACCGCCTGCCTGTAAATATTTGATGGAAAATAAAATCCATTAATTTTGCATTTCAAACACCCTTAAAGATTTCTAACGAAAAAAAAAATGCTTGATTTTTAGAAAAATTTCAATCTATTGATGAAAATACGTTAACGACCTTTTTCTTAAAAGTTCATGTGTGTGCACACACATACACACATGTGACATGAGGGAAAATCTATGGAATTTATGCCAATTTATAAAATACGATTCTTTCTCTTCTTCTTTTTTCTTTTTTTTTCCATTTTCCAAATATTTTCTAATCCTTATTGAACATTTTTATTGCCCTCTTCCTATTTTGTTGGTGTGTGTTTATGTATGCTATGGTTTGCATGCAAAAATCCATACGCTAACTTTATTATTTGTCCCCGCTTATAGGGGTGCATTTTTATTGAATCGAATTTTTTCAAATCAATTTTTTTTTCTTTTTCATTTTTGTTAAAATATATTTGCATGTTTAAAAATTCGAAACCATTAATATTTTTAGGATTTTTGCAACAAAATTTTTTTCTATTAAAAATGCCATATTTTAATAGTTTTATTTTTCTATTGTTTTTCTCTTTTTTGATAGGGGAAAACTATTTACCTATGCTACATACAGTTCATGTGGTAAAAGATGAAAAGTCAATAGGAAAACTTTGAATAAAGGTTTTATGCAAATATTAAAATTTAAAGGGAAGGTAAACCTAATTTCAAACCTAATTTTCAAAACAAGTTATTGTTTGCAGAATAGGAGATATTTTTCGCTATTTTAGTAACGCAAACTGATATGAAAACATTACGATATTTTGTATATTCTTTGAGTCAAGTTAGGCTGCTACGTTTTACGTTACGTTACGTTACGTTACATTAATTGATTTCAATTGCTACTTTATTGTTTGCAGAATAGAAGATATTTTTCGCTATTTTAGTAACGCAAACTGATATGAACACATTACGATATTTTGTATATTCTTTGAGTCAAGTTAGGCTGCTACGTTTTACGTTACGTTACGTTAATTGATTTCAATTGCTACTTTATTGTTTGCAGAATAGGAGATATTTTTCGCTATTTTAGTAACGCCAACTGATATGAACACATTACGATATTTTGTATATTCTTTGAGTTACATTTACGTTACGTTACGTTAATTGATTTCAATTGCTACTTTATTGTTTGCAGAATAGAAGATATTTTTTGCTATTTTTGTAACGTAAACTGATTTGAACACATTACAATATTTTGTATATTCTTTGAGTCAAATTAGGCTACTACGTTTTACGTTACGTTACGTTAATTGATTTCAATTGCTACTTTATTGTTCACAGAATAGGAGATATTTTTCGCTATTTTTGTAAACTGATATGAATACATTACGATATTTTGTATATTCTTTGGGTCAAGTTAGGCTGCTACGTTTTACGTTACGTTACGTTAATTGATTTCAATTGCTACATTTTTACATACACTGCGCAGTGTTGAAAAATTTAAATTTCGAAATTGTACTGAACTATAACTGAAAAGAGTACTTTTTCGCATCAAATGGTACTTTTGTAAAAAAAATACGTACATACATACATTACAACCCTTCAATCAGGATTATGACCTATCTTCTCACACCACTTATGTTGTGTGCGTTATTTTTATACATGTTAACAGTTAAAGTCGGCTCCGAACGACAAATTTTTTGGGAAACTTTTCACGGCAATTTTATTTACTCTGAGAGTTTTTAACGGAATAAGGTCGACGAAGCAATTTTTTTTTTCTCATTTTTCGTTATTTATGTCTGACATTGGGTATAAATCGTGGACTTACATCTAGTAAGCCAGCCCGCTACATACTAGACAATTTATTTCTTTATATTTAATTCACGTACGGTACGGAACATAAAAACTAACAACTTATACGGGGTTCCTCACATATAAAACAAAAACTGCTGATACTGAACGTAATAAAACGTAAAAGTTTCATTTAGCTAAACGTCGACGGAACGTTATGGAACATACTTTCGTTTGTAGCATATGAAGAGTTATGTTAATACGTAACGAAATCATTTCTCGGTTCGCAGGCGTACTCATTGCTTTTTTGTATTCTAAAAACGAACTTACGTTCCCTGGACGTTTGGCTAACCGGGGCTAAAGACAAATTCTACCTTTAGCATTATGTTGCTAGTGTTTTAATAGTTGAAAAGCACACGCCATAAAATATGTAATAAAAAGTACTGAAAGTGTCGCTAGGGTAGTGCGGTATTTTTGGCATGGAAATTTGCGTTTTTATATTCTAAAAACGAACTTACGTTCTCTGGACGTTTGGCTAACCGGGCCTAAAGACAAATTCTACCTTTAGCATTACATTGCTAATGCTTTAATAGTTGAAAAGCACACGACATAAAATATGTAATAATAAAAAAGTACTGAAAGTGTCGCTAGGGTACTGCAGTATTTTTGAAATGGAAAAGTTTTGAAAAAAGTACTAAAATACTGAATTTTTCAACAGTGATACACTGGGTTATGAGTTATACACTATGTTCAGACATGCACTTATATTGAGAAAATCGCAATAAACGGCATTATTGATCTCAATATTTCATATAAAATTTCAATTAATTATTGCGCAATAAATTCATGAATTGTTATAATATTGATTAAAACTTTAAATACAACACTGTCATAAGTACGTTCAGTGAGAATATTACATTTTTCCGAACACTTTCTATTGATATTAGACAACTCAAATGCAAACAACGATAGTGCCATAAGGAAAAGCTTTCTTTTCTGCAAGCTACCTAAAATGATCAAATTTTTATTTCTCATCCTTCTGAGGAAAACCACTTTGGAGCCACAAGTAGTCCCTATTAACCCCAAAAGCTCGGCGTTTCGGTTAATCATTAGGAATATCTTTTCCAATGTTAAATTGTTTTCCATTTATTCTAAAAAATATTTTTGGCACTAATTGTCGCGATTAAATTAAAAGCAAGTTTGTTAAAGCAATCAGCTGTTTGTTTACCAGCCGTCAAATGTATTATCGTACATTAACTGTCTGAACGCTAAAAATATTGTTCTCAATAAACCGAATATTGATTTAATAAAAGTAAACTTTAAATAACAACACTGTCATAAGTACGTTCAGTGAGAATATTACATTTTTCCCGAACACTTTCTATTGATATTTGACAACTCAAATGTAAACAACGATAGTGGCCATAAGGAAAAGCTTTCTTTTCTGCAAGCTATCTAAAATGATAAAATTTTTATTTCTCATCCTTCTGAGGAAAACCACTTTGAAGTCACATGTAGTCCCTATTAACCGCAACAGCTCGGCCTTTCGGTTAATCATTAGCAATATCTTTTCAAATGTTAAATTGTTTTCCATTTTTTCTAAAAAATATTTTTGGCACTAATTTTCGCGATTATATTAACAGCAATTTTGTTAAAGCAATCAGCAGCAGACATGCACTTTTATTAAATCAATATTCGATTTATTGAGAACAATATCTTTAGCGTTCAGACATATAATATACGAAAATTTATTTGACAGCTAGTAAACAAAACAGCTGATTGCTTCAACAACATAGTGCAAAAAATTTTTTTGGAAAAAATGGATAACAATTTAACATTGGGAAAACTATTGCTAATGATTAACTGAAACGCCGAGCTGTTGCGGTTAATAGGGTGTTACGATTTTACAACAACAATCTATTTTCTGTACTATTAACATTTTATTTTTTTTTTTAATTACACAACTTTTATTATGTACTGTCATCTTTACATTGTATCATTACATATTTTTTTTATATCATGATAGATTTTTGTTTTGTCCCGTTATTCATTACAAGATCAGTGATTATCATGTGATTATCGTATGATTTCTATAAATAGATTACAATTACATATATCTATCCCTCTTTACCTTAACTATCTAATACATATTCCATTAAAATGATATTTTTTCACTGGAATTAATGTAAGCTTGCTAGATTATAATTTCAAGCAGAAAGAAGACTTAAGAAATAGAACTCAAAGAATGCAGAAGTCTGCAAAGAAATTCTTAAAAGGAAAATTTTAAATAATAATTATTTTTAATTATAAGTGCAAAGTGAGAAACTGTATTAGTGCAAAGTAAAAATACTTAGAGGTCCATATGATACAATTTAATTGAAATTATTATTATGAAAATCAAATCATCTCTACTGGCAATATATATGGTTTACGCCTTTCACAAACCATAGGACGGCATACTGCATAGAAATTTATTATCCAAAGAAGTTTCTGGAAGCACCTCAGGTTCTAACCATCACGTAATCCTGTTATATTTTATATTTATATTATATTTATAAAGATGTTGAAAAAGTTTTTCCATGTTTTAAAAGAATTTCTCACATTATAAGTTCATTTAACTCAAAAATAAGTTTAAAACTATAATTATTAAAAAGAATTTAAAGTCTAATTAAGTTGTGTTTGAAATAATTATCAATTGTCTTAAACCTAACCTAAAAACAAAAATGTTCAATTTGTATCTATAACTAGTTCATCTATAACCTAATTACAAATTAAAAATGTTTGAATTAAAATTATTACTTTATAATTTTGTTTTTGTATAATTATTTCTATTTGTATTTAAAAATAATTTTTCCTAACTATAAACTTGAAATTATAACCTATAATATTAACTAAATATGTATTATCAAATATCTATATAATGAATTATTTTTAATTTTAAACCTCTTTGAATTTTCTAACCTAATTTTATAATTATTTTCAGTAGTATAAATTTTTATTAATTTTCTTTTCTTTCATTATAAACATTTTTCGTTAAGTGTAATTTTAAGTATATTTTGCTAAATTTTTGCATTTGTAAGATATATGAGTAAACTTTATTAATCATCTCTAAACAGAATTTAGAAACAACGACAACACACATTGACTGCTGGGCCCATCATCTCAATTGCTGTGGACAAACATAACCTGTAAGTGATGATTGCTAAAATTCATTCATATTTCCCTCTTTAAATTTTATTATTTCGTTAAGTATAATTATATAGTCGGTCCGATTCTGTTCTGTTCCTC
This sequence comes from Sarcophaga peregrina, assembly GCA_014635995.1. Classification (NCBI taxonomy): domain Eukaryota; kingdom Metazoa; phylum Arthropoda; class Insecta; order Diptera; family Sarcophagidae; genus Sarcophaga; species Sarcophaga peregrina. Next base: position 86,951,856 of record CM025792.1, on the reverse strand, counting down.
TGTCCGAATTTGTTATATTTTTTTATCGTCTCTATTTCATAATGCATTTTGAATTAATAACTTTAGTTTGTTCTTTACAATTGCCACGTAAGGAAGTTATTTGATGAATGTTAATTCTTTTATTTTCTATTTTATTATAATAAAATTGTTTGTATTAATTCAATGAATATAATACATTAAATTATTTAATGGGGAAGGATAACTTCGACCAGGATGTGAACGTATAGGTTGCCTTTGTATCTTTTTATGGGACAGATATAAAAAACTATGGGTATTCTATCTGTCATAGGCGTTAGATGATAAGGGATGGGAAAAGTGTACCCTACGTTGGCATATCCATCTCGCCATCGTTTCAGTCGGTAAAATACTTCTTTTGAAGATATTTTATTCTTTTATTTATTTTCTTTGCTTTATTTATTTTTGCACACTCTGGTGGCATGTAGAGTGTGTTATATGTTTATGCGTCAATCGGGTTGAGAACCAATGAGACTTAGAGCTAGAGCTAGCGGGTAACCATAAAATCATGCCTCTTAACTTTTGTATTTGTAATTTATACATACGGTATATTGGCCTATATGGGTCTAATATTAAATATGTATACAACGCGTTACATGTAGGCGGTCGAACTGTTGAAAATAGGATCGTATTACATTTGTGACGTGGCGACGCATAACATATATGGCGCCCAACGAAAAGACTGACAGTTTGTTGGCTAAATTTTGATACCATAGTTGGGCCGCATAACATATATGGCGCCCAACGAAAAGCAAAGCTTCATTCTATTTGAATGGCTCAAGTTTAATCCCAAAGTTGGGACGCATAACATATATGGCGCCCAACGTCGGGCAAAGCTTCATTCTATTTGAATGGCTCAAGTTTAATCCCAAAGTTGGGACGCTTAACATATATGGAGCCAACGAAAAAGCCAGAGCTTAAGTAGGAAATACTAATCTGTTTGTCAGAACTTTAATACCAAAGTTAGGCTGCAATACATATATAGCCAACGAAAAAAGGTAAAAGATAGTATTTTTGTTTTTGTCAAGTTGAAATACACTATATGGTTTAATAGCCTTGGATCAATACATTTGCAATTGTAAGACATAGATTTATCCTGAATAAATAATTCTTAAATCTATTTGCGGCAATATGGTGTTGTTGATTCCAGTAAACCATTTAAATGCTTAATGTTTTTTTTTAAAAAGACATAAGACTTTGATTATATATCTTATGACATTCATTAAGATTATAAAACAACTTGATGGAATTGTTAATAAGTCTGCAAGGTTATCCAGTCGAAGGTATTTTATTTTGCTATTAACATAATTTTTGATTTGTTAATGTTGATAAGTCAATGAAATCACCTGAATAGTGATATCCTGCATATATTGTTATTAACAAGATGCATTAATTCAATAAACAATTTTTTTTTATTGTTAATAAGTCGGTAGAATCACCTAAATGGTAGCATTCTCCATTGCTATTAACAACATGATTACTTTGTTTGTTGATTTATACATTGGCCTTGCTTTACGCTCAACGTCCTGTCGCAATTTATCCTTCCCATATAAAATGATATATATTTTTGCTTATACCTTTAATTATACCTTATTATTATAAGATTGCTTGATTGAAACTTTAATTTTAGCTTAAGAATTATACTTAAAAACTTCTTTCGATTATTTTTTTTGTTTTTTTTTTTTTTCCCCCAACTTATATTTTTTTTTTTTATTTTTTTTTTTTTAATATTTTGGTCAATAGATAGTTTATTTTTTTTTTACTATGAATACTAGACATCGTGGTGCTCATAGTAGCGTTTCTTCCCGCAATCGTAATAGAGGTTTAAATACATCAGAGAATGATATCACGATTGAATTGCAAGATCCTTCAACAGCTACAAATGCACGTGTTGCACATTCACCAGTAGTGAGAAGAGATTTAAATCCTTCACAGCAGGTACCTCACACTGAAAGTTTTTCCAATTTGTCGGCTAATATGAATACTTCAGACACTAACCCAGTGAATAATAATCAGACTTCTTTGCCACAAGCTGTTAGCGCTTTACCAAACATTAATTTGGATGGTAATTCAGTCAGTGCAAACGGTAATGACAATAATGCTCCGCTTGATGTGCTAATATCATTGATGGAAGAGACCATGAGAACTACAAGAGAAGAGTTTAGGAGAGAACTTTCTTTAATTAGGGACAGTATATCTCAAATAGGAAATACAGCAGGTTCTCAAGACAGACCAGCAGAAGAATTGAATACGGGTTATTCAAATATGAATTCTAATGTAGCTTTTGATACTAATAGGTCTTATTCGAATGGTGATAATAACATTAAACTTGAGAAGTGGAAAATAGTATATGATGGCACTACTTGTGTTTCGGATTTTCTTTTTAAGGTTGATACATTAGCTTCTCGTACAAGATGTTCGAACGAACACCTTTTATCTAATTTTCATGTACTTCTTGCAGGAAAGGCAGAGCAATGGTACTGGTTATTTATGAAACAAAACCGAAAAGTATCCTATTCTATTTTAAAGCTTGCTCTGACTAAAGAGTTTGGTATTCCAGAATCAGAACATGATGTTATTTTGAAGATATCTCTGCGTAAGCAACATTATAAGGAATCATATGATGATTTTCATAGCACAGTTGTAGCAATGAATATGAGGCTTCAAAATCCGCTACCAGATTACACTCTTCTTGATATAATGAAGAGAAATATATTACCAAATTTAAGATTTTTATTGTTCAGTTCCGATTGTAGTTCTTTAAATGATTTCAGAGATCTCGCCCGCAAAGCTGAAAAGGTTCTGCGTGACAACAGATCGAATGCACCTATTGGAGGTCAAATGAGAAACGTTAGTGAAATTAGTTTACCTGATGAGAAGACCACCGATTTTGAATTTATAGATCCCCAGATCGAGGCTCTAAAATTATCAAAGCATTTCGATAAAGGAGATTATTCAAAAATCAAATGTTGGAATTGTCTATCCTATGGTCATTCTTATATTTATTGTGGAAAGGAAATCATTAAACCTTTTTGTTTCAAATGTGGCCAGAAAGGATATCTGACACCTTCGTGTCCTAACCAACATAATTTTCAGGGAAACCGACAAACGGGCGAAATGGCTACCGGGGACACTCGTCCATCTCAACAGACCCCGAGTCTAATTTAGAAACTGATTTTAAATCAACTTCTCTTGCTTGTACTACGCGGAAAAATTCTGAAACTATTTGCTTTGACGTCGCAGAAAAACCGAAAAAAACCTGCCAGTACACAACTTACAGTAGGCACAGATCTTTTAACAAATACCCTTCTAAGAGAATTTTGAAATGTAGAGAACGGTTCAGAAAGCGGAAATATTTTCGTAAGCTTGTTGCATCAACAATTTTACCTGGCTCTGATGACCGTCCGTTTATTAATGTCAAAGTTTTTGATGATTATTTGATAGGCTTATTGGATTCAGGTGCGAATATATCTGTGCTAGGAAAAAATTGTTTAGAATTTTTAGGGAAAAACTCGATTTCTTATAAACCCATGAGATCGGAGTTATCAACTGCGAGTGGTTCTGCTCAAAGAGTAATTGGTTATTGTACGTTACCAATTAGTTTCAAGAATGTAACCAAAAATATAGATTTTTATTTAGCGCCTTCTCTTACCCAAAATGCATACTTTGGTACGAATTTTTGGCGAGAATTTGCATTGGCTCCTGATATTATACCGGCCTTATCTTCAATTGAAGCAAATTTCTCCAATTCTAATAGGAATTTAAAATTTCATGATCTCAACGGTAGATTAGCCAGAAGGAGTTTTAAATTACAACGTTATGATTTTAAAATAAAACATCGCAAAGGTTCTTTGAATATTGTCCCTGATGTTCTTTCTCGAATGGATATAGAGGAAATTGTTCCAATCGATGTAGCCCGTGATATTGATTTAAAGGCCCCAGATTTTCAGAGTGATGAATATAGGAAAATAATAGATTTAGTTTCCAGTAAGAGAGATTGTTTTCCAGATCTTTACTTATCGGATGAAGGTTTAGTATACAAACGAAAAGACTTTAGGCAAAATGGTGCGGAAGAAGGAAATTTATGGCGTTTGTGGATTCCTAAGTCAATGTCTGGAAAGATCTTGAAAGCTGCCCATGACACACCTACAGCTTGTCATGGAGGATTTTCAAAAACACTCTCTAGAGTACGTCAGAAATATTTTTGGCCAACAATGATCATTGATGTGAAAGAGTATGTTAATAATTGCGAAACATGTAAAACGATAAAATCTTCAAACAGAATTTCCAAACCACCAATGGGTAATCAATTTTCAACTAATCGACCTTTTGAGAGATTTTATTGTGATTTTTTGGGACCATACCCTCACACAAAAATTAAAAATTCTGTTATATTTGTATGTTTGGATCATTTTACAAAATTTATTTTCTTGAAGCCGTTAAAAGCAGCAACATCCGCTAGTGTTATTTCGTACTTTCAAAATGAAATTTTTCCGACTTTCGGCGTACCAAGATTTATCCATAGTGATAATGGCAAACAATTTGTATCCAAGGAAATGGTTGAATTCTTAGGTTTATATGATATTCAACATATCAAGACTGGTTTCTATGCACCGCAGTCTAATGCTTCAGAGCGGGTTAATAGAGAGATTTTAACCAAAATTAGGTTCTTTTTGAAAGATCACAAGGGTCATAGTGACTGGGATAAATTTATTCCCCAAATATTGTCCATTTTGCGCAGCGATTACCATTCGTCCATAAAATGTTCACCTTATTATGCATGTTTTGGACAGAACATGGTTCAGCATGGATCTACATATAAAATATTAGATAAATTAGGATGTCTATCAGGTGAAGATTGTATGATTTTGAGTAACGCAGACACTCTTCAAAAAGTTAGAAGTACTGTAAGGAAAAATTTAACTATAGCTCATGAAAAGGCTAGTAAAACGTATAATTTGAGAACTAGGCCGATTCAATTTAAGAAGGGTGAAATTGTCTTTAGGAAAAACCATGTTTTAAGCAATATGCCGAAAGCAGTAAATAGGAAATTTCTCCCGAAATTTATTAAATGTAGGATAAAAGAAAGGATTGGTAATAACTTATATGATGTAGAAGATCTTAAAGGCATTTATATAGGCCGATATCACACATCTGATCTTAAATCTTAGATTTGCCCGGCTATCGTGGGTCGAGCCACACGTATTTTAACAAATATTTCCAGTATGATGACAATTAAAGAATGAGCAAGTAAAATCTTTTCCTGTTCGTCATTTCATGGTTAATCAATGAGCGAAGCAGGTTTGTTACGATTTTACAACAACAATCTATTTTCTGTACTATTAACATTTTATTTTTTTTTTAATTACACAACTTTTATTATGTACTGTCATCTTTACATTGTATCATTACATATATTTTTTATATCATGATAGATTTTTGTTTTGTCCCGTTATTCATTACAAGATCAGTGATTATCATGTGATTATCGTATGATTTCTATAAATAGATTACAATTACATATATCTATCCCTCTTTACCTTAACTATCTAATACATATTCCATTAAAATGATATTTTTTCACTGGAATTAATGTAAGCTTGCTAGATTATAATTTCAAGCAGAAAGAGGACTTAAGAAATAGAACTCAAAGAATGCAGAAGTCTGCAAAGAAATTCTTAAAAGGAAAATTTTAAATAATAATTATTTTTAATTATAAGTGCAAAGTGAGAAACTGTATTAGTGCAAAGTAAAAATACTTAGAGGTCCATATGATACAATTTAATTGAAATTATTATTATGAAAATCAAATCATCTCTACTGGCAATATATATGGTTTACGCCTTTCACAAACCATAGGACGGCATACTGCATAGAAATTTATTATCCAAAGAAGTTTCTGGAAGCACCTCAGGTTCTAACCATCACGTAATCCTGTTATATTTTATATTTATATTATATTTATAAAGATGTTGAAAAAGTTTTTCCATGTTTTAAAAGAATTTCTCACATTATAAGTTCATTTAACTCAAAAATAAGTTTAAAACTATAATTATTAAAAAGAATTTAAAGTCTAATTAAGTTGTGTTTGAAATAATTATCAATTGTCTTAAACCTAACCTAAAAACAAAAATGTTCAATTTGTATCTATAACTAGTTCATCTATAACCTAATTACAAATTAAAAATGTTTGAATTAAAATTATTACTTTATAATTTTGTTTTTGTATAATTATTTCTATTTGTATTTAAAAATAATTTTATTTCCTATAAACTTGAAATTATAACCTAAAATATTAACTAAGTATGTATTATTAAATATCTATATAATGAATTATTTTTAATTTTAAACCTCTTTGAATTTTCTAACCTAATTTTATAATTATTTTCAGTAATATAAATTTTTATTAATTTCCTTTTCTTTCATTATAAACATTTTTCGTTAAGTGTAATTTTAAGTATATTTTGCTAAATTTTTGCATTTGTAAGATATATGAGTAAACTTTATTAATCATCTCTAAACAGAATTTAGAAACAACGACAACACACATTGACTGCTGGGCCCATCATCTCAATTGCTGTGGACAAACATAACCTGTAAGTGATGATTGCTAAAATTCATTCATATTTCCCTCTTTAAATTTTATTATTTCGTTAAGTATAATTATATAGTCGGTCCGATTCTGTTCTGTTCCTCTGTCCGAATTTGTTATATTTTTTTATCGTCTCTATTTCATAATGCATTTTGAATTAATAACTTTAGTTTGTTCTTTACAATTGCCACGTAAGGAAGTTATTTGATGAATGTTAATTCTTTTATTTTCTATTTTATTATAATAAAATTGTTTGTATTAATTCAATGAATATAATACATTAAATTATTTAATGGGGAAGGATAACTTCGACCAGGATGTGAACGTATAGGTTGCCTTTGTATCTTTTTATGGGACAGATATAAAAAACTATGGGTATTCTATCTGTCATAGGCGTTAGATGATAAGGGATGGGAAAAGTGTACCCTACGTTGGCATATCCATCTCGCCATCGTTTCAGTCGGTAAAATACTTCTTTTGAAGATATTTTATTCTTTTATTTATTTTCTTTGCTTTATTTATTTTTGCACACTCTGGTGGCATGTAGAGTGTGTTATATGTTTATGCGTCAAATCGGGTTGAGAACCAATGAGACTTAGAGCTAGAGCTAGCGGGTAACCATAAAATCATGCCTCTTAACTTTTGTATTTGTAATTTATACATACGGTATATTGGCCTATATGGGTCTAATATTAAATATGTATACAACGCGTTACATGTAGACGGTCGAACTGTTGAAAATAGAATCGTATTACATTTGTGACGTGGCGACGCATAACAAGGGACTCCAAAGTGGCTTTCCTAAGAAGGATAAGAAAGAAAAATTCGATAATATTGGATAGCTAGCAGAAAAGAACGCTTTTGCTTATGGCACTGTCGTTGTTTACATTTAAGTTGTCAAATATCAATAGAAAGTGTTTTTGGAAAATTGTAATATACTAACTGAACGTACTTATGGCAGTGTTGTATTTAAAGTTTTAATCAATATTATAACAATTTTTGAATTTATTGAGCAATAATTAATTGAAATTTTATATCAAATATTGAGACCAATAATGCCGTTTATTGCGATATTCTCAATATAAGTGCATGTCTGAACATAGTATTAGGCATTCAGGGTATTCTGTTTTAGAGCCCGAGTTTCTACGCCAAATTTAATTTTAAATTCATTTTCAATTATGTGGAGATTTAAAAGACTGAGAAAGACAAGTTCCAACCTACATGTGTGCCTAATAGAAGTACTTCCCTTCATTTAAAATCTTTTTCAAGCTGTTGTTTCTTTAGTATTCTTATTGAAATTTCAATTTTGAATTGGAAATTTTGGTTTTTTTTTTTGCATTGAAAAATCATAATTTTTACCCCCCACAAATGCACCCTTATTTAGGAAATAACAATTGCCAAGAAAATTTTTGGCAATTTATTGCCTTTTTTATACAATTTATTTGGGATTTTTTTTTCTCTTCTTCTTATTTTCAATTGTATGGTAATTGTTGTTATTGGAATTGTTGTTACAGTGTAGTCTGTGGCAGTTTTTATAAATTGATATGCAAATTGAAAAGCATTACAACATTAACCTTAATGCAATTTTTATGTAATTGTGTGTGTGCGTGTATATGTGTTTTTAACGAAAATCTATTGTTACTGGGCAAGATTTGTCCCCTTCTTTGAAAAAAAAAAATTTTTGTTTTCGGCCATGCGATATGCAAAGGGGAACTAACGAAAAACGACGCGTCACGACAGTTGGGTGTTGTTGTTTTTGTTTTTTCAGGATTTTATGCAAAAATTCTGTGAATAATTTTGATTTTAATTTATTGGATTCTTACCTTTTCATGTTGTATACACGTTCGTAGAAGACTTCCATTGTGTTTTTTCACTGACCTTGAATGAAGATTTTAGCCGGTAGAAGCTTTAATATATGCTTGTGCACACACGCATACATACATACAGATATTAAAGCAACTAAAAAAACCTTGTAGAAAAAGGATTTTTTAATTTTCAAAGGAAATTTCAAGGACAAATAATAGATTCCAAAGCTTTTTTCATAAATATCGAAATTATTTACCACTACCACAACTATTTATTTGATTTTTTAAAATTTTATTTCACTTTTATAAGACGTTTTGTAAAAAATGGCCGACACTTTTCAATTAAGGAAGGTAAATTAATACAACAGGTAGAAGCTTCTCTACAACAATGCAAAAACAATAGGGATTTTGTTTTTGTTAAAGAGTATGCGGAATGTCAAAAAAATTAACCCTCAAACTTCCATAGGAAATTAATAAAAGCAATAAAAAAAAACTAAATAAATTTTATATATTGAAATATAAATTAAACCTAAAAATTAAAAAAAAAATTATTCCATCCAGTCAATAACATTTTCACTTTATGTAAATAACATGTTTTCATATTGCATGGCCATCGAGAAAAATGACAGATGCAAACGTTATTTGTTATTGCTCATAGTTTAGACACCTAGTTGGAGAGATCGAAATCTTTTCTGGGTAGTTCCTCACTCTCGTCTAAATAAATTTTAATATAGTAAGTCTGCCACCATATTAAGCATCCCCAAATCATTATATTTTCACCGCTATGGTTAACTATTTGCTTTACATGGTAGCTCTGAACACGTTCCCTGGATCTGCGCTAGCAGTACTGCTTTCCATCTGATTGGAAACGTCTTATCTAGTCTGATAAGTCCAAATGTAACCGCTTTCAGTAAAATGGAAAGCAGTATTGTTAGCGCAGATCCAGGGAACGTGTTCAGAGATAGCATGTGAAGCAAATAGTTAACCATAGCAGTGAAAATATAATGATTTGGGGATGCTTAATATGGTGGCATATTGGCCCTCTATATTTATTAGATGGTATTATGCGAAAAAAACTATCTAAAGATTCTGCAAACCCATCTTCCGAATTTAATGGACAAATGTGCTTATACCGAATAAGAAATTATTTTCCAATAGGATGGTGATCCGAAATACACAGCAAAAATTGTAAAGATAGGGGGTGGGAAACAAAATTTTCAATAGATGGAATGGCCGGCACAAAGTCCCGATCTCAATCCGATTGAAAATCTTTGGCCAGTCGTGAAAATCCGTTTCAGACAGTACGAAACAGCCTCGACAAACATGGACAAACTTTGGGATCGTATAAATGTGAAATGGAATCGAATTCCGAAAGATGTTATTGCTCATTTGGTAGAAATCATCTCAAACCGCGTAAATCAAGCTGTTTCTAATAACGGTCTATGGACCAAATATTGAAATTTGTTTAGTTTCTTGAATTTTCTTGAAACATGCAAAATTGAGTTTATGTGGGTTATTTTCGTTTTATCATTCAAACTCATTGAACTCATTTCATTAATTATTGTTTTGTTTTACTGCAATTTGTTAAGATTTATTTTATTAAAATTATTTTTTTTTTTTTTTTTTGTATTTGCATGTATGATTTTGTTTTTGTGGATGACGAAACTCAGTATTGTGAACATGCACTCTCTTCTGCACGCCATTGTATGTATATAGTGTTAAAAGCTTAAATATTATTAATCATCTTGCAAAATTGTTTATAAAATTGACTTTGAAATTGTAATCCTGAAGAATTTCTAGAGTGCGTATCGTTAAGGATACATACGGTACAAATGAGGGTTTATAAATGCGAAAATGATTATCCAAACAAAACACACAAAAAAAAAACAACAAAATTTTGACATTTCAAAAGTCGTCAGATGTTGAGTTGACATTAACTGTTATATAAATTTACCTTGTAATTAAGCTTACAATGAAATGTAAAATGATCAGCTGTATACATAAAAACAGTGCTGCCTAATTTGCGTTTTTGCAGTTATTGCAATTTAAAAGCCAGAGTACACGATACAACTTTACATATGTAAAATCAAAGGTAAAATAACGCTTAATTAAATTCATATATAATAAAAGCGCTGAACAATGAGTATAGAAATCTTTCGTAATAATTTTTTGCATTTACATGACTGTTAAAAGGCAAAAAAAAAGCACAGCAAATTCATGAATTCGCTTTGCAAAAAAAAGAGTAAAAAAAATAAAAGAAGAAGAGTTTGGAAAAACAATAACAAACACAGAAGCATTTAAAAGTATTCAAACGGGCTTGTAATTTAATAGTTTCCGAAATGGTTCCGTAATTGATTGTGCCGTCCAAACTCACATGATCCAAGATCAGATCGCTGTGGTCTAGTAAATAGTGTGATAGCTTTATAGACGAGTGTTCGTTCGTGAGTGCAAATTATAAATTTTCCTTTAGGCAACCTCTCCTCAGCCGTCTTCTGACAAAAATTGCCATCACAATTGGTCGCCGTTAAACTGTCGATCCTGCCATTGCCACGAAGTTGTAGCTTTGGTTACCAAAGCTTACGTGAGCAGACATAACGATCCGTTGTGAAGGCACAGGTAAGCGTAGTTACTGTCATGATCGAATTCCAGCAAACTAGTGAGAAAGTTAGCTAGGGTATTGGGCATAGCTTGCATTTTTTTAACTAGAATCAAATGCAATCTGAAAGGAAATAGATCTTTTCTTACGGGAGGTTTACTCAACTTCATTCGGGATTTCTTCTTCTTTCTATTTGTAGAATAATTGAATGATTTGTTTGCGGGGAACACACATAATATGGGTGTTAAAGCTAGGCTATAATCCTTGTAATGAGCAATAAAATGATAGGCGCATGAATAATTGATTCCACATTATATTTCCGTCGTTCGGAGTCGACTTTAAACTGTAGGTCCCGCCACTTCTGTATAAAATTAACACACACAACATAAGTGGTGTGAGAATCTGTGGGCTTCTTGGGGACGATTGCTGTAGACTGTCTAATGGTGAAGGTATAGCACTGGCCATTTTATAGACACCAGCAACAACTTGTTCCCTTACCGTTCACATCTTCCCTCTTTCCACCTTTCCTAAAACCTGTACAATGCACTGCATGAGAAAGGGTCATCCGCTCAGTGCAGGTTTAATAAATAAAAAAAAAAGTGGCGGAATATGAGCGCTATTAGCATTTGCCTACAAAGTTTATAACATCAAAGCGAAACAACTTAAATTTGGTTTCATCCTCCCCTTTACATAGCATATGCTTTCATATCAAGGCCCCTCTTTATTTATTTTGCCATTTAGAGGCTTTTTCACAATTTCCAGCTCTTTGGAAGACATATTAAATGGTCCTAAACCAAGTTTGGAATTAAAAATTGTTATAAAATAAGACATACCGACGAACTGAACTCTTCCTTTGAAGCTTTAATAATTTAAAGTTTCTTCTAATATAAATTGAGAAGAGTATGAACTTCAGGAAACGTTTACTACGTTACGTTACGTTAAAACTGCAAATTACTTAACTTTCGAAGTATGTTACTGTTACTGTAAAATATGTACAGTCAAACTCGGTTATAACGAATTCTCGGTTATTAATTTGCCTATAACGAACTATTTTTTCTGGTCCCATGGAGTTCGTTATAACTGGTTTTGACTGTATATGTATACCATTTAAGTCTATGACGAATATGTTCGTCAGAGAGAAATCTCTATTCATTATAAAGAAAAAAAAAATCAAATAATTCATCAGTTCAACTGCGTTTTTTTAAAGAAATCGATTTTACTTTTTAAAAAAAATTTTGTTTCTTAATCATACTAAAAAAAATTGTTCACTATCTTTGTCGAGTATATGCGTTTTTGTTTTTTATTTAACACATTCACTGCCAAGTCTAAATTATAAGAAGTCTTTCCCATTGCCATTTATTTTTTGAGTGTTATTGTTTACCAAAACCCTGTTATTTCTGTCCGAGCTATCCTGATAAACCTCCATTATGTATTGGACTTTGTTACAAATCCTATCAAAAAAAAAAAAATCGTAACAAAAAAAATTTCTAATTCAAAAACCTGCATCTTATAATATATTTAAAGTAGGACGAGTATACTCGTCTTTGACAAGGTACTCCCGAGTATAATCGTCTTGGCAGCGAATGTGTTAAGGCCAGTTAGTCATACAGTGGAGAATATACGTTAAAGAATTTATTTTTAAATTTATTTTTATGTTTTTATTTAAAATTTTTATTTCAATATACATAATCGCCTTTATATTTTATTATTTTTAATAATTATATTTTAGAAAGCTTTTAGTTTAAATAAAATTTATTTTATTATATGGTTTAACATTTAGTTTTAAGTTTAATTTATTTAAAATTGTAAAATTTTTAAAAATTAAAAAATAAATTTGGAATGGATCGTTATATTATATTAATTCAGGTTTTATTTTTTATTATTATTTTAAACGATTAAAAAGTTACAATTTTTTAATTTTTTTTTTTTTAAATTCTTTTATATTTTGTTTACAAAAAAAATATTATTTGTAATAAAAACAAATTTATTATAATTTTTAGATTGTAAGGAAACGAGCACAAAATCAAAATTTTTGGATTAATCCATATTTAGTTTTAAGAATATTAAAAAAAAAACAAAAAGAAAACCGAAATCGAAATCGAAATTATTAAAATAAAATCAAAAAAAAAAAATTCATTAAAAATTCTATTGTTTTGTATGTTTTCCTTGCCACTACAATTGGAAATTTACGAATATGTATTACATTTTCGAAATTGTTTTTAAAAACTTTAAAAGAAAAAAAATTAAATTAAATTAAAAAAAAAACATTCCAAAAATGAGCATAAAATCAAAATGGATTCAATCGAGAATTTTTTTCACTTTTGAGCCACAAATCAAAATTAGTTTTAAGTTTGAATTAAAAAAAAAATTGGCAAAAAACAATTTTATTATTATAGAAATATTTTTTTGTAATTGGTATTTAAAAAATAAAAAATAAATAAATCAAAAAAAAAGAGAAGAAACTTAAGTGTTTTATTAAGTTATAAAAAAAGAGAAAAGAAAAAATTTAATTTACATTGTATTGAGCAAAAATCAAAATTATTCAAAATATTTAAATTTAAGAAAACAAAAAAACCAATGTTTTAATTCATTTTTGAAACAAAGAAAACAAAATAATAAAAAAAAAAATGGAAAGGAAATATTAAAAATTTTTAGTTGAAAAAAAGAAAACAAAATTAATATTAAAACAATATTGAATTTCCCATAAAAATAAAAAAATAAATTCAAATCCCTCTACACAAGCCAGTAACATTTAAAAAGAAATAAACACACTCTCTCTGAAATATACAAGGATTCTATATTATGGCATATACATACATACATACAAACATATATAATTATTAAAAACAGTAAAATAAATAAAATAATTATAATAAATTAAATAACACAAATACATAAAATATATTATTTAAAGAAAACAAAAAACAAAATATATGTAATAAGTATATCGAAATAAAATAAAAATAAAATAATAAATTGTAAAACATTTATCATTAAATAAAAAAATAAAAATAATATCGATAATATATTATTATTATTATAAACAACAGTAACAAATATAATAATAATAATAAAAATAAAATAAATAAATAAATAAATGTGTTTTAAAATTATAAACAAAATCAAAATTAAACCAGTAAATAAAATTTAACAAAAATAATAATAATAATAATTAATTAATTATTATTAAAATTTAAAGAGAAAAAAAAAAACAAAACAAAAAACCCTCAATAAACATTTATTTCAAATCTATATGAAAAAGAAAAAAAAAACAATCTCAACAGCAGTTTTATTTCATTCGAAATATCGATGCCTCCGTTCTCTAATTAAATACATAATATACGTTCTCTAACTTAAATACTATCAAAATTTGGTTAAGATACACCGATCCATTCCAAAATTATAGGGAAAAATCTTCTTAGAATACACATATAGTCGTATGGCGCGTGAAAACTTTCCGAGCTCATAACTCAAAACACACTATTTCGACTTACAATGTTATAGAACGTAGGCTTCGATATTAAAATCTGGCATTAGGCTTGAAGGAGACATTATAGAGATAGCCGATAAAGTTTAAGAGGAGTATAGTAGATCGTTGAGGCCGCCGTGGTCTAGTAGGTAGTGTTTTGGCTTATTAGACGAAAGACCCGAGTTCGGATCCCAGGTCAGAAATCAAAATGAAAAAAATTTTAAAATAATTTTTCGGTAACTTCCTCTCAGCAGATTTTTGGCAAAAACTCAGAGAGAAAAAAAATGGCAAAGAAAGCTTCTCAAAAATGTGTCGTTCGGAGTCGACTTTAAACTGTAGGTCCCGCCACTCCATGTATAAAATTAACGCACACAACATAAGTGGTGTGAGAAGCCAGGACGTAGTACAATGGGTCAATTCGACCATCGAGTACTGTACTTGTCAGAATTGACAAGTACACGTCCTCTAACCTAACCTAACCATAGTAGATCGTCGCAGTTCTACAGAGACCACAACACAGCTCAAGGAAACATTAGTGGATGGAGAATGGAGTACAGTAAAGAGCAAGAAATCGGCAAGGAAAGAGAAAAAGGAGCGACAGAAAAGTGTAAAAAACCGTCCAGAAGCTGTGATAATCCACCCAACCCATCAGTTACGCTGATGTTCTGAGGAACATACGGAGTAAAATAAAACCGGAGGAATCGGAGATAGCGGTACGCGCCGTCCGATGAATAATAATAAAGGAGTGCCTATGACGTAATTCTCAAAAAAAAGTTAGGTTTAAAGATTACGGCGATCCTGTGGTCCACTGTACTATAATAATTGCTTAATTCTCTAACCTAGTTGGCTTACTCTTTAGGGCGAACAGGTCATATATGTAATTTTAAAATGAAAAAAATAGAAGGGGAAGGAAGCAGAGATAGGAACAGGATTCGAATGTACAAAAACAAAGGCTGAAATTCCAATATATACATAAATAATTGGCCATTACAACCCTTCAGTCAGGATTATTGACCTAGTTTCTCACACTACTTATGTTGCGTGTGTTAATTTTAAACATAAGTGGCGGGACCTACAGTTTAAAATCGACTCCGAACGACAGATTTTTTGAGAAACTTTTCAAGGCAATTTTATTTAATCTCAGAGTTTTTGCCAGAAATCTGCTGAGAAGAAATCGTTGAAAAAATGCTTTTTGGGACTCGAACCCTGGCTTTACGTCTAATAAGCCGGCACACTACCTACTCGACCACGGCGAGCCCATCTGAAATTCCAATGGAAAATGAAATTAGTACACTTATGTGTGATATTGTGGTGAAAGTTATTTCCGCATGTTACACAGCCGGCTACAGGTGTTTACAATGGCATTTTGCGCGCTGAACACGAATCTGGTTTTCGAGAAAAAGTGGGTTTAGGCCCCTAAAAATAGCGTTTTTGTCTATTTTTGAAAAATTGTAGAGCTAAACGTTGACATGCTAGAATCATCGCTATTATCAGAAATTGACAATTGATCTTTGCTCTTTAAAATGAGCCCAAAGCCCAATTGATTGGATGCAACCTTAAATTAGGGGGTGAATTTATGTCAAAGAGTGCAAGAGAAAAAGGAACACATTACGGAGGTCCTTAAAAATTAATCAGATTTACTTGAAAATTGTTACTCAAGGGTTTTTCAGATCGCTGATTACAGATCTTCATTCGGATTTAAAAATAGAATTCAAATGGCGGATCCCATATTCGAGTTTAGCGCTTACAATGTGTTCGGAAATACCTGGAGCCTTCTTATTGGCAAAAGACCTGTGCAGGGCTGTGTTTGTGCAAAGAGTCGTTGAGGAGTTTTGGACCAGACCATATTCGTATATGCTGGGTTCCGTGTCACAGCGGAATACTGGGCAATGAGATGGCGGATGCCCTCGCTAGGTTAGGTTTGACAGTTGGTCCTGACCCCCCAGTCTGCCACCTCTATGACCTCATCGATGGATGGGTCAGGAGGGAAGAGCAGAGGCGTTGGGGGAACGTATCGGGTTGTTCTGTTTCTAGACGTCTGTGGATAGCTAGAGGACAGATTGGCTGCTGGGCTTGGTTAAGGCCAGCTTAAGATTTTTCGTCGGTTTTATCATGGGGCACTGCGAGATTAGGTCGCTGTCGGACTATTGCAGGGTATATTGCGATGAGGAGGAGTTGGAGACTGTCGAACATCGCCTCTGCAACTGCCCAGCCCTTTGTAGGTTGAGGTTGAAGACACTTGGCAGGGCTTTCTTTGAGAACTTGAGTTCTGTGTCGAGAGCCGACATCAAGGCTCTTCACAGACTCATTAGCAGCTTGGTGTGGTTGAGAGGTGCTAGGGCTTCATAAGTGTAGTCGCGTTCACACCCTGTTTTGTTTTGTGTCTGTTTCTTTTCATTCCTCCGTTTCCCATTCTCCCTCCCCTTAACTACATTCCTATATCCTTTATTTCCTTCCTCCCCTAGGGACAATGTACAATAGGTCAATTTCGACCTCCGGGTACTGTGCTTGTCTTGACCGACAGGTGCACGTCCTCTGATGTAACCTAACCTAACCTATAGTTTGTGTAATCAATGGCAATTTAATTTACTTTCAGAGTTTTTGCCAGCAAGCTGCTGAGAGGAAGTCACAGAAGAAATATTTTTTTTCAAATTTCTTTTTGTTTGAGATAGCTGACCTGGGGTTTAAACGTTACCTACTAGACAACGGCGACTTTATATTTATTTTGATACATAAAAAATTCAATTCAATTCCCTTAAGCTATTGATATTTTAATAAGAAATACACTTGAGTTCAATATTTAAACAACCATGTCAACTTAAGCAGACCTGCAAAAAACAAAAAAAAAACGAAACAAAATTTCTAAAAGATTTAAATCCTGTCAACAAACGACAATATCTCTCTTTATAGGGCAAAAGGCCCCCTTAGAGAAAATAAAAAACTTCAATTGAAGTTAGAAGACAATCACAATCAGGGCAAAATTTATTACGCTTCTGAATTTCTATTTTTGACGGCTTAACGAATGTACATGCATGCATGTATGTATGTGTGTATGTATTTAAGCAAAAAATATTGATTGATCCTTATTAAAAATCACAACAGCAACAATAACAACAACAACAAAGAAATAACAAGTAAAAATATGTCATAATTTTCTTATTTTCTCTCGCTCTCTCTCTCCCTCTCTCTCTATATCTCGACAGATTGCTTAACAAAAAGTATCACAGAATTATAAAGAAAGGAAAGAAAAAAATCACTCCCTTTTTAGTTTTGTGGTCCGTTTCGCTTTGTTATGGGGGAGGAAAAATGTAAAATAAAAATTAAAGGTAATCCTTAAATGAAGAGAAGAAGGTACACGCATGAAATGTACAGGGACGAAGGGCAAAAGGAATGTAGCAAATCAATAGAGAACTGCTGCAGTAAAGGACAGGACATACACATGATTTCACATCATATTAAAAAAAAAAAAGACCGGGGGGTGTCTTTATTTTTATATTTTCTTAAATTATTTCAGTATTTAGACAAACACATACTAAAACATGAAAAGAAATACCAGAGAAATGTAATATCACATGCATACATACATACAAACGTTGATGATGCCTGTCAAAGTCACCAAAGAAAACTACTTTTTTTGTTGTACTTTCTTAACAATTCAATTTTTTGTTTGTGTGTTGTTTGTGTATTGTTTTGGGCACAATGAAAATCAAATCTACGCATTTTAACCCCCCTCCCCCTCCCAATACTTCACCGTTACTAAACAAGCAAAAGTACCAGTAATGTTGGTGAAATTAGAGAAAGGAAAAAAAAGGAAAATTTTTTTTCTCTCGTTTTTACCGTTTTTTTTTTCTCAAAGCATGAAGTATTTTAAGTGGTGATACAACAAATACTTGACACAATCAGATTTAATGAAAAGGTAAGAAGAAGAGTAAGTACCAGTCAGTCAGTCAGTACATGTTCTCCTCTATGGCAGGTTGAATGTGTTTGTTTGTACGTACTACGTACATACATATTATTTACCGTTACGTTAGCAAAGTGCGTAACTCTTGAATGTTTTGTGCCTGACAACGCCAGATATGGTTGTTATCCTCCAAGAGATTTTCACTGTTCATCTTCTTTTATTCTTCTTCTTCTTTTTTGTGTTTCTTAAAAAGGATTTTTTAAGTAGAAAATTGTTTTAATGTCTGAGGAATTTTTTTAGTTTGTGTACTTTGCAACTGTTAGGCGAGAGCTTTATGTTTCATGGTCAATGATAACGAAAATTAGTTATGGAATGAGCTTTAAAAAAAAATTGTTTTTTTTTTCTATTAAGGAAATGCAGAAAAACATGGTCACAGTTTCAATAATGAAAATTTTGTTTAACTTTGAATGACTTTATACTCGCACACACATACATACAGTGGAACTTCTATAAATTGAATCACTATTATCAAGAAAAAAAACTTCAACTTATAGAACCTTCAACTTAATGAAGCAAAACCAGATAGAATTTCTCTTCAATGTTCTGTTGCTGTGCTTCAACTTATAGAAAACTAGCAGATAGTACCCGGCGTTGCGCGGGTTATAAAAATAACAATAAATAAAAATCCGATTTCGAAACCGGCTTCTTACAAAATGCAATTTTCAAATTATTCGAAAATCGGTTTATCAAACAACCCAGATTTTTTTGAATACTCTAAGTCCTAAATATAAATGCATGAAATATGCGCATTTTCCGCTCCTTTCCATATTTTTGGGCCCCTTTTGGTCCAACTTTATAAACGAAACACCTCCAATAGCTATTTGGGAAACATAACCAAGCTAAATCGTAAAAAAATACCTTTAAAACAAATAAAATACAGAATTTATGCATAAAGTACTAATTTTTGCCCTTTTTTCTCCCTATGTCCCATTTTTCCCCTTTGGTTTAAAATTTTTAAAGATTAATAGCCCATAACCTGTACCGCTAAAAGCTCTATCAATATCCCAAATTTCAAGAAAATCGGTTCAGGCGTGATTGGTTATGCTCTTAATTTTCCCGTTTTTCACCCCTTTTTGGATCCCTTTTTTCAACTTTAGAAACGGAACACCTCTAATAGCTATTTGGGAAACTTAACCAAGCTAAAGCGTAAAAAAATACCTATTACCATTTTTTCTCCATTTCTCCCCTTTTGATCAAAATTTTGAAAAGTTTTATAGCCTATAACCTGCACCGACAAAAGTTCGATCTATATCCCAAATATCATGAAAATTGGTCCAGGCGTGATTGGGTAACGAACAAAACAACTAACATTTGGGAAACTTAACTAAGCTAAATCGTAAAAAATTACCTATTACCATCTTTTTTTTAAAAAAGATTTATAGCCTATAACCTGCACGGACTAAAGCTCGATTTATATCCCAAATTTCTAAAAAATCGGTCCAGGCGTTCAAGCGTGATTGGCTAACAAACAAATAAAAAACAGACTTACAGAAAGATTTATAATATATATTAGGATTCAAGAAATAGAAGTTCAAATTATAGAAGTTCTACTGTATATGCATACATAATTGGTCATTATAGTCCTTCAATCATGATTACGACCTAGCTTCTCACACCACATAGATTTAGGTAAGAGGACAAGTACTTGCTATTGAGACAAGTACAGAGCTTGGAGGTCAATTTGATCCATTGTACTTGATCCGAAGGGATTTATACATAATTGGTCATTACAACCCCTTCAGTCAGGATTATTGACTTTTCATGGCAATTTTATTTACTCTCAGAATTTTTGCCAGAAATCTGCTGAGAAGAAATCGCCGTAAAAATACTTTGAATATTTAATTTTGATGTCTGGTCTGGGACTCGAACCCTGGCTTTACGTCTAATAAGCCGGCACACTACCCACTAGATCTTCAGGTCCGAAGGGATAGAGAATAATATAGGAAACAGGAGAGAAGAGGGAATAGGAAGTGTAGGAATAACACCGGCCACAAACACACAAAAGAGCGCGACTACACTATTGAAGCCCTAGCACTTCTCAACTAGCTTGAACTAATTATGAATCTAGGAAGAGCCCTAAAGAATTCAAACCCTCGAAGAAGCCTCTGCCAAGGGTCCTCAAGCTCAACCTGCTAAGGGCTGGACAGAGGAGGTGTTCGAAAGCTTCTAAATTCTCCTCGTAGCAACATAACCTGCAATACTCCGGCTGGGATCTGTTCCAGATTCTTGTCAGCGATCTAATCACACAATGGCCCGTAATAAAGTCAATAACTAACCTGAAACTGGCCTTACCCAAGCCCAGAAGCCAAACACTGTCTATAGCATGCCATAGACACGTAGAAACATTAACGAAGCGAACATTTTCTCAACGCCTCTGCTTTTCTTCCCTATTGATTTTTTTTTTTTTTTTTTTTTTTAGCGTTTATTTAAACAATTTCATATATTTAAACTACAATAAACAAAAGTTTTATATATAGAAATAACTTAACCATAACACTGTCCCAAAAACGAGATCTCAAGAAAATTAAATATGTTGTGATTATTATTTTGATAATGTATAATTATTTGTATTATAATAGTGTATAAATTTTATAAAATATTAATGTAAGAAAAAATGGAAAAAAACTTTACTTTTTTATGGCAAAGGTTAAAAACAGGTCCAGGGATAAAAATAAGAAGAAATTATTCGGTGAGCCACCAATATTTATTAGTATTTAAGTTAGGCATAATGTTTTTATCTTTAGAAAAAATACTGGTCTCAAATCTGAGGTTGTCAATAGTCGGTACATTACTATGTACGGATTTAATATTGGCTCTTCTATAAATGTGGTAAAATATAGGAATGCCGTTTTCATTTTGTATAAAACCATTACTATCGAGGTATAAAAAGGCCTCAGGTGGTACATAACCAGAATTAAGACATCGCTTAATATAATCTTTGTTAGCATAATAAGGTGCCATAATAAGATTATTTTCACTGTGTTCAGTACATCTTAATATATGGTTTCTAATAATATGTATTATGAAATTGTCAATTCTACTTACTTTAGCTCTATTATACAGCTTCCTATTCGATATATATTTGGTATAATTGGTAGCTGGTGATCTATACAGTCCCAAACAAGCTCTCAAGCATTTTCTTTCAAATATTCTATATTTCTCCATATATGACGGCGAAATATTAAACCATATTTGACAGCCGTACGTTAAAATAGGGCGAATTAGGCACTGATACATAATCAACTTGACCCTTGGTTTGATAATTCTTGAGAAAAATAGTTTCTTATATTTAAAAAAAGCATTTCTGGCCTTAATAATTTGTGTATCAATGTGTTTATTAAAATACAGGAAATTTATCAAGATAAACTCCTAAGTATCTCACCACTTCCTTGGTTGGAATATTCACATTATCATCAGTTTTAATACAAAAGGATTTCCAGTTCCTTCTAATATTATTGTTACATTTGCTTACAGGGGGACGAAAGAGTATGGCTTCACATTTATTATTGTTGACTTTCAGATGCCAATCAGAAGCATATTTTAGCACAATGTAAAAGTACGTTTGAAGGTTTTCATTAATATTTGTGATATTATTATCTGAATGATATATAGAGATGTCATCAGCAAAACCTATAATATTATCTATTTTGCTTAGAAGATCATGAATAAACAGATTAAAAAGGATTGGAGAAATTACAGTTCCCTGCTGCAAGCCATTAACAATATTAAATATTTTTGTACTGCATTTGTCTTTATCACAGACTATAAAGGACTTGTTGTTCAACATATTATGTATAAGTATAATTAAGTGTAAAGGAAATTTGTATTTTAATAATTTATATATTAATCCTGGAATCCATATACTATCAAATGCTTTCTCGAAGTCGATTAAACAAGCTCCAGTGCACATAGATCTGTTTAAGTTCCAGTAAATATCAGAAAGTAATAAATGAATTGCGTGGATTGTTGAGTGTCTATATTTAAACCCAAATTGTCTATTGTTAATTAATTCATTATTCTTGCAAAGTTCTACTATGTAATTGTTAATACATATTTCAAATATCTTGCTTATATTCGGGAGTAAGCTAATTGCCCTCAAATTTCTTGGGTCACTGTTGTCTCTATCTTTCTTTGGAAGAACTATAACTTTTGCTGTCTTCCATGATCTGGGAAAATATGAATTGTTCAACATATTATTAAAAAGTATGAGGTATTCTAAGACAATCACTTCTGGAATATTTTTCAAAAAAATATTGGGAATGCAATCAATACCTGATGATAGTTTGTTCCTTAAGTGAGCAAAGATATACAAAAGCGTTTGTTTAGATACAAAAAAATTTCTATTAATTTCACTAGCCTTATTGGAAGAATTAAATGTTGTTACGGTTGAGCCATTGTTTTCAAACTCAGTTTTATTTTCTAAAAAGCTGGAGAAACAATTATCGATTTCAACATGGAGGTTGTTATCAGGATCAATCTCTTTGTGAGAGTGGACTGATTCAAAAAAGGTTCCAATTACATTTAATTTCATATTATCATCTTTCACCAGGTAGTCATTACTAATATTCTCTTTTTCCAAATCAGCGGGATTAATTCCAGAATTTTCAAGCCACCATTCGTTTTCCTGAGGAACTCTAATAAAATCAATATTGCCAGCATATGCGGACCTGAACTGTTGCTTTACTTCACTAAACATATTAGATGAGTCACGCTGATCGATGTTTCTAAGTTTTTCCTGAAAATGATTATTGACTGATATGCAAAAGTTCTCGTTTATTAGCTTTCTAATTAATTTTAATTTTGTCTTACATAGATTTAGTTCTTCATTTGATAGAAAACATTCTAGTCTATTATGTTTTTTGATGATTGTGACTATCTTACTCTTTACATAATGTAATTTTCTAATTATTCGGTTAGAAAATTTCTCAAAAGAGTCTATGTCTCTAAATTTCGGTACTGATTTCTCTATAGAATCAGTTATAAAACTATTCAATCTATGTAAATAAAAATCAATTTCAATGTTAGATAGATTTCTATCATTTGGTATTGATTCATGATTATTAAATTCGTTTAACATATTCTTCTTGAATTTCCTCCAGTTGGTCCTTTTATAATTGTATTTCATATTCAAGGGTTCTCTGATAAATGACATAGGGCTATCATTTTCAACGCCCAAAATTGTTATTTGTAGTGCATTATGGTCACTATCATAATCCCATGTTCTAAGACAATTATTCGAATTATTCTCTTTGTGTATAACTAAACGAGAGTCTGCCAAACAAAGGTCCAAGTATGAACCGCTGCGAGGATATGAAGGAAAAACAGAAGCGTATAAAACACATCTAAACATTATTTCATTGTTTGACAACCACTCTTTTAACATATTACCCTTTACATTGTGGGTGTTGTTTCCCCAATCGCTATGCTTACAATTAAGATCCCCTGCTAATATATACAAGTGATTGGGATTCTGTAAATCTAAGGATTGAAAAAGTTGAAGTAATTCATATTTTAACATATTATCATTGTTACCAGAAGGATAGTAAACAGATATAACAAAAAGCATTCTGTTAGTTAACATTGGAATCTTTACCACGCAAGCTTCCAGACATTTAAAAGAATTAATAATTCTGTTGTTGTGATTGAAGAATTTTATACCATTTCTTATCAATATTGCTGTGCCACCACCAGCTTTTGCATCTTTTCTATCCATCCGTACCATACTATAACCCTTAAAGTTTACTTTGTGCCTAAACTTAAGTTTAGTTTCATTTAATAATAATAAGTCTGGATTATAATCATTTATAAAGTTACTTAAGTCTAATCTTCTACTTAAATTAATTATCGAATTAACATTAATTTCAAAAATATTTAGTTTCTTTAAAATTATTTCAGTCATTTCGAATAGTTAAGATTCTAAAATAGTAAAGATTGTATCTATTCTAGATACTTGTAGCTGTAGTTGTTTATTTAAATGTATAATTTGATTAGCTAAATTTTGCATAGACTGATTTAGTTGATCCAGAGCAGCCTGGATAGGATTATTGTTTATATTTTGAAAATTATTCATTTTAACAGTGTCTGCAAAGGTAATGTTGTCATTTACATGAATGGATGTATTATTTGTTCGAATTTGAGAAAAGTTTTGTCTTTTGGAACGCATTTTTTGTTGGAGCTCTTTATATTTTTCGCACCCCTTGTATGATGCTGGATGGCCGTACTTTTTGCATAACACACAAAAAAGCTTTTCCTTTTCGTTTTCAGGAACATTTTTAACGGGGCATTTTCCAATATCATGCATTTCCTTGCATTTAACACACCTATGTGGTAGAAAGCAATTAGCAGCGCTGTGAAAGAAACTTTGACAGTTTCGGCATTGGGTGATCTCGGGTTTTCTTAGGGATTCCCAGCGGACACATCTGTATAGAAGAGCCTTAATTTTTTTCAGTTCATTAACTTTACTTTCGTTACTTATTTGAACTAAGTAGATTGGTAATTTGTATCCCTCCTTTGTTGCCTTCTTTGTTGCAAAAGGGCTAACTTTTTCAAATTTTAAGTCTTCATTTTGAAACTTACACAGTTCTTCGAAAATTTCATTCACATCAATATCAGAACTTAAACCTTTTAGTAAGTAGGTCTTTGTTTTAGAAATTTTTGGTGTATACGTATAAAACTTAGTTTTACTCTTTTCTAAATAAGATTTCGTTTTAACGTAATCATTAATTGATGACATAAACAGCGATGTTTTTTTGTTACGGAATTCTTTTACATTAAATTCTGATATTTTTAAACCATCTCTAATAAACTTAATGAGTTCGTTAGGTTCCACATCAAAGATGATTAAAGGTGGCACTTTAGTAGACGAGTTTTTATTTTGACTATTCGCTACATTATTTTTTGATTTTTCTTTGATGTTATTCCCTTCTTTAGTTGTTGTGTTGTTGGAAACTGTATGAGATGTTGATGGATTATTACGCTCTTGCACATGCTTTTGAAAAATTTGTAAACATTCTTTGTCGCATTCATTATCATTATCAAGTATTGAAAAGTAATTGTTTTTAAGTTGTTTTGGTGGATCATTACCAGACATATTAGACATATTGCTTCTTCTTTTTCGCAGATTCTCTGTTTGATCTGCTATTATTTTATGCATTTTATTCAAACTTTCATATACATTACTTGAGGGAGAGCTTTGAGCATTAAGCTCACTCATCACTTGTTTTATTTAATTTTTTTTTTTTTTTTTTGTACTAATTAAGAGTCACTTTCTCTAGAGTGTTTAAAAAAAACAATTATAGGAACCGTAAAAAGAACAACAAGATCGCTGTATACTAAATAAACGCACATTAAATAAACAATAATTCAATCGATCTCCGCTAAACGTCTGTCGTCAATGACATTCACGATTGAACCTTCTTCCCTATTGATGAGGCCATAGAGATGGCAGATAGAGGGATCAGGACCAAATACTTACGTTGTGTGTGTATGTGTCTATTTTATACAGGAATTGCAGTATCTACAGTTTAAAGTCGGTTCAAACCTCAGGTCAAATATCAAAAAGATAATATTTCTTCGGCGACTTCCCCTCAGTAGAGTAATAGAGCTATAGTTTATGATCGACTACGAACGACAGATTTTTTGAGAAACTTTTCATGGAAATTTTTTTTCTGTCAAAGTATTTGCCACCAATCTGCTGAGAGGAAGTCACCGACGAAATATATTTTATATTTCGTTTTGTAGGTGATATCTGAGATGCCTAGTAGACAACACCGTCTTTCTGCTCACCGAAAAATCTGAATTGAAGCTTTACCGTCAAACTGTTTGTATGAATTAAGAGTTATTAACTCCGAGAAACTCAGGAAAACTGACAAAAACATTAAGAAATTAAAGAAATTGGTGTTTAAGTCCTATCACAAAGGTGTTGTCGAAATACGGACTTATTATTGTAGTCGTTTTACTATTTGTACGGGAATATCTTTAATCTTTTTAACATATTGAGACCCCAAATATGAAATTTATCAATCTTCTTTCAACAATAATTAACAAATCAATTATTTTGAGGTATTTTATGCTTCTAGGTGTATACTACGACGGGTCTGCGAGTAAATGAGTGCAAAACGAAGTACATATTGTAGAGACTAGTAGAACCCTGTGGTGTATTGAATCTCAGATAATGGCTGATAACAATATAACTTAACATTACCATTAGCCAATAGGAAAACAGTGAAAACAATTTTCGTGACGTCATTGATTCAACATGAGCAGAAAGTTTTAATTTTGTGTGGTGACGGCGTAATCTTTAGTTTATCATTCTTGGACAAAGCTAATACTCTACAACATGTGCATGGGAACTATTAAACACTGCTGCAGCATTCTTGAGAGTATTTGAGAGGAAAGTCCTAGATAAGATCTTTGGTCCAATGCGAGTTGGTGATGATTTCCGCTTTCGTTCCAACAGAGAGGTGCATGAGCTCCTCAATGACATAGACGTTGTGCATTATGTATTAACATCTAGCGGCTGGGCTAGCTGACTCATGTCTTCGGCGAGACGAGTATTTGATGCGGGTATCCGCGAAAGTCGGCAAAGAAAACAGCACAGTTACATTCTGGGGAAGTGCAGAGCCGACGAGTTTGCCAAAACTGGTGTACTCCTTCCGGAATTGCCGTCAATCGACTTGGGTATGGCACTTACATACATACATACTTACATAATTAGTCATTACAACCTTTCAGTCAGGATTACGACCTAGCTTCTCACACCATTTATGTTGTGTGCATTAATTTTATAAATGAGTGGCAAAACCTACAGTTTAAACTTAACTCCGAACGACAGATTTTTTTTGAGAAGCTTTTCAAGGTAATTTTATTTCATGCCTAAAGTTTTTGCCAGAAATCTGTTAAGAGGAAGTCGCCGAAGAAATATTGTTGTTTTGATGTCTGACCTGGGCTTTGAACTCGGGCCTTACGTCTAATAAGGTAACACACTACCTACTAGACTACGGTGACTTCTGGGTATGCCACTAAGCTCGGATAAGTTGGCCATTGCGGGGAAATTCTTTCGGAACGCCAAACTATTTTGTGTTAATTAGCTAGACTCCCTTGGACCTTGATGGATAGAAGGCGCAGCACCAACCAATTACTCGGACTTGATCGTAACGTCATCTTGATCACAAAGGCCATCGAGGAAGCCCTGTCATCGATTAGTGTGACCAACTGGCGTAGGCGTGAAAGAAGCGCCTGGTAGGATGTGTTAAGGCAGGCTGAAATCCGTTAATCGGTTTGTAAATAGGTAGAGGAAATTGTAATGGGTGCCTAAGACATTTCTTCTGTATTAGAACCCCTTTTTTTATCTGATATAATAAATATTCCACTAAAATAATGTGTATTAGTCATGATAAATCATCATAAAATTCAAATTCTAAAAATAATCAATGAAAGCCAAATGAAATCGATTTTCATTCGAGTATTAAATTTTCATTAAAAATAATTGCGTTTTATTAAAAAAAGTATACACGTACGTATGTCTATAATGTATATTGAAATCAATTGAGATTAGATAAAAGAAAATCGTTTTATTTTTATTTTCATTTTTTTTTTTTTTTTGTAAATAATTAGTAAACAAAAATTAGGCCATATCAATGGAAAGTTTTAATATTAAAAACAAAAAAAAAAAATCTTAATAAATCAACAAATATTGTATATTAGCACCCTTAACTAATAGTCACTTTAATTTCTTGGAAAACATTTGCCACATGCAAACGTTAATCAGGAGTTTTTGAAAATTTTTGTTTCATAAAAAAATTGTTTAGAGGACTTTTTTTACTTTTTTTGCTTTTTTATCAAAGTACAAATATTTGTCTTTCAAACAATCGACATTTCATTTTACTTTGAATTAATTATTGTTTACATTTTTGAAACAAAAACAAAATTAAATAGAAGAGAAAATAAAATAAAATTACAATTTGATTTTGTTGAAAACTCCCAACACCTTGAAATGTAACTACGCGGCATTGTTTTTATTTAAATTGCGTTGTTTGCCCTTAATTTACAGTCATATCAGGAGTATTATAATTATAACACCATTTCCTAAAAGAATTTTAAATAGATTTTATCGTAATATTATGTTCAGTATTTTTTTTTTTTTACAACTCCAACTACAGTTTACTAAAGCCATCTATTGAAAAAATAACGTATTTCGCATTTGCTGTACATTAGAGCGACTCACCAAAAAAAGTGCTCGATGTACCCTGCTAAAAATTATCCTTGGACTTTTTTAAGACAACATTTAAAATATTTCGGCTCCAGATTCGACCTCTCGTGAGCTGGACCATTTTAAAAAATAGTCTATTTTTGAATATTTTGTTAATTTGCGGATCTGTTTCTTTACCAACATATACTATATCTGTATCATAAGAAAGGTTTTTTAAGGCGCGTCCAACAGTATATACAATTTGTCCAAGGACGATCATCCATATCCTTTTTTAAAGATATTATGTTAAAAAAATTAGGTTTTTGAATTTTTTGTTCGGCGTTGTTTGTAATAAAAATGCCAAATTAACATATTTTAATCTTCAGCCGATTTAATTATATACGGGTCTCAGCTTTTTTTAAAATTCGCACAAGTTCGCGTGGTTGTAGTTTGTAGTTTTTTAAATATAAACAATAAAAAATAATAATTTTTTTAATTTGGTAAACAAATATGCCGCCAAAAAATCGTGGATCATTTCGTTTTTCGTTATTTAGTCCTATTTAAATCTATACATGATCTAGAAACTAAATCCGCTATCAAATTAGAGTTACCACAAAATTGCATTTTTATATATTCTAGAGCACCCTGTAAAAGGCATCTAATTTGCAAAAATCTAAATTATTTACATATAAAGATTATGTACCTGGCAAAAGAAAAAATTTGATACCAAATTGACTCATTTACAACGAAGGGTTGCCACTCCATTGCATTTCTTTCAAAACGCGAACTTGCGTGAATTTCAAAAAAAGCTGAGACACGTATTTAATTAAATCGACTGAAGATTAAAATATGTTAATTTGGCATTTTTATTACAAACAACCCCGAACAAAAAATTCAAAAACTATATTTTTTTACAGAATATCCTTAAAAAAAGGACATGGATGATCGTCCTTGGACAAATTGTATATACTGTTGGACGCGCCTTAAAAAAACCTTTCTTATGATACAGATATAGTATATGTTGGTAAGGAAACAGATCCACAAATTAACAAAATATTCAAAAATAGACCATTTTTCACAATGGTCCAGCTCGCGAGAGGTCGAATCTGGAGCCGAAATATGTGAAAAGTTGTCTTAAAAAAGTCCAAGATTCATTTTTGCAGGGGTACACTTTGCACGAATTTTGCTTCCATACAACTTGAGTCGCTCTACTGTGCATACATACATACATAATTTGTCATTACAACATTTCAGTCAGGATTACGACCTTGCGTTCTCACACCACCTATGTTGTGTGCGTTAATTTCTATACATGAGTGACGGGGTCTACAGTTTAAAGTCGGCTCCGAACGACTGATATTTGAGAAGCTTTTCATTGCAATTTCATTTTCTCTCAAAGTTTTTGCCAGAAATCTGCTGAGAACTCGGGCCTCTTGTCTAATAAGCCAACACACTACCTACTAAACTACGGTGACGTGACTGCGTATTTGTTGTACTCAATATTTAAATCAAGTTCAGTTGGCATGTCTTTGGTTGATTGATTTTATACCAAAAGCTCACTTGAGCACGTATAGCGAGCTGTTATGACACCACAGTTAAACGCAGTCCTTGTACTAACCGAATTCCACTAAACTAGGGAAGAAGTCGATCACTTTAAGAGTTGCACATTAAAAGCACGACTACCCTACGCTGTAAAACCAGCCCGAAAGTTTGATAAACTAAGATAAGTTAAGCTGACAAAGATTGTTGAGCCAAGTAACCTATATTTGCACTTTCCAATAGAAGGATAGTAACAAAGAAAGTAAATAACAGTAGCCTTTTCGTCAGCAGATTTGTACCCACGATAGAAGTCTTTAGATGAGAGCTGTATTCTTTTCGCATGTCTTCCCATAACACAATGGCCTGTAAGTTTAGTCTCTGTGATCGAGATGACGTTACGATCAAGTCCGAGTAACTGGTTGGACCATCGAGGGCCAACTGAGTCTAGCAATGGAGCAGGACTCCTCATTAATATAGAATAGTTTAGCGTCTCTAAAGAATTTCCGAATTTCCGCGCAATGTCCAATTAAACACAGGTAAGTGGCATATCCAAAACTCACCGTCTAGGAGGTAGTGTGCTGGCTTATTAGACGTAAGGCCCGAATTCAAAGCCCAGGTAAGACGTCAAAACGATAATATGAAAAAAATATTTTTTCTGCGACTTCCTCTCAACAGATTTCTGGCAAAAACTCTAGGCATGAAATAAAACTACCTTGAAAAGCTTCTCAAAAAAAAAATCTGTCGTTCGGAGTTGAATTTAAACTGTCAAATTTTCATTCATAAAATTAATGCACACAACTTAAGTGGTGTGAGAAGCTATGTCGTAATCCTGACTGAAGTGTTGTAATGACCAATTATGTAAGCATGTATGAATTCAAGTGCTATACCCAAGTCGATTGAAGGCAATTCCGGAAGGAGTACACCAGTTTTGGCGAACTCGTCGGATCTGGACTTCCCCAGAATGTAACTGTGCCCAGAGACCTAGACAAGTGAGACATTGAAGCGCCCAGAAAGAAGGTCGAGATTTTACAGTAGCCTGACTATCAAACAAGATTGAGATAGGGTTAAAAGGAGCAACGTTGATGAGGATTCATTGAGCAACCCCGTACATGGCCATCACATCGGCCTGAAACACGCTACAGTAATCCGGCAGTTGGAGAGAAATGTTCAGATCCAGTTTACCAGCCTAGACTCCGCTACCAACCCTATTATTGAGTTTAGAGCTATCGGTGTATATATTCAGGAGTTCCGGGTGGATAATCATGCCATGGTCACAGTCGTTTCAGCTCGGAATCACAAAATTAAAATCCGTATGAAAATAATATTCCACAAGGACATAATCAATGTTCAGAGGGGCTCCAAAGCAGAGGAATGAACAGAAGGGATGATGCACCAACGAGACAGAGGAACCTGCTTAGCGAGTTTAGAGTTATCGGTGTATATATTCAGGAGTTCCGGAGAAATGCTCATGTCAGCATCCCAGCCGTTCCTCTTCGAAATTAGAAAATTAAAATCCCTATCAAAATAATATTCCACAAGGCCATAATCAATGTTCAGAGGGACCACAGGATCAACCGCAAAAACAGAGGAATGACCAGAAGGGATGATGTACCAACTCGACAGGGTATTAAGTCTAGTCGTAACAACCTTGGCCTGCTACTTAGCATGAAGCACAGTATTGCTAACAAGGCTTTTGTAAGGGTGGTACTTAGAAAGCTTGAAATAGTCTTAGATTAGAAGGCAGTGTGTTGCCTTATTAGACGTAAGGAGGTCTAGGTTCAAACTCTAGGTATGGCATCTCCAACTAAACGAAATATGACAAAATATTTCTTTGGCGACTTTCTCTCAGCAGATTTGTGGTAAAAACTCTGAGAATAAATAAAAAATTGAAAAATTGAATTGAAACATGAAAAGTTTCTCAAAAAATCTGTCATTCGGAGTCGAATTAAACCTATCCACTGTAGGTCCTGCCACTCTTGTTTAAAAATGAACACAAACGACATAAGTGGTGTGACAAACTAGATTGTAATCCTGATATGAATAGCTGCAGTCCTTTTGAATGACTTCCGAAATTTATAGAAATATTCCCCATAGGAGAAAGGTCTTTGATTTGGAGCACTCCCCCTTTCATCCTCTTAATGGAAGAGTGCACAGTTAATCTAAATACTGTCCAGCTAAGTTCACAGAAGAGCTCTAAGACCCTCAAAGGGTTTTGTAGATCTTTTTGGCATACAATTATCAATTTATAAAACATATTACAAAGACTGACAAAGGACATGTTTGGCCATTACAACCCTTCAGTCAGGATTACGACCTAGCTTCTCACACCACTTATGTTGTGTGCGTTAATTTTATACATAAGTGGAGGGCCCTACAGTTTAAAGTCGACTCCGAACGACAATTTTTTGAGAAGCTTTTCATGGCAATTTTTACTTTCAGACTCTTTGCCAGAAATCTGCTGAGAGGAAGTCGCTGAAGAAATAGTATTTTTTCATACTTCATTTTATCTAGAGACTTCTGACCTGAACTTTTAACCGTGGCTTCACAAGCAATAAGGCCACACACTCCCTACTAGTCTATGGCAACTACAGACACAATCTCTAATCACGGACGGAAGTAATACCAAATCTCTCCTATTCAACCTCCCATCAGTGGAGACCCTACTGCCTGGATAACTGGGAATCAGTTTCATCAGCTCATCTATAATGTGTAGGCTGTACAGCAGCATAATTTGTCACACACGTATGTACAGTGTACATATAGTTCATTGAAATGGAAATGCGTGCGTAACGTATCTGAAGTCCTGCCGGGCTTCTTGGGGACGATTGCTGTAGACTGTCTAATGGTGAAGGTATAGCACTAGCCATTTTATAGTCACTTCTTACACCACTTATGTTGTGTGCGTTAATTTTATACATGAGTGGCGGAACCTACAGTTTAAAGTCGACTCCGAACGACAAATTTTTGAGAACCTTCTCATGGCAATTTTTACTCTCAGAGTCTTTGCCAGAAATCTGCTGAGAGGAAGTCGCCGATGAAATATTTTTCGTTTTGATGTCTGACCTGGGATTCGAACCCGGGCCTTTTGTCTAATAAGCCAATACACTGTCCACTAGACCAAGGCGATTATTTGACATGTTAATTAAAAATAAAAAAATGATTTAACGCGGGAAATGGTGTAACTCAATCAAATAAAATATAATTTTAATGCATGTCATTAGTGTAAGAAATTATTTCAAAACAATTTGTTTTTATTTTTTAACATTTCAAAATGAAGAAAACAAGAAAAAAAACGAAAAAGTGGAGAATATAAAGGGAAAAGTGAGAAAAAAAGGAAGAAAAAAAAAAAAGCATTAGAAATTAGAAATAATTTCGGTTTTGATAACATTAATATGGAGGGTTGTTAAAATATGACACGCGCTCTGGTCTCTCTCTCTCTTTCTACTCTATAAGTGTGGCGTATAGTAACAATTATTTAAATTGATACTGAAACAATGAATGGGCTTTACAGGACACAAACTCAGGCACATACACTAACAAACACAAACGCATAATGATTAGTAGTAAAAGGCAATGGTGTAACAGTCAGTAGCGGCGTATGCGGCATATGTTCTATAAACATTGTAAATAAAACACTAAAGGACAGAAAAAAAAACACAATAAAACTTTACAACGACAATTTAATAAAAAAAAAGGAAAATAAATTTGAATTTGAATTTAGGGTACTTATGTGTATGTATGTATGCATGTATGAATGAAAAACAAAATATGAAATCCTGTAAATAAACATGTAAAATTCATATTATAATTACTCATTATACACTCACACTTACACATACATACGTACATACATACATATGTTGACAAGGAAAAAAACAAAAAACATATCCTTTTTGAAACTCATAAAAAATGACGTGACAGGATTATAAATACATTGAGTTTGACATACTCATACCCTTTTGAATGTCCTCTGTAGGTGTCTGTTAATTTTCCATTAACGTATTGGTGCGTGTCATTCTAAAATCGATTAAAAGGTAATTTTTAGTTTTAAGTTCAATAACAAACTCTAAATAACACATTCACACACACACCAATTATCCATAATGTAGGAGTTTTAAGTTTATGAAGTCGCCGTGGTCTAGTGGGTAGTGTGTTGGCTTATTAGAGAAAAGGCCCGGGTTCGAATCCCAGGCCAGACATCAAAACGATAAATATTTCTTCGGCGACTTCCTCTCAGCAGATTTCTGACAAAGACTCTGAGAGTAAATAAAATTGCCATGAAAAGTTTCTCAAAAATCTGTCGTTCGGAATCGACTTTAAACTGTAGGTCCCGCCACTTATGTATAAAATTAACACACACCGCATAAGTGGTGTGAGAAGCTAGGTCGTAATCCTGACTGAAGGGTTGTAATGGTCAATTATGTATGTAGGAGTTTTAAGGATTTCGAAGCCTATTGTAGACAGTGTAAGAAACAGTTTGGTTGCTGGACTAGGATCAAGCCAACTTAAGGTTTGTCATTGGGTTTACTACGGGCCAACTGCAGGATTAAATTGTTGACAAGGATCTGAAACAAATCCCAGCCGGACTGTTGCCGGATATGTTGTCATGAAGATGAGTTGGAGACTATCGAACACCTCCTCTATAACTGTCCAGGCCTTAAAAGCTTGAGGTTGAATACCCTTAGCAAGGGCTTCTTTGAGGGTTTGAATTATGTGTCTAAAGCCGACATAAAGGCTCTCCATAGATCCATTGATAGTTTAAGCGGTTGAGGCTCAAAAGTCGTCGTGGCCTAGTAGGTAGTGTGCTTGCTTATTACACGTAAAGCCAAGGTTCGCGTCCCAGGCCAGACATCAAAAGAAAATACAAAAAGTATTTTTCGGCGATTTCTTCTTAGCAGATTTCTGGCAAGAACTCTGAGAGTAAATAAAATTGCTATGAAAAGTGTCTCAAAAATCTATTGTTCGGAGTCGACTTTAAACTGTAGGTCCCGCCAACATATGTAGTGTGAGAAACTAGGTCAATAATCCTGACTTGAAGGGTTGTAATGACGAATTATAGTTGAGCTCAGGGCTTCAATAGTGTTGTCGCACTGTCTTGTATTTTGTTTTGATTTGTTAGTCAGTGAAATTCCTCTGCTTCCTTATTCTCTCTTTCCTGCTTCTTGTCTTTTTTCCCTATATCCCCTATTACACTCTGACCTTTAGAATTTTGTACAATGGATCAACTAGACCTCCGGGTACTGTACTTGTCTCAATTGTCCTAAAACTAAGGCATTCAAAGTTTATAAAACCCATGGAACCTCAAACTGTATGAGATCTATTCAAACTATATGGGAAGATCAATTCGTTAGTATTTTCTGTTTAGGTGGGCTGCAAGTTGAGTAGAGTATCTATCGTTGAATCTATCTGTTCTTCTCCCAGCATTTCTGCAGCCATGAT
Organism: Sarcophaga peregrina; assembly: GCA_014635995.1. Lineage (NCBI taxonomy): Eukaryota > Metazoa > Arthropoda > Insecta > Diptera > Sarcophagidae > Sarcophaga > Sarcophaga peregrina. Next base: position 86,916,251 of record CM025792.1, on the reverse strand, counting down.
AGAAATCGTAATACTACCAATGCTAGGCCTAAGTGGTGGTATTTGAGACAATGTCTGGTAATTAAAGATACAAGTAAGGCCACATAGACCTTATACGTAAACAAACATAGCTGGCCATTACAATTCTTCAGTCACGACTGGGGATCCCGAACTGTAAATAAACAAAATGTTGGATTGTTCGGAAAGTAATTTCGTTTTTTCCATCTTATCTTACTGTTTTACTACAGCAAGGGTAAGAATGCTGTTCAAGCCAGAAAGAAATTGACCGATGTGTATGAAGGAGGTGTATTCCCATTGCACCCCTGCCAGAACTGCTTCGCTAAATTTCGATTCGGCAATTTTAATGTCGAAAATTCACTACTTTCGGGAAAGTCAGTTGAAGCTGATTCAGACGCGATAAAGGCATTATTTGATGCGAACCCACAAATAACAGCTGTGTAATATCCTTTCCACAAATTTGGAGCGTTGTTGCGAGAATTCGAACTGTATTTAGGAGAGCTTTTCTTGATTTCATTAATGCAATTTTAATCTTAAGGACACAAACCATTCTGGTTGACCAGTTACTGAAAAATTTGATCAAATTTTACAATTAATATTGCTCCCGACTTTTGTTAGGAGATAGGATAAGATAATTTGTTAGGAGATAGGCAATCATCCTCTTGGTTTGGAATCATTTAAAAAAGACTGGTTACCCTTCGCTTAAGTCAAGTAACTCCCGGTTTTGATACACCTGCTATATAGTTCGTCTAAACCGTCAACTCGGACGATATACTATGTGGCATGCAATAATAAAAAGCTTCAAATGGGAAACTCCTATTGATTCACCATAACTTTCTTGAGTTCAAAGTGAACATTTTCCCAAAAAGCGTAGGACTTTGCTAGCAAAATGAAAATAATTTTGGATTTACTTTGACAATGAATTGACTAATGAACTTCTCTTTTCGTTACGCACTGTAGAGGAACATTTTTCGGCGATAATTTATTTGTGTTTGTTTTTTTGAGTTTTTTTTTTAATAAAATTTTGGGAATTATTGCTCACATTTTACATTTAATGGTAGCAAAGGGACTGCCTTTATTAGCGGCATTATACCATTATGGCCAGTCGAAAGAGTTTTCAATTTTTCATACTTTCTAATGCTAATGATCATTATGAAGAGAGATAGGACACCCCCCTTGTCCGTTTATAATCCTAATAAAACTTAAGATGGAAAGAATTTGAATTTAATTTTAACCATTGGATGGGTTGTTTTTATGCATTTAAATATTTATTCCAAGCAATACTAATACTAAATAATAATTAATTAATTAATTAAAACTCATTAAATACATTTGAAAACTATTTTTATGAATTACTACTATTCGAACTATCTAAACATTTTTTAATTGTATGGCGAAAACCTCTTAGGAAGCCTTGCACAGCAAAGGCATTAGCATCAGCAAATCCACAAATTGTATTACCCATGGCCCATTTAGAAATCTCCCACAACCAGTCGATTTCTTGCACTTGTCCAATGCCTTGGCGAAATTGTTCGATATAGAGGTGAGCCCAAGTCGATTGGCCACGACAGCGTGTACACTGATGGCAAGAGCCTTTCTTAAAAAACAACATAATTTGTTCCATTACCTTCAATATGTCACAAGACTTATCGATAACTATAATTGCACCAGTGCCTATAAAAGTATTTGCTTTTTTTAGAGATTGCTCATCTAATGTTATGTCATCACACAATCTCTTTGTCAGTATGGGTGTGGAGGCACCGCCTGGTATAACGGCCAACAAATTATCCCAACCACCTTTTACGCCACCAGCATGACATTCAATTAAATAACGTAACGGTATACCTAGATTTTCTTCAACAGTACAAGGCCGTTCCACGCAACCGGATATATTGAATATTTTCGAACCAGGGCTATGAGGCTTACAGCCCAGTCCCGTGAACCATTTAGGGCCTCTACGTAATATTGAGGGCATATATGCGACCGTCTCGGCATTAAATAAGGTGGTAGGCCTATCCCAAATACCTTTTTCCGAGGGATACGGTGGTTTTCGGCGCGGTCTGGCCTCACTACCCATTATACAATTCATTAGAGCAGTCTCCTCGCCCGAAATGTAGTGACCAGCATTTCGTTGTATTAAAACGTCAAAATCGAAACCACTGCCACAAGCATTTCTACCAATTAGACCTGCCCGATAGGCCTCGGCTATGGCCATTTGTAAATTGCAGGCTTCATTATAAAATCGATGCCGTATATATATTATCGATACATTAGCCGTTATTGCACGGCCTACCAATAAACTTCCTTCAATTATCTTATGCGGTTCGTGTCTTATGATTTCACGATCTTTACATGTTCCCGGTTCTCCCTCGGCTGCATTGACTATCACATATCTGGGCGGTTCTAGACTACTATTAAGCATATATTTTAGCTTTGTGCTAACCGGATAATTTGCTCCCCCTCTTCCTTTTAAACCTGATTCTTCCAGCTGCGAAATGATCCATTCCGGGCCCTTTTTTATTATTTCTTTTGTTTTATGCCAATCACCACGAGCCATAGCCGACTTTAAATGCCAATCATGTCGTCCATAGAGATTTGTAAATACGCGATCTTTATCGGCCAGAGGCTTAATACTATTGCCAGCCTGAGTGCTGAATTCCAAACAGTGTAACCTTCGCAAAAAGGCCATTATTCTGCGAATAATATTTTTTCGTTTAATTTTTTAATAATAAAAATTGATTTTAAAAAATGTCTAGTGTTGGAAAGTAAAAAATAAATATTGAAACGATAAAATAAAAATTAAATGTAAGCCTGTGCCAAAGTTTTGAAGACTGTACCCAATGAATCCCAGCTGAAGATTGTCTTGATAGATGTTTCCACTCTCTGATTCCGAGTAGGGATGACTGGAATCCTGATACGATCGTCCCCCCGAATGTCCTGGATATATATACTGACGGCTCTAAACTCAAGGTTGGGGTTGGAAGTGGTGTCTATTCTAGGAAACTGGATCTGAATATTTCTCTCCGTCTGCCAGACTACTGCAGTGTGTTTTAGGCGGAGGTGATGGCAATTTACCGGGCCGCTCAATGGATCCTCGTTAACGATGCTCCTTTCAGTCTCGTCTCTATCTTTTCGGACAGTCAGGCTGCGATAAGATCTCTGTCAGGTTTCGTGATCAACTCTAGGATCGTTAGGGAATGTCGCCGCTGTTTCGACCTAGTCTCGGGGCGCTTCACCGGTGTCTCTCTGGTGTGGGTCCCTGGGCACAGTGATATTCTGGGAAACTGTAGGGCCGACGAGCTCGCCAGAGCTGATGCGCTTCTTCCGGAATCCTCTTCTGTTGAGATGGGTATGCCACTTGCCTCGGTCAAGTTGACCATTGCGCGGAGGTTCCTTCGGGACGCCAACCTATCCTGGGTCAATGAGGAGTCCTGCTCCACCGCTAGACTTACCTGGCCCAGGATGGATGGAAGGCGTACCAACCGATTACTTGGTCTTGGTCGTGATGTCATCTCGAATGTAGTGGCCGTGCTTACGGGTCATTGCATCATGGGTAGGCACGCCGAGAGAATGAGGCTCCCTTTTAACGACTTCTGTTGTGGATCCAGGTCCACTGAGGAAGAGGAAAGCTTTATTCACTTTCTTTGCCAGTGCCCGTCTCTTGCTAGGTGTAGATATAGGTTATTTGACTCCCCAATTCTTGTTGGCTTAACCTATCATCTATTGACATCAAGGATATAGCTTCCTTCATCAAATTTTCTGGCTGGTTTTCCAGTACGGGGTAGTCGTGCTTTTGTTGTGCAGCCCTTGCGCTGATCAACTTCTTCCTTTCCCTGATTTAGAGGAACTTGGTTTGTACAGGGACTGCGTTTCACCTCGGGCCGCCATGCGTGCTCAAGTGAGCCTTGTGATATCAGAGCTACCACTACGACCTAACCTAACCTACCCAATGAAATCTTTGGAATTGTATGAAGCTAGGTTATCTTTTAAAAGCCTATCTTACTAACAGTCTAAATCTCATAGTCTAGTTGGTAGTATTAGACGCAAACCCATGGTTCGAAGCCTATTTTGAAGGTGCGCTTAAATTTCTTTTTTTATCTTATCGTTCAATTACAGTTCAAAAACTGTAAATATGAATAAAACTTCTTCTTAATTATTGTTTCGTTGATAAGTTTATGAAAGGAAGGGAAATTATGAAATAAATTAAAAACTAACCCCTAAAACTATACTACAACTTTAAGTAAATCACAACTCATGCATTTAAAATACTTCCAAACACACATACATGCATGAACACACACATTGTAACACGTGCTGTTTTATTTCCTAATTTTCTCCTTTTTCTTCTTCTTAAAGGTCAAGCTTAAGAATTACACATGAATGCTATGCTATGGCTTTTCTATGAAATGCTTGGTTGTTATGTATAGATTTGAAAGTGTGTTTCTGTATGTAGGTGTGTGTGTTTCAAATATTACAATTTTTGGGTGTATTTTGTAATTTCTTGGTAAATGAAAATAAAAAAAAAAGAAAAAAACATAGAAAATGAAAAGAAAAATTGATGAAAATTAGAAATAAATTCAATACAACAAGTCCACCAACTGTAAGGACAACAACAATGTCCATACATATGTACTATACATACATATGTATATGTTGTTGTTGTTATTGTTGTTGTATCCTCAATATATAGTTTTTCTTTTCACTTTTATTTTATCCAAAAAAAAAAAAAATTTTCTTGAATTTTTTCTATTTTTTCTCGATTTTACTTTCAAAAAGTCTAAACCAGGCAACGGATGCTGTTGCCACCACTACCCCCTTTTTAAGTGTGTGTATAAAAATCTATACACATGTACACACACCAATACACACTTAAGCGTATGTACATACATGGCGTAAAAGTTTGAAATAATAAGTAGGGTTGCTAAGTCTTGCTTTAGTTCATTATTGTTTGTTAACCCAATTCTAAGTAAAATTCTTGATTGTCATTATCAGACTGATTAAGAAAGATTTCTGTCAAGTGGGTTATTCATCAGCATATAGGGGCTCTTCCAACGACATGATTTTTTAAGTAAAATTCTTGATTGTCATTATCAAACTGCTTAAGAAAGATTTCTGTCAAGCAGGTTATCCACCAGCACATGGAGGGCCCTTCAAGGACATGATTTTCGATTGAAAAGATTTTAATGGGGTACGCAAGCCCTTAACTGGCCTTAACTACTACTACAGTTTGTTCGTAAATATTGTTGGGAAACATAAAAATATTGGCTACCAAAGATTTTAAACCCATTGGACTATCATTTAATGGGTATTCTTCTTAAAGATCCTTAAAGTCTAATGAATCTTATAATTTTACGCATTTGTTTTATAAACAATTTCTAGGTTAGACGCCGTGGTCTTGTGGGTAGTGTGTTGCCTTATTAGCGAAAAAGCCCGGGCTCGAATCCCAGGTCAGACATCAAAACGAAAAAATATTTCTGCGGCGACATCCTCTCAACAGATTTCTGGCAAAGACTCTGAGAGTAACAAATTGCCATGAAAAGTTTATCAAAAATCTGTCGTTCGGAGTCGACTTTAAACTATAGGTCCCGTCACTCATGTATAAAATTAACACACACCGCATAAGTGGTGTGAGAAGCTAGGTCCTAATCCTGACTGAAGGGTTGTAATGACGAATTACAGTTTCGAGCACAAAAAATGCAACGTTGGGTAAAATTATCTTTAAGTGCGATAATTTCAAAAAAAATGGTGACCAGTTCAAAATATTTCTTTGGGTTATTAATCCCTACAGTTATAGATACCTATTATCAATAACATTATGTAAATATTTTTAATTAATGATATATTATTTTGTCATTTATTAAAAAGTGTGCGAATTTCATGGAAGCAATAAAAATGCAACAGCATAAATTTTAATGTGTTTATTTAAATTAAATAGTAATTCTTACAAAAAAAATCTTAAAATTAATAATTAGTGGCGTAGCCCTTATTTTTTATGACTTCTTGCAACCTAGAAGGCATAGAGTCGACTAAAGCTATTAATGTGTTAATGGATATTTTCTCCCATTCACTTTTCAAAATTTCTTCGAATTGCCTCATATTTGACGAATGTTTCCTCTTAACTTCCCGATCTAATAGCTCCCATAGATTTTCTATGGGGTTTAGATCGGGAGACTGTGATGGCCAATCCAAAACATTGACATCATTGTCGCTTAAAAAGTTTCGAGCTAAGCGACTTGAGTGCTTTTGATCGTTATCCTGTTGGAATATGCTACCAGGAGGCATTTTTTTTCCGCAGATGAGGAAGCATGTATTCTCCAAGGATTTCACAGTACTTCTTGGCGTCCATTTTTCCTTCGATTTGAGTTAAGGGACCTACCCCATCACGGGAAAACGCACCTGTAAATACGTGACGTAAAATCAAGAATTTTTTTTAAACATATCGTTCCTTATCCCACACCATTATTGATCCACCGCCATGTTTTACGGTTGGAAGTTGATATCTTGAAGAATATCTCTGTTCAGGCGGTCTTCGAACAAAATTTATCCCATCGGAGCCAAACAAATTAAATTTGCTTTCATCGCTCCACAAGACTTTAGCCCATTGTTCATTTGACCAATCCTTGTAACGTTTTGCAAATTCCAGGCGCTTCTTTTTATTGATTGCACTGATGAGAGGTTTCTTTGCGGGTCGTCTCGCATGCAAATTCGCCTCTTTCAACCTACGGCGAACAGTGTGAACGCCTATAGAGACTCCCACTTGCGAAATTAGCAACGTCCACTGCGGTCTTTCGTGGATCTTTTTTAACCAGTGCAATCATCTGGCGGTCTTGGCGAGAGGTAGTTTTTCGAGGATTACCACTACCTGGTTTCCTTTCCACACTATTTCTCAAGGAAAATCGAGATTTAATCCGACATACGGTTGATTGATTTACACCAAAGAGGTGTCCAACTTCACGCCTGGATTTTCCTTCTTCTAAGGCTTTAATGATTGCAGTTTTGCTGTCACCTGAGAGCAGCTTCTATTACAAAACACATGTTGTATAACTTATTTAGGAAATTTTCAATTATAATTAAATAAATAACTTACTTTAACTATTATTTTATTATGTTGCATTTTTTTTTGCTCGCTAAAAATTTGCACTTTTTTCACTAATTCAAAAATATTTAACTTTTTAAAGCAGAATTTGGAATAAACTGTGGTTACTTTGAAAACTTATAATTGAAAGAATTAACAGCAAAAGAAAATAGATAAATTAGTTACCGTTATTTTGAAACAGATCTTATTAAAGATCATATGGCACAGTGTTGCATTTTTTGTGCTCGCTACTGTAGATAGATACACACATACATAACTAACTCACCTACATAGCTTCTCACACCAAGTATGTCGTGGGTGTTAATTTTATTCAAAAGTGGGGGAACCTACAGTCAAAAATAAATAATACCTTAATCTTTTATGTAATACGAATGGATTTTTTAATATTTTTCGTATTTTTATTTAAATTCCAATAAATTTTACTTTAAAACAAAAATTTCTTTCTCAAGCCACGATAAAAAAATTTTTTTTAATAATTCCTGTACAAACACGTTCATCGCTTTTGCAATTTTCATTATCCCTTTAGTAAAAATCAATAAAAAAAAAATTAAAATTCCTTACAATTCCTTATTAAAAAAAAAATAAATAAAAAAAATAAGATGAAAAACGTACATGGAAAATACATCATGTTTTTACATTGCCAAGGATGAAGCAAAGTCCCGAAGGGTAGAGGACAAGGAACGAGACGCAGCTACAAACATATTAAAATATTTGTTCTCTTATAATTTTGCTCGATGCAGGAGATATTTTTTAACATTCTTTTAAATTTTTTTTTTGTTTTAATATTTTTTATTTTCTTTATTTTTTTTTAAAGGAGTCTGTAAAATTTTGCCTGACAACAACGTTTTCATTTTGTTTTATTTTTTTTCAGTTTATTTCATCCAACAGCCCAAATGAAGAAAAAGCGGAGCACATTTTAAAATTATTACTTTATAAAAGCATACTTCCAAAGGGTGGTGGTGGTAACGGCCGCCGCATGAACGATAAACTAGGAAAAAAAAGAATGGAAATTATTTATGGCTCCCGCTTCTCATGGTTATCCTGTTTTTTTTTCCTACTCGTTTTTTCGCTTGATTTTAAATGGAAAATTTTAAAGGAATTTAATTATAAAATAGAGAAGAATTTGTTGGCAGTGAATTTTGGTCGAATTTGTGAGGAATATTCTCAATACTCGTACGACAATGTACAGTATTCCCTCGTTTTACGTTAAATAATTTTCCGGAAAAAGGCAACGTAAATCGAATTATTTTTGTATTGAATTTTTTTAAAAAAGGGAACTCCCCTGATTTTGTTTATAAACAACAGAGGCGACGTAAATCGAATGACGACGCAAATCGATGCTTAAGCTGGAGGTCCACACCACGCGTTTTCGCGTCAAAGCGTTGCGTGCGTCTCATACGTTCTTCGCGTTCTACGCTTCAAGTTACATGCAACGCTTTTTACGCGCCAATGGTTGTGTTGATCAGCTGTTAACAAAATAAAAACATTTGTTTGAAAATACATGAATAAAACATTTCGTACAAAAATGGCAAATGAAATTGAAATTTTTAAAGAATTTATAGAATTAATTGAGTTTGTGGATATAATATTTTGTGCCACAAGTGTGTACAACAAGCTCCAAAAGAACAAACGACGATTGGCTGATATACCCATTAGTTTTCATGGAATTCTGCAGCACTACCAGAGGCATGATTGCTCTCCGCGAACAACGAGATTGGCAAACGTTCTCTAAAAAAAAGCAATACGAAATACCGTCCTCAATACCTCCTCGACAATGGACTTCCAAGCAGCTGCTCTTTTAAAATTATTCCTATAAACAAGCGAGCTTTTTTATAAAGGACTTCATGTTTTTTCACAGCTTCGATTAATTTTTCCTCCATTGTTGTTTGAAAAATTTAAATAAATTAAAACAAAACAACTTGTCAAAGTCAGCTGTTTTGTACGCCCGCCGCTTGTGATGCTTACAAAAGTAGAAAGTAGATTTACTTTACGCATTCTCTGCGTCATGGCATCCTACGCTTATGTGCGTGTAACTTGCACCATATAAATACATTAATTCTACTTTTTTGACAGCCGCGTAGAATGCGAGAACGCGTGGAACGCGTGGTGTGGACCTCCGGCTTTAAGGTAACAAAATTTTTGATGACGTTATTGAAAACAACGTAAATCGAGGGAATACTGTAAAGCATTGAGTGGAAAACAATACATGAATTTAAAACAGGTAACGCAGTGGTGTTTGCCATAAGTAAAGAGGTTAACAAAGAGTGGAGGTTTTAAAAAGCATTTCATTTTGTTCATGTTTTTATTAATTAATTTCCATAATTTTTTATTTATAATTCTTGTTTTTTGTAATTAAAGGCAAAAAAAAATTGTTTTAACACTTGCAACGGGTATGAGATTATAATCTTAATACCCGTACGCAAGACTGCAGGCAAATTTATGTTTAGACGCTCTAATATTTTTAGGTTAGGAGTGATATACTCAAAAATGAATAACTAAAGATTACGCCTTGCCCATGATTTCCCGTTAGATTACGTTGTTGGGCTATTTTAAAGGTTTCCAAGCCTTTTTCCTATGTGAAAATTAATATTTCTTCTGAAAAGTGTATGCACTACGCGAAAGTAGTTGGCAGCCCTGCAATATAACTTACATTATCTATTAGCCAATAGGAATACAATTTTCGTGACGTCATTGATTTAATATGCGCAGAAAGTTTTAATTTTGTGTGCGTGATGGCGTAATCTTTAGTTTATCATACTTGGATATATCTATCTTCTCTTCATACACGCATACATTCGTAGTGCCATGACAGGCTAGTGTATGCAATCGCATGAGATCTTGACCGAAGTGAGGTAGCAGAGATTTTTCGGCATGCTATCTTACATCTGCCGCTTACCTCTTTCAAGCCAATCTTCTTCTTCCAAGACGTCAATCTATTCTGGATCAATGGATCCAGGGCTCTATTAGCCCTCAATGGACAGAAGGCGTACCAACCAGTTACTTGGACAGTGGCAATGCATTTGGCATTTAACTACATCTACAGTGGATGCTGATCACCTAAAGAAGAGTAGACTGTCCACTTTCTTAGTCGCTGCCCATCCCTTGTTAGGTGCAGATATAGGTTATTTGTCTGTCAGACCCTTGTCAGCTCGACGGAGCTATCGTCCATTGATGTCAAGACCACTTGGCCCTCAATGGATGGAAGGCATACCAACCAGTCACTTAAACTTGGTCGAAACAGGTCATTGTGTTATAGGTAGACACACGGAAAGAATGCGGTTCCCATTTAACTGCTTCTGCGGTGGATGCAGATCCGCTGAGAAAGATTAAACTGTTCAATTTCTTTGTCAATGCCCATCTCTTGCAATCCTTTAATCAGGATTACGACTTAGTTTCTTACACCACTTATGTTGTGTATGTTAATTTTATATGTAAGTGGCGGGACCTATAGTTTAAAGTCGATTCCGAACAACAGATTTTTGAGAAGTTTTTCTAGCAATTTTATTTACTCTCAGAGTTTTTGCCAGAAATCTGCTGAGAGGAGGAAGTCGCCGAAGAAATATTTTTTTGTATTTTCGTTTTGATGTCTGACCTGTGGTTTGAACTCGGATCTTTCATCTAATAAGCCAACCCACTACCTAGTAGACTGCGCCGACTTCAAAATACCTGAATTTGTTGTTGTCAGAGATCTGCTGAGAGGAAGTCGCCGAAGAAATATTTTTTTTTTCATAATTTCGTTTTGATTTTTGAAGTAGGGTTTGAACCGAGGCCTTACGTCTAATAAGCCAACACACTACCTACTAGACTACGGCGACTACATCGGTACTAAGGTATTTAAGACAAAAAAGAAAGTAGTGGACTGGTAATCGCAAAATAATTTACTGGGAGCAGCTCCTATCAAGCATAGTTCTATCTTCATTATCCTGATCTTCATGGACTGCGCCGACTTCAAAATACCTGAATTTGTTGTTGTCAGAGATCTGCTGAGAGGAAGTCTCCGAAGAAATATTTTTTTTCTTCATAATTTCGTTTTGATATCTGACCTGGGGTGTGAACCGAGGCCTTACGCCTAATAAGCCAACACACTACCTACTAGATTACGGCGACTACATCGGTGCTAAGGTGTATAAGACAAAAAAAAGTAGTGGACCGGTAATCAATCGCAAAATACTTTACTGGGTGCAGCTCCTATCAAGCATAGTTCTATCTTCATAGGTTAGAGGACGTGGACTTGTCGGTTAAGACAACTACAGTACAGTACCCGGAGGTCGAAATTGACCGATTGTACAAAATTCTTTAAAAAGATCATTCTCTGCGACTTTGTAAAGTTCAAACAACCCCCCTTCACTATACTTTTCATGTAAAAGGCTCTCTAAATTTAATAATTTTTAATAAAAATTTTTTTATTGAACCCGCTTGAACTAAAGCAAATTACAAATAAAATCTAAAAAAAAAAGAATTTTTTTTTTGAAACATCTGCGCCAAAGTAAATTTGAAACGCGTGCGAAAGAAAGGGTAAAAATGTTGGAAAATTATTTGATATGCGGCTCCAAAAGTGTGTATTTGAACAGTTTAAATAAGCATTTTAAACCCTTTTCTAATCACACAAAGGCTGCTTCTTCGTACAAATGTTATAAAATTTTAGAACAAAACAACACACATTTAAACTGCGGTACATACGTACCTAGGCTTGACATCATGCCAGCCTGCTTTCGAAATACACTTTCCGCTAAAACGACTACGACAAATATTTAATGGCACGCGTGTCTGTATTCTGGGTTTTTATCAGCGAGCGAGTATTGTTTAAATTTTATTGATAAATTGAAAAACAAAAACAAAAAAAAAAACAATCGAATATTTTTCATTAAAAATAAATGAAATTTTAACCCAAAAATCAAATAAAAATTTTGAAATCTAAAAGGGGTAAGTAAAATAGAATGCATTACACGACTGTAGTAGACTGTTGTAGAGAGTTGGGTAAATATGAGATAAACGCCTAATATGTGCACATTCTTTTATACAAATTTTATAATGCAACAAATCTTTAGCAGCAGAAAAGAGTGAAAACGGCACAGTGGGCTACGGCTAGAATTTTAGGGAAATTTGTTCGAATTAAAAATTAAATTGAATAAAATGTTAAGTGAGTATTCATGCTCATTACAATCATACGGTCAGAATTGCGACCCAGTTTCTCGGTCTACTTATATTGTGTGTGTTAACTTAATCCACATTTCGCGGAGTCTACAGTTTAAAGTCAATCTCAAACGACAGATTTTTTGACAAACTTTTCATAATAATTCTTATTTACCCCCAGAGTAATTAGCAAAAGACTGCTGTTGGAAACTCATTCAAGAAATATTTTCCTTATATTTCATTTTGTTTAAGCTGTCGGAACCGGGTACTGAACCCTGGTCTAACATCTAATAAACGGACACGTTAACTACTGTGGCTTATACTACCTAAAGGCTTGTAATTACCGATTAAGTAATTGAATAACTCGGGTTTGTGGTTAAACACTTTAGCCACTATGTCACGCCCCTTCGCTTATTTGTTGCTATGAATGTTTTCACTGCATAAAGTTCGCAGGTGACTTCGAAGCATTACCTTTTTTAAAACGGTGTAAGAAATATATTTTTAAAGTATTATGCCAGTGAAGGTGTTCCGGAGAGATGTGTACATTGAATTGGGATTTTTTTGTGCTTCAGCTTATCTTATGGTATCGTAGGACCAGCCGACTAAAGCCAAGCTAACAATAGAGTGTGTGTGATATAATGAAATAAAAGAGTACTTATCTTTCAAGTACGGTATACCAGAATTTTTTGCTTCAGCTTATTAGACCTGAGTGTAAACTCTTATGGTACTGGTACTTCTTTTTTTGGTCATGGGACCTGCTGCTTCAAGCCAAGCTAACAATAGAGAATGTTGTAATAGAATAAGGGAATACTTATCTTTCAACTAGAGCACACCTAATTGTGGTCGATTGGCCAGCGGGTCTCTCAGAACATTAAAAAGAAATTTTTTGAATTAACCGCACAATTCATATGTGAAACAGTTTCCCTACAGTTGTGCAGTCCCTGCACTGGCAAACTTCTTCGGTGAGTTCGGTGGAACACGATTAGTACAGGGACTGTGCTTACCCGTGGCATCACAACGGGCCACTATGCATACTCAAGAAGATTTTGGTATCAAAGCTATTACGATACTTCTTTGTCCGGGCATAGAACGAGCTACTTCAAACCAGGCTAACAATAGGGGCAGATCTACTTATCTTTTACTTGCAATACAACTCGTCGTGATCGATTGGCTAGTGGTTCGCTAAAGGTATTAAAGATAAATTTTTTGAATTAACCGCACAATTCGTGTGTGGAACAGTTTTCCTAGAAATTTTTTCGGTCACTGTTTTACTCTACTTGTGCAGCCCAAGCAATAAGCATCTTCTTCGATGAGTTGGGTGACTGTGCTTACCTGTGGCATCACAACGGGCCACTATACGTACTCAAGTAAGCTTTGGCATCAAAGTTACCACTTCTACCTAACCTAACTTTCTTCTTTACCTCTACCTCAATACATTGCATGAGTATAGGTAAACTCTAAGTATACTTAAGTACCGAAGACAAGCAATGAATCGTTTTTCTGCTACTAATAAGCATTCATGCAATTTTGAGTATGAGTGAATCAACAGAATTGAAATTCATCTACTCTGATTCATTTGTACTCGCTACAACATTGATTTATAAGTACAGATTACAATGAGTGTGAATACAACGTTGACATCAAACTTACAACATTCGAAATATGTTTGATTCATACGCCTACTCATTTAGATTCATAAATTTACACCTTGTAGGGTCGCCGTAGTCTAGTAGATAGTGTACTGGCTTATTAGATGAAAGGCCCGAGTTCGAATGCCAGGTCAGGCATTAAAACAAAATACAAAAAGTATTTTTTCGGCGATTTCTTCTCAGCAGATTTCTGACAAAAACTCTGAGAGTAAATAAAATTACCATGAAAAACTCTGAGAGTAAATAAAATTACCATGAAAAGTTTCTCAAAAATCTGTCGTTCGGAGTCGACTTTAAACTGTAGGTCCCGCCACTTATGTATAAAATGAACACACACAACATAAGTAGTGTGAGAAACTAGGTCAATAATGCTGACTGAAGGGTTATAATGACCAATTATGTATGTATATGTATATACTCTTGTAATACTTATGTATAAATGACTCGAGTGATTCGAATCATTCATTAAAATTTACAGTTTTAGTTGTTGTTGCATGTGCAAACAAGAAAGAAAGAAAAGACAAAGACAACAAGCAAAGCATACACACAATTTTCTTGCAAGTATTGCAGTGCTTGTACGCGAATTATACTTATTTTGTGATTCGTATAAATGTTAAGTAGAGACGAGTCGAAGTCAATAACATCCATCATGCATATTGTTATTGTTAAGTATGAATATGACGAGTACTTCCAACTTTGAGTATGAGTAGTATGAGAATCATATTTAAGATATGAATGCGTGCGTATAAGTATCAGAAATTAAAAGTATGACTCGAATCTACTCATCGTTTTAAGTACTCGTTGCTGATCTCTGTTAAGTATATCCCACTGTGCCAGTTTTTGCACGGATTTTAAAGAAAACTTTGCTAAAAATAACTGCAGGCTGTTGTTGTTCGCGAGCAACCCTTTCCTATTGTCATCCGTTTAATGTAACGAAATTAAAAATGTTGCTATTGCTATTGATTGCAAAAAAAAAATGTAAGAAAATTTAATCCTTTTTCAAAACAACAACAACAATAAAAAAATTAGAAAAATAATGTTAAAATTTTCTATAGAAAATAGCTAAAAATTTATAATGGATTTTCCACCACCATCACCATCATCATTATTACTATCACTGCCACCACTGCCAATAGGCCCTACCAATTTAGCAAAGAGAAAGAGTTATTTTTTTCATGATTTTTCATTTTCGCAAACAATTATTAACAGTTTTGTTAAAGGGTCCGCCAAATAACTTTTTATTTTGAAAATGCTCTAAAACTCTCTAAATATTTTCTCAAATTTCTTTGTTTATTTGAAAGTACAATCCCTCCAGTTAATAATGGAAACTAATTTCATTCAAATGGCTGTCTCGACTGGCCATGCACTAGCCCACACGATCGGTTCAATTTTTAACTACATTATCGATTGTGTGCAGCTGTATTTCACCAATGGCTTCATGAATATTGTCCTTTAAAGCGTCAATTGTCTCTGACTTGTCAGCGTAACACATATCTTTAACGGCACCCGACAAATAATAGTCCAACGGTGTCAAATCCCAGCTCCAAAGTTGCCAAACGACATCAGCTCTGCTGCTGATAATGCGATCTTCAAAAATAGGGCGCAAAACATTGAGTATAGCTTTGGCTATGTGGCACGTAGCGCCGTCCTGTTGAAACTAAATGTTACCAATATCCTCTTCTTTAATTTTTGTGAACAAAAATTCTTTCAACATGGCCCTATAACGATCGCAATTGACTGTAACGACCACTTCTTGCTCATTTTCGAAGAATTATGACCCAATTATGCCTCTGCACCAAAATCCTCACCAAACAGTGACTCGTTTTGGGTGCGCCGGCTTTTCAATGTATGCGTGCAAGTACTTTCTTTTTTTTTATAAAACCAGCACTCAGGGGATGACCCCTACTCATGCAGTGCATTGTGCAGGTTTTTAGGAAAGGTGGAAAGAGAGAGGGAAGATGCGAACGGTAAGGAAACGAGTTGCTGCTGGTGACTATAAAATGCCCAAAGTTATACATACCTTCACCATTAGACAGTCTACAGCAATCTTCCTTAAGAAGCCCGCAGTTTCTCGGACCACTTATGTTGTGTGTGTTAATTTTATACAAAAGTGACGAGACCTACAGTTTAAAGTCGACTCCGAACGACAGATTTTTGAGAAACAGAAGAGAAAGAGAAGAAATCGCCGAAAAAATACTTTTTTTTTGTATTTTTTATTTTTTAAATGTCTGGCCTGGAACTCGAACCCTGGCTTTACGTCTAATAAGCCAGCACACTACCTACTAGACAACGGTGACCCCCCCAATGCGACAATTTTGCTTGTTTACATACCCCTGCCGTGGTCTAGTAGGTAGTGTGGCTTATTAGACGAAAGACCCGAGTTCGAATCCCAAGTCAGACATTAAAACGAAAATTTTAAAATAATTTTACGGTGACTTCCTCTCAGCAGATTTCTGGCAAAAACTCTGAGAGTAAAAAATTGCCATGAAATACTTCTCAAAAAATGTGTCGTTCAAAGTCGTCTTTAAACTGTAAGTCCCGCCACTCATGTATAAAATTAACGCACACAACATAAGTGGTGTGAGAAGCTAGGACGTAGTACAATGGGTCAATTCGACCACCGAGTACTGTACTTGTCAGAATTGACAAGTACACGTCCTCTAACCTAACCTAACCTACCCCCGCCAAGATCAAAATGAGTTTCATCTGAATAGATGATTTTTTTGCCAAAATCGGCATCTTCTGTAAGTCGAGGCCCACTTAGGGAAGCGATCAAGTGTCCACACAACCATATTCGTTCAGCGGAAGGATAAAACGAATTATCTGTCAAATCAGACATAAGCTAAGTGTTACCATTAACGCAATAAGCTTTAGTTGAAAAAAAAAACGTTAGATGGCGGACCCGATATATTAAATTTAGTCTCTATACTGATACTGATATTATGTGCCGTTGAGCAAGGCGCTCTCCTTGCTCATTTTCGAAGAAAAATTGCCCAATTATGCTTCTGGACCAAAATCCGCACCACACAGAGACTCGTTTTGGGTGCGTCGGCTTTATAATGTATGCGTGCGGGTTTCCTATGCCCCAAATGCGACAATTTTGCTTGTTTACATACCCCCGCCAAGATCAAAATGAGCTTCATCTGAAAAGACGATTTTTTTTTTTGCCAAAAGCGGCATCTTCTGTAAGTCGAGGCCCACTTAGGGAAGCGATCAAGTGTACACACAATCATATTCATGCAGCGGAAGGATAAAACGAATTATCTGTCAAATCAGACATTTGCTAAGTGTTACCATTAACGAAATAAGCACTTGTTGAAAAAAATAACGTTAGATGGCGGACCTGATAGAATTTTTTTTTTTTGTGAAAACTGAAAAACGGTTAAAAATTGTGTAAAATATCAGAGAATTGGCATTAAATTTTTTGTTTTGAACCCCTAAATTGTGCGTAATCCCCTTGCATGGACAGAAATAGAAAAAGGGTCACATTAGATGTCATCGTGCAATCTTGCGTTAAGTAAACAAAGCAACACAGAAACTAACACGTTGCCGTTAGTAGACATTAAGCGACAGGATAATAATAAAAAAAAAGGAACACAAAATTCGTTATGAGTCAATGCAATAACAACAACAACAACAACAACATTAACAATGGCAAAGTAAATCATTTTGGGTGCAAAAAATCGCATTTTATTAATTAAATTTTGTTGCGAAAATTTTACAAAAAAAAATGAAAAAGGTTTTAATTTTTCTTTTTTGGGATTTTTCACCCAAAACTAGAAAGAAAAAATACAAAAAAATAAAAAACGATGAAATGATTTTAAAAAAGTGAGTGTGGCTGAGTCTCGTTCGTCTCTTATTAACTAGGAAAGGGGTTGTGAACCCTTTTAATAACCGTTGCTGACCTGCATTGATGGCAATGTCGTTGGGTTGCCATAGACGGTCATAAGGGTCACATGTATGGCTATGAGCCGTGTTATTAAGGATGAGCACATAAATTGCGTTCGATCAGTGACCTAAAATTCATTGCAAACATAATTAATGATCAATATAAACTATAAGCACAGATATTTCATTCTTTTTTTTTTGTTGTTTTTTTAATTTATGACGAGCATTAAACTTTTGTTTTTTTTAAATGTCACCAGTTTTAAGATAAAAAAATTAAAAAAATTTATTGATTTTTTTTTTTGGGTTTTTTTTTTGGCAAGTTCCCTTAATAATCCTCTTAAGGCAGCTGTTGTCCAATAGTTTCGTTTGCCATGTTGTTTAGAAGGATTTGATTGCAACCAAAAAAAATTTTTTTTTATTATTAGGGGTGAAAGTCGATCTTTTTCAATCTCAGAAAACAAAAAAAGAACAAGAAATTCTTAGGAATTTTGTTTTGTTTTGTTTTTTTATTTATAAAAAACTCATACACTTCATTAACTTCTTAAGGGGCTCAGCTACATTCTTGGCTGTTATTAAGCACGCGTGCCTTAAGAAGGCAACCTTTGCTTAAGCACGTGCCAAATTGTTTGAAGACAATCAACAAAAGATCATAATTAGCTTCTAAGTAAATAAAAAAAAATATAAAAAACCCCTATAGATATTTACTTTTTCAGGGGGCGATTTGTTAGTTGATTCTGACCCCCCAGTCTGCCACCTCTGCGGTCTCATCAATGGATGGATCAGGGAGGAAGAGCAAAGGCGTTGTGGGAACGAATCAGCTTGTTTTGTTTCTAGATGTCTATGGCCTGCTGTGGACAGTAAGAGAACAGGATGGCTGCTGGGCTTGGATAAGGCCAGGTCGGTTTTCTCACGGGGCACTGCGAGATTAAGTCGCTGACGGGAATCTGGTACAGATCCCAGCCGGAATATTGCAGGGCATGTTGCGATGAGTGTTCTTGCTTCGGCAGAACATATACTGCCGTGGTCTAGTGGGTAGTGTGTTGGCTTATTAGACAAAAGGCCCGGGTTCGTATCTCAGGTCAGATATCAAAACGAAAAAATATTTCTTCGGCGACTTCCTCTCAGTAGATTTCTGGCAAAAACTCTGAGAGTAAAAATTGCCATGAAAAGCTTCTTAAAAATCTGTCGTTCGGAGTCGACTTTAAATTGTAAGTCCCGCCACTCATGTGTAAAATTAAAGCACACAATATAAGTGGTGTGAGAAGCTAGGTCGTAATCCTGACTGGATGGCCAGTATGTTGCGGTATGTTGAGGTATGTATGTATGTTGCGATGAGTAGAAGTTGGAGACTATCGAACACCTCCTCTGGGGTCGCCGTAGTCTAGTAGGTAGTGTGCTGGCTTATTAGACGTAAAGCCAGGGTTCGAGTCCCAGGCCAGACATCAAAAATAAAAAAAAATACAGAAAGTATTTTTTCGGCAATTTCTGCTCTTTCTCTTCTTGAAAAGTTTCTCAAATAAATCTGTCGTTCGGAGTCGACTTTAAAACTGTAGGTCCCGCCACTTCTGTATAAAATTAACACACACAACATAAGTGGTGTGAGAAACTGCGGGCTTCTTAGGGACGATTGCTGTAGGCTGTCTAATGGTGAAGGTATAGCACTGGCCATTTTACAGTCACCAGCAGCAACTCGTTTCCGTTCGCATCTTCCCTCTTTCCACCTTTCCTAAACCTGCACAATGCACTGCATGGGTAGGGGTCATTCCCTGAGTGCAGATTTAATAAAAAAAAAATTCAGTTGGACTATATAAAGCCACTAACTTCAAGCAAAACTTTATTTTGATAAATTAAAAATAAAGATCTGAACAGGTTACATGCTAGAAAACTTGCTAAAATTTATTTTATGTATCATTTTCTTTTTCTTTTTTGATTATTTAAATCTTCATTAAACCATAGACATACAAAATCCATGAAGTCATGAGAAAAATCATCGAATTGAAGCATCTTCCGTAGTGACTTAATGAACCATTCTTCTTCCCAATATCGTCATCATCATCGTCGTCGTCATCTTTAGCTGTAGCCTCGAATTTTTCAAAACTTTGAGCGGAAAGACCTTCCTCTTTGTATTTGTAATGATCAATATTTTGATAGATTGGACCACTCGGTGCATCGTACTTCAATGGTGATTTATTATGCGATAATATTTGTTGTAAAAGCTCAGCCTGAAATTTTTTATTTAAATAATTATTTATGAATTTAATGAAATTATTAATTTATTAAATAATTTCGAATCTCTTCAAGCAATTATAACTTACATGTCTTGAAACAATTTTAATAAAACCTGGAAACTCCAGCCATATAACATCCTTATTACAATCTCCTAACAAAGGCATAAGTCTACCCTGATAGACATAATATTCAAGTTCTAAATTAATCAATTCAGCAAGTGAAGGCAGATTCGCATAGGTCAAATTCTTAACATATTTTGTATAGGGCTCTTGTACGTATTGCATGCAATCGTACATCTTACTGACAGAGTAACCTATATAGTCTTCATCAATCCCCTTCGGATCCATCTACATTCAAGAAAACCAAAATAACAAAAATATAGACTTATTGTGCAAAGAATTTTCTCTACCAATTCATAGCGAAATGACCACACAGTTATGCCAAAATTTTTCTTCACCGCTTTTTCATACACGCCATATTTGTCTTTTGCAAAAACAACATGCAATTCGAAAGGTAATGTTCCATTACTCGTATAACGATCATCCAACCTATTAAAATACAAAAATTCCAACTGGTATTCGTCATTGTCATAGGGGCCGTCGCTAATTGTCGGGTTTTCTCCATTGTACGAAGGTCTAATGAAAACCGTTTCGCCATTGTTCTCCAAGGTAATCGATTTTGGATAAATTCCCGTCTTCTGACGATAGACACTGCTGATGTTTCTTTGTAAAATTTCGTAGTTGTCTTCATTAATCGGATATAGATGCTTTGAAGCACATTGGAACTCGTCCGCATAAGCTGGAAATGGAAAATTTCATTAAAATTGTAATATTTTTAATAGAACCAATCTAGGGCTAGGCCAGGGCTCTCCTCAATTGTTTAAAGTGATTGTACCCAAGAAATAACGCCAACTAGTAAAATTATTGCTGAATGCATTACTAAACTGAAGAACTTTGTCATGAGCCTATTTTACCTAGAGAGTACCTAGTAGACTAGTAGACCAGAAACATAGACTGATCGGTGTCAAAGTTCAATACAATCGCCATTGACTCGCTCCTACACAATTCTATCATATTCTTCCAGTGATATTTATAGCAGTAGATCTTTTTGACTGGTATTTAGGGTTTGCTTCAATGCAATACTTATTGAGTATTGGGACTTTCCCTAAAAATCTCTAGATTCACTCGGACAGCCAGGGTGAAGTTAAGTCTCTCAAAAAAAAATCGCCTCAAAGTTTGTCTCCGTCCATGAATATCAGAAACTTCTTAGAGAAATTCTTAGCAAACATCTTGGTACTTAGGGGTGGCCCAAGGGCAATTCTTATTGAGTATTGGAATATCCCAAAAATCCCAATTTACTCGAAAATCCATTTCTTCATGAATGTCTTGAACTTCCGGTACTTCCCAAAACCTAGTTTACCCGACAAGGGTGGAATCCATCCCTCAAAAATCGTCCTGAATTTCTCTTCTTCCAGATGCAGGGATTTAAATTTAGCAATTTCTTTATGCTACTTAGGGTCGCCCAGTGCAACACTTATTGAGTATTGGGACTTTCCCTAAAAATCTCTAGATTTACTCGAAAGCCAAGGTGGAGTCAATCGCTCAAAAAATAATCGCTTGAGTTTGTTTTCCTAGACATGAATGTCGCGACTTCTTAACAAGAAAATCCTAAGGCAAATTTCTTTCAATGGTACTCAATGTGGCCGCCCCAGTGCAATACTTATTGAGTATTGGGACTTTCCCTAAAAATCCCTAGATTCACTCGGACAGCCAGGGTGGAATCAAGTCTCTCAAAAACATCGCCCTGAAGTTTCTCTCCGTCCATGAATGTCGGAGACTTCTTCGAGAAATTCTTAGCAAATTTCTTTCAATGGTACTTAGGGGTGGCCCCAGTGCAATACTTATTGAGTATTGGGACTTTCCCTAAAAATCCCTAGATTTACTCGGACAGCCAGGGTGGAATCAAGTCCCTCAAAAACATCGCCTTGAAGTTTCTCTCCGTCCATGAATGTCGGTGACTTCTTAGAGAAATTCTTAGCAAATTTCTTTCAATGGTACT
Source organism: Sarcophaga peregrina (assembly GCA_014635995.1). Classification (NCBI taxonomy): domain Eukaryota; kingdom Metazoa; phylum Arthropoda; class Insecta; order Diptera; family Sarcophagidae; genus Sarcophaga; species Sarcophaga peregrina. Next base: position 86,894,201 of record CM025792.1, on the reverse strand, counting down.
TAGGGGTGGCCCCAGTGCAATACTTATTGAGTATTGAGACTTTCCCTAAAAATCCCTAGATTTACTCGGATAGTCAGGGTGGAGTCACGTCTCTCAAAAATATCGCCTCGAAGTTTGTGTCCGTACATGAATGTTGAGGATTTCTTAGAGAAATTCTTACCAAATTTCTTTTAAAGGTACTTAGGGATCGCCCCAGTACAATATTTATTGGGACTTACCTTAAAAATCGCTAGATTCACTCGGACTGCCAGAGTGGAATTAAGTCTCTCAAAAACATAGCCTCGAAGTTTGTAACCGTCCATGAATGTCGGGGACTTCTAAGGTAATTGTTATTTAGGATTGAGGACATAGTGATATGATTGAAAATTGCATTGCTAATGGACTGGCCAGTGCTGGTAAGTATTGCGTTAAGAAATATAATTTCTTTGGCGACATAAGGAGAGGTACGGTAGACAAAACTGATTGGCCATTAATTCTACTATTGCTACTCTTACAAGTCCAGTACCCTTTACGAAAGCATGCCGTAAAACTTGGCATTCCCTAAAATAGTTAATTTGTCGTAGAACACAATTGTTAAGTCAGAATTGAAAACCAGAAAGTTTTTCAGTATGTTTGGCTTAAAGAAAGCAAAAATTAAAAATATTTCATAAATTTAATGCCTTTTAACGTATACCTTTCCCTTGTATTCTTCTATTGTTTCCTAATTATTAAATAATTACAGAAAAATATCTTACCAAGCCTTGTTATAACGAATAACAATAAAAATTTTAAATGTTTCAACATACTTATGTACTCCAATCGACTTTAAACCTTTCGAAGTTCACTTTATTTTAAGAATAAAACATTCACTCGTGATAAGGTTTAAAACAAGCGAAATAAATATTTCAAATTACAGTACATAGCATATCGCTAAAGAGTAGTTGGATTTTAAATGATTTAACGGCCTTTAAATTGTGAATTACTTGTGATAGGTTCTGTCTAAAGTAATTGAAACAATTCAAATGTAATTAATATAGCACCGTCAACATTTCATACTCCAATTAAAAATAATCTTCGCAATATCAATTGCAGTGACTGATAAAACGAGTCACTTGCCTTTATCCACAAGGGGAAAGACTCCATTTTGAGAATTGTTTTTAATGATTTTATGTTAAATTGTAAAAAGGTCCTCATAGATATTAAAATTAAAAAATAAATGAAATTGTTTTTTTATATGCAATCAACGCTTGGATACGCCTTTTAAAATAATAGCCCTTGGATATTAGATTTATTAACTAAGCAAGAGTTTTGCAGGATGTTCGAAAATTTAATGGTGCACTTGAATAAAAACTTTTCATGACTACTTTATTAACTCTTAAGGTTTTGACCAGAAGACTGCTGATCGGAGTTCGCCGAATGAAATATTTATTTCATATTTCATTAAGTTCGCAATGTCTGAGTCAAGGGCTGAACCACATACTCTCGACTAATACTACACTACCTGCTAGACTATGGCGAATAGAATTGATTTCATGTCATACCAAACACTTTATTCTTCTCTTCTTTTACTTCTAATCCATGCAAAACGTGAGTGGTTTGGCTAACAGTTTCAACCTTTGCAGGTTCCAATCTAAGACTGCATAGGATATTCTTGTATGTGAATTTTTCTAGTGTGTGCCTTATCCATTTGATGTTTTTTTTATTTGCTGGCAAATTAAAAATATGTACGTTCATAATCTAATAGATGCAGAATACCCAGTAGATAAATGTTGGATTGTGTTGGGTTCCAATTGGTTCAACCGTAAAAAAGAAAACTCGTGACGCTCTGAAACATGTCCTAGTAGGTACGTCCATCAATTAGAAATGAGATCAGCTTGTGTTCGATTCTTTTGTTCACGAATAACTATACCTTTTCTTAATTTGTCTGTCAATTGAACTGTAAGATAATCTTTTAGGTAATTTTTTTAATGAATAAATTAATAAAAAAATCCTTCTAAAATTTGAAGTCGCAGTAGTCTAGTTCATGCAGTTCTACTTAGCAGTTTCCTGATAAAAACTCTGAGCGTAAATGAAATTGTTATGAAAACTTTCTCTAAAATCTGTCGTTCACAGTCGACTTTATGAGAATCTAGGTTGTAATCCTGGCTAAAGAGTTGTAATGACCAATTAAGTAAGTATTTTAAAAATTAATCGAAAAACAATAGCATGATAGTCTTCTACTGACACCGCCTATTCCCCTCTATTACAATTTACTTTGTTTGTGAATAATTCGTCTCAAAAGAAGACTGTGGACACGGAATGTTGCCATGGGAAGACAGCAAATTATCCAACGAAGTGGTGCATATTTCATCTGAATGGAACAATTTCAGTTGGGCTATACAAACCCGTTAACTTCAAGCAAAAATTTATGTTGATAGATTAAAAATAAAGGTTTGAACACATTAAGCTTTGCCGGTTAGATATTAGAAAACGTTCTAACATTTGTTTTGTGTATTAATTCTGTGTAAAATTAATTTAAATCTCCATTAAACCATACTCGTACAAAATCCAAGCAATCATGAGAAAATTTATGGAATTGGAGCATCTTCCGTAAGGACTAAGTGAACCATTTTTCTTCCCAATATTGTCGGTGTCGTCGTCGCCGTCTTCAGACGTGGCCTCGAATTTCTCAAAACTTTGAGCGGAAATGCCTTCTTCTTTGTATTTGTAATGATTGATATTTTGATAGATTGGACCACTCGGTGCATCGTACTTCAATGGTGATTTATTATACGATAATATTTGTTGTAAAAGCTCTGCCTGAAATTTTTTTATTTATTATAATAATTTAAAATTTTCTTCAAGCAACCAATACTACTTACATGTTCTGAAGAAATTTGATTAAAACGGGGAAACTCCAACCATATAACATCTTTATTACAATCTCCTAACAAGGGCATGAGTCTACCTTGATAGGCATAATATTCAAGTTTAAAACGAATCAATTCATTAAGTGAAGGCAGATCCGCATAGGTCAAATTCATAATATATTTTGTATAAGGCTCTCGAACGTATTGCAAGCAATCGTACATCTTATTGAGAGAGTAATCCATATAGTCATCATCCATATCCTCAGGGTCTATCTATATTCATTAAAAACAGTAGTTTTATTAAAAAAAAAAATAAATGAAAAATAAACCCTTATTGTGCAAAGAATTTCCTCTACCAATTCATAGCGAAATGACCACACAGTTATGCCAAAATTTTTCTTCACCGCTTTTTCATACACGCCATATTTTTGTTTTGCAAAAACAACATGCAATTCAAAAGGTAATGTTCCATTACTCGTATAACGATCATCCAACCTATTAAAGTACATAAATTCCAACTGATATTTGTCCTTGCCATAGGGACCTTCGCCTATTATCGGTTTTTCTCCATTGTACGAAAATCTAATGAAAACCGTCTTTCCATTATTATCCAAGGTAATCGATTTTGGATAAATTCCTGCCTTATGTTTGAATATTCTGGTTATATTTCTTTGTAGAATTTCGTAGTTATCTTCATTAATCGGATATAGATGCTTTGAAGCACATTGAAACTCGGCAGCATAAGCTGGAAATGGAAAATGTCATTAAAATTGAAATATATTTGCATGAGACCACTCTTAAAATCATTTTATTGTGTTTCTAAAATAAAAATATACGACGTGATAGACCTCTCTTCAATTGTTCAAAGTGATTGTACCCAAGAAATAACGCCAACTAGTAAAATTGTTGCTGAATGCATGACTAAACTGAAGAACCTTGTCATGAACCTATTTTACCTAGAGAGTACCAAGTAGACTAGTAGACCAGAAACATAGACTGATCGGTGTCAAAGTTTAATATAATCACCATTGACTCACTCCTACTCAATTCTATCATATTCTTCCAGTGAGATTTATGGCAGCAAATCTTTTTGACTGGTACTTAGGGGTCGCCTCAGTGTAATACCTATAAAGTATTGGACCTTACCCTAAAAATCTCTAGATTCACTCGGGCAGCCAGGGTGAAGTTAAGTCTCTCAAAAAAAATCGCCTCAAAGTTTGTCTCCGTTAATGAATGTCGAGGATTTCTTAGAGAAATTCTTAGCAAACTTCTTTCAATGGTACTTAGAGGTGGCCCCAGTGCAATACTTATTCAGCATTGAGACTTTCACCTAAAAATCCCTAGATTTACTCGGACAGCCAAGGTGCAGTCAATTCTCTCAAAAATATCGCCTCGAAGTTTGTGTCCGTCCATGAATGTCGGGGACTTCTTCGAGAAATTCTTAGCAAAATTCTTTCAATGGTACTTAGGGGTCGCCCCAGTGCAATACTTATTGAGTATTGAGACTTTCACCTAAAAATCCCTAGATTTACTCAGACAGCCAAGGTGCAGTCAAGTCTCTCAAAAATATCGCCTCGAAGTTTGTGTACGTTCATGAATGTCGAGGACTTCTTAGAAAAATTCTTAGCAAATTTCTTTCAATGGTAGTTAGGGGTCGCCCCAGTGCAATACTTATTGAGTATTAAAACTTTCCCTAAAAATCCCTAGATTTACTCGGACAGTCAGGGTGGAATCAAGTCTCTCAAAAACATCGCCCTGAAGTTTCTCTCCGTCCATGAATGTCGGAGACTTCTTAGAGAAATTCTTAGCAAATTTCTTAATTACTTAAGGTACTTAGGAGCTTATAATAATCCTAGATTCACTCGGACACCAGGTAATCAAGTCTCAAAAACTCGCCTTGAGTTTCCTCCGTCCATGAATGTCGGGGACTTAGCAATTTCTTTCAATGGTCTTAGGGGTGGCCCCAGTGTATACTTAGAGCATTGGGACTTCCTAAAATCCTAATTATTCGGACAGCAGGTGATCAAGTCCCTCAAAAAATCGCTTGAATTGTCTCCTACCATGAATATCGGGACTTCCTAAGAAATCTACAATTTCTTTCAATGTACTTAGGATCGCCCCAGTACAATTTTTGGGTGCTGGACTACCCTAAAATCGCTAGATTCACTCGACCGCCAGAGTGGAATTAAGTCCTCTTAAAAACATCGCCTCAAGTTTGTAACGTCATGAATGTCGGGGACTTCTAAGTGAAATGAAGGGCAATTCAATTCTTATTTAGTAATCATGACATAGTGATAGGATTGGAAATTACATTGCTGATGAACTGGCCAGTGCTGGTAAGTATTTCGTTAAGAAATTCAATTTCGTTGAAAGCATAAGAAGAGGTAAGCGGTAAACAACTGATTGGCCATTAATTCTACTATTGGTACTCTTACAAGTCCAGTACACTTTTTGAAAGCATGCCGTAAAACTTGACATTCCTTGGCATTCCCTAGAATAGTTAATTTGCTGAAGCAATTGTTAAATCAGGATTGAAGGCGAAAAAGTTTATTCCGTATGTTTGGCTTAATTGACTTAATGGATGCAAAAATTTAAAATATTTCATAAATTTAATGCCTTTGAAAGTATAGCTTTCCCTTGTATTCTTCTATTGTTTTCTAATTATTAAATAATTACAGAAAAATATCTTACCAAGCCTTATTATAACGAATAACAATAAAAATTTTAAATGTTTCAACATACTTATGCACTCCAATCGACTTTAAACCTTTTGAAGTTCACTTTTATTTTAAGAATAAAACATTCACTCGTGATAAAATTTAAAACAAGCGAAATAAATATTTCAAATTACAGTACATAGCATATCGCTAAAGAGTAGTCGGATTTTAAATGATTTAACAGCTCTAAAATTGTGAATTAATTGTGATAGGACCGTTCTAAAGTAACTAAAACCGCACCGTCAACATTTCATACTCCGATTAAAAATAATCTTCGCAATATCAATTGTAGTGACTGATAAAACGAGTCACTTACCTTTATCCACAAGGGGAAAGACTCCATTTTGAGAATTGTTTTTAATGATTTTATGTTAAATTGTAAAAAGGTCCTCATAGATATTAAAATTAAAAAATAAATGAATTTGTTTTTTTTATATGCAATCAACGCTTGGATACGCCTTTTAAAATTAATAGCCCTTGGATATTAGATTTATTAACTAAGCAAGAGTTTTGCAGGATGTTCGAAAATTGAATGGCGTACTTGAATAAAAACTTTTTATGACTACTTTCGATCGGAGTTCGCCGAAGGAAATATTATTTCATATTTCATTAAGTTCGTAATGTCTGAGTCAAGGGTTGAACCACATACTCTCGACTAATACTACACTACCTGCTAGACTATGGCGTATTGAATTGATTTCATGTCATACCAAACACTTTATTCTTCTCTTTTCTTCTTTTACTTCTAATCCATGCAAAACGTAAGTGGTCTGGCTAACAGTTTCAACCTTTGCAGGTTCCAATCTAAGACTGCATAGGATATTCTTGTATGTGAATTTTTCTAGTGTGTGCCTTATCCAAAGCCATATGACGTTTTTTATTTGTTAGCAAATTAAAAAGATGTACGTTTGTATTCAAATAGATATAGAATACCTAGTAGATATATGTTGTATTATGTTGGGTTCTAATTGATGGATAATGCTAATTTTATAAACTTTTCTGATATACATATGCCTTAATCAATATGCCATTCAAAGAAGAAATAAGATCAGCTTGTGTTTGATTCCCTTGTTCGATAATAACAATACCTTTTCTTAATTTGTCTGTCAATTGAATTGTAAGACAATTTTTTAGTTCACTTTTTTATAACGTATTCATTATATTATTCAAAATGTTTATATTTTTGTAATGTATTATATAAAAGTCTGTAAATGGTATTACGACTTCCTTTGTCTTATTTCTAATAGTTCTTTATACTGTTCAACAGAACCGTCTTCATGTTTTGATGTAAATGCCGGTGTTGATTTTTCTTTTTCTGCCTCGGAATTACTATTCTGATTATCCTTTTTCGAATGCTTCGATTTCTTGATCTTATCGCGTACGCGTTTGCCCAAACGTGAAGCAGCCAAAACTTTGCTTACCTTAGAGCTTTTCATATAGCGAGAATGCCAGGACTATTAAATAAAGAATAAATAAAAAATAGTTGTTTTCTTTTAGCGTTTTATTTAGTTAATTACCTGATTATCATTTGTACGTTCATCTTCGCTTGATTCTAATGAGATTACATCCTCTGTTTGACTTTCATCCTGTGACTTATTGTTATCCTGTGACGAATCTTCTGTTGATTTGGTTTGTACAGCATTAACTTCTTTTTCTAGCTCTTCGTTCATTTCATTTTCCAAATCGCCACCCAATGAAATTACATCGTCATTACGATCGTCATCGGAGTGATTTGTAGAATTAGTTTCTTCATTTGATTTTTTACTTAAAGAACTTTTAGATTGGGCAGCTTTAACTTTGTTCTCATCTTGAGTGTCTGGTTTGCTGTTCATTTGTGGTGCAGCACTACTATCACTTGTATTTCCACTAATGATTTCATTTTGCATACAAGGTTTTTGTTGACTAGCATTTGCTAAAGTATTCTTGCTATCAGTTTCTTGCTTAAGATCAGTTTCAGTTTCTTTTTCATTATTTGTAGCTGGTTCGACTGGATCCTTTCTTGGCAATTCGTTAACAGATAATTTCTTATTGCTTTTTGTATGCTCATCGTCTGATGAATCGGCTATACAAAGAGTTTCCGGTTCGGCAACAATAGGTATAACATCCGGCGAAGGCGAACGGCTAGTCTTCTCCTTCTTTATGTCTACCAACAAGGCGGCGGTATCTTTATTTTTGTTCTTTTCATTTTCTTTTGTTTTATCATTGATTTCCTTTTCACTATTATGCCGTTCCTTTGGATCTTCTTCCTTCTCTTTAGTGCTAGAATTACGATGACTTCTCTTAAGTTTAATCTTTTTGGTTTTCCGGTTATCCGTTTCATTATCATTTGCTTTTGTATTAAGACTTTCGCCGGAACCGTTAACTCGTCTAAGCTTAGCAGAATCTTTCGATTCGGTTTCACTTGACAATCTTTTGCGTTCGTTTCTATTTGTTTTATCATCTTTTTTGATTGTTTTGTCTCTGGAAGCCTTTCGTTTCTCCTCATCGGAATCGACTTCAATTTTTGTGACCGGTTCTAAAGCAAGTTGAGAACGTATAGCTCTGGCACGAGCCTGTAATTCTAACAATTCCAGAACACTAATCTGTCCATCTTCTATAAAGAAAGAATATTTTTTATATTAGAAAAGGAATCCAATTATTCAAAACGAACTATTCACTTTAATTATTCAAAATTCTTGGCCGAGACCAAGATTCTTATGTCCTCCTGTAATTCTAATATCGGTTTCATATGGTAGGATAGATACAATAGAGCTCTATATGATGAAAGCCAAGTAAATTGTTTAGCAAATTCGAATGGATTTAAAACATGTACTGTATGGACTAACTAAAATATAAACGTGCTATCATTTTAACTCTGGCTGTAATTTGTCAAAAAAAAAAAAAGAAATCGTATTTGACATTTAATTTAAAATTTATTTAATCAAATTCAAATATAGGTTTTATTTAAAATCTCGCGTTCAATTTTGGTTTTCTTAAATCTTTGGAGAAACAATATTTTTTTATTCCGAGCAAAATTACTCTTACCTTGATTATCGTCATTGGATGTGTTCTTTTTCGCTGGATCTGTTTCTGTTGGTGTTTTGATTGCTTTCTTCTTCTTAGCTGCAAGAATAGAATTAAAATTTTTATAAACTTCTTTAGAAATTTTCCATTGTAAGATGAATCCAAATCGTATAGAGTTCGTGCAAAACTGCATAAAGCCAGGCAATAATGGTAACGATGAAGATGAACAGAACGAACATTTCACAGTTCTACTGAATGGTCAGAGAGATTTGGAAGATCAACTTGAAGAATTTAAAAAGGCATGCGATGTTCATAATAAACATCAACGAAAAAGTAAAAGAAGACGCTATTATAGTTTGGCCTTAATGGCGGAAATTGTTAATTGTACTACAAAAGATGAAGTGAAACGTTTGTTAAAGAACAATACCCGTACATTTATGGTTGACGTTGTGAAAAATAAACCCCAAGAAGTCGAAGCCTTAGTTGGTTTAATTAAAGAGGCAATGCAAGAACAGCAATTGGAAGATCCAAATGTTTTACTTACTGTTGGTATAGCATTACAAATTACCGGAGATGCTTGTCGCATGGGTAGAAATCGTAATAATTGTTCATTATTTTTGGGTAAATGTAATACCATTACTCTAACATGTAATCCGGCATACAGATATTCCGGTTTTAAAGAGATTGCCTACGTTATAAATCTGGACTATCATTTGCCTTCTATTCAACTAGACGATGTAATTTCTATTGGACAAGAAGTAAAGGGAATTGTGGTTAAGAAACTTAAAACATGTATAGCCGTTTGTATACAGGAGGCTGGCATAGTAAATTCTTATGATTATATTGAGATACCGAATCAATGTAAAAGCTTGCAATCACAAACCCTAATCGATATATTTACTAAGGATTTGGAAATGGCAATTCGTATACAAGCTGATTTTATTGCCGTACCTCGTATACGCTGTTTGAGATTTCTCAAAGAATTGCGACATCGCATAACAAATGAAAATAATTTCATGTTAATTGGCAACATTGATTTGGAATATGTCAGTCGCAAAATGTTGGATTTATTAGGTCTTATCCAACATTTAGATTTCTTATGGCTAACGAATCTATTTAGCAATAGCCAACCAGAATATTTGTATTTGTTGCAAGATGTTATACCATTGGCCAAATGTTCAAAAGTACCTATTATAGGCTCTGTACCCTTGGAGGATTGTAGCGATTTTAAATCGTTTGAAAATCATGAATTCCTGTGGAAAATCGATTGCATGTTTATCGTAAAAAGTGCCTGGTGTAACAAGTATCCCTTGGTCGTTAAGAAACTTTTACCAATCAAAAACTATCGCTTGGCGGTAACAGATAACACTATGGCAATACGTGATATTTTAAGTTCAATGCAATCGATTATTAATTTTATCATACGCACCATTAGTTCAATCGAATGCCGAGCCATTTTTATATACTCTAAATGTAAATCGGCTGCAACAGCTTTGGCTCGTGTGGAAATATATTGTCCGGTATACGTTATCCTACCACTGGACACTATGGACGCAAGCGAACTCGATGACGATATGAAATATCGCATAAAACTGTGTAAAAATCTTAATCTTCGAAGAAATTTAAGGCCATTATTATACACAAAAGAAATGAACGAATGTGAATATAAGCCAATTGATTTTGGTATTGAGTACGTTCGCCGCTGTGGTTGTATCGAGACTGGTGACTTTGTAATAACTTTAGAGGTGGGCAAAGAAAATGGTGAAGACAACGTACAATTGGGTGTTGGCGAGGATGTGGTTATAATGCGAGCATTTTATGTAGCACCACCGAAAGTGGGTGAAAAATTAAAGTGTAATTAATATTCTAATATCGTTGGCTTAATACAAAAAAGGCATATCTGTGTTTGCTTTTTAACTTATTGGCTTCACCACATAAGCCAGTATTAATTTATGCTTCATTCATTATTATATTTTGTATGTAAATACAAATTTTATTTCCACTTTGTGCACTAAAAAGGACGTAATATGCCTTCTTTGTTTTAAATCGCCGATATATTTATTAAAAATTTAATAAATGTTAAAATTGTTCAATAAAATGTCTTAAGGCTTCCAAAGGAAGTCGAACATAATATTGTTATTTTGATTCTGAGTTACTTCACTAATGTTTCCGAATATAGAGGCACTCAATATTTAAAAACAATTAATAGGTAATGGGTTGACTACAAATGCAGAACGAAATTATCTGGAAATAGAACATGTTTGACTTTGTGATTTTTCTTCCTATGCTGGATAAAACCTTTAGTTTCATATAAATATCACAGACTTATTTCTTACCACACCCTATATATGATGATATGTTAAAAAGGTGCCCATTTTTGTGCTTTTGCAACAAAACTAAAATTTGTAATGAAGGACTACCAAGACTATATTATATCAAATACATAATAGGTCATTACAACCCTTCACTCAGGATTATTAACATAGTTTCTCACACTACTTATGTTGTGTGTGTTAATTTTATACATAAGTGGCGGGACCTACAGTTTAAAGTCGACTTCAAACGACAGATTTTTGAGAAACTTTTCATGGCAATTTTATTTTTACTCTCAGTTTTTGCCAGAAATCTGCTGAGAAGAAATCGCCGAAAAAATACTTTTTGTATTTTTATTTTGATGTCTGGCCGGGGACTCGAACCCTGGCTTTAAGTCTAATAAGCCAGCACACTACCTACTAGACCACGGTGACCTGGGATATATTATATTCCGTACTCGAAGTAATAATCACGGAAGCAACATTCTACAGAAGAAACATGGCTGGAGAACCTCAACAATCCTGAAAATATCTACTCGCTTATGCAACAACTGTTATCTACTTACCCTTTTTAGAAGATCCTTCAATCTCACTATCAGATGATATTTCCTCCAATGAAATGTGTTCTACAACAAAATCAAACATCATGTCGGTCAACAAAAATAAACGCTTCCAAACATATTTTTAGCTTACCTTCATGCCTTTCTACATCCGAATCATTATCAGATGATTCAGTATCTGTTGGACATTTTGTGGCCGTAATTATGGATTTTAAACGTTTCGTTGATATGCACAACAGCTCATTCAAACAGGCTTCCTCTATTTCTTCCAGTGCTTGGGTCTGTAAAATGTAAACTTCAAATTACTTAAATTCTTGCAAACATTACAAGAAAAAAAGAAGCAATCATGCCTTTAAAAATTCGGGTGCTAAATTTATTATCGTTTTTGGCTTGAGACTATTAAAGATTTGCTTGATCATTTCCAATCTATCGTCCAAATAATGGGTCATGGGTTGTGGAAGACGATCTTCATCGGATTTTTCCTTTTTAACTTTAATCGGTTTCGGTAGTTTAACTGTTTTCGTTTTTTTCTTGGTTTTATGCATTTTTATGTAGGCTTTAATTTAAATATCTTCTTAAATCCAATCACTATCGCACAATTTGTATTATTTATTTTAAATAAATGCACAAGTATTTTCACAGATGTTTTTACTCTCCCCTTTTTGATATTATTTTCGTTCAACAGACTTGCAAAAAATAGTAGTTGTAAATAAAAATGTAAGATTTACAATGACGGCGACAATCGAAAGCGACAAGATGTGAAAATGCTAAAATGTTTATGCGGCAAGTTTGCTTTAACGGTGTTATATTTTTACTAGATGACCCGTGCGAATATTTCGCACCATTAGTTGTCATTTTTGTAACATAAAATGAAAATAATTAATAGAAATTTTCTTAAAAGTATAAAAATATTAGGAATCATAATAGCATCATACATATTTACATACATACATATGTTTAAATGCTTTTTTAATACTTCTTTGAATATAATGTAGAGGTAACTTTTTGCCCGTACGAATCCTTAATACAAACAAAAATATCTTTAAACGTACACACTCGAGAAAAAGCCACGTATAATTGCCCATGTGAAAAGACCGGTTCTGGTAAATACAATCCTACCTTTTGAAGGGTTTGACCTTGTGCTTTGTTTATCGTCATAGCAAAAGCATCACAGGGAATTGTTTTCGTGTCATTCGGAAAGGCACAGTTGGGTCAGAAGGTGTAAGGTTGATTCGGGGTATGAGTACAGTTTTATCGTATATTAAAAGACATCGTATTGCTACACTTCATAAAACAAACAATGCCATGACAATAAAAACATAACCAAAATGGCTTTTACAACTTTTTATATAACTAGCAGATTGTACCCGGCGTTGCGCGGGTTATAAAAATAACAATAAATAAAAATCCGGTTTCTAAACCGGCTTCTTAAAAAAAATGCAATTTTTCAAATTATTCGGAAACCGGTTTATCAAACAACTCAGTTTTTTGAATACTCTGAGTCCTAAATATAAATACATGCAATGTGCCCGTTTTTCGCCCCTTTTCCCCTTTGTCGACCCCTTTTGGTTCAACTTTTTAAACAGAACACCTCCAATAGCTATTTGGGAAACTTAACCAAGCTAAATCGTAAAAATACCTTTAAAAACCATAAAATACAGCATTTATGCATAAAGTACTAATTTTTGTCCTATTTTTGCTCCCTTTGTCCCATTTTTTTCCCTTTGGTTCAAAATTTTTAAAAGATTTATAGCCTATAACCCGCACCGACAAAAGCTCGATCAATATCCCAAATTTCAAGAAAATCGGTCTAGATGTTCAGGCGTGATTGGCTAACAAATAAACAAAAAAACAGACTTACAGGAAGATTTATAATATATATTAGGATTATGTGGAACAAGATTACAATTAAGCGACCCTGTTTATTGCAATTGATATAACAACTACTGCAAAGTATTGCCAAAACAGCTTTTTACAATTTAATATGCATATTGTATATAACTGACTTAGTAATAAACGGCAAATTGCGGTATTGCCAGAATGGATTTTAATACATACTATTTATGTAGAACTGCATTACTATTTACCGACCCTGTATTACACACTTGAACAAAAACAAATAATAATAGTGACAACAGTATTATCATGCAGTTCTATATAAAATATAATTTTTATCAATGAAAATATTCATTTTTCAATTTCTAATTATTTTCCGCCATTAGTGTTAGATATAAGCTTAAAAATGAGATATCGTTCGTTAAATTTGATGCGGTGGTATGGGAGATATTTGCAACCGACCAATAAAAAATGCTTTAGAAATAATATATATGATGATTTTTAATAAGATTGCCTTGGGCATTCCATGATTTCGGCATATTTTTGTATGCCTTAATAAATTTTCAAATTAATCTTTTCCACTTTTAACTGATTGTTTGTTTTGAAATGTTGTATACCTGCTATGCTTTACTCGCGTCGTTAAAATGAAAATGGCGTCCCCTCTTGTACCAATGTGATTGTTCAATTTTCATTCAACCGATGACCATGCATTTACTGCCTTTGACCATTGTGTTTGTTAAACTGAAAAATATTAATCGTTTGTAGACTTTTGGCTGCCACTGTGTGTAGAATTTTTTCAATACAGTGAAATTTCAGTAAAAAACATTTATTTTAACTAATCAACAAATATCAATTACAACAATTCAAGTTATCTGTTTATTTTTTGTTAAAAACAAATCAAATGAAGATATAAACAGTAAATATCGATAATCTAAATCAGGCACTAATGGCAATTAAGTGGCTAATGAGGTGTATCTGTTCATTGTATATTATAAATTTCATTTTATAACAAGTTTTGAAGCATTAAACATCGTATTCCCTAAAAACAATGAAACACTTAAAACTTTACGTATTATTAATAATCTTATCTCAAATATTTGAGGATATTAATGGACAAAAGAAATCTATTAAAATAACAAATGTAACATGCACATCCTTAAATGTTGCATATTTGGAATATACAAAATGCGAATTAAATAAAATTAATAAAAACGATTTCGCCTTTTCTCTATATGGTAAACTGATGGTGAAATCTCTTGATAATATAATGGTAATCAAAATTAATCCAATAATTTTGTAATTTCACATATAAATCTATATATTTTTTTAATACTTACAGTTTCATGCCAAATTATATCGTAAAAATAATAAAAAATATTCACCATTTCTTTATGATGATGTTATAGACTTCTGTGAGTTTCGAAGAAATCCCAAACAAAATATTTTTTGGAATTTAATATTAAAAACAATGGCCGATTATTCGAATATTAATCATACTTGTCCCTATAACGTTGAGTATTTTTTATATAAGTACGTATTTTAGCTAGGCATTTTATTAATAAATATTTTATTTTCAATATCCACAGCACGATTTCATAATCAATAATATGATATTTCAAGAGAGAAATATGAGAACGTTACCATTTCCAATTGGCAATTATAAAGTTGAAGTTTTAATAACTACAAAAGCTATTAAAATAGGTCAAATTGATGGTTATTTCACCATGTAGAATTTATTTAATAAAAGACAAAGTTATTCTCGAAAAATATGGATTTTTATTAAGTTAGCGTTTTATATTCCAATTCCACTTTAAGAGTAAAAATCGCTTCTTATGCCGCATTTGTTGGGCTTTTGCTTGGACATTACGGTTTATTTAATTTTATTTTTTTTTATCTTCTACTACTCTAGTAGACAACGTTGTTTTTCTTACCAGCTGAGTTTGAAACCTGCTGAAAACAAAATCAAAGTGAGTGAGAAATTAATCAAAAGAAAATTTTATAATAAAAACGTAATTTATTACATTTATTTTTTAAAGTAAGTAATAAAAATTTTATACAATTACATACTTAAAGTTACATAGAAATATATAAAAAACTCATACAAATTAGTTTTAATTTAAAACAAGAAAGTTGTTCGCTCTCTTCTTTTCAAGAAGGGAAGAGCAAAACAAACGTACAAAAATTACTTATAGTGGTTGATAGAGGGTCAGTGTAAAAAAGAACTTCTGTCTGTCAAAATGCTTATAAGATACGTGACGAAAACAGAGCTGAATACTATTTGCTGACTAAAGTTTATAAAAAAAAATGAAGAAAAATTAATTAAAACAAATAGTGAATATAACATAAACGAAAAGGAACATTTTAGTGCAATGTTAACGATAACCAAATGAAATAAAAGTATTAGAAATATAAATAAAATGCTGAACGTTATTACTTCTAATTAGTATTACGTAGCCAAAACAATGATAAAAGGAGGAGAGAGAAAGAGTAATGACAAAAAAAAACATTAAGAAAATTTTAAAAAATTAATAAAAAAAAAACAAAAAACAAAAACAAGTGTAATACAACAATTTGCATTTAACTAATTATCGCCTGAGACAGCAATTGCGCTGTACACGCGGTCAGTTTGTTAATTCATTATCTACTTGGTATACAAGAAGACGGTGTGACAGACTAAATCCATAGCTGCTACTGCCTGCGTGTCTGTTTTGTTGGGCCAGCTCCTAAGTTTATAATGGATTCACGAGCAAATGCCATTAGCGGAGGAAATGGTTCCCTGACTTTGGAATTGAACAATAGTAATGGCATCAGTGGCAGTACGTCTAGCCTAAATTCCAAAGAGTTGCGCCAACAGAAAGAAGATGTTACGTTGTATTTTAAGAAAATTTCCAGTGCCCTATTCTATGGGCTGTCATCATTCATGATAACCGTAGTTAATAAGACCGTTTTAACATCCTACAGATTTCCCTCATTTCTGTTTCTTAGTCTGGGTCAGATTACAGCCAGCATCGTAGTATTAAGTATAGGCAAACGTCTAAAACTAGTCAGCTTTCCATCATTGCAACGTAATACGTTTAAGAAAATATTTCCCCTGCCGTTGATTTTCTTGGGCAACATGATGTTTGGTCTAGGCGGAACTCAGGCTTTGAGTTTGCCAATGTTTGCTGCTCTAAGACGTTTCTCAATATTAATGACAATGTTACTGGAATTAAAGATACTGGGCGTAAGGCCATCTGTAGCAGTACAAATTAGTGTATATGGCATGATAAGTGGAGCCCTCTTGGCGGCATCCGATGATTTATCATTTAACATGCAAGGCTATACGTTTGTGATGATAACAAATGCCTTGACGGCAGCAAACGGTGTATTTGTTAAGAAGAAATTGGACACATCGGAAATTGGCAAATATGGCCTTATGTTCTACAATTCATTGTTTATGTTTGTTCCGGCACTTGTTGTCACCTACCTAACAGGAGATTTAACAGAATCACTAGCATTTAAAAACTGGCATGATCCTTATTTCTTCATACAGTTCCTACTTAGCTGTTTTATGGGTTTTATATTGTCCTACAGCACTATACTTTGTACACAATATAATTCAGCCTTAACAACCACCATAGTGGGGTGTTTGAAGAATATATGTGTCACCTATCTAGGCATGTTTATTGGTGGCGATTATATATTTTCTTGGCTCAATTGTATTGGCATTAATATAAGTGTTTTTGCCAGTCTTTTGTATACGTACGTTACTTTCAGGCGGAAACAAGCTCCCGATAAGGAACTATTATTACCCACCACAAACAAAAGTGAAGCTGTTTAGTCTTACAAATATATTTTGTTTCAACAGCAATGTAGCCATCATCATCTCGCAATCCACAACCACCACCACCACAACCATTAAAACATTATCTTGAAATTATGTATAAAAGAAAATGTTAGAAAACAAAAACCATATGTGTTATATTATTATTTAAAATCTAGTAGCTGTATATACATCTTAATTACGTATAACATATTTATGTATGTATGAATGTATGTAATTTTTTAATCTATGAATTTGCTAATTTTGCTATAATGCAGTATAAGTAGTTATACTATAAGTTTTATAATTGATAAAAAAATATATTTTTTGTGTACAGAAAAGAAAAAATAATTATACGAACGATACATACTATATATTGTAAAAATGCCATACTAAGAAAAAAAAAACAAATACAAACAATAATAACGAAAGATAAAAAAATTTTAAAACAAATAAAATCAATTTCAAAAAACAAAATTAAGTGTTTCATTTATATTAGGTGTAGTAGAGAGAGTATAGTGTGTTGGCTTATTAGACTGAAGGCCCGAGTTTAAACTTCAGGGTAGACATCAAAACGAAAATATGGAAATATTTCTTCAGCGACTTCCTGCCTGCAGATTTCTGGCAAAAGCTCTGAGAGTAAATAAAATTGGCATGAAAAGTTTCTCAAAAAATATGTCGTCCGGAGTTGACTTTAAACTGTAGGTTCCGCCATTCATTTATAAAATTAACGCACACAAAATAAGTGGTGTGAGAACTTAAGTCGTTATCCCGACTGAAGGGTTGTAATGACCAATTATGTACCTACATGTGTATGTAGTAAAGAGATGTTTAACGATTTTAAAATTCCTACATCGTAAGAATGTGGTTAATTCGCACGTTAGACTTTAAACGTTAGAGAAATGAAAGCGCAAGCTGATGGCTTAAATCTAACATTCAATCTAATGCAATGTCGGTTTCACGGTCTCTAATCCAATAATTTTGATTTTAAGTCTATACTTTGCTGTCGATAGCCAATTATATAGTCACCTAAGCAAGAATTGTATATTAATTGATGAACAGTCTGGTTTTAGAAGTAATCATTCCGGTGAGACAGCATTAAATCTGGTATTGTCTGATTGGAAAAATGATCTGAACCAAAGGTCAAACATAGTTGCAACATTTCTTGATCTAAAAAGAGCTTTTGAAACTGTTGACATAAAAATATTATTGGCGAAATTGCGTGGCATAGGTATTGTTGGTATGGAGAACAATTGGATGGCCAGCTATCTGACTGATCGAAAGCAACGAGTAGTTATGTGTGATGCAGTGTCAAGTAAAATAAATATAAACATAGGACTACCACAAGGAACTATATTGGCACCATTGCTTTTTATTTTATATATAAATGACATTAAGTCTTGCTTGAAATGCTGACGATGCACTATTGATGGTTTCAGATCGAAATATAAATAATGCAATGAAAATGATGCAGGAGAATATTGAGAATTTATATGTATGGTTACGGCAGAATAAGTTAAAATTGAATATAACCAAAACGAAATTTATGATATTAACTAGAAACCATGTAAATGTTGATAATTGTGTATTGAAAATAGTAAAGGATAATATTAAGAGGGTTAATGTCATTAAATATTTGGGTGTAATGATTGATGAGAAATTGAACTTTGTTGAACATTTAAATTATATTCGAATTAAAATTGCCAAAAAGATTGAAATTTTGTCTAGATCAACAAAACTATTACACAAGAATTATAAAATTAAAGTGTACAATAGTATAGTTTTACCGCACTTTCTTTATTGTCCTTCAATACTATTTCTATTAAATACGTCCCAGATGGACACATTACAGAAACTGCAAAATAGGGCAATGCGTTTTATTTTACATAAAGATTATTATACTAGCATAAGGAGCATGTTAAATGAATTAAACTGGCTTAACGTTGAACAGACTATAATGTTACAATGAAATTTATACATAACATAAAGTTTGGTCTTTGTCCTACATATTTGAATCAAAAATTGCAATATAATAATAATATCCATAATTATAATACAAGAGGAAGAGAGAATTACAGACTACCATATATGAGAACTTGTAGAGATATGAATTGCTTAGGTTAAAGGTTTAAAAAAATATAATGAGTTACCAAGTAATATAAAAAATTGTGAAAATATGAATTTATTTATGAAACTTCTTAGAGATTTTTGCAAGAATAATTGTTAATTAAGTATTATATGTATATATTTTAGTATCTAGATTGTAAAATCGTAATCCTAATCCTAATATATATTATAAATCTTTCTGTAAGTCTGTTTTTTTGTTTGTTTGTTAGCCAATCACGCCTGAACACCAGGTCTTGAAATTTGGGATATAGATCGGGCTTTTGTCGGTGCAGGTTATAGGCTATAAATCTTTTCAGAATTTTTACCAAAAAAGGTGAAAAAATGGGTCAACGGGAGATAAAATGGTAATAGGTAATTTTTCACGATTTAGCTTGGTTAAGTTTCCCAAATAGCTATTGGAGGTATTCCGTTTCTAAAGTTGTACCAAAACAGGTCCAAAAAGGGGAAAAAGGGCCCAAAGCGGACAAATTGAATGGAGGTTATCCTAATCCCAATATCCTAATCCTAATATATATTATAAATCTTTCTGTAAGGCTATACATTTTTTCAAAATTTTTAACAAAAGAGGTGAAAAAATGGGACAACGGGAGATCAAATGGTAATAGGTAATTTTTTAAGTTTCCCAAAAAGCTATTGGAGGTGTTTCGTTTCAAAAGTTGAAACAAAAAGAGGTCCAAAAAGGGGAAAGGGGCCAAAAACGGGCAAAATGAGTGCATAACCAATCGCGCCTGAACGCCTGGACCGATTTTCTTGAAATTTGGGATATTGATCGATCTTTTATCGGTGCAGGTTATAGGCAATAAATCTTTACAAAATTTTGATCCAAAGGGAAACAAATGAGGCAAAGGTAGAAAAAATGGGCAAAAATTAGTACTTTATGCATAAATGATGTATTTGATCTGTATTAAAGGTATTTTTTACGATTAAGCTTGGTTAAGTTTCCCAAATAGCTATTGGAGGGGTTCCATTTATAAAATTAGAGCAAAAGGGGGACAGGGGCGAAAAACGGCTAAATTGAGTGCATTTATATTTAGGACTAAGAGTACTAAAAAACCTGGGTTGTTTGTTAAACCGGTCAACAACAAATAACCACTGTTTTTTTTAATTTAAAAACATTTTTCATTTTTTAAACTAATGAAAACTACATAACCCGCGCAACGCCGGGTACAATCTGCTAGTAAATAAATAAATAAATATAGTTATTGGCATAATATTACTTATCTTCATAAGTTATTTTTTTTTTTGATTTTCTGCATAAATAATAGAAAAATTATTAAATTGTGTATACATGATATGCGTTACGACTTATCTAAAGTGTTTCATAATACACTATAAGATAAAATGTATTTTCAAAAACATTAAGAATTACTTATCTTTTCTTTAGTTGAATCATTGAACAATTTAATTGCTTTTATTAAGAAAATAATTTATCAAAATCTTTATTTAATTTCATATATATACATGAAAAATAATCTGTTATTTAAATTTAATTTAAATAAACTTTTAGGAATACCGTCTAGACACCTGTTTTTGAGTTTGCATACATACTACATTGGTATGTACGTACGTAAATGATGGATAATATTTGTTCAAATGCTTTAAAATATAATTTAAATGTTTATAATAAGACTACATAATGCAATATTAATAAATACGAGAACAATTTTGAAATGAAATTGAGTTAAAATTAAATAGTTTTACTTAAGAAACAAAAATATAATGTTTGCTTATATACAATAAAGGGGTCATAAAGTCTGCAGCACATGATAAATTCTTCAATAAAATTATTTCGTGTATTCTAATGGCTTTTGTTAATTTTTTTTTAATGATTTCCTTTTAACGAAATTATAATCCCCTATGCGCATTTAAGTCTAACTTATCTTTTTAAGCTAAAATGTATCATTACAGATGTTTTCTAAAAGTTTGAGAATAATGATGTTGCATCATTCACATTTCTAAGCTCCTGAGCAATGTTCTCCCACCTGTGACCTGACGCTGGAACACAGTTCTTGTGAGATATGACCCATATATGTTCGAATTAAGAATTTGATGGTGAAAATCACTCCAAAACCGCTATTGTATCAAGATTGTTTCCATTTCCGCTTCAAAAATGAATAGATTTTGTTATGTTTCAACGTCTAACGATCATAGTAGTACATTGTAGTTCACTTTGGGTATTTAAACTATAAATAATGCTTTCGATGTGTTTAATTTAATTTTATATTTTATTTGAAATACTTTTCAGAACTTTATTATATGGGAACCAAATAAACCGGTTATTAAATGAGTTCTTAGTATTTTATTTAATAAAAAAAAAACTTTTTGCTTTGAGGCAAAAAGACTCTTTAAAGAAACCAAACAATTAATTGTTGTATTATCACCATTTTACACTGAAAAAAAAAATTAATAATTATTTATTTTATTTATAAAACATACACAGAATATACATACCCTTGTACAGATATATATTGTAAAAGATGAATTATGTGTTCAGGCTCGGTGATATCTTTGTGAGAAAAGGAAAGGTTAGTTTTGAAGCAAATTTTTTTATGAAATTATATCTTTACTATTATTGGGCACTGTAGAAGGCTACAGAATTTTTCCTTTGAATATATGAAATGATAATTCTTAGAAGACTTCCTCCCAGTAGGTTTAAATCAAAAATTTGTCGTTTTTTAACTTTAACTGTATGACCCGACACTTAGTGGTGCTAGACCACTGGGTAGTGTGCTAGACTATTAGCGTGGGTTCGATTCCCACCAGAGACTCTGGTCTGTGACACTACACCGAGCTCATGGTCTAAGTTACTCAGCTCGTATATAATTAGAATATTATTATTATTTAAATTAAAAAGAATGGAAAGCACTAAATAGGAAGTCTAGTTTCCTTGATAAAGTTGTATATAATATTAATATTATGAACTGTTGCTTCACTGAGAAGATTGCTGAATTTGGAATTTGGTTGATGTGTACGTCTTAAGTGGGCAATCGTCAAGGACATGTTTGATGGTTAAATTGGTTTTACATCTGTTGCAAACTGGTTTGTTTGATCTATTTATAAGGAATTCATGGGAGAAAGCTGTGTGACCAAGTTTAAGTCTGGAGAAGGTTCTTATTTTGTCTTTTTCTACTGCCACTGGATATAGTGGGCTGATGTTATTCGGATTTATCACAGAATAATGATAATGGTTAGGTGTAGTTTCCTTAAATATCTTCTTTATATGTTCGGTTATGTATCGTCTAAGATCAAGTTTTTCAAAGAGTGGTTCCATGAACACATCGGTTTTTTCGTTTCCAAGAATGCCAGGGATCCAGTATATTCTAATATTGGACAGCTCTTAATAAAGCACAAGATTCTGCCGTGAACACAGAGGAGTAATTGTAAAGTGTTCGGAGAACTAGGCGGTTACCATCATTATCTACGATAGCATATGCTGTTATGTTATGCGAAGATATGGTTATGGTACCGTCGGTATACATGAAGTTCCAGCCTTGCTCTTTTAGACGTGTTTTCTTTTCTGCAATGAGGCTTAGATATTCTTCTTTGGTAGTGTGGTTTTTCCTTAATTTAGTTAATGAAGTGTCTACAGAAACAGCGTTGAGTTTCCTAGGAGGTTTATTACTTATCTTTTTAGAGAGGATAAGTGTTTTCTAAAGATGGAAGGTTGGATTCAGTAAGGATGTTGGAAATCGGGATAGTTCTGAAGGCGAAGACTGAAGCTCTTGCGGCCATATGGTATGCAGTTTTCATGATATTTATGTCAGATTTGCTGCCATTGCCATATAGGTACAATCCATAATCTATTTTGCTTAATACGAGGGTCCTAGCTAAATATATGAGTGTGTTGATGTGGACGAAGCTTTTAATAGATAGGTAGCGCACAATGTATAATTAGAATATAATTTGTAATTGTATTGTAATTAATAAATTAAGAAATAATTAGTATGAGAGCCTAGGTCATAATCCAGACTGACGAATTGTAATTACCAATTACGTATGTATGTATTTTTTTAACTTCTTGAAGATTATTACGAATTGAAATTTATTTTAATTTCTTATCAATGTAATTCTAATATCTTATTAAGCAAAATGTGCGACTCTACGTATTTAGATACGTCGAATGTCATCAGTTATTCTCATTCAAGGCTCGAGTATTTGATAGAGCTATAGTGCCTCTGTTTATTTTAATATAAATAATCCTAATATATATTAAAAATCTTTCTGTAAGTTTGTTTTTTTGTTTGTTTGTTAGCCAATCACGCCTGAACGCCTGGACCGATTATCTTGAAATTTGGGATATAGATCGGACTTTTGTCGGTGCAGGTTATAGGCTTTAAATCTTTTTAAAATTTTGACCAAAATGGTAATATGTAATTTTTTACAATTTAGCTTGGCTAAGTTTTCTAAATAGCTATTGGAGGTGTTTCGTTTCTAAAGTTGAAACAAAAAGAGGTCCAAAAAGGGGAAAGGGGCCAAAAACGGGCAAATTGAGTGCATAGCCAATCGCGCCTGAACGCCAGGACCGATTTTCTTGGAATTTGGAATATTGGTCGACTTTTTATCGGTGCATGTTATAGCCAATAAATCTTTTCAAAATTTTGATCCAAAGGGAAATAATGGGGCAAAGGGAGAAAAATTGGGCAAAAATTAGTACTTTATGCAAAAATGATGTATTTTATCTATTTTAAAGGTATTTTTTACGATTTAGCTTGGTTAAGTTTCCCAAATAGCTATTGGAGGGGTTCCGTTTATAAAGTTAGAGCAAAAGGGGTCTAAAAAGGGCGACAGGGGCGAAAAACGGGCAAATTGAGTACATTTATATTCAGGACTTAAAATATTCAAAAAACCGGGTTGTTTGATAAACCGGTTTCCGAATAATTTGAAAAATTGCATTTTTTTTAAGAAGCTGGTTTCGAAACCGGATTTTTATTTATTGTTATTTTTATAACCCGAGGAACGCCAGGTACAATCTGCTAGTAATATTATATTTATAAGAGTTCATTACAAGAAATTTGTTCAAGTGTTTTAACTTTAAATGCTCGTAAATATATTTCGTTGAAAAGTCATTGAATTACAGAAAATAAGAAATTGTTTAGTCATCAAACTATATTTGGTATTTGTTTGTTTTTGAAATAATTCTTTATATTTTAGACAAATCTAGCAGTATGTATGTACATACATATACGTTACTTATGTGGAATGTATGTACCAGCGTGTATGTAGTATGTACATCACGCATGTATACATACATGTTTTAATGACTTAGTTTTCTTAAAACTTTAGAAATATGTATGTATTTTAGGTATGTACATATGTATGTATAATATTTAAGTTAAAACGTAAAAATCAAATATTTTCGAATAAATAGTCTTTATATTACTTTATATAGCATGATATTTAATTACGGTAGGCGGTATTAAAATATAAGACTTGGACTAAAAAGAACTTATTAGACAGTTTTCTTATAAGTACTGAAACTATGTAAAAAGGCAATACACACAAAGATAGGCGACCCTTTTCAATCACTTAAGAAGGGTAGCAATGAGAATCTTTTATGACCACATGGAACATGTCATGTCCGGTAGGTTTGTTGTGTATCTGATGGGATTGATAGAAAATTGTCTACAACTTCTACAAACGTATTATAACGATTCGACTGAAGATCGGCCAGCTTGGTTAGGACATTATTATGCATCTATTTATAGGCCAAATGTTAGATTTTATGATGGTCAAACTCAAGACATAATTTCGTTATATTTCCGTTCTTTTTTTTCTATTTTGTATTTATACGTATTTAGCATAAGGATCCAAACTGTGTTAAAAAATTTCTTTCAACATTTCAGCCTTAAAACAATACCATAATAATGTTGCAGAAGCTTTGCAAGCGAACATTCCTGGCCAGAGTTTGTACAAAACAACTTACAACTGTTGCCACAACATCAGTACCATCAGATGGCACAACCAGCACGTCAAAGTCAACGGGTGAAAATAATCAAAAAACCAATCCTAATACCAATGACTATGCCCAACAGCACTGGGATGAGTTTACAAAAGAATTTATGCAAAATCGTATTGAAATGAGTCCATTTCAAAAAATATTTTTGGCAGCAGGTTCATCTATAGCAAGCATATTGGATCCTCGAAGGTTTAACAATACTTTTTTTTTTTTTTTAATAATACAATAATTTTTAATTTTCCTTGCAAATATAGGCATGATATGATTGCAGCCTTAGGTGAGACAACCGGTGAAAGAGCATTGGAAAATATTTTACTTACAATGAAATCTAGTGAAGAAGGTCAACGTATATTGTTACAGAAACCTCGTATTAATACACGTACAGTTAATATAGAGAGATTACGTCAATTACCGGAAAATACATTTGGACGTGCTTATGTTAAATTTTTAGATGATAATGTAAGAATACAATACAATACAACATAGAGAAATTATTTGTATTGAAATTTTCTTTTGTTTTCCTATGTTGATCATGGTTTAGCAAGTAACACCAGATTCCCGTATGGAAGTGCGCTTCATGGATGACCCTGAATTGGCTTATGTAATGACAAGATATCGAGAATGTCATGATTTGGTTCATACTATACTGGATATGCCCACCAATATGTTGGGTGAGGTGGCTGTTAAATGGTTTGAAGCTTTAAATAATGGTTTACCGATGTGTTATGGAGGTGCTGTATTTGGAGCCTTGCGTTTAAAACCCAAGTAAGTCTTGTACTTGTATGTTATGCTACTTTTTGTATGTATAATGGATGAAGATGAATTCGCTAGCTAGGAAAAATACGTATGTATACTCGTTTGGTTAACAATCAGAATTTGAATAGAAATGAATCAAAAATCAAAGGGTATACTGTTGCCTATCAATCTAACGCTGTCTTGCAGGTGTTGATAGCAATATCGAGATGTTTATACACACCGCTAGTATAACTGCCTTAACACTGGCCCTAGCCAGCATTCTGAAAAATGTTTCAAACAAATATTTACAATGTCATCCCGGTCGTCTTTCATTTAACGTAGAAAATCAAGAATACTCTACAGAAAATGTAAAAAACACTCATTTTAACTTTCCGTTACTCTCTTTAGCCAATGTTTTTAGGTTATTGCTTTATATTTTCAATTTTTTTATTTATTTCTTTTTTGATTAGGCAACGCAAACGTTATGTGGCCGAATATTTGCCCTGGGCTATTAAAAATGGTAAAAATGCCAAACCTTTAATGTCCGTCTATTGGGAGGAGCGATGGGAACAAGATACAGAAGATTTAAGAAAAGAACTGCAAATTTTCAAACTGAAATAAATACTAAACCTAAGTCAAGTAACAGTTTTGTATAACAACCCTGTTTATGAGCACTGATCGTTCTATAGTGAAATGGTTGGCAAAGCATTTAAAAATGTTTTGACATTTACATTTAGAATAAGAGTTCTCTCTTCTTAAGCTCTCCCAATAAAGTATATAAATTCTCTTGTTTTAGTTTTAATACTCTGTTTTGTTTGAATTTGTAATTAATTTTCTATTGTTTTTATTTAATTAATTAAAACTAAAATTAGTATTAAAACACAAATAAAGTGTGAATTGCTAAAAAAAAAAACGAAAATGTCAGATAAATTTAATGGTTTTAGTCAAGATGAAATAAATCGTATGTCCGGCAGTAATAAGCAGAAAAAAATTACAGCCATGGAATCAAGTGAGTACATACAACCAACATACATGTGTACATATTAAGCCAATAAATGTGTATAATTTAATATAATTTTAAATGAGATAAAGTTGACACAATATTCTTTCTTATATGGCAGTTGTAGTTATAGTTGTATGGTTTGTTGTTTTAAATCTCATCTCTTTGCATTTGTTTTTGTGTATTATACTTGGTAGTGAAATCAGCAACTCTTCGTGGTGGACACGGTGGCATCAGACGTATGCCTACAGACAAAAACGATTACAATCGACGCCAACAGCAAAAAATGTCTCAAACAAAATCACAAACACCGTTAGTTAATGCTGCTGCCAATATTAATATTGGCAATGGTAATGACCATAAAAATAAAATGGCTGAAAAACTGAAAAGTATTAATGCAAATAATGATTCCCTGGATGATATAAATCCCGATCGCAGTTTATCTAAATCTATAGAAGAGGCTCTATTTTATCAACCTTTAAAAACTCAACAACAACAACAACAACAGTCAACATCAAGAAAATCAAATCCAATAATACAGAATCCAAATGCAGCAGCCAACAACAACATTGACTTGCAAACTACAGACTCTTCAAGTGATTCCTCTATACTAAAGCTAAATCACGATGTGAATAGTCAGATATCATCCACAACCAGTAGTTTAGATGATTCCTCGATATTACCTTCATCACCGGCAATTTCAAAACATCGTTCAGATCACAATGAACCTGAAACGCTGGAAGCGCCGTCCCCTTTTAAGGGTATTTCGTTGAAAGATTTTGAATCGCATCGTAAAATGATAGAAGAACAAAATCGTCAGAAAAAAGAAATGCTATACAAAGCCATTGAACAACAGTAAGTAAATATATTTTCTAACTAAAGAAATCGCCTTTAAATGCGATTAAGAATGGCGGGCTATATTTAGCATAATTAGAATGATAACATTCAGGACAAGTAACTTCGATCCCAATGGGACACGGGAAATGCTAGCGAGTATGGTAATGGCTTCGTTGGAGTGTCAGTGTACCTCTTGTATCAATTTGAATCTGTACAGGCAAACTATATCCCTTACAATAGGATAGGAACAGAATTACAAGGGATTAAAAATTACAAATGAAAAGTACTTGTTTCTGCCTGTGGCGAATAATTTTCTTGAGAAAAAAAATTTAATTTAAAATTAAAACTTGTGACGGCGTAATAATAATCTTCAAGTCGTCTAACAAAACAGAGCATATTTCATCTGAATGGTATCATCCTAAGTTAAATGAAGCCTTTGCTGAAAATAAATAAATTTTTTTACAGCGTCTTATATGAACACGTCTAATAATTCAAATTTTGTAATCATTTCAGTTCAAAGAAAACAGCAGCAGAAACACGTAAGATTGAAGAAATCAAAGCGGAACTGGCGAAATTAGATAATGATCTTGCCGTTGATGTGGCATTGTTAAGAAAACAAATCGATAATGCCTGTATACATTTTTCCAATGTTGAGTAAGTATTTCTCTCAGGGTTAAATGATAATGTAATGCTTTGGTTAACGTACAAATCAATGAGATTGTTCTCCTAAACTTTATGAATACTGATACTTCTTTCAATTTCTTAAACTTTGGTGAAATAAGTTTAATAAACTTTTATTTACTGTCAAGTAATCAACCAATGTGACTGCTCTATCTATGTTACTTAGTGGAAAAAATTGGAAACAAAAGCACATTCTAGACACCTACATATTATAAGTTGATTGTTTTTCTTTTTTTATTATTAAACTACATAAATAAATTTCTTTTATTTGTAGGAAACACTATATGAAAATTGAATCACAATTTCTAAAAGCTAAAATGGATTTACATAACGCTTCCGAGAAGAAAGAACTATTGACGGAACATCTATGCACTGTAATTGCGCATAATGAAGATCGTAAAGCACAGAAACTAACGGAATTAATGGAAAAGGTTGGATTAACTGCAAATAGAGATTATGAACCACCAACGTCTACATCAAACTGAATTACTGCTCTTTAATGCTTAGCATTATAAAAGTCTATTAAGTGGTTCAATACAAAACATTTCAACTAAAGCCTTAAGATAACAAAACTATAAAAAATCCCAATAAGTTTGCAATATTAGAACTATTGTTTTCTTTTTTTAATAATATTTGTCTTATATTAGCTATGTATGTATACGTGTATAGTAATTCTTTTTAATCAACAATATATATTTATTTAAGTTGCCTTCGTATAATAAATAATTGCTCTCTATATTATTTTGTAAATTTTTTTAAACTAAATATATGTATGTATGTAATATGTGTAAATGTATTTCTTGTTAATTATTTAAGTTTTAAATGATTAAGTTATTAGAAAATTTTAATTTGCAATAATAAACTTGCCTTATGACTCAAAATGTAAACACGTAGTCCAGGACTATGTCTAAAGGGATATTGGAATTTTAGAACTTCAAGGTTTAAACATTTATCATTTGGAAAGATAAATTGAAAAGAAACTTTTTTAAATACCTTTTTTGCCTTCTGATTTCCGTTTTACTGCCTACCGATACACAAAGAGTATTTTTTTTTAAGAGTGGGTGAGTTTTTTTATAAGAAATGTGGTGAATTTATCCGGTGTGATGAATAAAATCGAAACTCACCAAAGTGCTTCTATTTGAATTGGTACTATATGACCATGTACTGTATATTGTGACGTGTATGGTGTGTGTCTAGAATAAGGAATTATCACATCTGTTAGTGTAGCCATTCACCGATATATCTGGTTACCATTTTATACATTCAATAATGTTGCTATTATATCATTCTCTATTTAAAATTCTAAAAAAATACATAAAGTAATTAAATTATTTTGTAAATTAATTTTTGAATAATTTATTTATAAATAATAAATTATTAAAGAATTCATTTATTTTTCCTTTTTTCAGAAGTTGGTCACATATTTT
This sequence comes from Sarcophaga peregrina, assembly GCA_014635995.1. Classification (NCBI taxonomy): domain Eukaryota; kingdom Metazoa; phylum Arthropoda; class Insecta; order Diptera; family Sarcophagidae; genus Sarcophaga; species Sarcophaga peregrina. The sequence goes on along the minus strand of CM025792.1, from coordinate 86,864,380 downwards.
TAGTTTCCTGATTCCAGATTTTATGGTTTGCGCTTTTCAACTATAAATAAGATTAGTTAAGCAGGGGCTAATGCCTAAAAAGTCTTTAGCAACGGTTAGCCAGGGGCTAACTAGTGTATGTTCGCTTTTACGGAAGCTGCAAAAGTAAAGGTTCAATTAGTCGTGACTTTACCATAACGCTGTAGTCGTAACATAATCCATAACCGTAAATTTACTATTAGCAGCAATCAGTGCTGCCATGGCCATAAACAGCTGTTTACGTTAATTGCACATATGTATTTTTCAAAAGTACAAAAGTAAACAAAATAAAATGTGTATAGATGTAAGTAAATTCAGCAAACAGCTGTTTATGGTTATGGCAAAAAACCAAAATTCAATTGGTACATATGGTTATCGTTATGACTATGGCATTATGGTAAGTCACCTATAATCGAAAACAGTGATGTCCATAAAGTAGGTTAAAACAGCTGATTTATATGGTTATGGTTAAGTCACGACTAATTGAACCTTAAGCTAGTTTTTGTATTCCATTCCGTACAGTATTAAGTATTATAAAAGAACCATTTGATGCAAAAAGATACTCTTTGAATACTATTTCAAAATTTAAATTTTGCAACACTTGTAAAATACAGATTTAATTTTCCTATTAAAAGTGAACAGTGTGGCAACATTACATAATTTCAAAGATATGTAATTCATCTGTGAGTAATAACAAAATATAACAACTCTGTTTCTTTTTGAAGTTTTCAAAACGAGACTCGTTTCCACAAAAGTCAATACGAACTGTCAGAAAAGTCTGCAAGTTTTGTTCATCAATTTAGGCATACAGCACGTAAGTTTTAGGAAAAAAAGAGTTTAAGAATAGTGCCAGTTGTTAACAAATAAATTTTATTTTAGTTCACAAGATCCCAAATTGAAAATGTTGGTACAACAAATCGTTAAACAAGGACTCTTATTGAGAAATGGTAAGTTGTAAACAAAACAAAGTACTTAAGAAAACATTGGCCAAGGGGCTTAACCTTAAACATTACATAATCGTAAATAATGTCTGGAAAATTTAAGTTTTAAATAGTTTATAATAATAGAATTGGACTAAAATCTTAATAATTTGTTTTCGTTATAGTCGGTGCTTTGTCCCGCGCTGCCTACCATGGTGGTCATGGCCACAAGGTATCCATGGACGATTTACCTGTACCCCAAGGCGACTGGAAGGAGCACCACAGCCGCCAAAACACTAAATACAATGCTGTTTTATTGACCGGTATTGCTGCCTTAGTCGGTACTTTAGCTTTGGTAAGTTTGTAATATTCATTCTTAATTTATGTGCTGTTTTTACAAAGTTTGTTTTTTTCGTTACAGATCAAATCAACCGGTATTATTGAATTGAACTACACTCCTCCCAAATCTTTGGATTAAGTAGTCGTACGTTTACAGTGTATAAAGCTGCTCCCCCTTTCTAAGTTTAAGATTTAAAATGGTTTGAAGCAAAAGTGTTTTAAGTAATAAAATGAAACCAGCCAACTAAATATTATTTCCTTTGTCATTTATTAATTTTAGTAAACGGGACCATCATCTAAGTTGTCGTCTTCTTCGTTGTAGGCTTCGCCATTATCAAAATAGCTATTGCCATAATCATTTTCATCATCCATTTCGTCATCGGCTACTTCTACTTCTTCCTCCATTTCTTGCTCAGAATCTGAATTGTTTTTGTTGGGAGCTTCTTTATCATCTTCGTTACGCTCTTTTTCCTCTAATTGCTTTAGACGATCCTCTATGTTGGTCCCCTTCGTTTTCTTTATCTCTTTGGCTTTTAATTCTACTTTACGTTTTCTATTGGCCATTTGTAATTCAGCTGGCATCAGAGACCAATTAAAATCAGCTTTTGCCTTCATTTTATTGGATTCCGAAGTGTTCTGAAGATGTAGTTCAAAAATTAAGATTGCAAAAAAAAAAAAACAAAACACTAAAAGGCTTTCCAATAAGAGTAGGAAGTTGAAATAGTACAGTGGGTCGATTATGGACCCAACTTAAACATTTACGCTATTTTTTGCATCCGACAACTCAGCTGGAGTTCGGTTGCTATCCCTAATAGAAGTGTAAATCAGGCTTTGTGGGAAGTTAACCAAATTAAATTATTATGGTTGAGAATAAAAATAAGATTTTGAAATATATATGAAAAAAGGGACTTATCCTAGTTACAAATCAATTGTAAAAAGGTCGAATAAAATCATAAGAATCAATTGGTATTAAATAGTTTTGATTAATTTAATTCAACTCTGCAATCCCATAATTATTTTGAGAACGCAGGACATTCGTAGAGGTCATTATCCCTGGGTCAAATAAAATATATAATGGTTCATAATTAAACGGTCAGCCGTAACTTGAGTCTTGTATTAGCTTATTCACTTGCCATATTTGAAAAATTTGTAACTGTTCTGCCCCTATTTCAATTCATGGTATGATCTAAAATATGTTAAAAGTGTTACTTCGCTCTGGAACTAGAAATCGTTGGAAACGTTTTGATACTCTTAACAGAAATTTAATGAAAACAACTTGAACAATAATTCAACTTTGATCTGCCCACTTTGGAAAGTCTTTTTAATTTATATAACCTACCGCAGTCTTTTGTCCATAACTGAGAATGGATTTATTCATTTTTGTCTTCTCCAAAGTCTGTAGAAAATAGGGGGAATCACGCATATAATTAAGAAAGTCTTCTTTCCACAATATCTGATAGCTTTGGACTGCTGTTGTCTGATGAATAAAACAAATACGTTATTGCAGGGACTATTAGTTTTACCTACCACTAGCTTGCCTCTAGTGTAACTGGTTTTGACATCAAAGGCGGATATGTTGGAGGTGGTGCCGTTTGCACTTGGGGCATATCTTTGCCCGAACATCCCAAAGTTTGTAGTTGCTCCTGTGTTAACGATCCAGTTTTACCCCTGCCTCTTCCTGCCATTATGTTGCTTATAACTCTTATACATAAATTATCACGTATATATATAAAAATATTTATTTTTTAATTCAAACTTATAAATTCATGCCGTTGTTTCTTTTCTTTATTTCTCCTCGTTCTATTTTGCACGCTTGTTTTTGTTTTTATTATAAAATTTGGCATTCTTGCAAGACCATTCATGTGTTGATGTTTTCATTGGTGTTGCCATAGTCTCATGTAAAAAAAAAGTAAATATTAGATTTCGATGCAATGTACAGGCCGATTAAAACAGAATCCGTCAACGTTGTACTTTAATATTTTCAATTGCAAGCAAAGCGCACGTGAAATCATATACTTCAACTCCGCTGTCAGTTAGTACAGATAAAGTATTCTATATGACTCGTCTCTAAATAAATGCTTTTTGATAAAATAGAAATGCCCACATTATCAACACTGTAAATAAATGTTCCACATAAAACTACCTGTTGATGTCTTCCAATAGTGATGCCATTGCTTTCGCCATGATTTATGAGAATGTATGGTAGCTCAGTGTAATCAGCTGATATTTTGACAGCAAAATAATTTTTTTTTCTGCTTTAATGATTTATCATAGATTTTCTTTGGAGGCGTTGATAAAAATTATTAATTTATTGCCAGTTACATTTTAATTGAATTATCATAAAATAACTCATTAAATAAAACATAGTTCGGCGCTATGTTGTCGATTGGCTCGTTAGCCAATATTAAGCATGTCCTCCAGAAGGAACTTTTTAATGGGTGCGGCGAACGTCTACTTTCTGTTGTGACCGTAATTAAAACATTTAAAAAGAAACGAGCCTGTTATTTATGCGTTGTCACAACAACACCACCGCCCGGACCAAAAGTCACTGTGTGCCTAGTGAAGCAGACTGAACAAAAAGATGGTGAATATAAGAAGAAACGCATTTGGCAATTGGACGAAATCAAATGGCTGGATGGACGTAGCGAACAATTTGATGTACATGAATTTGATATACAAGTGGAGAAACTCTATAAATGGTACGCCCTTAACTTGCATGAGCGACAAAATTTTTTAGCCGTTTTGTACAAGCAAATCCATAAGTATGCTCGAGATCCTAAAGCGGAATTTCGAAATGTACCATCGGCTTGGCTATTGGATAAGTCGCCAGAAAAATTAATGGGCATGGATGGCGCTGGTCGTGGTAGTGTACGTGGCTCTTCTGCTATACGGGATGGAAGTGGTCGTGATGGTTTCCGTAAAAATGGTGGCGAAACTGAGGATGAAGAAGAGTCCGAATTTACAGAATTTACCGCCTTGACAGATAAGGAAGCCAATGAATTATCGAAACTCTTCAATGAGTGTGACTATGCCGTCAAGGATGCCGAGTTGTTAATTGAAAAACTATCGAAGGAATTACAGGATTTAGATGGTGTAAGTATTCATACATCCTGCATAATATTAATTGATCTTTTTAGAGCGTAATGACAATTTCGTTAGGAATAATATTTTTTGATCTTTTTGATCCTAAGTTCCATTTTGTTTAAGATTATCTAGGCCTTAGTCTAATTTCTATAATACATGGATAACTTAAAGGGCCATCCAGTTGGTCAAGTGCATTTTTAATGAAGAGTACAATTAGATTCTCAAAATTATTATTCATTCTTAAATCATTATTTTATTATTTTTTTTTTAAGGCAAATATGCAATCAGTTCTGGCATCTGAAAAGCAAGTGATGATGCTTATGGAACACATCGATAAAGCAATTAGTGAAGCTGATAAATTTGAAGGACGTTTGGATTCATATGAGGAAATTTTAGGGCATGTTAAAGAGACAATGGAGAAAATTGGTGGTAAAAATGCCATGATTAAAATTGCCAATAACAACAATATTAAACTTAAAGAAGAATTAAGTCAAATAATAGTAAGTAAAATAATAAAATATTAAACCGAAATAAATAATAAAAGCTTAACATTTTTTCCATATACCAGACTCAACTAGATTTTCCAGCATCATACCAGAAAACACCAGATTTAAATACACCCGAAGGCCGCAAGAAAGCCATAGCAGCAGCACAATGTCTGCAACAGGCCTTAAATAGTGACATTGATCCCTCTTTGCAACGTTTAACGGCTGTTCGGGATCAGATGAAACGCTTTGAAAACTGGAAAAAGAATTTCTTGGCACCCGTTATTAAACATCTCAACTGTCTTTTTATACACTTGTCCAATGAAATTGGAGGTATGCCAATATCGAGCACAGAATTAGTTTTACCTAATCACTCATCTGTACACCAGGAATTAACACCATTTACCGAACTAATGCATTGGATAAAAGCCATGGACCGTACCAAGTACGAAGATCTAACGGCGGTCTATACAAAGTCTTTGAGTAAAATTTATGAACGTGATATAAGAAATTTTTTCACTATAGTAAGCAAATAATTTTATTTTTCTATAATTTACTAAAGTTTTTCTTTATTTTCTTAAGGCTAAATTGCTAATTTCTGAAAAACTGCGAAATTCTCGAGAAGACTTGGATATTTCGAGTTCCTCTACTTCCAAGAAGACTGCTGTCTCTTCTGTACCGCATGGCACATTGGGTGTTAATAGAGAACAATGGGGACCCGGTGTAGATGCAGCGGATCGTGAACGTTTCGATGCTGTTTTAGAGAAAGTTCTTGCTGAATTGGAACCAATCGCTTTACAAGAACAACGGTTTTGTATTAATTTCTTTCAAATGGATGTTATAAGTCCAACAGCTAAGACAGCAAACTTAGACGTTATGGAGAAAAGTGTTGATATGTCACAATCTCTGTTATTGTCACCCTCCTCGACTACGGGCGCTGGCGATGGTATGTTCTTTTTACAATATCAATAATATTATTTGCATTGTTTCATCGTTTCCTTTTTTTGTTTTTTGTATATCCACAGCCCAATTTCCACAAAAGAAAATTGATCGACAAATTAATGAAGAAGTTAGGAAATTAATGAATGCTCTCTTTGGTTGCCTAGAGCAGGAACTTATAAACTTTATACAAAGTTTTGAAAGATTTGATTGTTTGTAAGTGGATGATTCATTTCAAAATAAGCTATTAGCCGACTATTTAATATAATTTAAATGAATTCGAATGTAGAGTTCCTTAAAATCCTTTCGATACGTTACTCGTTCATTAGTGTAAAACATTTCAAACATTTCTTAAATTATTATAATTTCTTTTTAACTTGTAATTGTATTTGCAGCTATTCACTGTACGTACTGGAACGTTTAAATCAACATGTTATGTCCGCTGAGGATACACATTCCTTCTTAAGTATGACTTTTGCTTCGGTGTTGGTACATGTAAAACGTAATTTTGATCGTTTTATGCAACAACAATTACAATCGATACGCGATGCAAAATTACCGAAACGTTCAAAATGCGGTATACTGCCGTATGTAGAAAATTTCGAATATTTCGCCCAAACCACAGAAGACTTCTTTAGGAAGTCGACACGACGTACAGATCGAGAAAAGTACATACAACTGATAAATGCCATTTTTGAGGGTATCAACAGTCATGCTAAGGATCATCCAAAAACACCCTTACAAGTAGTACGTATGGAAAATTATCATCATATGTACTCACTTTTGGCCGGTCTTAAAGTTCCCAGCTTAGATGAACTGAAGAAAGAAGCTAAAGCCCGTTATAATGAAGCCTTAACCAATTATGTAATACAATATTTTGGTCGGCCATTGGAAAAATTGAATGTAAGTTGATATTCTTTTATTATGATTCGATTTGATTTGATTTCCTTTTACATTACCTTCCAATATTTAGTTGTTCTTCGAAGGTGTCCAGCAAAAGATAGCACAAGGTGTAAAGGAAACTGAAATCAGTTATCAAATGGCATTCTCGAAACAAGAACTGCGTAAGGTAATCAGCCAATATCCGGCCAGAGAGGTGAAAAAAGGTTTAGAAAATCTTTATAAGAAAGTAGAAAAACATTTGTGTGAAGAAGAGAATCTTCTTCAGGTGGTCTGGCGTGCTATGCTTAAAGAATTCATTGCACAGTATGAATTCCTTGAGGAGCGCATACAAAAATGCTATGCCGGTTCAATGATTAGTTTAGAATTTAACATACAAGACATTTTAAGTTTCTTTTCAGATATAGCACGTTCTCATTAAATTTTATTATTATGTAAGAAATATAAACTCTTATTTATTTATTAGTATTCAATAACAGAAATATAAATTAATTCTATTTATTTTTGATTTTCAATCATCTTCCTGCTGTGGTCGTAACATCATTTGAACGAATTTCACCTTGGGCATATTTAGATTTGGAATATTTGCCAAATAAATACAAACCAATTCAAATTGCTGTAATTTATAGAAAAAATTAAAAGAGGCTAGAAATATTGTAATAAAATATGCTACCAACCTATCGTGGCAGTTGTGATACCACCAACCTCCCTTGTATGCAAGCGCACAATTATTAGCTTTACCATAATCCTTTGTGGAAAACGCTTCGTTATTGTGGGCTTGCAAAGAGTTACCGGCATTTCCAGAATAACCGTCAATAGCTAAAGTAAAATCGGTGTCTTCTGGACCAACGATGAATTTTGAATATCTTGCATACTTTCTTGTACCCTCAAAGTCTTCCATTATTATGTAGAGTTCCTGTGGTGGTCCGTTTGATGTGAGAGCATGTAATTTTTCTAAACCTATAAAAAATTCCCCATGTAGATCACCAAAGCCTTTAACATAATCAGTCCAATTTCGAAAGAAATTTTCCGAGCCATCTTGACGTCTTTGTATTACCGTCCAACCACTATTTAATGTTTCAAAATCACATGCTGCTTTAAATGGTTCGTTGCTAAAACTTTTCACCATAATGCTGAATATATCGTTACGACATTCTTTTATAGCGTAACAGCTTTCAGGATATTCATCTTTTGAACTGTTAATAAATTATTTACTGTATTCTTGTATGTCATTATTTCAATTATTAAGGATTTATTTACCATTTATCATACAAATCGTATTTGGGTGTCTTTAATGTTTGAATTTCTGTAAATAAAATATTAAATATACATACATACGTACATACATATATTATATGTAAACAATTTATTCAATAATCACTACACTTTCTATTAAGAGTACTAGGTGTAATAAGAAGAAATCCTTTATTTTCTTTTTTTTTTAATGTTATTAAAGACTTTATGAAGCATAAGCCTATTCAGATTAATTATGCAATATTTTGTATTTCAGCGTATTACTAAACAGAGGCAACATAGCTTGAAACAAGTGGTAGAGAAAGGAAAACCTTTTTAGGCAATTCTGCATGATATACAAAAAAAATTGTGATTATCGAAGACTATATTTGATATTGCGAAATTGATGTCATTCTGGTAAAATATACATTGGTAAACTTGATGCCAGTTGGTCACACCAATCGATGACAGGGCTTCCTCGGTTTGGTCCATCCAACGCTTACAAGGTCGTCCTCTTTGCCGACTTCCACAGGCCCCCGCATCAAATACTCTTCTCGACGGAGCATTCTCCTCCATACGAACGACATGGTCGAGCCAGTTCAGCCGCTGGATATTAATACGCTGTATAACGTCTATGTCGTTAAGAAGCTCATACTGTTCACTGTTGGATTGGATGCGAAAATCATCGCCAACTCGCATTGAACCGAAGATCTTACGTAGAACTTTTCTCACGAATACTCTCAAAGCTGTCTGCATCAGTTCTTAATAGGGTCCATGCCCCTGCGCCTTAAAGAAACAGGGGTAGTATGAGCGTCTTGTAGAGTATTAGTTTTGTCGTACGAGGGAGGTCTCTGTTACTCAATTGCCAAATGAAATCATAGTAGAATCTGTTGGCAAGAATGATTCTGCGATTAATCTCCATACTGACATCATTTTTGGCGGAGCCAAAATAAATAAAATCCTTGACTGTATCAAAATTAAAGTTATCGGCCGTAATCTGAGAATCAATACGCCCCACGTCTCTACTTGTCGATAACAGTACATACTTGTCCTGATTGTTCAACTAAAAAAAGTTGTAGGTTAACATTTGCCTGCTGAGGGGGTGCGTAATAAAAAATAATGAATTTTGCTGAATAGTTTTCCCTAAAAGTTATGTTCACCAGACGAAACTCATTTCTAATAAAAAAGGTTCTTAAAAGATCAAAATTGCAACATTCTGACTGTACAATGTAGAAAAATCTCCATCAGGTGATGTATTGAAAATTGGTCTAGTAGTCGGTCAATTTTTTTTTTTTAATTCTCGGAAATGGACAATTTAGCAGCGTTTGTAAGATAGAAATTCGGCTACGTATAGATTGATATTTCCTTTGTATTCGTTCATATTTAAGTTAACGTTGCCTAGAATACACTGTGTATACAATCATAATGCAAATATTATTGTGTTAGAGTGATTGAAGCTTTCTACTGTAAAAATAATGAAAGGTGCACATTAGTAGGGCCTTAGCTACGGATCGGACCTAGCAAAGGCTTGACAAGTTCGGTCGCCTGGACTTTAATAGGAGAAGAATGAGGGTGGGTTTATGGTATATTACCTTTTCGGCGCTGTTCGTCGTGGGTGTTCTATGTCGTTGTTGGTCCGTATAACTCGACGTTTGTGTGCGCATTCTACACTAGTAGGTTGCCGAGCTGGATGGTCCGCATTGTCCGCGTACATCGTTGGTAGTAGTGTCCACTATTGTGTTTGTTTGTATATGTTTTTTCCTATGGATCACCAGTACCGAACTGGTTGGTGTTCAACTGGTAGCAGACTGGACTGTGAAGTCTAACCGGAGGCTTAATTCTGGTATCACGGGTGCCGGAAGCCCCAGATATGCGTCTCCATGTGGGAGCAACGTGGTGACTGTGGTTTAAACACAAATCGGGGTAAGAGCGCAAGCTCGGTGTGGCGTTGCACTCTCACATACATACATAATTGGCCATTACAACCCTTCAGTCAGGATTGCGACCTAGCTTCTCACACTACTTATGTTAATTTTATACATGAGTGGCGGGACCTATAGTTTAAAGTCGACTCCGAACGACAGATTTTTGAGAAGCTTTTCATGGCAACTTTTGCTCTCAGAGTCTTTGCCAGAAATCTGCTGAGAGGAAGTCGCTGAAGAAATATTTTACGTTTTGATGTCTGACCTGGGATTCGAATCCGGGCCTTTCGTCTAATAAGCCAAAACACTACCCAATAGACCACGGCAACTTCACTCTCAAAAAGAGGAGTTCAGATAGTCTCCGGCCCCTAATCAAGATGGAAGTCATGTAGCCACCGCATGACTTTGAATTGGTACCCACGTGTGGTGATGCGGTCAATGATGCTGGTGCTAATGCGTATCATGTGGTTGCATTACTGAGCGTGGTTTCCATCCATGCTTTGAGCACCGTGGGGTATGCCGTTATGACGAAACTCACACTGAAGCCTGGACTGTAATGTAAAAATAATGAATTTCAATAAAACTGAAATTCTATTCTGATTTAATTAAAATTCAATATTACAGTAGCAGTAGATTTCTGATCGATGCAGCTCTCAGGACCTTCAAAATTTTGATCTTATGGCTTAAAAAAAGATATATAAGTCGAGTTCTTTTTTTTTTTTTGCCATTGTAACCCTTCAGAGTTCAGTCAGGATTAGGGCCTAGCTGCTCACATCACTCATGTTGTGTAGATTAATTTTATACGTGAGCGGCGGGACTTACAGTTTAACATCGACTTCGAATGACAAATTTTTTGAGAAACTTTTTCATGGCTGATTTTATTTACTCTCAGCCAGAAATCTGCTGAGAGGAAATCGCTGAAGAAATATTTTTTTCATCTTTCGTTTTGATGCCTGACCAGGGATACGAATCCGATCTTTATGTCTATTAAGCCAACATACTGCCTGCTAGACTACGGCGACTTCAATTTATTTTTTCTTTTTATTCAATAGGAATATTTACAAACTACAACCACTATAAAACGTGAACTTGCGCGAATTTCAAAAAAAGCTGGCACCCCTATTTAATTAAATCAACTGAAGATTAAAATATGTTAATTTGGCATTTTTATTACAAACAAACCCGAACAAAAAATTCAAAAGCCAAAAAAGGACATGGATGATCGTCCTTGGACAAATTGTATATACTGTTGGACGCGCCTAGTGGGTAGTGTGTTGGCTTATTAGACAAAAGGCCTGGGTTCGTATCCCAGGTCAGACATCAAAACGAAAAAATATTTCTTCGGTGACTTCCTCTCAGCAGATTTCTGGCAAAGACTCTGAGAGTAAAAATTGCCATGAAAAGCTTCTCAAAAAATCTGTCGTCCGGAGTCGACTTTAAACTGTAGGTCCCGCCACTTATGTTATGTATGTATGTATGTTGGACGCGCCTTAAAAAAACCTTTCTTATGATGTAGATATTTTATATGTTGATAAAGAAACAGATCCAGAAATTAACAAAATATTCTAAAATAGACCCTTTTTCAAAATGGTCCAACCCACGAGAGGTCGAATCTGGAGCCGAAATATTTTAAATGTCGTTTTAAAAAAGTCCAAGGTTCATTTTTAGGAGGGTACATCGAGCACTTTTTTTGGTGGGCCGTTCTAATGTGTATATGATAAGGGAATCATTTGTACTACATGGGCAAATAGGTTATCGGATGTAATAATTTTTTTTCTTTTAATTTTTTTTTTAATTTTACCTGTTTGCACATACGATTTGAATTGTTCCTGCATTAAATTGATGCGATTGGTTACAATTAAATCAATGGCTTTTTCAATTTTTCTGAAATTGAAATTAGAAAAGAAAATTAAATTTAAAAAGAAATATTTCTAACGTATTATGTGTAGTACCTTAGAAAATTACTTTCAAAATCTGTATTAAAACTTAAATTATTCTCATTGTCTAATAATGCCAGTCCACCAGCACCAGATCCATCCTAAATAAAAAGTGTATATTTTCTTTTGAAATCAATACGTATATTTATTTATTTTATTTTTTTTTTTATATTTTATGTATTTTTACCACTTGATCATCACTTGATGCAAAATTTAAATTTATAAAACTAACGAATATATTATTAAATAATAATATTTTTATTATTAAATTGTTAACTGCACTCATTTTCGAAATGTATTGAACTGATGAAATTATTGAAAGGAGTCGTTGTTTTTATATGAAAATTGCTTCATTTTATTATATATATATACATACATCTAATCCTCCTACAACGCTTGAAATAGGTGCTCCAAAAATGCAGCGTTGTAAGAAATCGTGTTGTAGGAGATATAGACTCCATACAAAAATTAGAATTTGGCTCCAAATTAAAAAATGTTTCTATAAAATATTGGAATTTGCATAGTAATTTGTGTTTAATATATTTTTGTGTATTTATTTGTTGATATATTACATACATAATTGGTCATTACAACCCTTCAGTCAGGATTATTGACCTAGTTTCTCACACTACTTATGTTGTGTGTGTTAATTTTATACATAAGTGGCGGGACCTACATTTTAAAGTCGACTCCGAACTATAGATTTAAGTAGCGACGATTCGAAGTCAATAACATTATACATAATTGGTCATTACAACCCTTCAGTCAGAATTATTGACCTAGCATCTCACACTACTTATGTTGTGGGTGTTAATTTTATACATAAGTGGCGGAACCTACAGTTTAAAGTCGACTCCGAACGATAGATTTAAGTAGAGACGATACGAAGTCAATAACATCATACATAATTGGTCATTAGAACCCTTCAGTCAGAATTATTGACCTAGGTTCTCACACTACTTATGTTGTGTGTGTTAATTTTATACATAAGTGGCGGAACCTACAGTTTAAAGTCGACTCCGAACGATAGATTTAAGTAGAGACGATTCGAAGTCAATAACATCATACATAATTGGTCATTAGAACCCTTCAGTCAGAATTATTGACCTAGGTTCTCACACTACTTATGTTGTGTGTGTTAATTTTATACATAAGTGGCGGGATCTACAGTTTAAAGTCGACTCCGAATGACAGATTTTTTTTGAGAAGCCTTTCATGGCAATCTTATTTACTCTTAGAGTTTTTGCCAGATATTTGCTGTGAAGAAATCGCCGAAGAAATACTTTTTGTATTTTATTTTGATGTCTGGCCTGGGACTCGAACCCTGGCTTTACCTACCTACTACACCACGACGACTTATTATGTAACTTAATAACACTTCATTTATTCAAACAAAATAAAATTTCAATTCTACTTAAAATATTCAATTTGAACGAGTTTATAAATTAAAGCCAAAATAGAAGGATAACTTTCTACTCTACATCAAATGAAAGTAGCATAAATCGTTGTGTGATGTTAGAACCGCGGGGAAACCCATTTTTTTAAAATTTATCGTTATTTTGACAGCTCTTAAGCCGGAGGTCCACACCACGCGTTCTACGCGTTCTCGCATTCTACGCGGCTGTCAAAAAAGTAGAATTAATGTATTTATATGGTGCAACTTACACGCACAAAAGCGTAGGATGCCATGACGCATAGAACGCGTAAAGTAAATCTACTTTCTACTTTTGTAAGCATCACATGCGGTGCGTGTACAAAACAGCTGACTTTGACAAGTTGTTTTGTTTTAATTTATTTAAATTTTTCAAAGAACAATGGAGGAAAAATTAATCGAAGCTGTGAAAAAACATGAAGTCCTATATAAAAAAAGCTCGCTTGTTTATAGGAATTAATTTAAAAGAGCAGCTGCTTGGAAGTCCATTGCCGAGGAGGTATTGAGGACGGTATTTTGTATTGCTTTTTTTTAGAGAACGTTTGCCAATATCGTTGGAAAACTTTAAGGGACCGATCCTTAAAAAAATGCGCGGAGAGAAAACATGCCTGTGGTAGTGCTACAGAATTCCATGAAAACTAGTGGGCATATCAGCAAAATCGTCATTTGTTCATTTGGAGCTTGTTGTACACACTTGTGGCACAAAATATTATATTCACAAACTCAATTAATTCTATAAATTCTTTAAAAATTTCAATTTTATTTGCCATTTTTGTACGAAATGTTTAAATCAAGTATTTTCAATAAAATGTTTTTATTTTGTTAACAGCTGATCAAAACAAACATTGGCGCGTAAAAAGCGTTACATGTAACTTGAAGCGAAGAACGTATGAAACGCACGCAACGCTTTGACGCGAAAACGCATGGTGTGGACCTCCAGCTTTAAGATGTTGGACAAGAGACTACACAATTACGTTTTTGATTGTCACTTTGTAAACACATGTTCGAGTGTAGGATGACAATGCTACAAAGAAAGTTATCAAAATATGAACAAAATGCAAAGAATTTTATTTGGGCAAGAAAACCTTTTCCAAATTAAAATAGTAAATATTTGAAAACAATTTCGTACATAAAAATTTTCGTAAAATTCGCTTCTGTAAGAGTAGCGTTATAAGGAAATGTTCGCATTTTGGGAACAGCGTTATAGAAACCCGCGTTGTAAGAGGGTTAAGTGTATAAACATACATAGGTACGTAATTTCATTACATTTTTTTTATTACATTTTGTTATCAATAAATTCTTCTGTTGAAAAGATTAGAAAGAAATACCATTAAATGTGAGGAATACCGCCCGATTAATACCCTAAGAAGATGTGAGCAGGTTATTGAGAAGATAGTTAAGAACCAAATGGAAGAAGATTTTAAGAAACATAACCAACTATCGTAATATCAGTCAGGTATTCATGTAATAAATAGATTTGAATAGAATTTTATAGGGAATGATCAAAAGATCTTTCGAAACAATAAATAAAGGAATATTTTAATTCAGAAACTTTCATGTTATGACATTATGAATAAAGAATTATAGTGGTTTAGTTTATACCTTACGAGCCGTAGACAAATAACACAGGTAAATGATGTTGATTCGAGTATGAGGGAAAATGATTTTGGCGTCCCACACGATATTAAGAGCTTCATTGTTTATAATAAACAGATATAAATGATATTAATCATCTTTTTTTTACAGAATATCCTTAAAAAAAGGACATGGATAATCGTCCTTGCACAAATTGTATATACAGTTCTTATGATGCTCATCGTCGAAGGCTAGTAACTAGTGTGTTGGCTTATTAGACGTAATGCTAGACATCAAAGCAAATTACAAACAGTATTTCTTCGGCGATTTCCTTTTAGCAGACTTCTGGCAAAAACTATGAGAGTAAAAAAAACCTGCCATGAAAAGTTTCTCAAAAAAAAAAATTTGTCGTTCGGAGTCGACTTTAAACTGTAAGTCCCGCCACTTATGTATAAAATTAACACACACAACATAAGTAGTGTGAGAAGCTAGGTCGTAATCCTGACTGAAGGGTTGTAATGGCTTTCGATAATAGTACTGCTTTCCATCTGATTGGAAACACGTTATCTAGTCGGATGAGTCCAAATGTAACCACTTTCAGTAAGATGGAAAGCAGTACTGCTAGCTCAGATCCAGGGAACGTGTTCAAAGATACCATGTGAAGCAAACTGTTAAACATGGCAGCGAAAATATATTTGGTTGTGCATGCTTAACATGGGAACATGTTGGCCCTCTATATTTGGTAGATGGTATCATGCTAAAAAAGACTATCTAAAGATTCTGCAAACCCATCTTCCGAATTTTATGGACAAATGTACTTATCCCAAATAAGAAATTATTTTCGAACAGGATGGTGATCCGAAGCACACAGCAAAAATTGTAAAGCTATGGAGTGGGAAACAAAATTTTCAATTGATGGAATGGTCGACACAAAGTCTCGACCTCAATCCGATTGAAAATTTTTGGCCATTCGTGAAAATCCGGCTCTGACAGTACGAAACATCCCCAACAAACATGGTCAAACTTTGGGATCATATAAATGCGAAATGGAATCGAATTCCAAAACATGCTATTGATCATTTGGTAGAAAGCATCTCAAACCGCGTAAATAAAGCTATTTCTAATAAGGGTATATGGACAAAATATTGAAATTGGATAAGTTTCTTGAATTTTCTTGAAACGTGCAAAATTGAGTTTATGTGGGTTATTTTCGTTTTTTCATTCAAACTCATTGAATTCATTTCATTACTTATTTTTACTGCTATTTGTTAAGAATAAAATAAAGAATTAAAATTAATTTTTTTTTATGTATTTGCATGTATGGTTTTTTTTTGTGGATGACGAAACTCAGTATTGTGAACATGCACTCACTTCTGCTCGTCACTGTATATGCGGAAAAATAGGGATAATGATAGGTTCCTTTAAGCGGCTGAGAAATAAGGTCTCATTGTTAACATCAATTAATATATATATATATACATATATAGTCCCATTTTGAATATGGATCAACAATATTATGTACATGTTGTACTGAGCAACAATTAACAAGACTGTAGGAATTATAGAATAAGACGATGAGTTCTATACTACAACTAAACAGATTTACACCAAATTTTCTTCCTTATCACACTTGTGTCTTAAGTCTTTTATTTTGGAAAAGTCCCTACAAGAAAAAAAAAAAACAGTCTCTAAAATAAAATGGAAGCTCAATCGCATTTATTGATGTTTTTAGTCCTAAATATGTATGAAAAAAAATCGAGGGGATTTGGGGGATGGGGATTTTCAAAGTTGAAATGGACTAAATTATAATATGAAACGGTTTATAATTTTGTACGTAATAATATAGAAGATTTTCAACTTTCAATTATAAATATTACACAAATCTACCTATGTAGCGTAGAGTACATACACGTGTTCTAAACTAAAATTTTTTTTCTTATCAGTTCCCCTTGCATTACGATTACAATTTTACAATAATTTACAATTTACATAAAGAATATATACTTTGCATAAAAACAAACGCAAATATAGCTTTTTGATTTTTAAAAAGGGATATTCCCTAATAAGATGAATATGGTTTTCGAAAATCAGAGTCGACAATTGATGTCGATCAATCGGTCCATCACAAATTTGATGCCAAAAAATCTTGTACGCTTGACATTGAAAATAAATCCGCGGAAGGACCATTCATTGTGTGGTACACGACGATAGAGCGATAAGCAGTACAAACAGCACACCACAGGAAGATATACAAACGAGATCATTAAGTTGCGTAAAATTATGGGTGGTATGAGATTTTTTGAATAAAACATATGCTTATGAATATAAAATGATTGCATTTGTTTTATTTTTAAAAATATTGTTACGAAAATGGTAATGATGTTACTTCGTGTAACATTAAAATGATAAATAAAAGCAACAAAAACAAAAACTATGAACTTGTTCATATGATTAACATTAAATAAATAAAAATATAGTAACATCAGTATCAACAAAAAAAAAAAAAGGAATGAACTAGTAAACAAACAGGCAACAACAATACTGCAAGGACAAATGTATACACAATACACAAATAACAATAACGTAAACAATATATTTACATTTATAGAGATTTCGCGAAAGCGAAGACATTCTCCTTCAAGAGCATTCATCAGACTGTTTACCCAGCAATATAAATGGCAAGCGGTCAGAAAGAATTTAGTCAGCCAGTCTTGTGTGAAAACGCGTTGCGTGTGAAGAGAATAATCGTGGTTTGAAGATTTCCGTTATAAGGATCTTTTGAATAATTGTTAGTGTTTACGTAAAAGAGTAAAAAGAAAAATAACCAATAAAGCAATTGTGCAATTGGTTTTTGTGAACAGTGGCACGCAGAATTCTGTGAACAAAAAAGGATTTAGTTAGAACTAAACACTAATTTATATTTATTTTTATTTACAATTTACGAACTCATATTTCAAACGTTTTTAAAAGGTTGATTTGTTTGAAAGATAATTTCATCGTTCAATCCTGGAAACAAGAAATTGCCACACGAAGTTAAATTTGGAGAGTAGGAAACAGATGAGAGAACAATCCTAGGGAAATTCAAGCAATTTTTAGACGCATATCATATTATACCGTTTCTCCTCAAATCTCGTAGCAGGCGACTATTAAGGGATATCAAATATAGTTTATCATTAGCTTGAACTTGAATACTTTCGATTTACTGATAAGAATTTGTCTGCCTCTAGCCTCTCCTACACGATCTAGCATTTTAATTCATCTGTACAAATGCTTAACTTTATGCCTACAAGGAATTACAAAATGATTTTCTTTACTTTATTAAGCATTTATTTTTAATAAAGACTTCACTTTTAATGTATTTTAAAATTAATTTCAATTAAAAAAAACAATTTAATTTTGTTTTTCACGTATCATCATTTGGACAAATTTAAGAGAATAATCATGACCACGAAAACTATTCCATATTATACCTTTACCTCTTTCGGATTTAGGTAAACGTCCTCCTAAATACATGCCATTTAAATTACTATAAAAAAAAAAATATCAAAATAATTTTAATAACTCAAAACAATGTTAAATTTTTAATACTCTTCGAACCTTTCATAACATGATTTGTGCCACCAAGCACCATACATTTCAGCACAGTGGTTTTTCTTTGATTCATCGTTGTCACGATCTTTAGTTGAAAACTTACTGCCATTGTGCTGAATAAAACTATCGCCTGCATTGCCAGTAAATCTACCAATTGTTAGATTGTAGCCAGTTTGTTCAGGGCCAACTTTAAAGAGGCCATACTTGGCATATTTTCTATTACCTTCGAAATCCTCTAATATTATGTATAATTCTTGTAATGCGCCCTTTGTCGTAAGGACATGGAGTTTTTCTAAGCCGATAAAAAATTCTCCAGTCAGATTGCCAAAGCCTTTAACATATTCATTCCAATTTCTATAAAAATCTTCACTACCATCTTGACGTCTTTGTATGATAGTCCAACCACCATCTAAAATTTTTAGATCACATATGACAGGGAACGTATCATTACTAAACTCTGGTACCATTACACGGTATACATTGTTGTTACAATCGTTAACTTCCTTACAATCCCTCGGAAAACGACCATTGCTGTTGGGATATCAGAAAAATATTTCAAAATTTAATTTTATTTTTTTGTAATATTAAAAGCATACCATTTAACTTCTTGAACGGTGTACCACGATTTGTTCTTAATTAATTCTGGAAAAAATAAAGAAGATTTATGTTTAGGTAGGTAATATGGAGTATCAAACATTAGGTAAAGATTACAAACGAACGTATTTAGTGAGTAAATTTATGTGTGTGACATTTTTCTGTTTCTAAATTACTTACAATTTTTGGCTGAAATAATAATCCCTATAAACACTCTTTCTGTGCGAATCTAATATTAGAGTATATCGACTTAAAATATGTACATATTTACATACATAATTGGTCATTAGAACCCATCAGCTAGGATTATTGACCTAGTTTCTCACACCACTTATGTTGTGTGTGTTAATTTTATACATGAGTAGCGGGACCTACAGTTTAAAGTCGACTCCGAACCACAGATTTTATGAGAAACATTTCATGGCTATTTTATTTACTCTCAGAGTTTTTGCCAGAAATCTGCTGAGAGGGAATCGCGGATGAAAACAGTTTTTGTATTTTGTTTTGATGTCTGGCCTGGGATTCGAACCCTGGCTTTTACGTATAATAAGCCAACACACTACCTATTAGATCACGGCAATTTCGACACATATTTACTGAGAGTAAAGCGAAAATGTGACACCCGATTAGTGTGTAATCGTATTTAAGATTGTCCAGGAAAGCAGGGTCTCTTAACGAGATAGCATCATTCGCAGATGTTGAAGGTAATAACAAAGCCACCACATTGGCACAGACTGGTACAACAGAAACTTTACTTGTTTGCAAAAGAAAGATGAAATAATGAACCCATTGGCATAGAGATTAGGAAAATCTGTTCAACTAGCACAATATTTGTGTTAACCTGGTCCAGGCCCTTTAGTACACAATAAGTTTGAAAATACATTACAACGACTTCTATAGGAGCTGTAATCATGAGGTAGCAAAGGCTACAGAATATCTTTTATGTCACTAATCGTCCTTTGGGAAGCTAAGACGAACAATATTAGGTTCACAATTTATTGACAGAACGTTTCTAGCCAAAGGTGATATGCAATAAATCCACAACTTTATTAAAGTATCAGAAGGGTTGAGAAATATCTGCCAAGTTTTAAGGATAAATATCGGATTACCTCATAAGATCCAAATATACTCTGCTTTTTAAGGCCAATCAATTCTAATGTGGCCCGAGCCTAGTAAGTAAATTTATTTGTTTTTTCCACATTGTCTTTAAATCTAAATTCATACATACATTAAGAGACCAGCAACGCGTAAATAGATTCGAGTCATACTTTTACGCTTTTATACTTCTTTTAATATGATACTCATACTATTGATATTCAAAGTTAGAAGTACTCGTCATACTCATACCTAACAATACGCATGATGTTATTGACTTCGAATCGTCTCTACTTAACATTTACACGAAGCACAAAATAAATATGATTCGAGTACGAGCACTACACTACTCACAAGAAAATTGTGTGTATGCTTTGCTTGTTGTCTTTGTCTATTCTTTCTTCTTTGATTGTACATGCAACAACAACAAAGGCTGTAAATTTTAATGAATGATTTAAGTCACACGAATCATTAATAAGTATTATAAGAAGTCGCCGTGGTCTAGTAGGTACTGTGCTGGCTTATTAGACGTTAAAGGCAGTGTTCGAGTCCCAGGCCAGACATCAAAATAAAATACAAAAAATTGTTCTTCTGCGATTTCCTCTCAGCAGATTTCTGGCAAAAACTCTGAGAGTAAAAATAAAATTGCCATGAAAAGTTTCTCAAAAATCTGTCGGTCAAAGTCGGATTTAAACTGTAGGTCCCGCTACTCATGTATAAAATTAACACACACAACATAAGTGTTGTGAGAAACTAGGTCAATAATCCTGACTGATGGGTTCTAATGACCAATTATGTATGATGTTATTGACTTCGAATCGTCTCTACTTAACATTTACACGAAGCACAAAATAAATATGATTCGAGTACGAGCACTACACTACTCACAAGAAAGTTGTGTATATGCTTTGCTTGCTGTCTTTGTATGTTCTTTCTTCTTTGATTGTACATGCAACAACAACTAAGACTAGAAATTTAGATGAATGATTTAAGTCACACGAATCGTTAATAAGTATTATAAGAGTATTTTTCAAAATTTATGAAATCAAATGAATCAAACATATTTCGAACGTTTTGCTCATACTCTTTGCAGCCTGTACTTATAAATCAATGTTGTAGGGAGTACGAATGAATCAGAGTAGTTGAATTTCAATTCTGTTGATTCACACATACTCAAAAGTGCATGAGTACTTCTGAGTAGAGGAAAAACGATTCCTTGCTGATCTCTGGTGTGAATACAATTGTAAATTATTTATTAAGTTGTACTTACTTATTTTACCATTTAGATTTTGATCAATACTTTGATTTTTCTCTTCAAATATTTGAACAAATGTCGAACGTATATGCTTGTTCAGTAAACCAATATTATCGTTTATAAGCGAATTCATTGACTTTTCCATCTCATCAATTGTAGCCGATAGTGAATTTAATTTCTCCTCAATGCTATTAAAACTTTTAAGATCACATTGACATTAAATTGATTTTAGTTTTTAATTAAATTAATTTTCTTTTAAACTTACAGTGAAATATTTAGTTCAAGTTGTACGGCCTTATTTAAGCCTCCGGGTTCTGGCAAATTGTTGCTTTCCTAAAAAACAATATTTTTTAATTTCTTTTTATTTAAAATCAAATTTTTTTTAAATTAACCACAAGAATAGTAGCCAGATTTTGTTGTTTTTCTGAAGCCATTACCAATGTAATGGTATTGTATAGGAAGATAGATGCCAGGATATAAAAGCTCTTTAAAATCATTATGAACTGATTTTGTGTTGTTCAAATGCTCATGCGATAGATTAAACTGAATTATTTATCCAATATTTGTATCGATTTATATCAATTTTTTTTTTTAATATTATAAACACAAACTGTAGTATTAATCTGCAGAACAAAAAAAAAATCAATTATAAATAAAAGTGTTTTCATGCAATACAAAATTGTATTTGTTAGTATTGAATAGAAAAACGATAGCGATAATTAAAACAAATGCCCTACCTTAGGGCAAAACTTAACTCAAAAACAATTTCTGTAAGATGCATCATGATTTTGTAATTAAAAACTGTATAGATGAGGGGATCCGAGTGGGTAGTGTGTTGGCTTATTAGACAAAAGGCCCGGGTTCGAATCCCAGGTCAGACATCAAAACGAAAAAATATTTCTTCGGCGACTTCCTCTCAGCAGATTTCTGGCAAAGACTCTAAGAGTAAAAATTGCCATGAAAAGCTTC
Organism: Sarcophaga peregrina; assembly: GCA_014635995.1. Lineage (NCBI taxonomy): Eukaryota > Metazoa > Arthropoda > Insecta > Diptera > Sarcophagidae > Sarcophaga > Sarcophaga peregrina. The sequence goes on along the minus strand of CM025792.1, from coordinate 86,842,092 downwards.
TCAAAAATCTGTCGTTCGGAGTCGACTTTAAACTGTAGGTCCCGCCACTCATGTATAAAATTAACGCACACAACATAAAGTGGTGTGAGAAGCTAGGTCGTAATCCTGACTGAATGGTTGTAATGGCTAATTATGTATGTATGTTAATTATCAATTTGTATGAAAGCGACAGACCGACCACCCTCTATTGTTAGCTTCCATCAAGGTCTAAATAGCCTAAACTATATAATGTCAAACGATTTTTAATTTCTACATAATAATATTGAGGTCACCGTGGTCTAGTAGGTAGTGTGCTGGCTTATTAGACGTAAAGCCTGGGACCCGATCCAGGCCAGACATCAAAATAAAAAATACAAAAAGTATTTTTTCGGCGATTTCTTCTCAGCAGATTTCTGGCTAAGACTCTGAGAGTAAAAATTGCCATGAAAAGCTTTTCAAAAATCTGTCGTACAAATAAGGAATTTGATTTAAAGATTAGGTTTGAAGGTCAAAATTCGTATCGATAGTTTTGTGTGGCTGTGGGGTAATAAGAATAGTAAAGTAGTTTTAAAATATTCTTTGATAACTTGTACAGCAATCTCTCGTTTGACATTGCAGTTGGTTCCAAAAAAGAACGACGTAAATCGATTTTATGCGCTCGCCGCGGTCTAGTAGATAGTGTGCTGGCTTATTAGACGTAAAAAAAAAATTTCGGCGATTTTTTTGTCAGCAGATTTCTGGCAAAAACTCTGAGAGTAAATAAAATTGTCATGAAAAGTTTCTCAAAAATCTGTCGTTCGGAGTCGACTTTAAACTGTAGGTCCCCGCCACTTATGTATAAAATTAACACACACAACATAAGTAATGTGAGAAACTAGTTCAATAATCCTGACTGAAGGGTTGTAATGCCGAATTATTATGTACACAAATAAATGCATCTGAGTATGAGTTCTTTGAAATTCGATTTACGTCGCCTTTTTTCGGAACATTATACGACGTAAATCGAGGGAATACTGTATTAGATTTTCAATTATAAATACTACACATAAGTACCTATGTATATAGTGTAAAGTAAATTTAGAATTGTGTATACCCATTTACATGTGTTTTAAAATATAATTTTTCTTCTTATCAGTTCCATGCATGACGGTTTTTTTTATATTTTTTATTAAAAAAAGAAACGTAAAGACAGCTTTTTGATTTTTAAAAAGGGATATCCCCAAATAGTACAATATGTACGTATGTATATATGTACACATGCATGTGATATCATAAAACCAGTATGGTTTTCGAAAATCAAGGTCAACGATTGATGCCATTGTAGCGTCCATCGGTATTTAATCCAAATAGTTAAAGTCCAACAAGAGCCGTAAGCCAGGTGTTTGTTAAGTTTCGGTGCAAAAGCACAATTGTAGAATAGAATAGCATTGTATGATGATGTGTTTGGTTTACAAATTGTGATATCATTTACCATTCATTACGTAGTTTACGATAATGTACTCGTAAGTAGCGATAGCACACCAAACAGCACATTAGGAAGATATGCAAATAAGGCCATTAAGGTGCTTATGTGTATAAAATCATAGAATATTAGTCAAGGCCTCTCTTTCACGAGTCAGTTCTTCATGTTTGGAAACAAACAATTGGTCAATTCATGTAAGCCGTTGTATCGTTGTATTGAGTGTATTGTTTTGGACGATTGTACAACAGCGTATGCTTGTTGTTGATAATTTTCATGTAAAAATCCGATGCACTTATACACAAATTTTTCATATGTTTTTAAAAAGTTGTGTTGGTTTCGTTCTATCATATTTTTTGAATGCCAAAGAAAAATACATTTGGAGTAGGAAATACACAATACAGCATAGCATTGCTGCGTTCACAAACCACCAAGTGTATTCAATACTAAGTCGTGTGAATTGCCCAAATTAATTCCGGAGAATTTGGCGGCGGTTGAAGGAGCAATCTTAGCCAAATTAATTGATTTTTGCAATGCTTTTTAGATTTCTTTTCAAATCAGACGGAAGCCTACTAATAATATAGTTTGTGCAAATTAAAACATGAGTGTCAGGAAGATCAGTGTTACTCTTTCCCTTTTGAGAAAGACAATTCGAAGAGTACATTTATTGATCAAGATTCATTAGCCATTGACTCATTTATCATAAAATTTCGTTGTTTGCTAGACAACACATCTGTGTTGACACCAAACGCCCAGATTTTTGCTTTTAAAGCATACTTTACATGGAAAGCTATATTTTAGTTCATTGATATTGCTTTTAATTTGATTTATTTTATCAGATTCTAAGTTTCTGAAGGCTAGGAAGAAAGTCAAGTTGTTTGTTGTATGGCTTTACATGACGTGACATTTTCCTTCCATCGGTGTAAATGCATTCCATTATTTAGATAAAGAAATAAAGAAAATAAAAAGACAATTTTCTTACAGTTTATAACGATTTTTTTACTTTTAATAAAAATTTAAATTTTAATGTATTTTGAATTTAATTTCAATTGAATAAAATTAATCTTCCTTTTCTCGTATCATCATTTGCACAAATTTAAGAGAATAATTAACGCCTCTAAAATTACCCCAAGATACACCTTTACCACTTTTGGATTTAGGTAAATGTCCTCCTAAGTACATGCCATTTAAATTACTACAAAAAAAAAGGAAAATAATTGTAAACCAAAACAATGGAAAATTTTAATACTATTTGAACCTCTTATGACACGACTTGTACCACCAACCACCTCTAAACATTTCAGCGCAGTTGCTGTTTGATTCATCGTTATCACGATCTTTAGTTGAAAACTTACAGCCATTATGGTCAATAAAACTATCGCCTGCATTGCCAGTATAGCTGCCAATTGTTAGATTGTATCCAGTTTCTTCAGAGCCAACTTTAAATAGGCCATACTTAGCATATTTTCTAGTACCTTCGAAGTCCTCTAATATTATATATAATTCTTGTGGGGCACCCTGTGTGGTAAGGGCATGGAGTTTTTCTAAGCCGATAAAAAAATCTCCATTCAGATTGCCAAAACCATTAACATATTCAGTCCAATTTCTATAAAAATCTTCACTACCATCTTGACGTCTTTGTATGATAGTCCAACCACCATCTAAAGTTTTTAGATCACATACGACAGGGAACGTATCATTACTAAACTCTGGTACCATTACACGGTATACATTGTTGTTACATTCGTTAATTTCTTTACAATCCCTCGGCAAACGACCATTGCTGTTGAGTAATCAGAATATGATTTTAATGGAATAAGAATACGATAAATTTATAAAAAGGAAAAGCATACCATTTAACTTCTTGAACGGTGTACTGTGATTTGTTCTCAATTAATTCTAAAAAAATAAAAAAAGAATTTTATTCTCATAGCTTTAAAAGTATGGTAGCAAATATGGAGTATTGAACATTAGACAATGCCAACAAATGAGCGTACTTAGTGAGTACAGTAATCCCTCGATTTACGTCGTTGGTTGGTAGCAGTATGTTTTTAACAAGGAACTTAAAAAAGTTACAGTAATGCTTCGATTTAAGTCACACTTGGTTCCAAAAAAAGGTGACATATATCGAATGACGACGAAAAGTGAAGAGGAAACAAAAAAATTTGACGACGTAAATCGAAGGATTACTGTAAATTTATTTTTTTTACAATTAGTTGCTAATAACTGGCGAAATAATGGCTATTAAATTACATCATTAAATGGTGTAAATACAATCGTAAATTATTTAGTAAATGATACTCACTTAATTTTTCCTTCAAAATTTCATCAATACTTTGAATTTTCTCTTCAAATATTCGATCAAATGTCGAACGAATATGCTTGTCGAGCAAGTCAATATTATCGTTTACCAGCGAACTCATTGACTTTTCCATCTCACCAATTGTAGCTGATAATGAATTTAATTTCTTCTCAATTCTATTTAATAATTTTTAATGTTACTTTATATTGATTTTAGTTTTTAATTAAATAAAATTTTCTTTTAAACTTACAATGAAATATTTAGTTCAAGTTGTCCATCCTTATTTAATTCCTGTAAGCCACTAGGTTCTGCCAAATTGTTGTTTTCCTAGAAAAAAATCTTTTTAAATTTCTTTTCTTCATAATATTTCTACAAATTAATGTACCACAAGGATAGTTTCCGGATTTTGTTGTATTTCTGTGCCTATTACCAGTGTAATGGAATTGTACAGGAATATATATGCCAGGATGTAAAAGCTCTTTAAAATCATTATTTATGAACTGATTTTGTGTTGTTCGAATAACGAAATGAAGAATTAAACTGAATTATTTATACAAGGTTTAAAGCGATTTATATTCATTTTTTTTATATATTTAAACACTAAAACTGATTATTAAAGAATTATCATGTAGAACGAAAAATAAATGGAAAATAAAAGTACAGTCAACCCTCCTATAACGCGGCTCTCTTATAGCGCGGTTTTCGTTCAACTTCATCCCATAAGTTCCTTCCGCACGGCCTATGAATGAATAGTAAACTAGATATTGTAAGAGGATTTAATATAGGTTACAGTACCGTGCAAAACAATAGCATTTGGATTTTCAATTAAAAAAAACAGTGAATGAAGATGAACCAAGTGAGAATAAATATTAAAAAATTACATTATTTTACAAGTCTTTCTTAATTTTGTTAGAAACCAGGCTTTTAGTTTCGTTTTTATTTCATTCTTTTTTTATCAATCCTTATATGAACTCTTAAATTCAATAAAAATAATTTATGATTTCTCTTGCCTTTTGTATTTCTTGGTCTCCATATTACATATATTTCCATAGAACGCGTTACGAATTAGCCTGGTTTGTACCTGAAATCCGAGTTTCTTATAGCGCGGTTTCCATATAATGTGGTACGCACTCACCGCGTTATGGGAGGGTTGAATGTATATGTGTTGATGAATAGATAGACACTAGTATTGAAATTATTCTTTTTAAGCGATTAATTAAAAGAAACACCCTACTATAGGTGTTAAGTGATAACGCTTTAAATGTCAATCTTCAACAATCTTCTTAAAGCAGAACAACTTTGAAAATGATGTACATTCGTAAATCATAATCCTATAATAAAAAATTGGTTAAAATACTGTATCGATGCGAAGACTGTGAAATTTTGTGTTGTTTTAATATATCTTTCTAAGCTTAGAAGGGCAGGAAATTCCTTAAATAAACTCTTGTTGCCCTTAATACTTTTGGGTTATTACGCTATTGAAATAAAATTCAAAAATTAATAATAGATCGATAGATAGATAGCGGTTTGGATCTGGTATCAAATATTTATTATAGAAGAGAAAGAAAGCGTTTAAATTTAGTTTCTAAAATTTCTCCTTTAGTGATGTACTAAGGAGTGCGCATGAAAAAAACTGGACTTACACTTTTCGTTATAGAAATAAAACGATGTGGCGGATTTTTTTCGTTTTAAATTTCAATGAAAGTAAATAATATTTGAATTGTTTTGTGTATAAAATTTTTTTCTGACCAAGGTCTCAGAGCATCCAACTTTTTGAGTCACTTTTCTTCCAGACATGTTAGGGTGTTTTAAAAAAATACGTATTATTTTATTTGCTTTTTTTTGGTCGGCAAATCCTTTTTTTCTTCCACTTCCATGCTTTCTCTCAATACTCAAAGACTCCTTATATTGTTTTATTCTTACCTTAGAAATTGTTTTTTTGGTTAACACTTGCGGGCCTAGCAATTGGTTGTTGTAAGCGGCGCGGTTTTTCATTGAAAATTTCAATTATTTTTTGACGACATTGTTGTTTCAAAAAATTTTCAAAAAATTATTTCTGCTATTGCAATGACATTTGGCACGTAGATTTTGAAACAGCTGATTAACAAAAACAATGTAACGGTATTCATTTTTTTTTAATTATGATAAAAGTTATAAGCTTAAAAGTAGACCCATTTTTTTTTGTGCGCAGTCCTTATATCACAAAAGAAAGTATAAATTTGAATTCATAATTTTCACATCTTTGGTGTATAATTTAAAAAGAGTAGTTTCTTATATACAGTGCTTGTACAATGGGTCAATTCGACCTCCGGGTACTGTACTTGTCACAGTTGACAAGTACACGTCCTCTAACCTAAACTATATACAGTGCTACGATCTTGAACATTTCTTAATTTTTGTCATTTCCTGATCGAATCATTCTTTCAAGTGTATACCGTTTCTGACCCCTGGCATTTTCTCTTTAATTTCTATGCTTTCGCCGTAGTCTAGTAGGTAGTGTGTTGGCTTATTAGACGTAAGGACCGAGTTCAAATCGCAGGTCAGCAGATTTCTGGCAAGAACTCTGAGTGTAAATAAAATTTCCATGAAAAGCTTCGTGTATAAAATTACATAAGTGGTGTGAGAAGCTTGGTTGTAATCCTGACTGAGGTTGTAATGACCAATTATGTATGTTCTATTCTTTCAAGACAAGTGTCGTTAAGCGTGAAATTTTCGGTTTTGACGCCTTGTACGAATTTTCTTTAAGGCCTTTTGAGGCTTTTTAAAAGACTGCTCCTATCTATTTTATAGTTTATTAAGAATTTTGTTTACAAGTAAGTAGAATTCATAAATAAATAATAGGTCATTACAACACTTCAGTCTGGATTACAACCAAGCTTCTCACACCACTTATGCTGTGTGTTTTAATTGTATACATGAGTGGCGGGACCTACAGTTTAAAGTCAACTCTGAACGACAGATTTTTAGGAAACTTTTCATGACAATTTTGTTTACTCACAGAGTTTTTGCCAGAAGCCTGCTAAGAGGTAATCGTCGAAACGATATTTATTCATATTTCGTTTTGCTGGGGATATCTGACCAGAGATTTGAACCGTGGCCTTACTCATAAGGCTTTTAACGACCTACTTTTATGACTGTATGACTGCATGACTGTGAAGCTATACATCTGTAGGGTAATAAAATTTGGTGTTAAATCATTTAGGATTGACATAGGATTTTCAATTCTTAAATTGCTTTTTTGATTAAATTTCTGTTATCAGTAAGCTCTCCGTTTTCTAAGAAAGATGTAACAATTCTAATTTCATTGCATTATAGTACATATAAGAAATTTGATTTAAAGATTAGGTTTGAAGGTCAAAATTCGTATCAATAGTTTTGTGTGGCTGTGAGGTAACAAGAATAGTAAAATAGATTTTAAAATATTCTGCAACGTTATCAAGTGTAACTTATAGTTCTTTGATAACTTTGTATATGCATACATATGTACAGCAATCTCTCGTTTGACGTTTCAGTTGGTTCCAAAAAAGGGCGTTCTCTTAACATTCAGTGCCATAAAGGAATGATTTCTCTTACGTATGGATGGATTCCAAAAAGCATAGTCACTTGCCAGGTAGCTTTATCCTAGCTTCTATAATTTCCTGCATTCCTTGGTTTTTTATTAAGTTTCGGCAAGTTTGGGGTCGCCGTGGTCTAGTAGGTAGTGTGCTGGCTTATTAGACGTAAAGCCAGGGTTCGAGTCCCAGGCCAGACATCAAAATAAAAAAAAAAAATATTTTTTCGGCTATTTCTTTTCTTTCTCTTTTAGAAAAGTTTCTAAAAAAAAATCTGTCTTTCGGAGTCGACTTTAAACTGTAGGTCCTGCCAGTTCTGTATAAAATTAACACACACAACATAAGTGGTGTGAGAAACTATGGGCTTCTTGGGGACGATTGCTGTAGACTGTCTAATGGTGATTGTATAGCACTGGCCATTCTACCATTAGTCACCAACAGCAACTCGTTTCCTTACCGTTCGCATCTTCCTGAACCTGCACAATACACTGCATGAGTAGGGGTCATCCCCTGAGTGCTGGTTTAATAAAAAAAAAAAAAATTAACCTTAATTCGTTCTCATGTGTTGTTAGTCGCCGGTTCGCATCAACTAATGCCTTTATCGCGAGTCTATCAGCTACAAATGGCCTTCCGTAACGTTGTGCATCTTCGACATTAAAATTGGCGTATTGAAATTTAGCGAACCAGTTCTGGTACTGGCATACTGTTAACTCACCTTCTCCATACACATCGGCCAATTTCTTTCTGGTTTGAACAGTATTTTTACTCTTTCTGTACTAAAACAGTAAGATATGTCGAAAATGCTGCCTATCGCTCTCTATATTTAAAGAAGCACCAACCCAAGAATGATAAACTAAAGATTACGCCTTGCGCATGATTTCCAGTTAGTTCCCAAGTCTTTTTCATACGTGAAAATTAATATTTCTTCTAAAATATATGTGCCCTACGTGAAAGTAGTTGACAGCCCTGCAATATAACTTACATTATCATTAGCCAATAGGAACACAATTTGCGTGACGTCATTGATTCAACATGCGCAGAAAGCTTTAATTTTGTGTGCGTGATGACGTAATCTTTAGTTTATCATTCTTGGCCCCAACCAAAACTTACTGCGTAGAATAAATTGGAATTTTTCACACACAAGCCTTAGTTTATGAGTTTATACATAATTGGTCATTAGAACCCATCAGTCAGGATTATTGACCTAGTTTCTCACACCACTTATGTTGTGTGTGTTAATTTTATATATAAGTGGCGGGACCTACAGTTTTTAAAGTCGACTCCGAACAACAGATTTTATGAGAAACATTTCATGGCTATTTTATTTACTCTCAGCGTTTTTGCCAGAAATCTGCTGAGAGGAAATCGCCGAAAAAATACTTTTTGTATTTTTGTTTTGATGTCTGGCCTGGGACTCGAACCCTGGCTTTTACGTCTAATAAGCCAACACACTACCTACTAGACCACGACGACTTCAGTTTATGAGTTCTCGAAGCATATAAAAATTATACCTCTTAAGTGTGAAGTTGGGTGCAAAAAAAAAAAAATACAATTCCGTCCACTGTCGAGAAAAAACGAAATTACTTGCCGAACAACACAATAGAAAGGCAGGACTCTGTTCTTTCTCCTACTCTTTTTCTTATTTTTCTCAATGATCTTCTATCTAATACTTCGAATCCTATTTACTCTTTTGCGGATGACAGCAACATTTGTCATTCGTATTCATTTGATCGAAGGCCGAGTCTTTTGGAGATTGGGGCAAGGAGGTCGAACATGAATGACGCACTCATAGGTGACCTGATAACAATCTCTGAGTGGAGCCGCGCGAACAGGGTCGATTTTAATGCGCGGAAGACCCAATGTTGTTTTTTGACACACCGCCGTGATGCTGGCACTGGTGTTCTGTCATCTGTATCTATGGGTAATGTAAATATTGTGGAGGCGGATGCTCTTGATGTTCTGGGCATGAGAATTAGTTGTGATGCTCGTTGGAACGATCACATTTTTCGAGTGTCGAAGGAAGCATTCAAGTGCCTTGGGTTTTTTGAAACGGTGCAGAAAATACTTCACTCCATCCGACCTTCTTACTATTTACAGGACCATTATCCGACCCCGGTACAACTCTCATGTATGGGCCTGTGCTTCAAAGTCTATTTTGAAGCTTCTCGAAAGCTTACAGAAGAGGGCGAAGATGCTTATTAATGACAGTAGGGTATCCAACTCTATTGATTCGTTGGAGCATCGTCGCAATGTGGCGTGTGTTTCATTGTTCTATCGGTACTATAATGGGTGGTGTTCTCGAGAGATAAGGGGCTTGGTTCCCGATAATCACATATTTTTACGTTTTACTCGAGCCACTCGCAGAGCACATCCTTTTGTGGTTGATTGTCCAGTGAACCGCATAATGCATTACAGGGAGAATTCAATTTTCGTCCGCACTGCTCGGTTGTGGAATGATCTTTCTGCGAAGGTTTTTCCCGTCAATTACGATATTGGTAAGTTTAACTCAAATGTCTACAAACACTACTCCCTTTTTTCATCTTCCTATAACCTATTTTCCTAAACCTGCACAATGCACTGCATGTGTAGGGGCCATCCCCTGAGTGTTGGTTTTTATAAAAAAAAATAAAAAACAATCATCCAAACAGATACGTATTAATGCTAACTCTCTTAAGCTAGGTACTCTGTTCAAAATTTCGTGCGAAATGCTGTCAAACTACATATAAAATATTTCGTGTGAAATATTTGCGAAATAATTTCACAAAAGCAATACTCTGTTCTTATTGTGAAAAACGCTGTGAAATTTATCTGGCAACTTTGTTTCCAATTTACGAAATAACATAAGCTGCACTTCTTTCGCACGAAATTAATACAAACAGCTGATTACATTTTATTTGTTTTTCTTAAATTCATAAATTATTATTTGTTGAGCCGGAAAATTGGAAAAAATTTCAAAATTATTAAAAAATTAAGAATTTAACGGCACAGATAAGCGGTTACTGATAGTAGCTGTAATAAAACAAAAGCTTATTTGGAATATGTGCCATAGAAATAGTTTATATTATTAAAGTTTATTATTGAAGCTTTCAAAAACATATGGTTTTTGTTTACACATTTAAAGCAATGATGCATACTTTCAAGCAATAAAACCGAAAAATTCAGAAAAATCGCGAAATAGACTACATTTGTTGCACATCAAAATTTTCGCACGAAAAAACCATAATTTTTCGCAAATATAAACAGAGTACCTACCTTTACATATTAACTGAAATGTTTTAAGTATTATTTCGACAATGGCAACACTTATCTTATGACTCTTTTTTTGCTCTTAACATTTACTGATCGGTTTCTCTAACTTATTACAGATTCTCTTAAACGAAGCATTTCAATTGTTTGTCCCTCAGTGCAATTCTAAATGTTTTAACGGAAAGTAAGTAGAGTCGGAACAAAAAAAACGAAAAAAAACTGGCAAATGTCATATTCAAGCAATAATAAGAAAGAATAAAAAAACGGTAGAAGTTTTAAAATAAAACAACTGGAAAATAATAAAAAAAAATATTTTTTTTTTTAAATGAAAAGTTTATAATTAAAATGAATATGTGTCATCAAGTAAAATGTTTATCGTTCAAAAGAAATTCGTAATTAAAAAAGCAAGTGTTTTCTGTGTTTGCTGGTTAATAATGTAAATTGTGTCAAAATTAATCATAAAATCCATATTAAAAATTCATTTCATTTCATTATTTGTAATTCCATTTACATTTCATATATCAAAAGTTAATGATGAAAAAATAAATTTATGCCACCGCAAATATTCTATAATTAAGTGTGTAAGTGTGTAAATGTGTGTGTTTAATAAAAAAAAATATCCAGTTCCAGGACAAGATTAAAACTTCTTAAATTTGCTTCCTGGTTTTTAATGCACAAGATAAGTAACGTACAAGGAAAGACTTGAAAAGAGAAACAAACGACTCAAAACTAAAATGTAAGTTAAACTTTATTTGCATGTGTTTGTGTACATTTGTGGTTATATGGCCAGTGTTACCAATTGTTTCAGTTCCAGTTCTAGATAAACACGCTTAAAGTCACTAAAACAATAAATAAAAGCTATGAGATTTGCTATTTATTCGTACAACGGTGTACAGACAGAATTGGACATTACAACCCTTCAGTCAAGATTATTGAATTAGTTTCTCACACCGCTACTGTTGTGTGTGTTAATTTTATACATAAGTGGCGGGACCTACGTTCGACTCCGAACGACAGATTTTTTTGAGAAACTTTTCATGGTAGATTCTTTTTTTACTCTCAAAGTTTTTGCCAGAAATCTGCTAAAAGTAAATCGCCGAAGAAATACTTTTTGTATTTTTGTTCTGATGTCTGGCCGGGGGCTCGAACCCGGGCTTTACGTCTAATAAGCCAACACACTACCTACTAGACTACGGCGACTAACGTACTAACGGTGTATGTAGACTTTTTCCTGGTGATTTTTATCAAATTCAAAAAGGTGTCATAGCGCTGTGGTCGCCGAAGTCGCCGTGATCTAGTGGGTAGTGTGTTGCCTTATTAGACGAAAGGCCCGGGTTCGAATCCTAGGTCAGACATCAAAACGAAAAATATTTCTGCGGCGACTTCCTCTCAGCAGATTTCTGGCAAAGACTCTGGGAGTAAAAATTGCCATGTAAAGCTTCTCAAAAATCTGTCGTTCGGAGTCGACTTTAAACTGTAAGTCCCACCACTCATGTATAAAATTAACGCACACAACATAAGTGGTGTGAGAAGCTAGGTCGTAATCCTGACTGAAGGCTTGTAATGGCCAATTATGTATGTATGTATGTCATAGCGCTGTTTAACACATTCGCTGCCAAGAACGAGTATACTCGTTTTAGCAGTGCGGGATGCCATGCACTGGCAAAAAAAATTTTGCTAATTCAAAAGCCTGCATGTTATAATATATTTAAAGTAGGACGAGCATACTCGTCTTCGACATGGCATCCCGCACTGCTAAGACGAGTATACTCGTCCTACTTTAAATATATTATAACATGCAGGCTTTTGAATTAGCAAATTTTTTTTTTGCCAATCGACAATAGTGAATTTCTAAGTGTTGGCAATTTTCGCATGAGAGGAAGTCATCCTAGAAATATTTTGCTTTATATTTACATTATGATGTCTGACCTGTGGTTTGAGGCAAAGGTCAGCAATGAGTATTCAATATTATGAAACCTCTAATCATTTTCAAAGTTTGAAGTACTCATCATATTCATCATTTCATATTGATTTCGACTATCCATGACTCAACATTTACAAGAATCACAAAATAAGTATGATTCGCATACGAATACTCGAATTATTTATAAGTATTTTTCTAAAGTTATGAATTTGTATAAGTAGGCTTATGAATCAAACATATTTCGTATGGTATACGTTTGATGTCAACGTTATACGCAAACTCATTGCAACCTATGCTTATAAATCAACGTTGTAGTGAGTACGAATGAATCAGAGTGGTTAGAGTTTCAATATTGTTGACCCGATTATATTCAAAATTTTTATGAGTGCTTATGAGTAGCGAAAAAAAGATTCATTGAACCAAGTAGTACTAAAACATACGCAAATACGAAAAAGGTTATCGAGTCCTTCTACCTTCATATTGCGAATGACGAGTATACTGACTTGCTATAATTTCGATTTGGCAGCGAATGTCTTAAGGAAGTTACAAATAATACCGTTTGAAGACAAAAATGAATATAAAAAATAATGGGTGATTTTTTAAGAGCTATAGGATAATTTTACAAAAAAACACACAAAATTCATGAAATCTTTATTCGAATCGATAGTACGGTCCATATAATTTAATGTTTGAAGATTATTCATACAAATGTTGATCGCAACTGCGCTCCAAATGGTGCATCCGCTCAGTCAAATTTTGGTATACCCTTTCCAACATTTCGGTCGGCATCTCACGAATAAATGCTTCAATGTTGTCTTCCAATGCGTCAATTGAAGCGAGTTTGTCTGTATAGACAACATTGGTCCAGAAAAAATAGTCTAAAGGCCTTAAATCGCACGATCAATAAGTCCATTGTTACGCTTGCTGTGTGCCATGTGACATCGTCTTGTTGAAACCACATGTCATGCAAGTCAAGCTCTTGCATTTTGGGTAAAAAAAAAGTTGTTTATCATCTCACGGTAGCGCTTACCATACACAGTTACGTTACGATTCGCAGCATCTTTGAAGATGTACGGTCCAATGATGCCACCAGCCTATAAACCAAACTGACTTTTTCTGAATGCTTTGAGAGTTTTCGCATTGCTTCTGGCTGATCTTCACTCTAAAATCGACAATTCTGCTTATTTACGTATCCATTGAGCCAAAAATTAGCTTCCATAAAATGGAAGAAGCTCGCGATGAACTTTCTTAACCCTTTGACGGACACTGACGTCTATAGACGTCATAACAAGGGTTTCTAGGGGGACATGACGTGTATAGACGTCATAAATTGTATTTTGCCAAATAACAGAGATACAGCAAGTGTCCCACGGGAAGGCCTCCTAAAATTTTGGTGTCCGTCAAAGGGTTAACAAAGCACGCTTTTTGATAATAAAATTCAATGATTTGCTAGCGTTGTTCTGTTGTAAGACGATTTATGATTAAATTATAGATCAAACTGAAGATGTGACAGTGAAACAAAACACGAAACGTGCGTGAGCTGTTTAAACCAGGGTTACCAAAAAGATAATAGTTAAAAAATCACCGATATAACCTAGTAAATATTAGAAAAAAAAAGGGAGGAAGACATACACCTTTGTATGTAGACTTTTTTCTGTGACTGTATTTAAGAAAATAGTGCTGCTTAAATGCAGCTTTTCCCTACTGCTTTCTTATTCCCTGGAGTTATATCAGCAGGCTCTGGATAACACGGTTGCCACACTAGCCTGGAAATAATGCTACCTGTGTGTGTGTGTGGTTTCATTATTGAATAAAGTTTGGAGGGACTTTGAATATAATTTTTGCCGAAGACTGCTAAGTGAATGTTGCCAAAGAAATATTTTTTTGATTTGAACTGGGATTTGAAATACGGACTTGCGTTTAATATGTTAACACACTATTACTAAACAGCGACCGACATAGGGTGTGTGATAATTGGGCATTCGGATTTTAGCATTTAGCCAACATATTTATTTTCTCAATTATTTTCTCTATTAACAGTCGCCGTAGTCTAGTAGGTAGTGTGTTAACTTATTAGACATAAAGCCCGGATTCGTATCCCAGGTTAGGCATCATATCGAAATATGAAAAATATATATTTCTTCAGTGACAGCCTCTCAGCAGATTTCTGGCAAAAACTCCGAGGGCCATTATTACAACTTGCCGTTAACTAAAGAGATGATTTTAACGGGCAGATTAATTATGTTTCATTATTATGAGTACCACATAAGATAGAAGTGAGCGTTAAGCTAAAGAGAAGATCATCCTGCCGATAACTTTTAAAGTTAAGTTTATGTTTGAACTTGCCATATTACATATAACTTTACAGTTCCCTTTAGCTAAAGGTACCTTTAACTAAATTCAAGTTTAACGGCAAGTTGTAGTAATGGCCCTGAGAGTAAATAAAATTGCCATGAAAAGCTTCTCAAAAATCTGTCGTTCGGAGTTGACTTTAAACTGTAGGTCCTGTCACTCATGCATAAAATTAACGCACACAACATAAGTGGTGTGAGAAGCCAGTCTTCCGAAATCCTCACTGAAGGGTTGTATTGATCAATTAAGTATGTATTTATTTTCTCAATAATTCTATGTTCAGACATGCACTTTTATTAAATCAATATTTGGTTTATTGAGAACAATATTTTTAGCGTTCAGACATATAATATATGAAAATTTATTTGATAGATGGTAAACAAAACAGCTGATTGCTTCAACAAAATTGCTTTTAATTTAATCGCGAAAATTAGTGCCAAAAATATTTTTTCGAAAAAATGGAAAACAATTTAACATTTGAAAATGATTAACCGAAACGAAATATTTGACCGAAATGCCGAGCTGTTGCGGCTCCAAAGTGGCTTTCCTCAGAAGAAAGAGAAATAAAAATTTGATAATATTGGATAGCTAGCACAAATGAAAGCTTTTGCTTATGCACTATCGTTGTTAATATTTGAGTTGTCAAATAACAATAGAAAGTGTTCGGAAAATTGTAATATGCTTATACTATGTTCAGACATGCACTTTTATTAAATTAATATTCGGTTTATTGAGAACAATATTTTTAGCGTTCAGACATATAATATACCAACGAAAATTTATTTGACAGCTGATAAACAAAACAGCTGATTGCTTCAACAAAATTGCTTTTAATTTAATAGCGAAAATTAGTGCCTAAAAATATTTTTTTGGAAAAAATGGAAAACAATTTAACATTTGAAAATGATTAACCGAAACGCCGAGCTGTTGCGGTTAATAGGGACTACTTATGTCTCCAAAGTGGCTTTCCTCAGAAGGAAGAGAAATAAAAATTAGATAATATTGGATAGCTAGCACAAATGAAAGCTTTTGCTTATGACACTGTCGTTGTTTACATTTGAGTTGTCAAATATCAATAGAAAATGTTCGGAAAAATGTAATATGATCACTGAACGTACTTATGACAGTGTTGTATTTAAAGTTTTAATCAATATTATAACAATTTATGAATTTATTGACCAATAATTAATTGAAATTTTATATGAGATATTGAGATCAATAATGCCGTTTATTGCGATTTTCTCAATATAAGAGCATGTCTGAACATAGTATAAGACTGATTCCATTAGTATTTAAAATATTTTTCTTTGTTTTAATTGAATTCAATATTGTAAAATTCGATTCAAAAAGTATTTTATTTAATTTGATTTGGTAGCTATTAAAAAAAATCGTTTAATTCCGCAATATCACTTAAATTGTCAACACTGTACTTCTGTAATTCTGGCTCCCTATGTTTTTTTTTTGTTTTTGTAAATCTTTTATTATCATTGTTGTTGTAGCCCATTTTATAACTGGGATTTTATTTTACTTGTTTTGCGTTTCTTTTTGCGGTGGATCCCTTTTTAAAAAACACGTTCAACCAGTTTCAATTTTGGTGTATTACTTTTGTTGCTGTTCTTGTTGTTATTGTACGAATTTTTTTGTTTGTTAGTGTACGAGTATTACTTGCAACAACTGCAATCATGCATTCAAATAAAGATCAATGTTTCGACGATCATTTAAGCTGTTTGTTTTGCTTCGTTCATTCTTTATTTCTCTCTCTCTTCTCCAATTAGTGTTTTGTTTTATTTTTGTTGGCTTTTTTCTATTTTCAATTTTTCAAGTTTAAATTTGTTTTTTTTTTTTTTTTGCTTTGCTTTCGTTATCAGTTTACGGTCAATGTGAAATAAATACGTCGGAATACGTAAGAATTGATTGAAGACAAATGAATATTTTGCATGTTTTTTTTTTTGTTTTATTTAATGCCCCAGTATTCATCCATCCGCCTTCACAAGTTCAATGGATGCCATTGGTATATGAGATCAGTGTTGCCGTATTTTTATTTACTTTATTTATGTTATTTATCCATGTAAAGGAATTGTATCTTCATTCATTTAAATAAACTTTTTGAACCCTAGTAATCGTTCCAATAAGAAAATAATTCACCATAGACAGGAAGAAGAATGATCCATAAATTATGGTGAAAGCATAAGATAGTGTTGCTGGCTTATTAGACATAAAGCCAGGGTTCGAATTCCAGGCCAGACATCAAAATAAAAAAAACAAAAAAAGTATTTTTTCTTCGATTTCTTCTCAGCAGATTTCTGGCAAAAACTCTGAGAGTAAATAAAATTGCCATGAAAAGTTTCTAAAAAAAAAAAATTCTGTCGTTCGGAGTCGACTTTAAACTGTAGGTCCCGCCACTTATGTATAAAATTAATACACACAACATAAGTAGAGTGAGAAGCTTCGGGCTTCTTGGGGACGATTGCTGTAGACTGCCTGAAGGCATGGCACTGGCCATTTTATAGTCACCTAGCAGCAACTCGTTTCCTTGCCGTTCACATCTTCCCTCGTTCCACCTTTCCTAAAACTTACACAATACACTGCATGAGTAGGGGCCATCCCTTGAGTGCTGGTTTTATAAAAAAGAAAACAAATTATAAACCAAACTGAAGATGTTTTACAGTGAAACAAAACCGAAAACGTGCGTGAGCTAAAAAATCACCCTTTATATTGAAAATATTTTTCCAACAGTTAGATAAAGTTTCTTTACCAACTCGGTTTCAGTATGCCTCTAGGATAGAAACTCCTTCTTTAAGTGTGACTTTTTTCAACGATTCAAGCAAATTCCCATCTTTGGCAACAAGTGTTGATAGAAGACTGTTGCTATAATAAAGTTTTGGTGATTCTAATTGCAAAATAAATGCTTTAACAAATTAAGAAATTCCTAAAAATTAAAAAAAAAAGAATTTCACGATTTAGAACGACCATATCATATTAGTGCTTAGTTGAATATATTGGATGTTCAGATTACCGCGATTTCACTGTACATACAGTAGCGAGCACAAAAAATGCAACACTGTGCCATATGATCTTTAATAAGATCTGTTTCAAAATAACGGTAACTAATTTATCTATTTTCTTTTGCTGTTAATTCTTTCAATTATAAGTTTTCAAAGTAACCACAGTTTATTCCAAATTCTGCTTTAAAAAGTTAAATATTTTTGAATTAGTGAAAAAAGTGCAAATTTTTAGCGAGCAAAAAAAATGCAACATAATAAAAAAAATAGTTAAAGTAAGTTATTTATTTAATTATAATTGAAAATTTCTTAAATAAGTTATACAACATGTGTTTTGTAATAGAAGCAGCTCTCAGCTGACAGCAAAACAGCAATCATTAAAGCCTTAGAAGAAGGAAAATCCATGCGTGAAGTTGGACACCTCTTTGGTGTAAATCAATCAACCGTATGTCGGATTAAATCTCGATTTTCCTTGAGAAATAGTGTGGAAAGGAAACCAGGTAGTGGTAATCCTCGAAAAACTACCTCTCGCCAAGACTGCCAGATGATTGCACTGGTTAAAAAAGATCCACGAAAGACCGCAGTGGACGTTGCTAATTTCGCAAATGAGCAAATGGGAGTCTCTATAGGCGTTCACACTGTTCGCCGTAGGTTGAAAGAGGCTAATTTGCATGCGAGACGACCCGCAAAGAAACCTCTCATCAGTGCAATCAATAAAAAGAAGCGCCTGGAATTTGCAAAACGTTACAAGACTTGGTCAAATGAACAATGGGCTAAAGTCTTGTGGAGCGATGAAAGCAAATTTAATTTGTTTGGCTCCGATGGGATACATTTTGTTCGAAGACCGCCTGGACAGAGATATTCTCCAAGATATCAACTTCCAACCGTAAAACATGGCGGTGGATCAATAATGGTGTGGGGTAAGGAACGATATGTTTAAAAACAATTCTTGATTTTGCGTCACGTATTTACAGGTGCGTTTTCCCGTGATGGGGTAGGTCCCTTAACTCAAATCGAAGGAAAAATGGACGCCAAGAAGTACTGTGAAATCCTTGGAGAACACATGCTTCCTCATCTGCGGGAAAAAATGCCTCCTGGTAGCATATTCCAACAGGATAACGATCCAAAGCACTCAAGTCGCTTAGCTCGAAACTTTTTAAGCGACAATGATGTCAATGTTTTGGATTGGCCATCACAGTCTCCCGATCTAAACCCCATAGAAAATCTATCGGGAAGTTAAGAGGAAACATTCGTCAAATAAGAGGCAATTAGAAGAAATTTTGAAAAGTGAATGGGAGAAAATATCCATTAACACATTAATAGCTTTAGTCGACTCTATGCCTTCTAGGTTGCAAGAAGTCATAAAAAATAAGGGCTACGCCACTAAATATTAATTTTAAGATTTTTTTTTGTAAGAATTACTATTTAATTTAAATAAACACATTAAAATTTATGCTGTTGCATTTATATTGCTCCCATGAAATTCGCACTCTTTTTAATAAATGACAAAATAATATATCATTAATTAAAAATATTTACATAATGTTATTGATAATAGGTATCTATAACTGTAGGGATTAATAACCCAAAGAAATATTTTGAACTGGTCACCATTTTTTTTTAAATTATCGCACTTAAAGATAATTTTACCCAACGTTGCATTTTTTGTGCTCGCTACTGTATTTATAATTTGTTTATACTCATACGAAAATATTTTATGTAGAACTATTATTTTTTTTTTTGGCTTGAAATTAAAAAAAAAATAAATTAAAAAAAAAAAATTATGAATAGAACCTGGTAAAAGCGGAGTTTATTCTTAAATTGCACCACTTTCCATACTTGTTTTTATATTTTTTACGTGCCATATATACATGAGTATGTATATCTGTTCATCAACTTAACTTAAAAGTCTAATTGTAACTTCTTTTTAATTTTTTTTTTTTATTTTTTAATTACATTGAAGTCCATCTGTATGTACGAATATGCCGATTTTGGTATTTAAGAATTCTTCCATCTTTCCTAAACCTGCACAATGCACTGCATGAGCAGGGTCCATCACCTGAGTGCTGGGTAAAAAAAAACAAAAAAAGCAGGCAACGACAGTTCAGTAAGAATTCAGTTTGTCTTATGTGAAGACACGTTGCGTGTGAAGAGTATAATTGTGGTTTGAAGATCTTTATTATAAGATACCGTGCTCTATTGACTGTAATTATTGTGATATAGTACGACCCAAAGATCTTACCGTCCAGTATACAGATTAAACAGTACTGGATGCAATGGCAGCTGATGAACTAACTTCGGATACTTATTACCAAAAAATTCGGTTGAATTGTTTAATAATGATGTGTTTGAAGTTAGATACGAAAGTTATGTTCCTTTTTTAAGAGAATGTTATGTTAACAGACACTGTTAAGTTAACATAATTAAAAAGTTTTGAAAGTGGAAGAAAGAAAAACGATTAAGGGCCATTATTACAACTTGCCGTTAACTAAAGGGAGGACTTTAACAGGCACATAAATTGTTGTTCATTATTATGAGTACCCAATAAGATAGAGGGAGGATCATCCAACCGGTAACTTTTAAAGTTAAGTTTATGTTTGAATTTGCCATATTATACATTTTTTTCAATATGGCAACTTAAAATATAAACAAAATGAGCATATACAACAAAAAACGAAGCCCGTCGTTGCCACTGCGTTTAAAAAAACTTGTTCAGTTGAGCACTTTTATCGACATTGCTCTGGCACTGCCATATTTTTGAAAAAAGTTAACTTGTTTTATTTGTAAGTTGATGGGAATTTGCTTGAATCGATGAAAAAATCACATTTAAAGAAGGAGTTTCTATTCTAGAGGCATACTGAAACCGAGTTGGTAAAGAAACTTTATCTAACTGTTGGAAAAATATTTTCAATATAAAGGGTGATTTTTTAGCTATTATCTTTTTGGCAACGCACGTTTCTAGTTTTGTTTCACTGTCAAACATCTTCAGTTTAGTCTATAATTTAACCATGAATCGTCTTACAAACGAACAACGCTTGCAAGTCATTGAATTTTATTATCAAAATGTTAAGAAAGTTCATTGCGCTATTCTTCCATTTTATGGTCAGTTTAATTGACCCACTGAAGCGACTATTCGGGCTATTGCGACTAAATCAGCCAGAAGCATTGCAAAAGCTACCAATGTATCCAGAAAAAGTAACAGTTTAGTCCGGTTTATGGGCTGGAGCCATCATTGGACCGTACTTCTGCAAAGACGCTGCGAATCGTAACGTAACTGTGAATGGTGAGCGCTACCGTGAGATGATATCCAATTTTTATTTGCACAAAATACAAGAGCTTAACTTGCATGACATGCGGTTTCAACAAGACGGTAGCAGATGTCATACAGCATGCATAACAATGGACTTATTGAGAGAAGAGTTCGGTGAACATTTTATTTCACGTTCGTGACCAGACAATTGGCCGCCTAGATTGTGCGATTTAACGCCTTTAGACTATTTTTTTGGGGTTATGTTAAGGCTCATGTCTATACAGACAAGCTCGCTTCAATTGATACTTTGGAAGACAATATTGAAGCATTTATTCGTGAGATCCTGGCCGAAAATGTTGGAAAGAGTATGCCAAAATTGGAATAAGCGGATGGACCATTTGAAGAGCAGTTGCAGTTAACATTTCCATGAAATAATCTTTAATTATTAAATTCTATGGACCGTACTATCGATTCAGATAAAGATTTCAAGCATTTTTCGGGACTTTATGTGTTTTTTTTTGTTTTGAAAAATTTTCCTATAGTCCTATACAAAGTTAAAAGTCATATTACTTTTCTATCACACCACGTATACAGAGTACTTAGGTTGTAATTAAACTTAAATTTTAAACGTTCAATGTCTGCCGAACTGTCATTTGAGTAAATCTCTTCTTAATTTTATCATTATTTATGTTTCTCGTTTTTCTTTTAATTTTGTCCACTTTTCTACCTGTTTTTTTAAATTATGAGTTCTTTGTACTTGAGATGTATGTACGTATGTATGTATGTTTGAAGGAAAATGTTTTACAATAAAATTCAACATGTGTACAATGATTCGGTATAACAAAAACTCGAAATCCATTATACATGCGTTTTTGGAAAAAGAAATCCTTTTTCTAAATAAGTGAATGAATGTGAGTAAGCTCTTCTATAAAATTAACACACACAACATAAGTAGTGTGAGAACTGCGGTCTCCTTGGAGACGATTGCTGTAGACTGTCTAATGCTGAAGGTATAACATGGGCCATTTTATAATCACCTATCAGCAACTCGTTTCCTTGCCGTTCGCATCTTCCCTTTTTCCATCTTTCCTAAACCTGCCACCAATGCACTGCATGAGTAGGGTCCACACCTGAGTGCCTGAGTAAAAAAAAACTAAAAAAGCAGGCAACGACAGTCAGTAAGAATTTCCGTTTGTCTTATGTGAAGACACGTTGCGTGTGAAGAGTATAATTGTGGTTTGAAGATCTTTATTATAAGATACCTGTGCTCTATTGACTGTAATTATTGTGATATAGTACGACCCCAAGATCTTACCGTCCAGTATACAGATTAAACAGTACTGGATGCAATGGCACGTGATGAACTAACTTCGGATACTTATACCAAAAAATTCGGTTGAATGTTTAATAATGATGTGTTTGAAGTTAGATACGAAAGTTATGTTCCTTTTTTAAGAATGTTATGTTAAGTTAACATAATTAAAAAATTTTGAAAGTGGAAGAAAGAAAAACGATTAAGGGCCATTATTACAACTTGCCGTTAACTAAAGGGAGGACTTTAACAGGCACATAAATTGTTGTTCATTATTATGAGTACCCAATAAGATAGAGGGAGGATCATCCAACCGGTAACTTTTAAAGTTAAGTTTATGTTTGAATTTGCCATATTATACATTTTTTTCAATATGGCAACTTAAAATATAAACAAAATGAGCATATACAACAAAAAACGAAGCCCGTCGTTGCCACTGCGTTTAAAAAAACTTGTTCAGTTGAGCACTTTTATCGACATTGCTCTGGCACTGCCATATTTTTGAAAAAAGTTAACTTGTTTTATTTGTAAGTTGATGGGAATTTGCTTGAATCGATGAAAAAATCACATTTAAAGAAGGAGTTTCTATTCTAGAGGCATACTGAAACCGAGTTGGTAAAGAAAACTTTATCTAACTGTTGGAAAAATATTTTCAATATAAAGGGTGATTTTTTAGCTATTATCTTTTTGGCAACGCACGTTTCTAGTTTTGTTTCACTGTCAAACATCTTCAGTTTAGTCTATAATTTAACCATGAATCGTCTTACAAACGAACAACGCTTGCAAGTCATTGAATTTTATTATCAAAATGTTAAGAAAGTTCATTGCGCTATTCTTCCATTTTATGGTCAGTTTAATTGACCCACTGAAGCGACTATTCGGGCTATTGCGACTAAATCAGCCAGAAGCATTGCAAAAGCTACCAATGTATCCAGAAAAAGTAACAGTTTAGTCCGGTTTATGGGCTGGAGCCATCATTGGACCGTACTTCTGCAAAGACGCTGCGAATCGTAACGTAACTGTGAATGGTGAGCGCTACCGTGAATTGATATCCAATTTTTATTTGCACAAAATACAAGAGCTTAACTTGCATGACATGTGGTTTCAACAAGACGGTGCCAGATGCCGTACAGTATGCATAACAATGGACTTATTGAGAGACGAGTTCGGTGAACATTTTATTTCACGTTCGTGACCAGACAATTGGCCGCCTAGATTGTGCGATTTAACGCCTTTGGACTATTTTTTGTGGGGCTATGTTAAAGCTTATGTCTATACAGATAAGCTCGCTTCAATTGTTGCATTGGAAGACAATATTGAAGCATTTATTCGTGAGATACCAGCCGAAATGTTGGAAAGAGTATGCCAAAATTGGAATAAGCGGATGGACCATTTGAAGAGCAGTTGCGGTCAACATTTCCATGAAATAATCTTTAATTATTAAATTCTATGGACCGTACTATCGATTCAGATAAAGATTTCATGCATTTTTCTTTTGAAAAATTTTCCTATAGTCCTATACAAAGTTAAAAGTCATATTACTTTTCTATCACACCACGTATACAGAGTACTTAGGTTGTAATTAAACTTAAATTTTAAACGTTCAATGTCTGCCGAACTGTCATTTGAGTAAATCTCTTCTTAATTTTATCATTATTTATGTTTCTCGTTTTTCTTTTAATTTTGTCCACTTTTCTACCTGTTTTTTTAAATTATGAGTTCTTTGTACTTGAGATGTATGTACGTATGTATGTATGTATATGCCTTAAATGATTGAAGGAAAATGTTTTACAATAAAATTCAACATGTGTACAATGATTCGGTATAACAAAAACTCTGAAATCCATTATTTGGAAAAAGAAATCCTTTTTCTAAATAAGTGAATGAATGTGAGTAAGCTCTTCTATAGAATTCCATTGTTCTAATAAGTCATACCTGCTGCTGTTGCTGCAGTGATCATCATTGGGGGATTTCCGATATTCTTTTATTGGTTGCTTTATTTCACACAATTTGCATATTTAACAGCAACAATTGTAATTGTTTTACTGCTTTATTCATAATTATTTATTTATGGCAGTATGAGGTATTGTATGTGGTATGTTCTGTGATATCTTTACACCATCAGTACTAAAAATACGCTTCAAGTATTGGATAGGAATGTAAAGATTGTGATGAGCATAGTTCTAAAAATAATATGAGGATATGATAGTAAGAAAGAGTTGCCAGCTTTACTTTCTGTCTAATTAAGACACAATATCGAATATTCATTTATACTATGTTCAGACATACAGTGTCGGACAAAACTAAAGCACGGGATAATACTTAATGCAAAACACTTCAATAAAAATAGTATTCAAGTTAGTATTTATATTTTTTTCAAATTTTTTATTAAGGTAACATCTTAGTTTATTAAAAAGAAACAAAAAATAAATAACTTTATTAACTATAACAAAAAAAATTCATATCACATTTTCAACAGACGTTTTTGGGCGCGACAAAACTAAAGCACATTTTATAAATATTAACTAAAACTAAAAATATTTCTAATATTTTGTGGCATAGCCTTTATTTTTTAAGACTTCTTTACATCTACGAGGCATGGACTCAATTAGATTCGATATAACCTCCCCAGGAATACTATTCCAGGCTATTTCCACTTGGCGGAAAAGGTCTTCCAAATTCTTGCAATTATCGCGTAATATTTTCCGATCTACAATTTCCCATAGGTTTTCTATCGGGTTGAGATCTGGCGATTGCGCTGGCCACTTCAAGACATTGATTTCATTTGCAACAAACCACTCTTTCACACATTTTGCAGTGTGTTTGGGGTCGTTGTCTTGCTGAAACCTCCAATTAAGTGGCATTTCCTCCACCGCATATGGCTGCATTACATTCTCCAGTATGTCTTTATACATGAAACGGTCCATTATCCCATTTATTTTGTGAATGGGTCCAATACCTTGACCAGAGAAACATCCCCAGACCATTATATTACCTCCTCCGTGTTTTACAGTTCCTTTAGTATACAGTGGATTAAGTCGTTGCCCTGCTGGTCTCCGTACTAACTGATATCCATCAGAACCCTTCAAGTTAAACTTGGATTCATCGGAGAACAGTACTGTCTTCCATTCTGTTACACTCCAGTTTAAATGTTCCTTCGCAAAATTAATTCTAGCCTGTCTATTTTTTGTGGAAATAAATGGTTTTTTTACAGTCCTATACGATTTTAAGCCACCTTCTACCGCTCTTCTTTGAATGGTTCTAGGAGTAATATTTAATGCCAGTTGGTTTGCAATGGACCTTGCAGATGTAAAGGGATCCTTTTTTAAAATTCGAATTATGGCCTGGTCTTCCCGTTTAGTGGTTTTCCGTGGTCGACCACCCTTATGTATGGTAACCAGTGAACCTGTTGATTTAAAGCGGCTTATAATTCGGGAAATTACGCTATGATGAATATTAAATTTCTTTGCAATTTTTGTTACAGATTCTCCTTTATTAAAATCTTCAATTATTTTTTCTTTTAAATGCACTGAATATTTATTACGAGCCATTTTGTACTTTCAATCGCAAAAAATGCACTGGGAATGGTAAAGATCAAAAGTGATAGTAAAGTACGTGTTATTTTTTTGTAATAACTCTTAGAATATCTTTAAGAGAAAGTTTTTCGTTATGTAATAATATTTTCTCTTCGTATTTTTCTGTAATTTAATGAAGGAGTATATATTCTATGTTATGTGCTTTAGTTTTGTCGCTGCACTTTTAAGGGTAACGTAAAACTTTTTGTGATTTTTTTATTTTTTATTAGAAATAAATGAATGTTCATTCTATTTTATAATTCCTAACATATATTCTATCGAAAATTATAAAAAGAAAAATGAAAAAAGTGATTTTTAAAATTTTATTGTGGTCTTTGTTAAGAGGTAATTTAGTTTTGTCCGACACTGTACATACAAACATAATTAATCATCTTTACAACCCTTCATGTCAGGATTATTGACCTAGTTTCTCACACTACTTAAGTTGTGTGTGTTAATTTTATACATTAATGGCGGGACCTACAGTTGAAAGTCGACTCCGAACGAC
The DNA here is from genome assembly GCA_014635995.1 of Sarcophaga peregrina. Lineage (NCBI taxonomy): Eukaryota > Metazoa > Arthropoda > Insecta > Diptera > Sarcophagidae > Sarcophaga > Sarcophaga peregrina. The sequence continues at coordinate 86,815,632 of CM025792.1, read as the reverse complement.
AGATTTTTGAGAAGCTTTTCATGGCAATTTTTTATTTACTTTTATTGAGTCAATATTCGGTTTATTGATCGCAATATTTTAAGTGTTTAGACATAACAATATCAATAGAAAGTGTTCGGAAAATTGTAATATGAATGTGGTTTATTTCAAGTTTTAATCAAGAAATCACCGAAAAAATACTTTTTGTAGTTTGTTTTGATGTCTGGCCTGGGACTCGAACCCTGGCTTTACGTCTAATAAGTCAGCACACTACCTACTAGACTACGGCGACTTCAGAAACTATATTCAGACATGCACTTTTATTGAGTCAATATTCGGTTTATTGATCACAATATTTTAAGTGTTTAGACATAACAATATACGAAGTTTAGCTGCTTATTCAATATTAATTTGACAGCTGTTAAATAAAATTCCTGGTTGTTTCAACAACAGTGTTTTTGTTTTGTTTTTTTTTTGTTGTCGTTGTTAAGATTTTAGTTGTCAAATAACAATAGAAAGTGTTCGGAAAATTGTAATATGCTTATACTATGTTCAGTCATGCACTTTTATTAAATCAATATTCGGTTTATTGAGAACAATATTTTTAGCGTTCAGACATATAATAAACGAAAATTTATTTGACAGCTGGTAAACAAAACAGCTGATTGCTTTAACAAAATTGCTTTTAATTTAATCGCGAAAATTAGTGCCAAAAATATTTTTTCGAAAAAATGGAAAACAATTTAACATTGGAAAAAATATTGCTAATGATTAACCGAAACGTCGAGCTGTTGGGGTTAATAGGGACTACTTGTGACTCCAAAGAGGCTTTCCTCAGAAGGATGAGAAATAAAAATTTGATAATTTTGGTTAGCTTGCAGAAAAGAAAGCTTTTGCTTATGGCACTATCGTTGTTTACATTTGAGTTGTCTAATATTAATGGAAAGTGTTCGGAAAAATGTAATATGTTCACTGAACGTACTTATGATAGTGTTGTATTTAAAGTTTTAATCAATGTTATAACAATTTATGAATTTATTGACCAATAATTAATTGACATTTTATATGAAATATTAAGATCATATATATATAAGATGCCGTTTATTGGGATTTACGCAATAAAGGTGCATGTCTGAACCTAGTATTATTACAGTGCAGTATTTAAAGTTTTAATCAATATTTTAACAATTTATAAATTTATTGAGCAATTGACATTTTATATGAAATATTGATTTCAATAATGCCGTTTATTGCGATTTACTCAATATAAGTGCATGTCTGAACATAGTATTAGAGAAATTAAATATTTTATGGGATTATTAAAATTGTTGGTGATTGGCATCTCTGTAAACAATGACTTCTGTTTGAGGTTGTTTCTTTTTGCCAACCATTCAATCCGTTTAACGCCAATTAATTGCATGATTTTTTTTTTTTGATAAATTTAAATAAAATATTAAAAACGTTTCGCTAACAGGTGTTTACGCTTCAAATCTTACTAAATTCATAAAGAACATCAGCATCTTTGACCGCATCTATCGTAGTTTGTATCACTGAAATGTTGCAATAACATCTTCAATATTCAGGGTAATTTTTAATTGCAGCTCAATTGTTGTTTATTTTCTATTGTATGTTGTTATTATCATAATCTTTATTGTTGCTGTTGTTGTTGTTGTTGTTGTTTGTGTCATTTACATTATTAAATTGTTTAATAATAATTATAATAATAATAATAATTATTTTGTATTTTGTATTGCCATTACTCAAGGTTATATACGTTTGTAGATTTTAAATTTAATTTTTGTTTTTTTTGTAATTCACTTAAGCAACGTGTTATTTGCATTATTATTAGGTATGGTGAAAAGAAATCCATTATTTTCTGAAAAGGAATTTAAGATTTTGTTCATTACAAGCAGAATGATATTAAACAGGTCAAATAGGTTCCTAGTTTTTAGATCTCTTATTATCATTTTGAAATTTTTATCGAATTTATCGTCAATTTTTTCCTGTAAAGGGTCCACCAAATAACTTTTTTTTTTTGAAAATGCTTTGAAAAAAAAAACTACTGAATATTTTCTCAAATTTCTTTTTTGTATTTGAAAGTACAATCCTTCCGGTTAATAATGGAAATTAGTTTCATTTAAATGGCTGCCTCGGCTGGCCATGCAGTAGCCTACACGATCGGTTCAATTTTTAAGTACATTATCCATCGTGTGCAGCTGTATTTCACCAATGGCTTAACGAATATTGTCCTTTAAAGCGTCAATTGTCTCTGGCTTGTCGGCGTAACACTTATCTTTGACGGCACCCCACAAATAATAGTCCAACGGTGTCAAATCGCAGCTCTGAGGTGGTCAAACGACATCAGCTCTGCGGCTGATAATGGGTTCTTCAAAAACAGGGCGCAAAACATTGAGTGTGTCTACGGCTGTGTGGCACGTAGCGCCCTCCTGTTGAAATCAAATGTTGCCAATATCCTTCTCTTCAATTTTTGTGAACAAAAATTCGTTCTACATGGCACGATAACGATCGCTTTTGAATGTAAAGGCCACTCCTTGCTCATTTTCGAAGGAAAATGACCCTATTATGCCTCTGGACCAAATTCCGCACCAAACAGTGACCCATTTTAGGTGCGTCGACTTTTCAATGTATGCGTGCGGGTTTTCTGTGCCCCAAATACGACAATTTTGCTTGTTTACTTACCCGCAAAGATCAAAATGAGCTTTATCTGAAAAGATGATTTTTTTTTTTGCCAAAATCGACATCCTGTGTAAGTCGATCGCAGGCCCACTTAGCAAAGCGAAAACGCGTATACACAACCATATTCGTTCAGCGGAATTATCTGTCAAAACAGACATGAGCTAAGTGTTACCGTTAACGAAATAAGCACTAGTTGAAAAAAAGCGTTAGATGGCGGACCCGATATTTACAATACTTGGTGTAAATTACTCCAGTCATTGCTTGAAAAAAAAATGGATTTCTTTTCATTACACATTATACTACAAAAAAATATTAAAAATTTCACTATCTTAGTAGCTGTGTCTACTTCATCGTCATATTCTTTTAGATTTTTTTTTTTTTTGCATTTCGTTTCATATGCAAATTCGTATCTAATCATTATCGCTAATCATTTACAGATACACTCAATACAACTCAACTCAATTCAATTCATTCTCTCAATCATTTGTTAAACTTTTCAATCATTTGAATAATCACACGTTAGACAATAAGCACTTATAAGAAGCACCTATTATAAGAGTCTTTAATGAATATCTTCGGCTATTTATATTTGAATTATTTATATCCGCATATTTTCAATTCATTTGCTATCGTATTCGGTCAAGATTTTATGGGCGTTTAATTAATTTTTTTTTTTTAAATCTTGGTTTTCATATTATCATGCGTTTGAGCATGCGTTTGATAGTGAAATCGACTTTAAAATATTATAATTGCCCCAACATGAGAGTATGGGTTTTTGAATAATGCCAGACCGTAAGAAACCTGTTTTGGAAACCATGATACCATGGCTATCTAGCCCTCTAGGTCCTCATTTGAAGAAAACAATTGGCTTCATCGCCTATATCTTTGGCCCCAAGTAACGTTCTACCGTTAGCGCACTTGTTTCGGAATCCTAGATACCTTGGATATATAGTAGGACAAGCGGCAAGTCCAGTTTTTCTCACACATCATCCTCCACAGAGATTGTTAGAACAAATGAATATTTTTTGTCTTAATTTTTCAATTTTCAATACAATTTACGAATTACAGTATTCCCTCCATTTACGTCGTCTCGATTTACGTTGTTTCGATTTACGTTGTTTCGATTAATGTCGTCAAAAAAATTGTTCCTTTCAACTTCCATATGCGTCGTCATTCGATTTACGTCGCCTCTGCTGTTTATAAACAAAATCAGGGGAATTCCCTTTTTAAAAAAATTCAATAGTAAGAATAAAAATTTAATTTCGGATAGTATGGGCTATTTGAAATTCGATTTACGTCATTTCGATTTACGTCGCCATTTTCCGGAACATTCTACGACGTAAATCGAGGCAATACTGTACCAGAGTAGTTTTTTCACTCAGGAAGGATTGAAGTATTATTTTTCAGGAATTGAATACCTATTCGTTTGGAGATATTCCACTCTCCGATGTCGTATTTTTTGTATCTTTTGTTAAACATGTGCAATACAATTAAAGTCCGATAATCCGGCACATTCGGGACTGGCTCGGTGCCGGACTACAGAAAATTCCAGTTTATCGGGTGGTAATTATAGGAACAATTAGGTGAATAATTAAATTACAAATACATGAATGTATGAACAGTATGTAAATACATACAAAACATGGTCACTGTACAGTTAGAACAAAAAAGGTCCGTTTCCTACGATGTGAAAGGACACAAAACATCAGCGCACAAAAAATGGCTAAGACGCTTCGTAATTGATTAACAAAGCTGTACTGCACCTGAATTTGTTGTAACAACTGAGGCTAGCTGGCCGCTAATAGTTTCCGAACAATACCGACTGCTGCTTCCGGATGATCCCGAACTACCCCGAAAACTTTCGTCTTATAATTTTCTGTATTGATGGCGGACTATCGGGCATACCGGACTGTTGAATGCCGGACTAATGGACTTCTACTGTATTGCTCTGTTAAGCTAATGTAAGGCTTTGTTATAATTATTGGGTTTTTGTCTTTGCTAGTTAAATACGAATTTACCTTCATATATACATAATTGGCCATTACAACCCTTCAGTCAGGATTATTGGCCTAGTTTCTCCCAGTACTTATGTTGTGTGTGCTAATTTTATACATAAGAGGCGGGACATACAGTTTAAAGTCGACTCCGAACGACAGATTTTTGAGAAACATTTCATGGCAATTTTATTTACTCTCAGAGTTTTTGCCAGAAATCGGCTGAGAGGAAATCGCCGAAGAAATACTTTCTGTATTTTGTTACGATGTCTGGCCTGGGACTCGAACCCTGGCTTTATGTCTAATAAGCCAGCACACTACCTACTAGACCATGGCGACTTTAAATACATATTTCAAAGTTACAAGGGCATTGATTAATAGGTCTTAAACCCTGCTTATTATAGATTGTTCACCTACCTACATAATAGGTCATTACAATCCTTCAATCAGGATTACGACCTAGCTTCTCACGCCAGTGATGTTGTGTGCGTTAATTTTACACATGAGTGTCGGGGAGGGGGGACCTGCAGTTTAAAGTCGACTCCGAACAAGAGATTTTTGAGAAGTTTTCCATGGCAATTTTATTTACTCTCAAAGTTTTAGCCAGAAATCTGCTGAAAGGAAGTCACCGAAGAAATATTTTAATTTTTTCGTTTCGATGCCTGACTTGGGGTTTGAACTCGGGCCTTACGTCTAATAAGCCACCACACTACCTACTAGACCACGGCAACATTATTCACCTATCTAAGGCGAATAAATATATCCTGCTATATATGAATGGATAATAGTTAGAGTGAATGATAGGCCCTATGAGTAGTGGGAGTAGCTAATTGGTTTAGGTTTTAACAGCGAAATTGCTGTGTCGTCTGAGATTAATATTTATAAGTCGTCTGAGCTGGCGAACGATAATGAGTATCTTTCCAGTTAATTGTCAATTTGATTTATTTCGGGTATATTATTACAGGAATTTTTACTATTAAATATAGCGGGGTTTCCACCAGAGATCAGCAATGAATCGTTTTTCCGCTACTCATAAGCACTCATTCAATTTTGAGTATGAATGAATCAACAGAATTGATATTTAACTACTCTGATTCATATGTACTCGCTACATATGGTTTATAAGTATAAGTAGCAATGAGTATGAGTACAACGTTGACATCAAACTCACAACATTCGAAATATGTGTGATTCATACGCCTACTCATTCTGATTCATAAATTTAAAAAAATACTTATAAGTGATTCGATTGATTCGAATCATTCATCAAAATTTAAAGCCTTTGTAGTTGTTGTATATACAAACAAAGAAGAAAGGAAAGGCAAAGACAATAAGCAAAGCATACACACAATCTTCTTGTGAGTATTGCTGAGCTCGCAAGCGAATCATACTTATTTTGTGCTTCGTGTAAATGTTAAGTAGAGACGAGTCGAAGTCAATAACATCAGGCGTATTGTTAAGTATAAATACGACGAGTACTTCCAACTTTGAGTATGAGTATCATATTTAAAATAAGTATGAGTGTGTCTGAGTATCAGAAATGACTCGAATCTACTCATCGTTTTAAATATTTATTGCCGATCTCTGTTTTCCACACAGATTTCCAATGTTTAGTTTCTTTTGGTCCGGTTTTCGATTCTTTTTTAACAGTTGACCTTTCACAGAGTAATGTATCTTTGACTTCGAAAGCGAAGATCATTATAGTTCTGGTACTTAATTTTCTTATTATGCTTTTCTATTCTTGCACATATTTAACCCTCGCACCACTAGTTTGGTCACACTATTAATATAAAGAAAAAACTATAAATAAATGAATAAAAAAAAAACGAAAGAAAGAATAAATTTTGAAGACGTTACGACATTTGTTTCCGTTTTCACCACAAAACAACCAAAACCAGCATTTTTTTGCATGTGTTTTTAAACAAAGAACCAACAGACGTTATTTTCTGTTGAAGACTAAGAAAATTAATATACGTCAGTCAGCCAGTCAGTCGGACTCTCTTCTTGTCTGTCAGTCTTATGGTCATTTGCCCCGTACAAATTGAATACGCAAAATAAGGAAAGAACACAATGAAATAAATACTCCCATCCAGACTGAATCTAACTGAAGCGTTTGTTGCGTTTTAACTGTCTCCGTTTGAACACAATAGGCCCGTTGTAGTAAAAGCGTACAAAAACAACACAACATATGAATATTACGAAGAAAATGATGGGGATAATGGAAAACAGAAGAGACGAACCTAACTAATGAAACCCTTAAAGTGTAATGTGACTTGAAACGAAATGAAACACACGGCAATCCGAAGAAGTGAAACAAAACAAAACCAAACAATGCCAAGAATTAATTTCAAATAATTTAACCTATAACTTCATTAGTTAGGAAACCGATATACTTATACTCTGTTTAACCATTCAGACGCACAAGTCTACATATATTTACATAATGGACTTACTAAGTTGCCAGATGTTAAAAGAGTCATGTTCCTTTAAAGTTTAGAGGATTGGCGAATATACAAGAGAGAGAAAAGACGTTCCCGTTCATGCTAATGTTGATTTTCATTATTGTTACCAGATTTATATTACAGGATTAATATCCCCTTAAAAGCTCGTTCATTTCACTTGGATTAGCGAGTTCTATTGCTGACTTAAATCTACGGCACTTGATCTTGTTACTCAGTTGAAGATAGCTGAGCAAATGAAGATGATATACGAGTAGACTGAGGAAGAGTAATTTGGTCGTGTTTTTATATTTGAGTCATACGTGATATCTATGGAGAATATAGACCAAGATCCCTGAGACTTGCACACAGAACCGTTTGAATTATTCGTAAATGCTTGCATCATTCGCAGCTTCCCAGTATATATAATCTATATTATCCGCTCTCTGTAAAAGCAACCAATAACATTCCGGATGTTGTTATTTACCACTGTAATGGTCGATAGATGAAGTCGCTGTAATCTAGTAGGTACTGTGTTAGCTTATTAGACGTAAAGGCAGCGTTCGAGCCCCCGGTCCGGACATCAAAACAAAATATAGAAAGTATTTATTCGGCGATTTCCTCTCAGTAGATTTCTGGCAACCTATCGCCGTGGTCTAGTAGGTAGTGTGCTGGCTTATTAGACGTAAAGCGAGGGTTCGAGTCCCAGGCAAGACATCAAAAGAAAATACAAAAAGTATTTTTTCGGCGACTTCCTCTCAGGAGATTTCTGGCAAAAACTCTGAGAGTAAATAAAATTGCCACGAAAAGTTTCTCAAACAATCTGTCGTTCGGAGTCGACTTTAAACTGTAGGTCCCGCCACTTATGTGTAAAAATTAACACACACAACATAAGTAGTGTGAGAAACTAGGGCAATAATCCTGACTGAAGGGTTGTATTGGCCAATTATGTATGTATGTATGTAGATTTCTGGCAAAAGCTCTGAGAGTAAATAAAAATTGCCATGAAAAGTTTTTCAAAACAGTCTGTCGTTCGGAGTCGACTTTAAACTGTAGGTCCCACGTATAAGTGGTGTGAGAAACTATGTCAATAATACGGACTGAAGGGTTGTAATGATAATGATCAAGATCCCCGAAACTTACACACAGAATCGTTCTAATTGCTCGTAACTGCTTGCATCATTCGCAGTTTCCCAGTATATCTGCTGGAACTTGTATTATCCGCAGTCTGTAAAAGGTACGGATAACATTCCGGATATAGTTATTTATCACTGTAATGATGGATAGTATTTATCCGCCTGATTGGGGTAGCGTGTAGTAGAATGTATTTCGCAGTTATGAAACGTGTCTACGTATTTACTTCGATTTTGAGTTAGACTTTTGATCTGCGATCAGTTATGCCTTTATCAATAAATTTTATCACGTCTAACAACTTTCACTGTCACGTTGAAACGGCTTCTTTTTCTATGCAGATTTCAGTCGAGCGCCATTTTTGCGAGATTGCTTGCCAGCTTCCGGAATTAATGCTTAATTCAGCACCATTTCCGCGATCTCAACTCTAGGCCAATGTGTTTTTGCATCTTCTGTAAATCTCTGAGTTGGAAATTTAGTTGTGAGGCCACTTTGACAACTGATGTCGTGTAAATTTGAGAAATTATTCAAGAATAGAAGTTAACTTGAGGCATTTTTTCGTTGTGGGAGTGACGTGGGTTTGTCATATAGTCCAACATGCATGTGATAAATTCGAATTTGAAAACCCAAGACGCAATCCATACATTTTAGCAGCGCCACATTTTAACGTTAACAGTGCACAATTTGTTCTACACAGAGCAAACTGTGTTAACTGTTTAACAGTATCCATCTGAACAAGGTCACTTGTTTAGGAGCTAATTTTAGGGTATATACTAGGTCTATGACTACCATACCATGCTCGATCGTTCCAATGCCTTTTAATATCAGCAAAAAAGCCCTATATGACGTGATATGAAGACATATGCTATATGCAAAGGGTCCGCTTTCCAACCGTGGTAGTGGGACAGCTGAAATAATTTTGTGAGTCAAGATATTGAATTTTAAAAAAATCGATTTTTGCTCGAAAATATATGAGAATTATCTAGAAGATTAGTGGCCATTTGGGAACATATAAGAAATAGTACACCATACAGACTATATGCAAATGATAGTCCAAAGGGACCTCTTTCCAACCGTGGTAGCGTCTTGGGTTTTTAAATTCGAATTTATCTTCACAAACATGTCCAACATTGATGATCAATCTAAGAACCCATTATCTGACCATTCGAATATTTAGTTCGAAAAACCGTGTTTTAATTACTATAATATTGAGCAGTTTAAAGTTTAGGTTAGCATTTCGCAGGATAGTGCTGAGCCCATTATTTTTGCTACTACAGTTGAACTTCTATTGTCAGAGTTCTGCTATGTACTTACATCACTGGTACGATCATCTGCTATGCTAGGTTTGGCTAGATTAACTTACTTACTGAATTGGCCATAACAACCCGATTAACGGATTTCGATCTGCGGCAACACATCCTTCCAGGTGCCTCTGCTTCTCGCGCACCTACGCCAGTTGGTCACACCAATCGATGACAGGGCTTCCTCGACTTGGTCCTTCCAACGGATACAAGGTCGTCCTCTTCGTTGACTTCCGCAGATCCCCGCATCAAATACCCGTTTCGAATGACATGACCGAGCCAGCGCAGCCGCTGGATATTAATACGCTGCACAGCGTCTATATCATTGGGGAGCTCATACAGCTCACTGTTAGATCGGATGCGGAAATCATCATCAACTCGCACAGGATCGTAGATCTTACGTAGGACTTTCCTCTCGAATACCCTCAAAGCTGCTGCATCAGTTCTTAATAGGGTCCATGTCTCTGCGTCATAAAGAAGCACGGGTACGATGAGCGCCTTGTAGAGTATTAATTTTGTCTCTGCTACTCAATTGCCTATTGAGACCATAGTAGCACCATAGATTAACTACATTATGTTATAACAGTAATGTTAGCTTGTTAGTGAATGTTTTTGAATTCAAAATAATCTGGCAACTCTATATTTCTACCAAGAGAACAAAAAAAATACGTTATTTATACAATATTCGTGACAGGGATGGAAAATTGGTCTTAACAAATTGTACTAACGTTCACAAAAAATTGTACTTTTTTCAGACCGATTGTACTAAATTCACTTTTTTTCTTTTTTAAACTTTTTTTTTTATTATAAATTAATAAAAATATAAATGACTATTCATTTCATTGTGTGTAGTATTAATGTAAAGGGACAAAACTAACATTAATTTTTCAAATTATTAGCGCAGTTTTGACTTCAGTATAAAAATTAAGGTTTTTAGTCTTTGCAAAATTATAGCACCAGTCTCAGTTTTATTTACCAAAAATATTTAAACCCCCTTATTAAAGTAAATATTCGGTCCTTGATATTTTTATAAAGATTAATTTAAATCATCATTTTAAATTGTCTGTTATTTTGAATATAATCTTCAGACAAGAATGGGGAATTCGTTTGGGAAAACGTTTTCAATAATATTCATTTTAGGAGAGTAAGCTGGCCACGATAAAACCTCAATAGATTGTTTACGGAACCATTCCATCCTCTATCTGCTGACATAAATTCTGGCATTGTCCTGTTGTAAAATATATTTTTTCATTATTTTCTCTTAAGTAGGTTGCAGCACTACAGTTAAGAACAGTAATCAGTCGAGGCAACCTCTTAAAGAAATAACCCCCCAGCAAGAGACTGTATCCATAAAATTTGAATTTCTAAGATCATGACAGTAGTATGGATAGCCATCTGGTATATCTAAGTTCCACTTTTTTTCATCAGAGAATATGACCCGAAGACAATTCATTGTTTGTTATTATTGAAATGCTGGTGGTGCTGTAATTATTGAAAGCACTTTATAATAGGTAAACTTAACAACTTACCTTAATATTTAACTATAAAGGAATAAAAAAAGTTTATGAGATCTAAATTTTAAATCAATATTTGTGATAAGTTTTGTATCAGCAAACTATTTGTTATTTCAAAATTGTAGCAACACTAATTAAATGACTTCAATAAATCCCTTGTTTCAATTAAATTAGAGACAGTCAAAGGAAACAGTCCATTTGTCCCTTTGATTTTTATTAAATTTTGATATGAAAATATCCCTTCTACATTTGCAGATGAATGTGAAACGGATAATATTCCTTTTATAACTCTTAATATGTCAAGTTAGCAAAGAGTTGCAATATGCAAATGAAACGAAAAAAAAAGCTTATACACTGATGAGACAGATTATTTGAGTGATGAAATAAAGTAGAGAACATTTTTCAATAGTGCTAAATAAGTCATTGAGGTGCTATGGTGTTTTTGACTTCCAAATAGTGCTAAAAAAAGTACAATTGTACCAACTTTTCCATCCCTGATTCGTGAGTATTTGCATTTTAAAATTGTTGTTGTTTTATTTTTCTGTTTCTCTCTGCCGTACTTTTTTGTTGTTTTATCGTTTATTCTCTCCCTCTCTATTTTACCAAAGCAATATGCCAATAATTATTGTATAGAGCGTTCGTTCTCTTCATTCATTCAAACATTTATCATTTTGGTGTGTGTGTGTGTGTGTGATGTTTGTTCGTTTGCCTGTGCAGGTGATGTTGCTGGAAATTTGACGACTTGTTTTCAGTTCTATTTTTGAAACGGTTTTGAGAAATGCTAAGATTTTTATAACCGGTCGGTTGAAACCTGTGAAAATTGAAAAAGAATAAAAAAAAAAAAATAAACAAAAACAAAAAGTAACGCCGATTAACGTTAATGTAATACTCTCGGTATCATCAATGTTTATGGCCATTATTATTATTATTATTGTTGTTGTTCTTATTGCATACAATTTAAGTATTGGCGGTTTCCAGGAATCCTAATACGAAAATCTTAAAGACGACAAATCAAAAAAAAAAAAAAAACAAAGAAAATAATGTGAATAAAAAAATTCTCAGATTTCATTAAACAAAGTACAAAGGAATTGAAAACTGGATTATTCAAAAAGTGAGCAAAAAAATTAATAAAAAAAAGTGTTTAAAAATTAAAAGATAAAATTAAAAAAAAAGGAAGAATAACCAAAAAATGTGAATATAAATACGATACAACATCAAAATTTTAAAATATTAAAAGCAAAAAAAAAAATTTTTTAATTTATTTAAACTGTTTACCTTCGTTTTTTCTTCATTTTGTTAGAAAATTGGTAAGAAAATTAATACAAAATATCTTCCGGTATTTTTGTTTTATTTAATATTTGACCAAGTGTTTTAAAACTTTTGTTTTTATGTGAAATTTGAAAGGGTTTGTGCTAGAAAACCAGTGATTTCAGGTTTAATAACTAAAAGTAAAAATTTCCTTTTAAATGCCTCACACAATAGTAACCTACTCTGCCTGTGCAAACGTTTTAAAATTATATGAAAGGTGTAGTAAAAGAAATTCATGTTTTTCTATCAACTGCATCTTATTTTGTGTAACTGTGATTGAAACACACTAGTTGCCTATTAGGGATGCCAATCGGGAAATCCCGAAACTCGAAATCGCGGGATTCACACAATCCAGAATCCCGGGATTTTTAAAAACTTGTCCCGGGATTTTTCGGAATTTTCGGGATTGTGAATTCATACATATTTTGACCCTACAAAAGGTCCTGAAAAAAAAATTCTATATCACTTGACTTCGCTAATAGATGCTCAGATGAGGAAACCTCCACTTCCATTGATAAAAAGTTATTTGATGCCATTGGAGAATTCAAAAGCTCTATAAAACGAATTAATAGGGTAACTGATTTAGATACTCAACTGTCCAAAGAAATAGCTTTATTTAGATTAGGAGGTAGTAGAGGTGAATATTTACAAGCTGCATACAGCTATCTTGGAACTATTGTACCAACAAATGTTGATTGTGAGAAGTGTTTCTAAACGGTAGAGTAAGCTGACAACAAAATTCGTTCAAGCCTATCAGATCACATGTTAGATGCTTTAATCTTTTTGTTGGAATCCAAAAAATTTTCTTAAAACTAATACATTTGGATATGTGTGAACAATTTTTGTTATTTTACGCTTTTTTTGTTACTTTTTATCATGCCAATATTATTGTATAGAGCGTTCGTTCTCTTCATTCATTCAAATCATTTATCATTTCGTTGGCATTGTAGTTGCTGTTGATATTTTATTTATGAGGCAAGGTAGTCGTTGGGGTATCAGTAGTTCAGTTCATCAGCTTTTCCGTATGTCGTTTCAGCCCGGTTTGATAGTGTGTGTGTGTGTGCTGTGTGTGTGATGTTTGTTTCGTTTGCCTGTGCCAGGTGATGTTGCTGGAAATTTGACGACTTGTTCTTCAGTTCTATTTTTGCAAACGGTTTTGAGAAATGCTAAGATTTTATACCGGTCGGTTGAAACCTGTGAAATTGAAAAAGAATAAAAATAAACAAAAACAAAAAGTAACGCCGATTAACGTTAATGTAATACTCTCGGTATCATCAATTTTTATGGCCATTATTATTATTATTATTATTGTTGTTCTTATTGCATACAATTTAAGTATTGGCGGTTTCCAGGAATCCTAATACGAAAATCTTAAAGACGACAAATCAAAAATAAAAAAAAACAAAGAAAAAAAAAATTCTCAGATTTCATTAAACAAAGTACAAAGGAATTGAAAGCTGGATTACTTCAAAAAGTGAGCAAAAAAATTAATAATAAAAGTGTTTAAAATTAAAAGATAAAATTAAAAAAAAGAAAGAATAACCAAAAAATGTGAATATAAATACGATACAACATCAAAATTTTAAAATATTAAAAGCAAAAAAAAAAATTTTTAATTTATTTAAACTGTTTACCTTCGTTTTTTTCCTCGTTTTGTTAGAAAATTGGTAAGAAAATTAATACAAAATATCTTCCGGTATTTTTGTTTTATTTAATATTTGACCAAGTGTTTTAAAACTTTTGTTTTTATGTGAAATTTGAAAGGGTTTGTGCTAGAAAACCAGTGATTTCAGGTTTAATAACTAAAAGTAAAAATTTCCTTTTAAATGCCTCATACAATAGTAACCTACTCTGCGCAAACGTTTTAAAATTATATGAAAGGGGTAGTAAAAGAAATCCATGTTTTTTCCATTAACTGCATCTTATTTTGTGTAACTGTGATTGAAACACACTAGGTGCCTATTAGGGATGCCAATCGAGAAATCCTGAAACTCGAAATCACGAGTTTTTCGGGATTCACACAATCCATGAATCTCGGGATTTTTAAAAACATGTCCCGGGATTTTTGGGATTTTCGGGAATGTGAATTCATAATTATTTTGACCCTACAAAAGGTCCTGAAAAAAAAATTCTATATCACTTGACTTCGCTAATAGATGCTCAGATGAGGAAAACTCCACTTCCCTTGATAAAAAGTTATTTGATTGCCATTGGAGCATGCAAATGCTCTATAAAACGAATTAGTGGGGTAACTGGTGTAGATACTGTCCAAAGAAATAGATTTTTTTACATCAAGAGGTGGTAGAGGTGAATATTTACAAGCTGCATACAGCTATCTTCGAACTATTTTACCTACAAATGTTGATTGCGAGAAGTGATTTTAAATGGTAGGGTATGTTGACAACAAAATTCGTTCAAGCCTATCAGATCACATGTTAGATGCTTTAATCTTTTTGTTGGAATCCAAAAAATTTTCTTAAAACTAATACATTTGGATATGTGTGAACAATTTTTGTTATTTTACGCTTTTTTTGGTTACTTTTTGTCTTGCTGTTTTAAAATTTAATTTTTAATGACGTATAATTCTGATATTTGCCATGAAAAGTTTCTCAAAAATCTGTCGGAGTCTCAAAAATCTGTTCGAATTATCCCGACGTATCCCGGGATTTCGGGATCGGGATTCACAAAATCCTGAATTCCGGGATTTTTAAAAATCCATCGCGTTTGGCATCCCTAGTGCCTATGAAAGGTTTGGATTTTGCACTTAACATGTTCACGCCGGCGCGTACCGCCGGTGCCCCGCACTAGGCTGTCTTATCGTGAGGCGTTTACCATCGATGGTGCGGAATTGATGAAGCTATTAGACGAAACGTAATGCCAATTATTTAGATCTCAAGCACTTCAAATGCCGAAAAAAATACCGAGAGTAACGTTCTCTTAAAACCATTTATTTTTAATAACAATTATAATTAATAACGCCTTGTAAATATAATAGCCGCCAGTAGGCGACAAGCATGAATTAAAGTGACGGCATGAAAGTGTTAAACAATAATTTTTTTTAATAATTTCACTCGGTATTGTTTAAAAATGGATCTTAGAGACGAGAAAATTGCCAAATTTTTTAAAAATTTTCTATAATAAATATACACTTAATTCTCTTTTTACACGATAGATACTAGACATATAAAATTGCACACTAGACCGAGACCGAATATTGATTGCAAGTGCAAATATAAATAAGTGTGAAGCAAAGATAGAGTAAAAAAAAACAACTGCACTTGTAAACCATTGTACAACAGTAATAACAGAAGAGTGATGTGGGAAGAGTGCAACAAAATATTTTACTCATTTATTTCTTTGCTCTCGGCAACCGAACTCTTCGTCGACGTTAGGCATTGCCAGTAACTTTTTTAAACTTTTTATTTTTGGGGAAAAAGCTTTTTTTACACTATTGATATTTATATGGCAATACTGAAAATGTAACGATAGTAGTAAAATGTGGTCTTACAACACAAATCATTATTCCGTAACTTCACAGGTAAACGAGTGCTGTGGTATACATTGAATAAATAGAGAATCAAGGAACAAAGAGTACACTACAGTTTCATTCGGTGAGAGTTAGTAAAAGTTGTGCACCTCAAGTAGATAATTCAGAAAAAACCGTGTAAAGAAGTGTACAAAAGAGTGACGTACATAGAAAAGTAGGTATTGGCCATACTCAATTTTGTAAAAGAAAGTAAAAAAAAAATACGATAAAAAATTGGTGGAGATTATTAAAAAACTATTTATAAGCATGCATATTTATATCATGTGAAAGCAAAAAAGAATGGTGGTTTACATCATAATGGGCATTTCAACCCTTTAGTCTGGATTGCTACCTTACTCTTCATAATACTTATGTATGTATGTTGTGTTTGTTAATTTTTATACATGAGTGGTGGGACCTACAGTTTGAAGTCGAATCCGAACAACAGATTTTTCGAGAAACGTTTCATGGCAACTTTATTTACTCTCAGAGTTTTTTTCCAGAAATCTGCTAAGAGGTAGTCACCAAAACAAATATTGTTTTCATATTTCGATTTGTTCGAGATGTCTAACCAGGGGTTTGAACCTACCATAGACTACGAAGACTTCGAAAATAATAACTGACGTTAAATTTAAAAAGCTTTCTCTCAAATAAAGAGTGTCTCAGTCCCTTTACTTGTGTGATTTTCGGCCGAGAACTTCTAATAAAGTTTTCTTGGTAGGACATTGAGTTGTTTTTAGCATTACATGCTGTGAATCGCACCACTCAGGGATAAAATTAATATAAATGGTATGAAAAGCTAGGTCGTGGTGCTGATTAATGGGTTATAATAACCAATTAATTAAGTAAGTACGTAAAGGCATGAATTGACGTCCCTTGTGATAAAAACTGATGCTCTTCTACGTCATTTAAAATATTAAACTTCAAATAATTTTTGGTCTCAGACCTTTTGAAAAGTCATATCTTTTCTTGGCAATGCTGGGAATACAACATGGGTGATGCAAAAAGCTAGATTGTTATACTGACTAAAGAGTTATAATGGCCAATTAAGTAGGATTTGGAGATTGTCTGGGTAAAAGCTGTGATAATTGGTTTGGTAGCCGTAGTTATGGAAATTTATCGAATTTGTAAATTACAAACTCTACCGTATATAGCGATAGTTGTCAAAATTTTGATAAATAATCTTCTTTGTCAAGCTAACTTTATCATTACAAACATTTTGTATTTCTTCACTATACTGGTGTAACCTGACTTTAAATCTACGACCATTAACGGAGGTGGTCTATAATAAATTCGGGTGCTAGAGTTGGATACCTGTATGTTTAATAAGTTCCTTCTTTTTAAGAAAGGAAAGATCTATCGATCTTTACGTGACACTTAGATTAAGTTTTCGATCGAATAAAGGTGGAGAAATAAGTAAGGAAGTAAGATTACCTTCTAAAAAACCACTTTTGTCCAAAACATTGTTAACTTCTGAGCTCTTAATTGTTGTTATATCGATGGTATATTTAAAAAGCATCAGGTCAGGGTTTATGTGTGTTTATTTAATCATAAGAAATCTTAACGTTTCAACCTTTCGTTAAAGCAATTTAACAAAAAATAGTGTTAATAGTGGAAAACAGTAGCACGTATTTAACGATAAAAGGTAGGCTGGGAAATAATTTAAAAGCTTACGGGGTAACATTCTATTCTATAAACATGAATTCATTTGAGCTTTAATTTTGCTAATTAAAAATCATTTTAAATTTTTTAAAAGATGTGTTTTAACTTAACAACATATTCAAAACTTTATTCATTTTACTTAATTAAGTGAACGATGTCTGGTTATATCACTTTCTGGCACTAAAATGTTTGTCTATTGACTTTTTATTCATAGAATTAAATTATTATTCTACCAACCTCGGATGGGAGCAGAATGTTAATAAAAATATTTTGAATAGAAAACAAAAAAAAAAAAATAAAAAAACAGCAACAAATTATATAATACTAGAGAAAAACAATAAAAAAAAATTCACAATAAAAAAAAACGACATGGAAGCTGAGTTAATGATTCTACATTTTGAAAAATAAAAAAAATTTATGATGTTTTTTTTTTAAACAACATTAAGGCTAAAAGTTATATTTTGAATAACAGAAAAAAAGTTCTTAATATTAATGATAGAAATTTATTGCAAAAATTTTTAGATTTTTTTACTCTTAAAAATTTTTTCTCTAAGTGCATCGATTGTATACGGCTGGGGGTATTGTGGCTCATGTAATAATGCAAAATAATTGCAAATGCCGCCAATAAAATACATACGAATGCCGGGCTGCGTGTATTTGCCATTGTTATTCAATTAAATTAAATTTTTTTTTATTTTATTTTTAAAGTAAAAATTTCGTTTCGCACCATATTTTTTAAAAAAAATTTTTTTTGCTTTTATTTTTACATTTGTATTGTAATTTTTAAAAATTAATTAAACTTGACCCGGTAACTTTTAATTGAGATGTCAAAAAGTGCAATAAAACAAAATAATAATATGGGAACCTTTTTATTGCATTTCATTCTTATGAAAATAGATTCGAAGTCAAAAAGTGTCTCTAAAAACATCGTCTTGAATTAATTCTCTTCTCAACTACTTAACGTCAGTTGAGAGTGAATATGTATTTTTTTTTATTTGAAAAGAAAAAAAATTAATTCAGTTTTATTATTTTAACTATTAATGAATAATTCAAATGGCCTGACACTTGACTGATGGCAGTTTGGCGTTACTTCTTGGTTAATAACAAGCAGCCAGAAGCAGTTTATTTTATATGACAATTAATAACGCAATAGTTAAGACATTAAAATTCATTAAACGTTGCAGGAATTAAAAATATAATAGAATAGGATTTTTTTTTATCAAATAAGGGTACTTCAAACATTTCTTACTTTACCTTAAAATCAAATGTAAGTTCCAATATTGCAGATAACTTAGTTGCTTTTCCTTATACGGTGTTTAGATATTCACCTTTATTGTGTAAATAATAAACGCCATTATTGAGCTCAATATTTCACCAAAATATGACAATAAAACACCAAAGGTATGATGTAAACCCTTACTTTGTCTTAAAATCAAATGTAAGTTCCAATATTGCAGATACTTTAGTTGCTTTTCCTTATACGGTGTTCAGATACGCATCTTTATTGTGTAAAGCGCAATAAACGTCATTATTGAGCTCAAACAAAACACCAAAGGAATGATGTAAACCCTTACTTTGCCTTAAAATCAAATGTAAGTTCCAATATTGCAAATAATTTACTAGTTGCTTTTCCCTATACGGTGTTCAGATACGCATCTTTATTGTGTAAATCCCAATAAACGCCATTATTGAGCTCAAACAAAACACCAAAGGTATGATGTAAACCCTTACTTTGCTTTAAAATCAAATGTAAGTTCCAATATTGCAGATAATTTAGTTGCTTTTTCTTATACGATGTTCAGGTATTTACCTTTATTGTGTAAATAATAAACGCCATTATTGAGCTCAGTATTTCACCAAAATATTTCAATAAAACACCAAAGGTATGATGTAAACCCTTACTTTACCTTAAAATCGAATGTAAGTTCCAATATTGCAAATACTTTAGTTGCTTTTCCCTATACGGTGTTCAGATACGCATCTTTATTGTGTAAAGCGCAATAAACGCCATTATTGAGCTCAAACAAAACACCAAAGGTATGATGTAAACCCTTACTTTGCCTTAAAATCAAATGTAAGTTCCAATATTGCAGATAATTTAGTTGCTGTTCCTTATACGGTGATCAGATACGCATCTTTATTGTGTAAATCCTAATAAACGCCAATATTGAGCTCAATATTTCAATAAAACACCATAGGTATGATGTAAACCCTTACTTTACCTTAAAATCAAATGTAAGTTCGAATATTACAGATAATTTAGTTGCCTTTCCTTATACGGTGTTCAGATACGCATCTTTATTATGTAAATCCCAGTAAACGCCATTATTGAGCACAAATATTTCACCAAAATATTTCAATAAAACACCGAAGGTATAATGTAGGCTCTTACTTTCCCTTAAAATCAAATGAAAGTTCCAATATTGCAGATACTTTAGTTGCTTTTCCTTATACGGTGTCCAAATATTCGCCTTTATTGTGTAAATAATAAACGCCATTATTGATATTGAGTAAAACTTAAAGCATATTGCAATTTACTAAACACATTCTGTTGATATTTGACAACTCAAATGTCAACAAGGACAAACAAACACTAATTCAGCATTCCCTCGATTTACGTCATTAGAACCCATCATTCAGGATTATTGATCTAGTTTCTCACACCACATATGTCGTGTGTGTTAATTTTATACATGAGTAGCGGGACCTACAGTTTAAAGTCGACTCCGAACGACAGATTTTTGAGAAGCTTTTCATGGCAATTTTATTTACTCTCACAGTTTTTGCCAGAAATCTGCTGAGAGGAAATCGCCGAAAAAATACATTTTGTATTTTGTTTTGATGTCTGGCCTGGGACTCGAACCCTGGCTTTTACGTCTAATAAGCCA
Organism: Sarcophaga peregrina; assembly: GCA_014635995.1. Taxonomy (NCBI): domain Eukaryota; kingdom Metazoa; phylum Arthropoda; class Insecta; order Diptera; family Sarcophagidae; genus Sarcophaga; species Sarcophaga peregrina. The sequence goes on along the minus strand of CM025792.1, from coordinate 86,795,194 downwards.
ACACACTACCTACTAGATCACGGAGACTTCGGTCTTAGTTTTTTTCGATCAACGTCGTCAAAAATTTTATTCCCTTCAACTTCGATTTGCGTCGTTATTCGATTTACGTTGCCTTTGTGTTTTTAAACAAAATCAGGGCAATTACCCTCTTTAAAAAAACTTCAATTGATAGAATAAAAATTTAATTATTTTAGGTTTTTTGCTTGTATAATGTACATAAATAAATGCATCTGATAGTAGACTTATTTGAAATTCGATTTACGTCGCCTTTTTCTGGAACATTCTACGACATAAATTGAGGGAATACTGTAAACTAGCCAATAACAGTAATTTTCGCGACCAAAATAAATACAATGTTGTTTATCAGCTGTCAAATCAATATTGAGTAAGCTGAATTGCGTATATTATTGCGCCTGAACACTTAAAATATTGTACTCAATAAACCGAATATTGACTCAATAATAAAAATGCATAACATAATTTCAAGCGTCTTATGAAGTTGCCGTAGTCTAGTAGGTAGTGTGTTTTTTGGGTTTTTTAGACATAAGGCCACGGTTCAAAGCCCAAGCCAGACATCTCCAACAAAACGAAATATGAAAAATATTTTAACATATTTCAGACAAAAACTCTAAGAGTAAATAAAATATCTCCAAAATTTGTCGTTCGGAGTTGAATTTAAACTGTAGGTCCCGCTACTTATGTATAAAATTAACACACGCAACATAAGTGGTGTGAGAAGCTAGGTCGTAATCCTGACTGAAGGGTTGTAATGACTAATTGCGTACGAGAATGCGAAAACTTTTGTTCCACTCAAACCAAAGAAAGCTCTAAGGTTAACAACTAAGATGTTTCGTATTTCAATGCTGTTTTATGGCTACAATTTTGCTTTTAAAAATGGAAGTTAAAATGATTCTTGGTAAGGATTACATGCAAGCGAAATCATACAGTTTCATAAGTCGATGTGTTTAAAAACCTTGTAATATCCAAATTTTCTATGACCATAAATCCGAGAACAAGAAGTCGCCGTAGGAAGTGTGTTGGCTTGGACAGACATCAAAACGAAAATATGAAAATATTTCTTCATCGACTTTCCGTCAGCAGATTTTTGGCAAAAACTCTGAGAGTAAATAAAAATTGCCATGAAAAGTTGCTCAAAAATCAAAAATTTGACTTTAAACTGTAGTTCCCACCGCTTATGTATAAAAATAACGCACACAACACGAGTGGTGTGAGAAGCTAGTCCGTAATTCTGACTGAAGGGTTGTAATGGCCAATTACGTATGCATGTACGTCTGTATAAATAGGATCAAGCCTGTGCATCATTGCAGAATACCTTTGTGACCGTGGAAGCATTGTAATGTTAATTCAGCGCGCTATGGACATATAAAAGCCTTTTTGGACTGAGCGGTATATGTATCACCACTAGGGATGCCAATCGGGAATAGTTTTTAAAAATCCCGGGATTCGGGATTTTTCAAAAAATCCCGGAATCCCTATTTCGGGATACCGGGATTTTCGGGAATTCTGAATCCCGAACAAAAATTCCTGAAATTTCTCACTTTTAACACAAAAACGGATTGTTTTCTTATATAATGTTTATTTAAACGTTTTTTAAGTGAAAAATACTTAAAACAAATAATATATTTCATTTTTATTAAATTATATTTGGGGACCTACATAAATATTGTGTAAAAAATAAAGACAAATAATATAATATTAACAATATTTAACAGTGTACATTAGAATTAACAAAAATTAATTTTCAATTAAAATTAAAAATTCATAAATCACATTGGAGATCTACATACATATAATGTAAAATATAAAGCAAATACATATTGTTTACGAAAGTGGAAAGGGTGTTGTTAAAATTAGTAAACAAAAGCTCCAAAAACACACATTAAACGAAGTTTTCAGAAAATTTAATATTTTGGCAAAATCAAGCAATCCAGACAAAAAAATCTGTCGTTCGGAGCAGACTTTAAACTGTAGGTCCCTGCGCTCATGTATAAAAATAACGCACACAAGACGAGTGGTGTGAGAAGCTAGGACATTATACAATGGGTCGGTCAATTTGATCACCGGGTACTGTAACCTAACCTAACCTAATCAGAGAACAACAGAGATGATTCTTTAACGTGTCGAACTCATGGTCAATTCGGGTTGAGATCTTTCTCAAATGCTCGTCACCGACACTAACACTACAATATCCCAGGCAATCAGTTCTACGGCCAGAGATTGTAGTAATCAAATTTCTAGCAAATTCGATATAACTTTGAGGGTAGCCATTCAGCTTCATTCCATAATCCTCTCTCAAAAAGCAGCGAATCAATGCAGTGTCTGCTGAACATTTAAATAAAAGAGGCATTGATAAACAAAAGTTTGCGCCTTGGGTTTTTAAATAAAAGCTCCAAAAACAACACTATATACTTGATCAATGAATGAGTAAAAAAATATAGCAACAAAAATAAAGCGCTTGTTTACAAGATCGATGAATAAACAAGAATAAGGGATAAAAGTCGTAAATAACCAACAACAAAATGAAGAAAGCAAAGAAGTAAACAAGCAACAACAACGTGTAGTATAAAATAGCGGATAGACAAATAAACCAACAACAAATAATCTGCCTGGACGAATGTAAAAAAGAAACAACAAAAATGAAAAGAAGTTGTTTACATTTTTAGAATGTTCCCGCAGGCCGTCATCATCCTTCGAGGCATGATCACAAGTGATATAAAAGGCAAGACAAAGCGAGCAAGGAGGATTCAGAATTCAGAGTTTTAGTTAAATCAGTCGTGTGTGCAGACGGCACATTGTATTCGGAGTTTGAATTAAGCTAGTCGTGTATAACGACGTTAAGTTGGTTGAAGTGATAAATCAATCGATTGTGTGAAGTCACGAGATCGAGCTATAATTCGGTTAGACTTGTGTGGAGACAAGTTTCGTTCGAAGAAAAAAGTTGTTAGTGTTGTGCTTACAAAAAGGTTGTGACCGAAGAATAACTAACAAGTGTTGTTGCTTACAAAAAAGTTGTAAGCAGAGAATTATCACGAACAAACACGTATTGCGAAAATTATCGTTGTATACGTGGAATAAGTTCGAACAGTGGCACAAAAGTTGTGCAGATAATAAAGAATTGATTAAAATTAAACACAAATTTATTTTTATTTTATTTCCAATCTACAAACTCATATTTTTAACATTTTTAAAATGTAAAAACATAACAATATATTAATATTTGTTAGTCTACATTAGAAAAGTACATAAAAAATATTAGTATGTCAAAATAAATAGAACGAAAACGGGATTTTCAAATCCCGAAAATCCCGGGATTTAAAATTAAAAAATCCCGGGTTTCGGGTTTTTCAAATCCCGAAAATCCCGGGAATTTCGGGAATCGGGAATTCCCGTTTGGCATCTCTAATCACCACAAAGGGCTTTACAATACGATCGTTGTTGGCCCTATTGCAAACGAAGTTTTCAGAAAATTTAATATTTTGGCAAAATCAAGCAATCCAGACAAAAAAATCTGTCGTTCGGAGCAGACTTTAAACTGTAGGTCCCTGCGCTCATGTATAAAAATAACGCACACAAGACGAGTGGTGTGAGAAGCTAGGACATTATACAATGGGTCGGTCAATTTGATCACCGGGTACTGTAACCTAACCTAACCTAATCAGAGAACAACAGAGATGATTCTTTAACGTGTCGAACTCATGGTCAATTCGGGTTGAGATCTTTCTCAAATGCTCGTCACCGACACTAACACTACAATATCCCAGGCAATCAGTTCTACGGCCAGAGATTGTAGTAATCAAATTTCTAGCAAATTCGATATAACTTTGAGGGTAGCCATTCAGCTTCATTCCATAATCCTCTCTCAAAAAGCAGCGAATCAATGCAGTGTCTGCTGAACATTTAAATAAAAGAGGCATTGATAAACAAAAGTTTGCGCCTTGGGTTTTTAAATTTAAATTTAGCTTCACACACACACACGATAGGTTTATTTTAAGCCTTATCTCGAACTTCCCTATCCCCACTTTATCACTTTAAACCAAAATGTACTCGTTTTTTCTGTTTTTTTTTTTTTGCTCTGAAACAACTTTAAGCCATGAACTTAAAGTTCTACCGGCGTAATGGCGTATACATATTAACGCCAACAACTACGACCGATGAGAGAAAATGAAAACGTTTCATTAATAATCATCATTTGTTGTTTTATGCCTGGTTGCACTTGGACTTGTTAGACTTCTTTCTCCACTTTTAAGCTGTTTAATGCTGTTTCTGTTCATACTTCTTAACATTTTTAGTTTTTCTATCCTCAGTAGTTTGTTTTTTTTTTTTAGACTTTTTCATCATAAAACACCAGCTACGGCGTTATTTAGTCGTTTATTAATGTCGAAATTAAAACAAAAAGTAAAGAAAACAAAACAAAACAAAACAGAACAGAACCGAAAGAAACATTTTGAGCTCATCTACTGCAATAATGGAGTATGTACGTACGTACGAGTGGTTTGTTGAATATGAAAAGACCAGCAGAATACACACTCACTTACTCGTCGTAGTAGAATATGAAATATGAATTTATAAATTCATAAAAAAAACCACAAGTGTTTAGGGACAGGGTTTTGCAAAATTATGTGTGCATCGGATTTTACGTATGAGTCAAATAAGTAAAGGGGTATCCATTTTTCGATGTGGAAAATGGAGTAGTAGGTTCAAACACCACCGTCTGGATTGTTCGATTTTGCCAAATTATTAAATGAAATTTTCTGAAAACTTTGTATTAATAGGGCCCACATCGGTCGTGTTGTAAAGCCCGTCGTGTTGATACATATACCGCCCAGTCCAAAAAGGCAGTTATATGTTCATAGCGCGCTGAATTTACATTACAATGCTTCCACGGGCACAAAGGTATTCTGCGATAATGCACAGGCTTGATCCTATTTGTACAGACGTACATACTAGGGATGCCATTCGGGAAATCCCGAATTTCGAAATCCCAAATCCCGGGATTTTTAAAAACTTGTCCCGGAATTTTTTCATATGTATTTTGACCCTACAAAACGTCCTGAAAAAAAATCAATATCACTTGACTTCGATAATAGCATCACAGATGAAGAAAATCCTATTTCCAGTGATAAAAATTATTTTATAGCGTCGAAGAATACAAAAGCCCTATAAAACGAATCCCGGGATTTTTAACAACTTATTCCGGGATTTTTTGGGATTGTGAATTCATATGTATTTTGACTCTACAAAAGGTCCTAAAAAAAAAGATTCTATATCACTTGACTTCGATAATAGCATCTCAGATGAAGAAACCCCTATTTCCAGTGATAAAAATTATTTTATGGCATCGAAGAATGCAAAAGCCCTATAAAACGAATCCCGGGATTTTTAAAAATCGATCCCGTTTGGCATCCCTAGTACATATATGCGTAATTGGCCATTACAAGCCTTCAAGCAGAATTACGGCCTAGCTTCTCATACTACTTATGTTGTGTGCGCTAAATTTTATATGGGAGTGGCGGGACCTACAGTTTAACATTGACTCCGAATGACAGATTTTTAAAAAAACTTGTTTGTTTGCTCTTAGAGTTTTTGCCAGAAATCTGCTGAAAGGAAATCGCCGAAGAAATATTTTTTTTCATATTTCGTTTTGATGTCTGACCTGGGATACGAACCCGTGCCAACACACTACCTGCTAATAGACTACTACGGCCTCATTTGTAGCGCTTCCAATCTCTTCGAATGTCTTATTAATCTTGTTAATTTCTTGCAGAGTATGTTGAATACGGCCGCCATACTGGCCACGTAATACTTGAAAACTGACCTTGTTTAAATGACACCCCCTTTTCTTAAACTTTCTTCAATTGTTCCACGATCCATATTCCTAAGCTAACTGCCTTACCAGACTTTCTACTTACGACATACGGATTGAACTTTCAAAGGGATCGTCATAAGTTAAAAAGTTCTTTCCTCATTCATTTTTCCAATCTCCAAGACATTTCCGATAAATACTTTTATACACTGACCTCCATAGTCTTTTATATAATTCTTGCAAGTTTCCGTAGTGTTTTTATTTCTAGGGACGGTTCAATATTTTTTCCGATAAATCATTCCTAATGCTATGCTTGTTAATACGTCTACAGACTTTTTAAGGCGACGAATTTTTTGGCATTATCTTGGGTCAGAACCACCCAGCTAACCTTTACCTCCTAGCAAAGTTCTACCTGCCAGTTAAGATCTTCTGAAGGTTAAGGTTACTCACTATTGAGCTTGTGGAACAACATTGTTCTGATTGAACATAATTTGCCTCCAAGCAATACTCTTCTGCATGACTGAGTTCTTCATACGATCTATTAAGGGTTTGGCCGTAGGAACGCTCCTTGAACAAATAAACATTTTTCGCCCACTTATTCCTATTCTACACAAGACCTGCTGTAGGTCTACCGTACTTCTAGTAGCAGTTTTCATTATCAAATACCGCCTAACTCATGTATGATGTCACTTTATTGGGGTTTAACCTCTTGTACAACGTCTTGGCCATTACAACCCTTCAGTCAGGATTACGAGCTAGCTTCTCACACCACTTATGTTAGGTTAGGTTAGGTCGGAGTGGTAGCTCTGATATCACAAAGCTCACTTGAGCACGCATAGCGGCCCTTTGTGATGTCCCAGGTGAACTTAGTCCCTGTACTAACCACATTCGACCAAAATCAGGGAAAAGCAAAAAGTTGGTTAGCGTAAGGGCTGCACACCACTTATGTTGTAGGCGGCAATATTGATAAACTAAAGATTACGCCATAACGCACACAAAATTAAAACTTTCTGCGCATGTTGAATCAATGACGTCACGCATATTGTGTTCCTATTGGCTAATGATAATGTAAGTTATACTGCAGGGCTGTCAACTACTTTCACGTAGTGCACACATTTTTCAGAAGAAATATCAACTAGAAATAACCCAACTACGTCATCTAACGGGGGAAATCATGCACACGGCGTAATCTTTAGTTTATCATTCTTGAGCGGCGGGACCTATAGTTTAAAGTTGACTCCGAACTACAGATTTTTGAGAAGCTTTTCATGGCAATTTTGTTTGCTCTTAGAGTTTTTGCCAGAAATCTGCAGAAAGGAAGTTACCGAAAGAAATATTGCGTTCATATTTTGTTTTGGTAGAGATGTCTGAGCTGGAATTTGAACCGTAGCGTCACGTCTAATAAGTCAACTCACTACCTATTAGGCTACGGCGAATTCACGTCTTGTAAGATGAAATTTTTTTTCTGTAGATAACCATGTTGAACTGATCACACAGCATTTTTTGCTCCCACAGAATCTAAACTCTGCCTTAATACCTCCTGCGGTCGACAGCCTTTGATTCGAATTTTTCATTGTTTTTTGCAACACCCTTTAATAACCCAGAACGTTTGCCTTCGACCAAACACAAATTACTGGTGTTTAGTTCATTTCCCTTGTCTTTTAAAAATTTTTATTTAAAAAAATTTAATTTTTCAGATTATGAATGTAAATTTTTAAATTGGAAGTTTTGCTTCCCTATTTTAAAAGGCAAGCAAAGAAGTGTGTTCCACTCTGTTGAGTTTAGATGTTTAGGGGTTAATTGAGGTCTTTTTTTTGTTTAATTTTCTTTCGGGTTAAATTTCAAAAAACAAAAGAGAGAATTGAAATTCTTGGAAATTACCAGAAAAACTAAAACCAAAAATAGAACAATTAAAAATTCTAAAACACTTAAAAAATGGGGGAAAAAACGCCAAATAAGAAGGGATTCACATTCATTTGTTATAGGAAATTAAATGGGAAAGACTTTATCATAGTGTTCGTTATGATCCTTTTGGACTGGTGAAATTGATTCAAATCAGCATGATTTTTCAAATTTTTTTTAAACAAATTTTTGTTATAATTTCAATTTTAGTCTAGCGGTGGAGCAGAACTCCTCATTGACTCAGGATAGGTTGGCGTCCCGAAGGAACCTCCGCGCAATGGTCAACTTGACCGAGGCAAGTGGCATACCCAATTCAACAGAATTTATATAAAAATTTTTATAAAAATTAATCGGATTTATTGGAAAATTGTTACCGCCATATTCGTTTCAACCCCCAGATTCGTGTTCAGCACGCAAAATACCTTCGGAAAGACCTGGAGCTATTTTATTTACCATTACAACCCTTCAGATAGGATTACGACCTAACTTCTCACACTTACCCACCTGAAAATGGAAAATTAATAACAACACAGAAAGGTCTGGCAGTGCCGCTACTTAATGGGAAAAGAGGTTGGGATCTACAATCAACAAGATTTCCCGATACTACACATAATGCACAGGGATCCTTGATTTTAAACAATGATAGAAGGCAGCCCCAAACACATGCCTAGCTGTAACAACAAAACTATATTAAAGAAACGGAAACAAGCCATATGATTCGCCGTGGTCTAGTAGGTAGTGTGCTGGCTTATTAGACGTAAAGCCAGGTTTCGAGTCCCAGCCCAGACAACAAAACAAAAAATACAAAAAAAGTATTTTTTCGGCAATTTCTTCTCTTTCTCTTCTTGAAAAGTTTCTCAAATAAATCTGTCATTTGGAGTCGACTTTAAACTGTAGGTCCCGCCACTACATACATACATAATTGGCCATTACAACCCTTCAGTCTGGATTACGACCTAGCTTCTCACACCACTTATGTTGTGTGCGTTAATTTTATACATAAGTGGCGGGACCTACAGTTTAAAGTCGACTCCGAACGACAGATTTTTGAGAAGCTTTTCATGGCAATTTTTACTCTCAGAGTCTTTGCCAGAAATCTGCTGAGAGGAAGTCGCCGAAGAAATATTTTTTCGTTTTGATGTCTGTGACCTGGGATACGAACCCGGGCCTTTTGTCTAATAAGCTAACACACTACCCACTAGACCACGGCGACTTAAGCCACTTCTGTATAAAATTAACTCACACAACATTAGTGGTGTGAGAAACTGCGGACTTCTTGGGGACGATTGCTATAGACTGTCTAATGGTGAAGGTATAGCAATGGCCATTTTATAGTCACCAGCAGCAACTCGTTTCCTTACCGTTCGCACCTTTACTTCTGTCCACCTTTCCTTAAAAAAAAACGGCACTGAAATCGTTAATCGTTTTGCCGCATATTTTTTTTTTTAATTATTTACGTGTGCGTAGTAATAAAAATCACATATTTAAACTAAACTACCCCTTATAAGGCTTAATGAGTGAGTTTAAAAAAAATCATTTAAAAATTAAATTAAATTAATTGGCGCCTACATAGTTGAAATACGATTGAAAACTAATAAAAATTGTAAAATAAATTCAAATAATTCTTATCAATTTAAAATGATCCCAGGAAGCATGTCAATTTAAAATAAATTAAATTCAAATTAGTTCTAGACAAATTGTTAAGAATTTATTTAAAAACATTTTTCCCCCTAAAAGTCATCATTATACACGTAAAATGATAAGAACAAAATAATCATCATCATTTAATATTTACTATGATGACTAATGAATGACTACAATATGCTCGTTCTAGATATTTTTTAAACGGGAGCTATGGAAATAAGTTTTTCAGTTTTTGAAATTTCAGTAAAAACAATGGAAATAAGAGAAATTTAATCAGCCTTAATGTACGACCCTCCTCATTGTATTTTATACGCAAGTACATACTAAGAAATTGATCTTTATTTACTCGTATGTACATATTATATAAACAAAAATATATAAAATGTAGATTGTAGAGTCTGACTGATGTTAATTACACAATATGCTGTTCAGATATGATAAGATATGACCACATCTTATACTAGAGAATATCAGGGGGAAAAAGCAATCATACACACACATTCTTTTAAATATTTCTCTTATCAATCTTAAAGAAAGAATGTTAAAATTTTAGTTTTGTTTGTCTTTTTCTGGTAACTTTACTAAGCTTTCTCTTTCTAGGGTCAAATGGAATTTAATATTCAAACAAAAAAAGGAAAAATATTTAAACGTGATCGGTAACCGTGGAAAAGTTTCTGAATTTTGATAAAAATTAAATGAAATTTAACGAATTAAATCAAAATACTATGTTCAGACAGGCACTTTTATTGCGTAAATCACAATAATACCATGTTCAGACATGCACTTTTATTAAATCAATATTCGGTTTATTGAGAACAATATTTTTAGCTTTCAGACATATAATATACGAACGAAAATTTATTTGACAGCTGGTAAATAAAACAGCTGATTGCTTTAACGAAATTGCTTTTAATTTAATCGCGAAAATTAGTGCCTAAAATATTTTTTAGAAAAAATGGAAAACAATTTAACATTGGAAAAGGTATTGCTAATGATTAACTGAAACGCCGAACTGTTGGGGTTAATAGGGACTACATGTGACTCCAAAGTGGTTTTCCTCAGAAAGATGAGAAATAAAAATTTGATCATTTTCGGTAGCTTGAAGAAAAAAAGCTTTTGCTTATGGCACTATCGTTGTTTACATTTGAGTTCTCAAATATCCATAGAAAGTGTTCGGAAAAACGTAATATGCTCACTGAACGTACTTATGACAGTGTTGTATTTAAAGTTTTAATCAATATTACAACAATTTATGAATTTATTTATTGATCAATAATTAATTGAAATTTTATATGAAATATTGAGATCAATAATGCCGTTTATTGCGATTTTCTCAATATAAGTGCATGTCTGAACGTAGTATTACAAACGAACAACGCTTGCAAGTCCAATGACCAATAATTAATTGAAATTTTATATAAGATATTGAGATCAATAATGCCGTTTATTGCGATTTTCTCAATATAAGTACATGTCTGAACATAGTATAAACACCATTATTGAGCTCAATATTTCATATAAAGTTTTAAATAATTATTGCGCAATAAATACCCAAATTGAGTATAAATAATATTGAGTAAAACTTAAACTACAGCAATGTCATAAGTACGTTCAGTGAACATATTACAATTTTCCGAACACTTTCAATTCTTATTTTACAACTCAAATGTCAAGAATTACAAGCAAAAAAAGAAAAAATCTCTGAGTGAGGCCGCGCGAACAGGGTCGATTTCAATGCGCGGAAGACCCATTGTTGTTTTTTGACACACCGGCGTGATGCTGGCGCTGGTGTTCTGTCATCTGCATCTATGGGTAATGTAAATATGGAAGAGGCGGATTTTCTTAATGTTCTGGGCGTGAGAATTAGTTGTGATGCTCGTTGGAACGATCACATTTTTCGAGTGCCGAAGGAAGCATTCAAGTGCCTTGGTTTTTTGAAACGGTGCAGAAAATACTTCACTCCATCCGACCTTCTTACTATTTACAGGACCTTTATGCGAGCCCGGATGAAGTACAACTCTCATGTAAGGGCCGATGCTTCAAAGTCTATTTTGAAGCTTCTCGACCGCGTACTGGAGAGGGCGAAGGTGCTAATTGATGACAGTAGGGTATCCAACTCTATTGATTTGTTGGAGCATCGTCGAAATGTGGCGTGTGTTTCATTGTTCTATCGTTACTCGAGAGATAAGAGGCTTTGTTCCCGATAATCTCATATTTTTACATGGTACTCGAGCGTCTGGCAGAGCACATCCTTTTGTGGTTGATTGTCCAGTGAACCGCACAATGCATTATTGGGAGAATTAAAAATTTCTCAAAAATCTGTCATTTTAAACTGCATAGCCCACCACTCATTCATAAAATGAACACACAATATAAATGGTGTGCGAGGCTAAGTCGTAAGCCTGACTGAAGGGTTGTAATAAGCAATTGTGAAAGTATGCGTATATGTAACGGGTGATTTTTTAGCTATTATCTTTTTGACTTGAACAGCTAACGCACGTTTCGTGTTTTGTTTCACTGTCAAATATCTTCAGTTTGGTGTATAATTTAACCATAAATCATCTTACAAACGAACAACGCTTGCAAGTCATTGAATTTTATTATCAAAATGAGTGCTCTGTAAAGAAAGTTCATCACGCGCTTCTTCCATTTTATGATCAGTTTAATCGAGTCACTGAAGCGGCGGCACCGTGAGTAGCTATCCAACTTTTTTTTTGCCCAAAATGCAAGAGCATGACTTGCATGAACTGTGGTTTCAACAAGGCGGTTCCAGATGCCACAAAGCACGCCTAACAATGGACTTATTGGACTTATAGGCGAGTTCGGTGAACATTTTATTTCATGTTCGGGACCGGTCAATTGGTCGCCTAGATTGTGCGATTTAACGCCTTTAGACTATTTTTTGTGGGACTCATGTCTATACAAGCAAGTCTGCTTCAATGGACGCATTGGAAGGCAACATTGAAGCATTTATTCGTGAGATACCGGCCGAAATGTTGGAAAAAGTATGCCAAAATTGGACTAAGCGGATGGACCATTTGAGGCGCAGTTGCGATCAACATTTGCATGAAATAATCTTTAAACATTAAGTTATATGGAGCGTACTATCGCTTCAAATAAAGATTTCATGCATTTTTCAGAATTTTATGTGTTTTTTTTGAAAAATTTTCCTATAGCTCTTAAAAAATTACCCTTTATATACCTTTAGGACCAATCTATCATATTGAAAAAAAGTTCATCCAATTCATAGGTACCCGGCATTAATAAAAAAAAAATATTTTGAAGACACAAAAATCTCAACCAATTGTGAAAAATAATGGAAATGAAGTACTGTCAAGCCAAATGGTACTAGATAGCACATTAAAGGTCCCAAAGGAAGGAATTCCAAAAGGAAGAAAAAATTTCTTAGCAAACTTTAAACTTTTTTTATGCAATTTCATCATAAAGTTTATGGTGCTGTTTTATGCTGTTTTATCGGAAATTAAAATTTATTTCGATTATTTTATTAACACTACACGTTTCCTGCTACGTTGCCTTACAAATGTTTCGTTGTTTTGGGACTTTGTTTATTTATAAAATGAAAAAGAATTAAGAAACCCCATAATTTGGCAATAACATCTGTTTTTTTTTTATTCACTGTTTAAACCAACTGTTCAAATACAACAACAACTCATTAACTGAAACAACTGTTTTCCGTTCTTTATTTAAAACGTCTTTATTGCTTTTGTTACAATTTTATTTAGTATGTTTATAATCGAAGATTCATAGAATCATTTTAAGCCTTTAACACGTTGACTGCCGTGGCAATATCCAGAAAACTGGCCAAAAATCCAGAACTTGTTTTTTTCACATTAGTAAGTACGAGATAACTTGTAGTTTGGCCCCCTACAAGAGAATGCAAACTACGAGTTATTTCGTAGTCGGTAGTCAAGGTGTTAATTAAAAAGCTAGAAGCCATATTTTTAATAACATTTTGACTAAATTATCTGCTAAAAAATGTTGCCAATACGAAATTAAGAATTAAACGTTTGACTGCTAAGCGACTCTGGTGAGAACGTTCGAAAACTGCTTGAAAACTACAATCATATATATTATTTCTAAAGTAATTTTTTTGGTCGGTTGCAAATATCTCCCATACCACCGCACCAAATTTAATGAATGATATCTCATTTTAAAGCTTATATCTAACACTAATGGCGAAAAATAATTAGAAATTGAAAAATTAATATTTTCATTGATAAAAATTAGATTTTATATAGAACTGCATGATAATACTGTTGTCACTATGATTATATGTTTTTGTTCAAGTGTGGTAATACAGGATCGCTTAATAGTAATGCAGTTCTAAATAATATAGTATTTATTAAAATCCATTCTGGCAATACCGCTATTTACTATAATGCCGTTTATTACTAAGTCAGTTATATATAATATGCATATTAAGTTGTAAAAAGCTGTTTTGGCAATACTTTATACATATATAAAGTATATATTACAAATAAGCGACATTCCCTACCTCATTTTCGATCACTTCTTAAAGACGTAAAACGTGGATTTGAAGTCTCTAATACACATGAAATGTTTAAAGTCGCATTTAAGGATACCTTACATTCATAATTGGTCATTACAACCCTTCAGTCTGGATTATTGACCTAGTTTCTCACACCAATTATGATGTGTGTGTTAATTTTATGCAGAAGTGGCGGGACCTACAGTTTCCTACAGTCGACTCCAAACTCCAAATAATTCGGGATTGAGTCCATATCCCAGATATTTTTCTCAGAATTGAAAGAAGTGAAGATACAAAGTTTCTATAGAAAATAGAGTTGGTATGCTTTCATGTTGAGCCTATGAAATATTGCTATGAAATATGATATGAATTTTAAGCATACGACTGTTGAACCCCTAGGTTTCATCCCCTTCAACCTATCTTACATAAAATGTTAGGCATATTTGCGTATCTATTCTTTTCGTTTGCCACATAACTTTTTAGTAGAAAATAATTAAAAACTGATGATGGTTTTCGCCGGCAAACTTCCAGCTCAAATATCACAAAGCTCACATGAGCACGCATGGCGGCCCGTTGTGATGCCACGGGTGAACACAGTCCCTGTACTAAACAAGTGCAGCCAAATCAGGGAAAAGAAAGATGGTGGTCAGCACAAGGGCTGCACAACAAAAGCACGACTAATCCGCACTGGAAAACCAGCCAGAAAATTTAATGAACGAAACTATATCCTTGATATCAATAGATGATAGCTCATGAAAGCGAACAAGGAATGGGGAGCCAAATAAGCTATATCTACACTTAGCAAGAGACGGGCACTGGCAAAGAAAGTGAATAACACTTTCCTATTCCTCAGTGGACCTGCTTCCACGGCAGAAGTCGTCAAACGGGAACTCCATTCTCTCAGCGTGTCTACCCATGATGCAATGACCCGTAAGCACGGCCACGAGATGACATCACGACGGAGATCAAGTAATCGGTTGGTACGCCTTCCATCCATTCTGGGCCAGGTAAGTCTAGCGGTGGAGCAGGACTCCTCATTGACCCAGGATAGGTTGACGTCCCGAAGGAACCTCCGCGCAATGGGCCGCACAACTTCCACTTGGCACTTGCCAGTCTTTTTAATTAACGATTTAATAATTGTGATCATAGTGTGACTAATTCCCTCTCCTCTTGAGGTGATATAGAAAATTATTAGCAAAAATTCATAGATTGTTGCCAATCTAGCGGTGTTTAAATAAAACTATGAAATCAGATTGTTATCAGCAGATGGTTTGTGTATACTTTGGTGATAATTGTTTATAAGAAAGAAAAAAAATTTCTTTCACTCTGTTATGTAAAGAAACAAAATGTTGTCTAAGCTTTGTTGTAAACTGTTTTCTATTTCGGAATTAATTTGTATTCATTGAGACAATTCCCATCTATTTATCAAAGTCGTCTGGTGTTAATCATTGATCATGATTCATTTGAATTTCAATGGAACCCAACTAATAAAGCCAATAATATTGTTTTTAAATTTTTATTTTTCGCATTAAAAATTTATTTTGAAAGAATTATAAAATATTCCCCAAAACAACAAAAAAAAAAAAAAACGAAATCTTTCTTAGAATGTTTTTGAAAAAACAAACGAAACGAAATATTTTTTGATGGGATTTTAATTTTTTACCGGAATAAATTTAAATTTTATTTTGCAAACTGGGGTTTTTATTAACTGTTTTTGTTTTGTTTTTTCTTCTCTTCTCTTCTTTTTCAGATTTAATTTAAACGGTTATTGTCTTAAGCCATTATGTATTTGGCTTGCTAGTAAAAATTTGTTTTACAACTTTCATCATAAGATTTCATGAGTATTTGAGAGTTTGTTTACGGCCATATTATGAATCCCTCATTTAAAACGCGTACTAGTGATGAAGCTCTCGATGAACATTTGCAACAGTTGAAGGCTATGACGGCACAAAGAAAACAAAATTTACAAAAAATATATGCCACACCTAAGTCAACACCGCCTACACCACCGCCACCAACAACCCATGAACCCATGCGCATGCGCAGTGATTCCACGGCCACAAGTATTTACGTTGTAGGCAATAGTTCAACACATAAGGATCCATACTCCAGTCAAACCACAACATTGGATCGTAAACAAGAACAACGTTTGTCATGGACCAATATGCGTAGAAGAGCTGATGGCGGTGGTGGTGGTGGTGGAGGCGGAAGCGGTAGTATTAGTGGTGGCAGTAGAAGTGGCTTTATGGTGCCGCCACCAATAACACCTTCTCCACAAACTACACGCAGTTATTTATCGAATATTACCACAACAGAAATAATCAGTACTGCTGGTGGTGTAAGGGGCATGGGAGGCAGTAGTAATGGCGGCCATGGCGGTATTGGTGGTACCATAAGTGGCCGGACAACAGCCACTTCGGGACGCATAAGTTCCAGTGGTGTTACAACCATTAGCGGTAGCAATAATACCCTTAACGATATTCATTCGGATTATCATAGTCAAGACGTTGGTGCCGGCAGTGATTTTCATAATTTCTCTAGAATTGGTGGCGTATCACCAATAAAACAAAATCTCTCCGCAAATGGCAGTTTTAATTTGGCCAATGGTAGTACAGTGAAATTGTTAACAGCCTCGGACGATGAATCAAATCAACAGGTTAGTATTTTTAGTAATAGATTTTTAAAAGTACCATTTCCATAATTTTTTAGTACTTTTGGTACTTTTTTCTTACGTTCTTCTAAAGTTGAATAAATTTCATTTAATATAACGCTGGAAATATTGGATCTAGTTTTACTTTACTATTCTCCCATTAATCTTCATTTGCTTTTAAAGAAAAACTTGGAAAATAATTTAAAATTAATTATTATCTATGGCATGCTATTCTTTAATTGTTGTTTAAAAAGTACTTTTTCCTTACAGAAAGGGGGATCGTCTTATGGAAATGTAAATTAATTGTATTTTATTTATTACCCACCCGTTTGTCATTCAAACATTTTTCAAAACATCAATTAATTTATTGTTTTCAATGGTAAAAAAAGAAAAATTTGGTTTTATAAATAGTTATAGATAGACACAGTCAGTCAGTCAACCAAGTCCATTTTATTTAGCCTCAATTAAAATGTTTTAATTATTACAGCACATTACAATAACAAATAACATTGCATTGACATAGACATACTCTGATAAAGGGAATTTCATTAGGGGTATTCACTTGATGTAGTGATTGATGACTATATAACCACATAATGACATATAATGACATACACATACTCTGATAAAGGGAATTTCATTAGGGGTATTCTTTTGATGTAGTGATTCACCATATAACAAATAATCAGATCATAACCGCCCTGGTAGTATAGTGGGTAGTGTGCTAGACTATTAGCGTGAGGGTCGTGGGTTCGATTCCCACCAGAGGCTCTGGTCTGTGACACTACACCGGGTTACTCAGCTCGTATATCATTATAATATAATTTGTAATTGTATTGTAACTCTTAAAGAAATAAATAAAAATAAGATCATGACCAGTTCATCAGTAAGTTAAAGGGTCCGCCAAATAATTTTTTTTTTTGAAAATGCTTTAAAAAAAATTCTCTAAATATTTTCTCAAATTTCTTTGTTTATTTGGAAGTACAATCCTTCCGGTTAGTAATGGAAAATACTTTCATTCAAATGGCTGCCTCGGCTGGCCCTGCAGTAGCCTACACGAACGGTCCAATTTTTAAGCACATTATCGATTGTGTGCAGTTGTATTTCACCAATGGCTTCATGAATATTGTCCCTTAAAGCATCAATTGTCATTGGTTTGTCGGCATAACACTTATCTTTGACGGCTCCCCACAAATAATAGTCCAACGGTGTCAAATCGCAGCTTCGAGGTGGCCAAACGACATCAGCCAACTGATAATGTGATCTTCAAAAACAAGGCACAAAACATCAAGTATAGCTTCGGCTGTGTGGCAAGTAGCGCCATCCTGTTGAAACCAAATGTTGCCAATATCCTCCTCTTCCATTTTTGTGAACAAAAATTCTTTGAACATGGCCCGATAACGATCGCCATTGACTGTAACGGCCACTCCTTGCTCATTTTCGAAGAAAAATGGCCCAATTATGCCACTGGACCAAAATCAGCGGTTTTTCAATGTATGCGTGCGGGATTTCTGTGCCCCAAATGGGACAATTTTGCTTGTTTACATACCCGCCAAGATCAAACAGAGCTTCATCTGAAAAGATATTTTTTTTTTTTGCCAAAATCGGCATCTTCTGTAAGTCGATCGCAGGCCCACTTAGCGAAGCGAAATTTGAGAAAATATTCAGTAGTTTTTCTTTTAAAGCATTTTCAAAAAAAAAAAAAATTATTTGGGAGGACTCTTTAGAAATGCCAGTCTTACTGCTAAGGAAGGCAAAAAATCGTTCAACAAATTTAAGACACTGTTAACTCCGAGTAGAGGAGTCGCCGTTGTCTAGTAGGTATTGTGCTGGCTTATTAGACATAAAGCCAGGTTTCGAATCCCAGGCCAGACATCAAAATAAAAAATACAAAAAAATGTATTTTTTCGGCGATTTCTCAGCAGATTTCTGAGAAAAATTCTGAGAGTAAAAATAAAATTGCCATTGAAGAGTTTCGTAAAAATTCGGAGTCGACTTTAAACTGTAGGTCCCGCCACTTATGTGTAAAAATTAACACACACAACATAAGTAGTGTGAGAAACTGGATCAAAAATCCTGACTGAAATATTTTTTCATATTTTTCGTATTTCGTCCCCAACTCAGACATCTCGAAGTCTGAGTTGGGGACATGGGACCGTGGCCTCACGTCTAATAGGCTAACACACCGCCTACTAGACTATGCCAATTTCAGGAAAGGCTTGGAAAAATATAGTGATAACACAGTAATACTATGTTCAGACAGGCACTTTTATTAAATCAACATTTATTTATTTGAGCACAATATTTAAAAGTGTTCAGACAGATAATATATGCAATATTTATTTGAAAACAGCTGATTATTTCAAGAACATTGTTTTTATTTTTATTTTTTTGTAGTTGTTGGGATTTGAGTTGTGAAATATGAATTGAAAGTGTTCGGTTAATTGTAATGTGCTTACTGTACGTACTTATGACAGTGTGGTATATAAAGCTTTACTCAATATTATAACAATTTGAATATTTATTGCGCAATAATTAATTGAAACTTTATATGAAATATTGAGCTCAATAATTGCGTTAAATTGCGATTTACGCAATAAAAGTGCCTGTCTGAACAGAGTATAAAATATTATTCGAAATGCTGATAGATTACATCTCTATGTCAGTCCCTGCAAATGCAACTGAATTCCATAGTCTCACATAAGTGGCGGATGTGTTAAAATTAACACACACAACATAAGTAGTGTGAGAAACTAGGTCAAAAATCCTGACTGAAGGGTTGTAATGACCAATTAACTCCGAGTGGAACACTCATGATCATTATCATGAAACATTACCATGAATGCCGGTCGATCATGTTTTCAGCATAGAATCTCGTGCAATATCGGAATCCCGATTCAATATAGTGCTATGGAATGGTGTGTACGAATTTGTTACGATTACATTTAAATTGGTCCGAGGCTTAAACATTGTGGAACTACTTTCGGTTAATCCTAATATATATTATAAATCTTTCTGTAAGTCTGTTTTTTTGTTTGTTTATTTGTTAGCCAATCGCGCCTGAACATCTAGACCGATTTTCTTGAAATTTGGGATATTGATCGAGCTTTTGTCGGTGCAAGTTATAGGCAATATATCTTTTCAAAATTTTGAAACAATGGGCAAAAATTAGTACTTTTTGCATAAATGATGTATTTTATCTGTTTTAAAGGCATTTTTCTACGATTTAGCTTGGTTAAGTGTCCCAAATAGTTATTGGAGGTTTTCTTTTTATAAAGTTGGACCAAAAGGGGTCCAAAAATCGGAAAAGGAGCAAAAAACGAGCAAATTGAGTGCATTTATATTTAGGAAGTATTCAAAAAACTGGGTTATTTGTTAAACCGGTTTCCGAATACTTTGAAAAATTGCATTTTTTAAGAAACCGATTTCGAAACCTATAAACAGTAAATAAAAATATTTATTGATATTTTTATAACCCGCGCAACGCCGGGTACAATCTGTTAGTTGGTTATAATAATGTTTGAATTGTTTTCATGAATACCCTTAATGAGTATGTAATTATTATTCGCCATCTAAAAACGGCTGGTTGGGGGGCATGTGAACAATTTAAATTATTCAATTAACAAATAAATTGAGAATTATTTGTTTCGCTTTTCTTATTGTTGTTGTTTGTTTTGTTTGCTTGTTTAAATAAATACGTTTTTTTTTATTCAAAACTACTGCTGTTTTGCTAATATGATCATGAGACATTTTTCCAGTTGCTTTTTGCAATAACTTTAATAAACTGTTTTGACATTTGATTGACATATTGTTGTTGTTGTTGTCAAACTAATAAATTAATATAAATGCTAATAAACAAAAAAAAAACCTCAAAACAAATTTATGCAATAAATCTAACAATGATGCGTAAAATAATCACAATAAACAACAACAACAATAAAAAAAATCGATTTCAAAAATTTTGAAATTTTTTGAACCTTAATTTATTGCTTAATTTTGTATGAAATTCATAATTGTAGACGTACTAGTTTAGTGTTTTGTTTTTTGTTTTTTATAATTTGTTACTTAGACTATTTCCTCTCATTACATAGGTTATTATTTAATTACTGGTTTTAAATCAATCCAATAAATTGCTATTTATACTCAACATTATTGGTTTTTCTTTTTTAATTTTTGGTTTTTTCTTTCTGGTGCGAATGGAAATTATGCCACAAATGCACTTACAAAACTAAAGCCAGACATAAACAGACGGTCAGTCATCTAGTTTTACAACAACAAAACTGATCAATTTCGTTTCGTTTTACAAGACGAATATTTATTTAAAAATTTTCAATTGTAAATCGATACTTTTCGATATACAAACGGTTTCAATTGCTTAATGCTTACGAAGCATTTTTAAAAAAATTTTTTTGTTGGTTCCAGTTACAATAATAATTACATCGAAAAATGTTAACAGGCGCAGAACACTAGAGTTCCATAGAATTTTAAAAATAAAATTGGTTTTCCATTCAGTTAAAATCGAATTTTTCCAATTGTATATACAACTTATAAGGCAGGTATGCGAATTGCAAAAAAATAATTACATTTTTAGTAATAAAAACAATCCGTAAAACCTGTAGAAAAAAGCAGAATCTAAATTGTTAACGTTCACTCTGAATGCCAGTTTTGTGCGTTGCATTTTTTTTTTATTAAACCTGTACTCAGGGGATGACCCCTATTCATGCAGTGCATTGTGCAGGTTTTAGGAAAGGTGGAAAGAGGGAAGATGCGAACGTTAAGGAAACGAGTTACTGCTGGTGACTATAAAATGGCCTTCGCCATTAGACAGTCTACAGCAATCGTCCCCAAGAAGCTCGCAGTTTCTCACACTACTTATGTTGTGTGTGTTAATTTTATACAGAAGTAGCGGGACCTACAGTCCAAAGTCGTACCCGAACAACAGATTTTTGAGAAACTTTTTAAGAAGAGAAAGAGAAGAAAACGCCAAAAAGTACTTTTTTTTGTATTTTTTTTATTTTTGATGTCTGGCCTGGGATTCGAACTCTGGCTTTACGTCTAATACACTACCTACTAGACCACGGCGACCCCCTTGTAACTTTTTTCATAGCATATGTTAGGTTAGATAGGCATTGCACAATTAACGTACTCTTCAATAATTTCTCGACGTTGGTAATCCTTTTAAGAATCTGCAATCTTATAATTTACAATGCGATTGTAGATTCTAATATTTCTATAATAGATAGGAGGCTTCGGGCACTGGAAAAACAGTGCAGAAAATCTGCCAAAGGCTAGATGACGGTTACACGGGAAGTCTGCTTAACCACCAATAAACCACGAATACGCCGTGGTATAGTAGGTAGTGTGTTGGCTATTTAGACGAAAGGCCCGGGTTCGTATCCCAGGTCAGACATCGAAACGAAAAATATTTCTTCGGCGACTTCCTCTCAGCAGATTTCTGGCAAAGACTCTGAGAGTAAAAATTGCCATGAAAAGCTTCTCAAAAATTTGTCGTTCGGAGTCGACTTTAAACTGTAGGTCCCGCCACTCATGTATAAAATTAACGCACACAACATAAGTGGTGTGAGAAGCTAGGTCGTAATCCTGACTGAAGGGTTGTAATGGCCAATTATGTATGTATGTACTATGTGTGTCGGATGTATTACAGAGTGTCGCATTATAAGCACCTATGCGAGGCGGATAATGATTCCAGTAGAAGTTGCAGCAATTGGGAAGATGATCGGACTGTTCTTCACCCATTGGACAAAGACGAAGAAGCTGTCGGAATGTAGATTATAAGGCTGTTCCTCAACTGCTATGACGTACTATGACGGTACTATGACGAAGGAGAAAAAGGCATCTTGGTTCCTATTATATAGAGAATCTACACTTATGCATGGCGTATTGGCCTTGGACACTAATCCGGACGCGGATGTGAGCATGAAAGCGGCCAAATGGCCAAAAGGACTCCACTCCGAAGTAATACCACCGTAGTTCCGGAATGGGCACAACCGTCCACGGTACGAAGGGGGGACGTGACGACTTCTTCTATGGTGCGGTTAGTTACATTTACCCCTCCTCGGCGTAAAAAAAAAAATTGGTCTTGGGCACTTCGCAAATGATTCTTATAAAAGCTGCCAGAAAGATGAAGCAGATTAGACTGTTCTTTATCAAAAGGGAAAAAGACATTTTGATGCCTACTATATAGAGGATCTTGATGAATCACCAGAGAAATATGCTCACTGTGTTTTTCGGGGTTATTATGTTAAGAGAACGCATACGAGGCTTATTGATCTTATGTACCTTGCAAATGATTCCTGTAGCAGCATACGCGTACGAGGCATATCGGTTGATCTTAGATACTTTGCAAGTGATTCCTGTAGAAGCTGTCGGAATGAAGAAGAATATGAGACTGTTCTTCACCTGCTATGTACATACATGCCTGGCACAATGACAAAGGAGAAAAAGACATCTTAGTGCTTACTATATAGAGAATCTAGATGAACTCTCATGCATTGATATTGGCAGTCCGAGTCGTTACATAAGAAGCTTCGAATGACCCCGAACTAGGAGATAAATGAAAACTGTGGTTATCACAAAGTCCATACTCTCGATTACGTCTGTATGTAATTGCTGGGCAGTGATACACTGAGTAACAGCCAATTGTTACATATTAGGACTTATATGCATACATCGGCACAAAGAGAACATGATAAAAATGTAACTATATTTATAGGAAGCATATGCTAACCCAAAGAAAAATTGTTAGTAATATTTTCAAGTGTAACCAAATAATATTTATAGGTAGTGGAAAATATAAAAAATATTACAGCACCAAATCCCTAAAGACTGCGTATTTAACTTGACAAATATTCTTCTAAAAATCGAAATAATTTCTCATTGTTATTAGTAAATCTAATCGAATCTTAGTGAATTCTGATATAATTTTTTTGGGTGTATAATTGACACCTGAAAAAAAGGTACATGAACCTTTTTCTTTAGCAGATGATAAGGAACTGAATGCAATTTTACGGGCTTTTTAACGAACTTTATTGATGTTACTGCCCTATGTGTGAATAAAGCACCCCCAAGGCACATTGGTGCTTATTATGGGTGATTTTTTAAGAGCTATAGGAAAATTAAAAAAAAACACATAAAATTCAGAAAAATGCATGAAATCTTTATTTGAGTCGATAGTACAATCCTATGATTTAATAATTGAAGATTATTTCATGCAAATGTTGACCGCGATTGCGCCTGATATGGTCCATCCGCTTAGTCCAATTTTGGACTCTTTCCATCATTTCGGCCGGTATCTCACGAATAAATGCTTCAATGTTGTCTTCCAATGCGTCAATTGAAGTGGGCTTGTCTGTATAGACATGAGCTTTAGCCCCATAAAAAATAGTCTAAAGGCTTTAAATCGCACGATCTAGGCGGACAATAGACCAGTCTCGAAAGTGAAATAAAATGTTCACCGAACTCGCCTCTCAATAAGTCCATTGTTACGCGTGATGTGTGGCATGTGGCATCGTCTTGTTAAAACCACATGTCATGTAAGACAAGCTCTTGCATTTTGGGTAAAAAAAAAAGTTGGATATCATCTCCCGATAGAGCTCACCATTCACACGTTACGTTACGATTCGGAGCATTTTTGAAGATGTAAGGTCCAATGATGCCACCAGCCCTTAAACCGTACCAAACTGTGGCTTTTTCTGGATGCATTGGTAGCTAGGCGGCCAATTGAACGGTCCCGAACGTGAAATAAAATGTTCACTGAACTCGCCTCGCGATGAACTTTCAATGATTTGCAAGCGTTGGTTCATGGTTTTGGGGTCGCCGTGGTCTAGTAGGTAGTGTGCTGGCTTATTAGACGTAAAGCCAGGATTCCAGTCCCAGGCCAGACATCAGAATAAAAAACAAATTACCTCCTAAACAAGTGACCTTGTTCAAATGGATACTATTAAACAGTTAACAGTGCTCTGTTAAGGGCAAATTATGCTCTGTTTAGAACAAATTGTGCACCGTTAACGCTAAATATAGCGCTGCTAAAATTTATGTATTGCGTCTTGGGTTTTCAAATTCGAATTTATCTTCACATACACATGTTGGACTATATTACAAACCCACGTCACTCCCGCAATGAAAAAATGCCTCAAGTTAACTTCTATTCTTGAATAGTTTCTGAAATTTATACGATATTAGTTGTCAAAGTGGCCTCACAACTGAATTTCCAACTCATAGCTTTATAGAAGATGCAAAAACGCATTGGCCTAGAGTTGAGATCGCGGAAATAGTGCTGAATTAAGCATTAATTGCAAACAATCTCGCAAAAATGGCGCTCGACTAAAATTTGCATGGAAAAAGAAGCCGTTCCAAGAGGGACGTAACAATGAAGGTTGTTAGACGTGATAAAATTTATTGATAAAGGCATAACGGATCGCAGATCAAAATTCTAACTCAAAATCGACGTGGCCTAGTAGGTAGTGTGCTGGCTAATTAGACGTAAAGCCAGGGTTCGAGTCCCAGGCCAGACATCAAAATCAAAAAGCATTTTTTCGGCGATTTCTTCTTGAAAAGGTTCTCAAAAAAAAAATCAGTCGTTCGGAGTCGAATTTAAACTGTAGGTCCCGCCACTTCGGTATAAAATTAACACACACAACATAAGTGGTGTGAGAAACTGCGGGCTTCTTGGAGACGATTGCTGTAGACTGTCTAAAGGTGAAGGCATAGCACTGGCCAATATATAGTCACCTAGCAACAACTCGTTTCCTTACCGTTCGCATTTTCCCTCTTTCCACCTTTCCTAAAACCTGCACAAGGCACTGCATGAGTAGGGGCCATCCCCTGAGAGCTGGTTTTGTAAAAAAAAAACCAATTATAGACCAAACTGAAGATGTTTGACAGTGAATCAAAATACGAAACGTGCGGGAACTGTTTAAACCAGTGTTATCAAAAAGATAATACCTAAAAAAATCACCCTTTATGACAGGAACTAAATTTTTTTTTTTTTTTTTTAAGATTTGATAAAAAAAAAAGTTTATTAATAATCATAAAGGCCACAAGCATAAAAACGTTGTCTTAATATATGGATTTCGGAGATAAATTATCAAAGTTTCAGGTTAAAATACAAAAATAAAAATTTTTTAAATGAATTCAATTTCCATAAAATATTTGAGTTCACGTAGTAGTAGTTTTAAAAAATTGTCGCAAAATATTAATAACTTCGTTGACGTATCGTTGTATTGCTTTTATTTAATAGATTTGAACTTCATTTTTTTTATTAATTTAAATACAAAATAATTAATAACTACACTTCTGGCAGAAGCATAACAATAAAACCGCGTGCAACAGAAAAAAAATGATTTTTTTTTTATAGAAAACAACAGATTTTTTTATTTTTAATTGTTCATCTTGTAAATTAAACTCAATACCCCCTTAGAAACTGAGATTTTTTTTGTTCATTTTATGATTTCATTTGTTTTAAAAAAAAAAAATTTTTTTTTTGTTTATTTTAATAACGACTTTGACTTTGAACAGGCAAAAGCAACAGCAACAGAAACAGAAACAGGCAGTAGCAGTAGCAGCAGCAAAAAGTGTGAAATAACAAGTGCAATGAAAGGGAAATAAATTGTATCTACAAATGTATCTCAATATTGTTTTGTATACGATTTTTTTTTAATTTTTTTCTTCTTTATTCGTTTTTTAATATTTTGTTTCAATTTTTTTTTCTTCTTCTATGTTTTCATAACAATTTGCGGTAAACTTGAAAACTGAAAAAAAGAGCAAAAAGTGTAGAAAAATAAATTCAAATTATTCATAAGCATAACACAATACAATCATAATACTTGTAAAAACAAAACAATTTTGTATGAAACGAACGTACAAATTATTAACACGCTATACCGTAATACAAAGTAAATGATAAGAATTTAATTTTTTTATTTTACTTTTTTCCACTATGAATAGACATTTATTTTGCATGCAATTGTCGCAATTAAAGTGAGAAATGCTTCCGAGATTCTCTATACTGCGGTTATAATTTTTTTTTTTTAGAATTCTTTACAAAATAAAATAATAATAAAAATACATACGAGTAACGCCACTACTAGGATTACTAATAGTTTTTGTATTGTATTGTTTTTAAAACTTTAGGTTTATTTTAAGTTAAAGATACAATATCATCCTTGATGGAAATAATAACTGAACTAACCTTCTTCTATAAAAGAAGAGTAAATTGTAGTCCACCGAAGTCATTGATATGCAAGCTAAGACACAAAACAGCTAGTCAGTTTGTTTAGAAAAGCATGATTGAAAATGAATGTTAGCCAGTTAAACATTTCCAGAAAGAAATTAATTTAATTGGGTCACACTCTTCTCTAACAACATTACCATGGTAGGCGACGTCCAAAAATATGCAAGTTATCGACAAAAAAATGCAAGCTATCGACAAAAAAATGCAAGCTATCGAAAAAAAAAAAAATGCAAGCTATCAACAAAAAAAATGCAAGCTATCGACAAAAAAAATGCAAGCTATCGACAAAAAAATGCAAGTTATGGAAAAAAATGCAAGCTATCGACAAAAAAAATACAAGCTATCGACAAAAAAAAATGCAAGTTATGGACAAAAAAAAAAAAAAAAAAAAAAATGCAAGCTATCGACAAAAAAAAAATGCAAGCTATCGACAAAAAAAAAAAAAAATGCAAGCTATACAAAAAAAAAAAAAAAAAATGCAAGCTATCGACAAAAAAAAATGCAAGCTATCGACAAAAAAATGCAAGTTATGGAAAAAAAATGCAAGCTTTCAGCAAAAAAATGCAAGCTATCGACAAAAAAAATACAAGCTATCGACAAAAAAATGCAAGCTATCGACAAAAAAAAATGCAAGTTATGGACAAAAAAAATGCAAGCTATCGACAAAAAAAAAAAAAAAATGCAAGTTATTGACAAAAAATGCAAGCTATCGACAAAAAAATGCAAGCTATCGACCAGAAAGTACAAGCCATCGAGCTAAAAATGTCAGTCATCAATCAAAAATTACCAGTCATCAATCAAAAAATTCATGTCATCGACCTAAAAAATGCAAGTCATCGACAAAAAAATGCATGTTATCGACAAAAAAATGCATGTTATCGACAAAAAAATGCATGTTATCGACAAAAAAATGCATGTCATCGACAAAAAATGCATGCTATCGACCAAAAATACATGTCCATACATAAATAATTGGTCATTACAACCCTTCAGTCAGGATCATTGACCTATTTTCTCACACCACTTATGTTGAGTGTGTTAATTTTATACATAAGTGGCGAGACCTAAAGTTTAATGTCGACCCCGAAAGACAGATTTTTAAGAAACTTTTCATGGCAAGTTTATTTATTTTCAGAGTTTTTGCCAGAAATCTACTGAGAGGAAATCACCGAAAAAATACTTTTTGTATTTTGTTTTGATGTCTGGCTTGGGTCTAGAAACCTGGCTTTACGTCTAATAAACCAACACACTACCTACTAGACTACGGCGACTTCAAATGCATGTCTGAAATAAAGTTCATCCCCAAAGAAAACTGTTTTGGAATCCTTGATACCATGTCTATTCAGGCCACTAGGTTCACTTCTACCACACGTTAATCTTTTTTTTTAATTTTGAGCGATTTATGTAGAACACCTTTTTTTTTTGCTAATTTGACAGAAAAAAATTAGCTTCGACGCCTATACCTCCGGTACAAATTAACGCCCGATAGTAAGGAAACCTGTTTTGGAATCCTTGGCACCTTAGCTATCCAGACCACTAGGACCGAGACAAGGTTCAATTCTCCAACAAGTTTATTTTTTATCCAATCTTCTTCTTTTCTTGTTTATTTATAGAAATTAATTACCTACGTTGACTATATCTTCGGTCCCAAAGGTTACTCGAACGTCACGAAAACTGTTTTGGAATCCTTGATCCAATAGCTATCAGTCTACTAGATCCGAAAACCGCATCTTTTTTAAATTTGATCGAATTTTATCCCATTTATGGAGGGCATATTTAATAAAAATTCTCATAAATTTACTGCGCCTTCATTTCCAATAAGCAAACTGTTATTTTCATATTGGATGAATTCGGTTTGCACTCTTTATGCTCTAATGGTGAACATATTGCCAGTTGAACGCCTTTTTCTTTGAAATATAAATTCCTTATGGTTCTCGAATTAAATTGAAAATGAAAATTCGAAAACAAATTTTTAACGATTTAACTCAAACTTGAAAGATCCTATATTGATTGATGTTGAATATAAAAATTCACCACTTTAAAGCTGTGCTTGCATTAACAAAAGCTGGTCTTGTTTTGTAGCATACTTTTAGGATTTTATTTGATTTTTTATTTGTTGAAAAACACAGTTCTAGAGCCATTGTTAAACAAATTAAAAAAAACATTGAAAACGAAATCTAATGAATCCAATGAATTTTCCATTGCTTTTACTTTGAAAATTAAAAAAAAAATTTAATACAACTTAAGATTCTTAATTAGATTAAGATTTTTAAATCATTTTTAAAAAAACAATGGAATGGATGAACTTTAAACAATAATGGAAACGATATAGATTAAATGAAGTTTGTTGCTTAAGTCTTTTGTTTTTGCTTGTGCATGCAAATTTAAAAACTGAAAAACATCAATTCAAATTAGTTTTTTTTTGTTTTATTTTGATTAAATATTTAATTTATTAAAAAAAAAAAAACAACAGTTACGGTAATTGAACACTAAACAATGTATAAATTTTGTAGTATCAGATGTTGTTGTTGTTGTTGTTGTAATATTAATAATTATTGTTAATAGATAATATTAAAAAATATAAACTATAAACGCTGTTCAGAAAAAATATAAATTTTTTATGTTTTGTATTGTAGTGTTTCTGTTTTCGATTTTATTTAATAAATTTTAAACGTTTCTTGTATAGGAAAAATTCATATTGCCATGCTTAAAATTTCAAAGTCATTTGAAATTTTATTTTATTGTTGTTGTTGTTGTTGTTGCACTCCTCCGTTTTAGTTTAATAAACCTTAAATGGTGTTTTTAACTCGTCTTGTTTTTTTTTTTTTTTTTTTGTTTTCTGCTGCTTGCCTATGGTCAAGTTAACAACTCGTGCCGGTTTTTTTCTTTTAAGCAAAAACCAGCTCTGGCATTAAAATGCTCTTTTAAAGAAATGCAATATTTTTTTTTTTTTTAATGTTTAAAAATCAATGTTGGTGTTATCAGCAACCAGCAGCAGCAGCTCCGTTTAGCATTTGTAATTAAATGACGTCACGTCAATTGAATTGAATTGTGAATTGTTGATAATACGACTTGTACGCCAAAATGTGCTACTACTCTGGCTATTTATTTATTTATTATTTCTGCTCTCTGTCCACATTGTTGTATACATTCATATGACATTCGATGTGACAAATATTTGTACGCAATAGTTTTATAGGTTTGGTTTTTTTTTAATTTATTTTCACACTTTTATTAACTTATTTGTTCGTAACTTTATTTATTTCTACACACTACTGGTGTACTGCTTACATTTTGAAGTACATTCATATCGGGTCCGCCATCAAACGTTTTTTTAACTAGTGCTTATTTCGTGAATGGTAACACTTAGCTCATGTCGGATTTGCCAGATAATTAGTTTTATCCTTCCGCGTTTTCGCTTCGCTAACTGGGCCTGCGCTCGACTTACAGAAGATGCCGATTTTGACAAAAAAAAAAATCATATTCAGTCAGATGAAGCTCATTTTCATCTTGAAGGGTATATAAACAAGCAAAATTGTTGCATTTGAGGCACAGGAAAACCAACGCACCCAATACAAGTCACTGTTTGGTGCGGATTTTGGAGCAGAGGAATAATTGGGCATTTTTCTTTGAAAATGAGCAAGGAGCGGCCATTACAGTCAATGGCGATCGTTATCGGGCCATGCTAAACGAATTTTTGTTAAAAAAAATTGAAAAGGAGGATATTAGCAACTTTTGGTTTCATTAGGACAGCGCTACATGTCACACAGCCGAAGCTACAATCGATGTTATGCACCCTGTTTTTGAAGATGACATTATCAGTCGCAGAACTGACGTCGTTTGGCCATCTCGCAGCTGTGATTTGACGTCGTTGGACAATTATTTGTGGGGTGCCGTCAAAGACCAGTGTTAAGCTGACAAACCAAAGACAATTGACGCTTTAAAGGACAATATTCGTGAAGCCATTGGTGAAATACAACTGCACACAATCGATAATGTGCTTAAAAATTGGACCGTTCGTGTAGGCTACTGCATGGCCAGCCGAGGCAGCCATTTGAATGAAATTATTTTCCATTATTAACCGGAAGGATTGTACTTTCAAATAAAAAAAGAAATTTAAGAAAATATTCAGTAGTTTTTGGTTTTTAAAGAATTTTCAAAAAAAAAAAATTTATTTGGCGGACCCTATATATTTTTCTCTTTTATTATTATCTTTTTTTGTTTGTTTTTTGTGTCTCTTTATTTTTTATTTAATTCGGTCAATAAGCAGATGACAACTATTTCAGGTAATATTTA
Organism: Sarcophaga peregrina; assembly: GCA_014635995.1. Lineage (NCBI taxonomy): Eukaryota > Metazoa > Arthropoda > Insecta > Diptera > Sarcophagidae > Sarcophaga > Sarcophaga peregrina. Next base: position 86,764,116 of record CM025792.1, on the reverse strand, counting down.
TATTAAGCATACTAATCAAACCCCTATTTCTTTTTATTTTTTTGTCTTTGTATTGAAATCTAAAATGTTTTTGGAATTTCAATGAGTACCGTTTTCATGAAAATATTTTCTTAACACACTTAAAATTATTGATTTTAATAATTATTATTTTTTAAAGTATGCCTAAAAAAGTAAAAGTTTAATATTAGATTTTATCGTATAAAATGCATTTGGTGAAATTACGTTTTTTTTTTTCTTCTTAAATAACCTTGATGACAGAAAAAGAAGAAAAAAAAAAACAAAATTCACGTACCATAGCAATGGTTAGGTCTTGCATACGAAATATTGTTAATCAATTAAATTGGGTTTTCAAATTTCTAAAAATATTAACGATTTAGGTCAGTTATAGATCGATATACAATGCTAACGTTTCATCAACATCTGTTTTTCAATTAGGGAATAGATAATGACCAGTCAACCCCTTGTATTGCCTCTTGGCTGTAATGTACTATGAATAGTTCAGAATTTAAAAACCCGGGTTCGTATCAGAGATCAGCAATAAGTATTCAAAACGATGAGTAGATTCGAGTCATACTTATAATTTCAGATACTTATACGCATTCATACTTATTTTGATATGATACTCATACTTAAAGTTGGAAGTACTCATCGTATTCATACTTAACAAAACGCATGATGTTATCGACTTGAACTCGTCTCTACTTAACATTTACACGAAGCACAAAATAAGTATGATTCGCGTACGAACACTACTATACTCACAAGAAGATTGTGTGTATGCTTTGCTTGTTGTCTTTGTCTTTCCTTTCTTCTTTGTTTGTATATGCAATAACAACAAAGGCTATAAATTTTGATGAATGATTCGAATCACTCGAATCACATAAGTATTATAAGTATTTTTCTAAATTTATGAATCAGAATGAGTAGGCGTATGAATCAAACATATTTCGAATGTTGTGAGTTTGATGTCAATGTTGTACTCATACTCATTACTACTTATACTTATAAATCTATGTTGTAGCGAGTACGAATGAATCACGAGTAGTTCAATTTCAATTCTGTTGATTCCCTCATACTCAAAATTGCATGAGTGCTTATGAGTAGCGGAAAAACGATATATTGCTGATCTCTGGTTCGTATCTCAAGCGAAATACATATGAAAAAAAAATGCTTCGGCGATTTCCTCTCAGCATATTGCTGGCAAACGCTCTGAGAGTAAATAAACCTGCCATGAAAAGGTTTCTCAAAAATCTGTAGTTCAGAGTGCCCGTTAAAATGAAGATCCCGCCACTCACGTATAAAATTAACGCACACAATATGAGTGGCTCGGCCTCACTTCGCTCCAGGTATTATCCATTCCGACTAGTTTTACATTAATTTGTCTTCTTTATGTATAAGCCAGTCGACCCCACCTTCAGTTTTTTTTAACCTAATGGCTTTTGATGACTTTTTCAAAGTATGTATAGCCAATCCACTGCCATATACTTTATTTTACTACTGAAGTCTTGGACATTGGATTGGAATGTTATCTATACGTGTAGTTACACACTATAATAGGACAGAATATTTGCAGGACTAACAAACAACCTGGACCTTCTGTATATTACAAGAGGGCAGTGAGCCATGTCTGAAATCGCCGTAGACGATAAGAAGTGTTTCCGACAAAAACTTGATGCAGTTTAAAGACCATCCTGAACGAGAGATTTTTGAGAAACTTTTCATGGCAATTTCAATTTCTCTCAGAGTTTTTAACATAAATTTGCAAAGGGGAAGTCCCGGTCTAAATATTGTTATGAAAATGGAAATGGTGTTGTTAAAATAATAAACAAAAGCTCCAAAAACAAAACAATGAACTTGTTTACGTAATCAATGAATAAGTAAAAAAAATATAGCAACAAAAATAATGGGTTTGTTAAAAAGATCGATAAATAAACAAAAATTATCTTATTATACAATAATTTAAATTCTTAACATCTGTATAAAAAATATAAGGGATAAAAATGTAAACAGTCAACAACAAAATTCAGCAGACAAAGAAGTAAACAAGCAAAAACAAAGTGCAGTATAAAAAAAGAATACACAAGTAACAACTACTCTGCCAGGACGAATGTAAATAAGATACATAAACAACAAGTTGTTTACATTATCAGATATTTCCAAAAGGCCATCATCCTCCTTCGAGAGTATTCATCACACTATTGATTCAGCGATATAAAAGGCAAGACAAAGCGAGCAATGGGGGAGTTCTGATTGAGTCAGACAATAAGAATTCGGTTAGACACGTTGTGTGTAAAGAGAATATTGTGTTGTTGCTTACAAAAAGGTTGTAAGCAGAGAAGAATAACGAACAATTGTTATTGCGTACGTGGAAGAATTTGAAAGAAGAATAAAAACTGAAGTAAATTGTTAATGTGTAAATCAATTTCCAACATATTTATTTTTATTTTATTTTCAATCTACGAATTCATATTTTTAACGTTTTTAAAAAGGTTTTTATCTTTTAATAATATTTTTGCATATTTTTGTTTAGTTGGAGATGACCCTAGACCATAGGGTTTGAACTAGGGATGCCAATCGGAAAATCCCGAATTCCGAAATCCTGGGATTTTCGGGATTCACAAAATCCCGAATCCCGGGATTTTTAAAAACTTGTCTCGGGATTTTTCGGGATTGTGAATTCATATGTATTTTGACCCTACAAAAGGTCCTGAAGAAAAAATCTAAAGGTTTCTCTCTTGACTTCGATAATAGCATCTCAGACGAGGAAAAAATCCACTATAGTTTTAAATTTTCTATTATAAAAAATATACTTGTAGCACAACAATAATTTTTCCAATGAAAATTTAATGCTTCCTTCATAACCAACTCTCACCACAAAATAAAAATTAAAAAGTACTCAAAATATTTCGCAGCAAAATGAGTATGTATTAGAGATGCCAATCGGGAAATCCCGAATCCCGAGATTTTTAAAAGCTTGTCCCGGGATTCCATTGATAAAAAATCATTTGATGGCATCGAAGAATGCAAAAGTTTCAACTGTCCAAAGAAATAGATTTATTTTCATAAGGAGATGGTAGATGTGAATATTTATAAGCTGCATACAGCTATCTTGGAACTATTTTACCAACAAATGTTGATTGCGAGAAGTGTTTTTAAACGGCAGCGTATGTTGACAACAAAATTCGTTGAAACCTATCCGATCACATGTTAGATGCTTTAATCTTTTTCTTGGAATCCAAATAATTTTCTTAAAACGTATGAATAATTTCTATTTTTGTTAATTTACGCTTTTTTTTATTACTTTTTGTCTTGCTGTTTTTATATTTTATTTTTAATAATATATAATTCTGATATACATAATTGGAAAACAAATGATTTTTATTATTAAGAGAAAATCACAATTTTTCCCGTGATTTTTGGATCCAGAATTATCCCGAAATATCCCGAGATTTCGGGATCAGGATTTACAAAATCCCGACTCTCGGGCTTTTTAAAACTCGATCCCGTTTAGTATCCCTAGTTTGAACGGTGGCCTCACGTCTAATAAGCCAACGTACTCCTACTAAACTACAGCGACTTCTAGACAGCTTTTTACCTTTTCAAATTATCTTCCTTTTATTGGTCAGGGGATCTAGTTCGGTGTGGATATAGTGGATAAATATCAATCACAAGCAAACATGTTTTATTGTGATGTATTAGCAAGCATCGAATAGCTTTTAGCATTCCCATCCATTTTTCTCGATTTATTGCTATCCATTGGCATAATTATGCCTTTGCCCATGATTCTTCTTCACTTAGGTCCTATTTGAGAAATGCAGGGGTACCAATAATGTATTCCAAATTCATTGTATAGTCTTTGGGACTTGCCTCATTACATGAAATTATACGTAAAGTGTCTCATATAAACATTTGGTTATTAAAAGTATACGTAAAGATATGTACATACATGACAATGTATTATTTTTATATTTGCTGTAAACATATTAAGTTTGTTTATAAATCCATAGATTCATTCATTTATTCATTTTTTATGTTGCTATTGTTAATTGTTGTTAATATTAGTTTTACAATTTGTTTTTTTTGTTCTCTCTCTATTGTGTTTTATTTTTCTGGTTTTTTTTGTTTTGTTTTGTTTTTTGTTTTTTAACTTGTCATTTTTCACACTCTACTTTTTTACAAGAATTTTTTTATAAACTTGTAAAGTTTTTTTTTTTTAGAATGTATTTTATATGATTTTTTTTCTAATTAAAATTTCAAAATTATTTCCTTTTTCTCTTAATTAACTTAAAAAACAACATACACACTCACTCATAATTAAACAAAAAGTTTTTTAAAAGCATTTTGACCAACTTAATGATTGTGTCAACTTTACTTTGAAATAAAGAAACAAAAAAAAAATTATGAAAAGAATAAAAAACGATGAAAGGAAAACTTATGAATGATTTGAGAAAAATCTTTTGTTATGAAATATGGTCGTAGCTTGTTTTTTTTTTGCAATTCACAATGAGTAGCAAATAAGTTTTATTTTTTATTACCTTAAGAAAAACATTACTAACCGACAAAATAAAAAAATATAATAATAAATAAATAAAAATGAAATGAAAATATATTTGAAACACTTTCTCTAGAACTGATGAACCAAATAATTGTAAAAGAAATAGTGAATGTTTTGAACAAATTGTTTAAATAACCAAGAAAGCAAAGATAAATCCACACTGGCATAAAAATATTCTATTAAAAATACATAGAAGTATGTATATTAGAGCGACTCACCAAAAAAAGTGTTCGATGTACCCCCTAAAAATGAACCATGGACTTTTTTAGCTTCGACCTCTTGTAAGCTGGACCATTTTAAAAAAGGGTCTATTTTTGAATGTTAATTTAATTTAAGGAACTGTTTCCTGTTGTTTTAAATGTTGTCTTAAAGAAGTCCAAGGTTCATTTTTAGAGGGGTACATCGAGCTTGAATTTCGCTTCCATACAACTTGATTTGCTCTTATGTAAAAATGGATATTTCTTTTGGAAAAATAAATCGGAATAAATTTTCATTATTCTTGAAGTCATGTTGGAATAATGATTGAATACAGCAGAGTACTCAATTCAGTTACATTTGCAGGGACTGACCATAATCGTAGAGATGTAATCTATAAGCATTTCGAATATTGTTTTATACTATGTTCAGACAGGCACTTTTATTGCGTAAATCACAATAAACGCAATTATTGAGCTCAATATTTCATTTAAAGTTTCAATTAATTACTGCGCAATAAATACGTAAATTGTCATAAAATTGAATAAAACCTTAAATTCAGCACTGTCATAAGTACGTTCAGTGAGTCTATTACAATTAACCGAACACTTTCAATTCATATTTCACAACTCAAATGCCAAGAACTACAAAAAAAATGTTGCAACAACCAGCTGTTTTGATTACCACTGTCTAATAAATATTGCATGTATTATGTGTCTGAACATTTAAAATATTGTATTCATATAAATTAATGTTGATTTAATAAAAGTGTCTGTCCGAACATAGTATTACTGTGTTATCCCAATATTGTTCCAAGCCTTTCCTGAAATTGCCATAGTCTAATAGGCGGTGTGTTGGCTTATTAGACGTGAGGCAAAGGAACATGTCCCCAACTCAGACATTTCGAATAAAATCGCAATAAATACAATTATTGAAATCAATATTTCATATAAAGTTTCAATTAATTATTGGGCAATAAATACGAAAATTGTCACAATATTGAGTAAAACTTTAAATACACCACTTTACAATTTTCCGAACATATTTAACAATTCAAATGCCAACAACTACAAAAAAAGGAAATAAAAACAATGTTCTTAAAATAACCAACTGTTTTGTTTACCACTGTCAAATAAATATTGCGTATATTATGTGTCTGAACACTTAAAATATTGTACTTAAATAAATGAATGTTGACTTAATAAAAATGACTGTCTGAACATAGTATTACTGTGTTATTCCAATATTGTTCCAAGCCTTTTCTGAAATCGCCATAGTCTAGTAGGCGGTTTATAGGCTTATAAGACGTGAGACCACGGTTCTTGTCCCAACTCAGACATCTCGAACAAAATGAAATATGAAAAAATATTTTTAGGCAACTCAGCATACATACATAATTGGTCATTAGAACCCATCAGTCAGGACAGTTGACCTAGCAACTCAGCATATTTCTGTTAAAAAATCTGGGAGTATATAAAATTGCCATTGAGAAGTTTCTCAAACAATCTGTCGTTCGGAGTCGATTTTAACCTGTAGGTCATGCTACTCCTGTATAACATGAACACACACAACATAAATGGTTTGAAAAGCTAGAGCGTAATCCTGACTGAAGACTTGTAATGACCAATTATGTATACGTATGCATCTACGTACATATGTGAACTTGCCTTCCCCGTATTGGTTTAGCTAAAACGTTACTAAGTACTTCAGTATTTGAGGATGACAAAATACATTGGCTACCTATAAAGCAAATTTCCGACTTTATTTTGTAACAAGATAGATCAGAATTGTTTTTAAATTCTGGTTACAGGAACAACTTTAGATACTTCTATACGCTTATCGATAGTTCGAATTATTCGTAAAACAAATTGTTCTTCATTGAACTGCTGTTTTCTCGTCTTTACAATAACATTTTGAAAATTCTTTTTTCATCCGATTTTTTCAAGTTTCAGTTTTCATTTTCTCGATCAACCTACCCTAAAGTTTCTATAATTGTAGGGTATCTTAAGCTAAAGTATTATTATTTGTATGTAAAATTTTGTAATACATTCTCTACCTTATAGATTTAAAGTATCACTTCCGTAGATTTGTCTATATGTCTACGTGATTAAATTATTCGCGGTGACAGTGTTTCCACTGAAACTGCTTTATTTTTTTTAATAAGAATTAAAACAAAAATAACTAAAAGCGAAAAAAAATCAAATAAAAATGGGTTAAAATGACTCACCCCTTATAGGGCTTATTTGTTGGCCACATTAAGACTTTTGATGGTAAACATACACTGAAAGAAAAAAGAAATGATAAATTTTTATTTAGTAATATGTGTAGTTTGTCTTAAAAGCTTATTTACTTATTTAACGCTAACAATACAACAATAGTTTTGAAATAAATGAAAAAATTTTTGTAAGTGTACTAATGTGTTCATATGAGATTTTACTACTTTTGTAATCTTATATTTTAAATTTATTAGGGTAGTACAGAATTACGTTTCATCAAGGCTTTTTAAAAATTCAGAAAGAATTCAGGTACTCTTGTGTGAACCCAGGTTGCTAGTGAAGAGAATAATTGTGTTTTGAAGATCTCTGTTATAAAGATCTATAGAACAATTGTTATTGTGTACGTGGAAGTGTGTCTTTACACAATTAAAGCAATTAAAGCAAATTGTTGTTGTTTATGTCAAGTCGTTAAAGGTAGCACACGGAATTGTGCGAACAATAAAGAATTGATTTAAAATTAAACACAAATTTATTTTTATTTTATTTACAATCTACGAACTCATATTTTTAACGTTTGTAAAAAGGTAAAAACGTAACAATAATAACAGAAGACAATAATTTTCTGTGTAGTGCAACAGACTAGAAGCTCTAGTAAGAATCGAAACTGTAATTCTCATAAACTATCAACCAGAGCACCCTGATTGTAACTAATCCTGTGAACGTTTTTGCTCATGAAGCCAATTTGAGGCATTATTGCTTAGGATATTTAAAGGGAATATTCAAATAAGTTCCGTTAGTCAAACAGTGATAAAAATTTACGAGTATGTACAGACATTGGTGTTAGAGAACGCTGAGATTTTTTTCGGCATAAGAGATCATCAGCTAGATTTCGCTTGGACATCTCAAAGGGAGCCAACATTTATTATGATAGGATATAATGGCTATGAATGTGGAAAAGCCAAATGCTATGCAGGAAAAGCTATGCCAAAAGAAACAGTTGCTTAGTAGAACAACTCTAGTGTAGAAGATTGAGTTGCACTACTATGAAAGTGACCCTTAATCGTCCACTGGATTGTGCTGGAATACTGGAAAATGTGTTACAGGCAAATGGAAAGGGGTACAGGGTGGCTAATATGTATTGCAACCAACTACAGGTTGCTATCATTTGTAAACCGCTCGCCTGACAGCTGACATTTTTATTCCAGTGACAGTTCATTTTATTATTTACAAGCTTACAAAAGCATTTTGATCTATTGCATGCAGAAAAAAACTTATTCGTGATGGAGTGCAAGTGTGATAGTGTGATTGCTTTATATTTGGCTGGAAAACCACAGGTGACTATCGTTAGAGCCCTCCAGCATTTAAATGTTAATAAATTTTTTATTTCTCATACCATTGCTCGTTACCGTGATACTGGCAGTATTGCATCGCGTCCAAAAAGTGGACGAAAAAAACGGTAACCATACCAGAAATGAACCGAAAAGTGAAGGTCAGATTTGATCGAAATCCACGCCGCAGTGGTATAAAAATTGTTCGTGAACTGAACATACCGCGAGAACGAATGCAACACATGTTGAAAAATGAGCTTGAACTAAAGCCATTGAATGGGCCAAAATATCGCAGAGTAACATTGGTGCAGCCTATGATGGCTTTGTCGGCCGTTTGAAGGCCATAATTTGTACCAAAGGTGGCCAATTCGAACAAATCTAAAACATTTTTTGCTTTTGAACAATAAAATTAAAAAAATATAGCGCTTTACTTTGTTGCATTATATATCAGCCACCCTGTATGTATTAGTGTCCGCTAAATTACTAAATTAATTTTAACGTTTTTATGACAGAAGTCGCCGTGGTCTAGTGGGTAGTGTGTTGGCTTATTAGACGAAAGGGCCGGGTTCGAATCCCAGGTCAGACATCAAAACGAAAAATATTTCTTCGACGACTTCCTCTCAGCAGTTTTCTGGCAAAGACTCTGGGATAAAAAATTGCCATCAAAAGCTTCTCAAAAATCTGTCGTTCGGAGTCGACTTTAAACTGTAGGTCCCGCCACTCATTTATAAAATTAACGCACACAACATAAGTGGTGTGAGAAGCTAGGTCGTAATCCTGACTGAAGGGTTGTAATGGCCAATTATGTTATGTATTATGTATGTTTTTATGACAAATTTAAGAAAGTGTATCGCGCCAAAATTTCTATAATCCGAGACTCGCAGATTAGCACAGAAATTTTAAAATAATAAAAGTGTGGAGTATGATTTTCGTTACTGACATTAACTTCTCTCGGAAAACAAAGCAAGGCACAGGATTGCTATCGGGTTAAAGGCATTTGAAGCCTCTTAGTACTTGAAGTTCGAAAACAAAGAAGACATTTTTTCCCTTTTTTCGATTTTTAAACTTAAATAGCTGGGGGGTTTGCAGTCAAGCACTTTAGCCACGCCACATTGTTACGATTTATAAGAATATGTTGTACCCTAATAATAAATAAATGACTAGATATTGTGTAGCTTGTGACATGAAGAGTTTTAAATTACAAACATGATACTCTGTAATACGAAAATCTCTGGTCAACATTAAGCTGGTGCTTCTCTTACTACTACTCGTGTACTACATTTGGGGCCTCCAATGGAAATTTAAGTTTTTTTTTCCTTTTGCAAAAACTTTTAAGCTATGTTGGTAGGTAAATGCTTAGTGAAAGGAATGCTTTGTTTTTTTTTAGATTTCCTATTCTGTTTTAAAACGCATAACAAGTGTTTATTTGTAATGCCCTTTTGTTGGGTGCTGCTTAACATACAGAAGTATTTTGCATGTGATATGAAAATTGCATTTTTCTTTAATGAAATTGAAATCTTTTTAGAGTACATTTCATATAATTGTTGTTATTGTTTTTGTGTAATTTTTTCTTTTTTTTTACCTTCACGCCCGTGTTAATCCATACACTGCTACTCATGTAACATTTTGAATACAACTAACCATGGGGTGGAGTATTATAGACGGTCATCAAATCATAGTCATACTGACTGACTGAATGACTGACTGATATGACTTGACTTCTCTTATGGCATTGTTTGTAGTTGTTTTTATTTGTATTTTATTTTCATTTTTTTTACTTTTATTATACAAAAAAAAAAACTTTGCTAATGTTGCTAGTATTGAGGTATCACTATGGTTTTGATGGGCTTCACACTTTGGAGTGCCGGGGAAATAAAAAGAAAAACAATAAAGAGAATACACCCAAACCTTTTTTTACACGGCAGATGCGTTCCAGTGGATACCGTGTAGAAAAAAAGGAGTAAAAAAAGACAAATATTATGAATGTATGTAAATGTAGCCTACATATGCCTATAAAATTTAATAACTTTATAAAAATGCTCAGATTTAGTTCAATAGTATAGACCGAGTTTTTATTTTATTTCATTTTATGATCATAAAAAATAACGAAAAAACTTAAAAATTCTCTTCCATTTATAAAATTTATAAAACTCTTCGGGCCATTATTACAACTTCCCGTTAAAGTTGGCGTTAGTTAAAGGTGCCTTTAGCTAAAGTGAACGGTAAAGTTACCTTTAACTGTTTTCGGTTATAACAATTTACAGATAAAACAAAATTAACTTTTTCAAAAATATGGCAGTGCAGGAGCAAAGTCGATAAAATTGCTGAATTAGACAAGTTTTTTTTTTTTTAACGCAGTGGAAACAGCAGACTTCGTTTTGGTTGTTGTATATGCTAATTTTGTTTCAATTTGAAGTTGCCATATCGAAAATATCATATGATATGGTAAGTTAAAACATAAAGTGACTTTTCAATGTTAAAGGTAGAATGATCTTCTCTTTAGCTTAACGCTTACTTCTATCTTATTGGCTACTCGTAATAATGAAAAACAATTTATCTCACCGTTAAAATCCTCCCTTTAGTTAACTGTAAGTTATAATAATGGCCCTTAAGACAATTAGGAACAGAATTATTTTCAATAAAAATTTTTTTTTATTTTATTCGCAGACAGTTACTGATAGCAAGCGCATTCTCTTATGCTGGGGTGGCTCAATATAAGTCTCGTCAATAGAAATACTTATTACTTCTACATCTTCAGAAGCTGCTTCTGGCGCTGGTTTATTTCTTTTAACAACATATTCTGTTATAGTGCTCTTTATAGAGCTCTCTATATCTAGCCATACATCTTTGTAGATCTTATTGAAATTTCACAGCTCTTTCAATTATTTTATCACAAGACAAAAAGTGTTCTGCCAACTTATCTGTCATTTGAAGGCCGTCAAGTATTAACTTGGCAGTTATTGGAGTTTGAATTTCACTCTCATCAGTTTGGACACATTTTGATCTTCATTTCCCAGCTTAACCTCCAATATCTCTTCTTCATTTAGAGCTTTATCAACAATTATTTCGTTCAATGATTAAGATTTGTCAAACCTTTCACGTCCAACTTCTTGCGCTAAATTAATAATATTTGCATCCACTTCACCACCGGAATTATCATTCGCACAAGTGTCTTTGCCTTTGACGCATTCTGGCCAAATGCTATTCCAACAGGCATTTAAAGTTGATGCTTTTATTTCAGACATGCACTCATATTGAGAAAATCGCAATAAATGGCATTATTGATCTCAATATTTCATATAAAATTTCGATTAATTATTGGTCAATAAATTCATAAATTGGTATAATATTGATTAAAACTCAAATACAACACTGTCATAAGTACGTTCAGTGAGCATATTACATTTTTCCGAACACTTTCTATTGATATTTGATAACTCAAATGTGAACAACGACAATCCGAAGAAAGCCACTTTGGAGTCACAAATAGTCCCTATTAGCCGCAATACCTTTTCCAATGTTAAATTGTTTTCCATTTTTTCTAAAAAAAATATTTTTGGCACTAATTTTCGCGATTAAATTAAAAGCAATATTGTTGAAGCAATCAGCTGTTTTGTTTACCAGCTGTCAAATAAATTTTCGTATATTATATGTCTGAACGCTAAAAATATTGTTCTCAATAAACCAAATATTGATGCAATAAAAGTGCATGTCTGAACATAGTATAAAACAGCATGCTTTATGCAATCCATAGAATCGAAAAAAATGTTGCCACATTATTTTTTATGGACCAACTGGAAGTTAAACGGGATTATACGATTTTATCCGTATAAAAAGGAGCGAACAAAAAAAAAATAGTCAATTTGTTAAAAAAAACCGTGTTATTTCGAATTCGCGTAAAAAAACACGTGTAAAAACAGGTTTGGGTGTAAATTAATAGTTTGGCCACCTGTTTAGACCCAATTCCATTCAATATTATTATTGAATTAAATTGTTTAAAGGCTTTACAGACAATAAAGATATATTTTTCCAATACTTTGCATTAAACGTTGTTCAATTGCAAGACCATACCATAGTCTACTTCTGGCTTCAAAAAATTTTTTATTTGGTAATAAAACTTTAATGGTTTATAATTATAATTCATAAAAAAATAACTTATCGCTGGAATATTTCTCTTTTGTTTTGTTTTCTTTCAATATTTTTTCACTTTCTAATTAATAATTACAATACTTTTCATTTCAATATGAATGGGAGTAGTATGTAGTTTTGCATCAAAATGAATGAAATAAACGAAATCATGGACGATTGACTGATTTGTGTTGTGGTCGCACATCATCATCATCATTGCTTGCTTTATTATGTTGCATTGAAAGTCTTCTTTTGTTTCAGAAAAAATGTTTTTAGAAAACTTTTCCTTTCATTCATTTTATTTTCAATTTCTATTGAAATTTATGCAAATTATTAGAAATTAGAAAATATTTTCTTTTCTTTCTTTTTATTACCATAAACCATATTCTTATTCAAATATGCGTTTAATCAACAGAATTATTTGCTTAAGATTATCGTAATAATAGGAAGATCAAAAAATAACAAAGAATAATTTTAAAAGACTTACGTCAAGGTTATGTAAATTAGAATTTCATTTTTTAGTCAAAGATTTTTGATTCTTTTGTGAAATCTTATGTAACGAATCAAATCATTATTAAATGGAAACCAGCCTAATACAGTTTATCGAAATCAAATAAATTTAAACTAAATGCCATAATATTGAATGCCGGAGACTGAAAGCTTCTTTCTAATTGTTTCCCTAATTTGAATCTCCTTTGTTGCATTTTGTTGGGATCCAGCTGTTGTACTTTCATAAAAAAAAAAACGATTTAACATAGTGACCGTATAAAAACCCTAGCCAAGATTGCAAGATCCGACTTACAACAACTTTTTGGAGGAAGCAGCCATGTACTTGACTGTGTCTGTAATTTTTCATTTCAAACCCAAAACTTTAGACTGTTTCTTGCTACAAATTTTAATCGGCTTCGGTTATTATAAAAAGAAACGCATTACAGTTGTAAGCATTTAAAGTTTTTATTTAAAATTATGAGAATAATTGAGTCAATATTCGGTTAATTGAGAACAAAATTTTAACCGTTCAGATATAATATATATACGCAATATTCAGCTTAATTAATATTCATTTGACAGATGGTAAACAAACCAGCTGGTTGTTTCAACAACATTGTTTTTGTTTGTCAAATATTTTGAGTAGTCAAATATCAACAGGAAGTGTTCGGTTACTTATAATATACTCACTAGACAGACTTATGACAGTGCTGTATTTAAAGTTTCATTAATTGAAATATTATATGAAATATTGAGATCAATATTGACGTTAATTGCGATTTACGCAATAAAGGTGCATACGTGAACATAGTATTACAATCCTTCAGTAAGGATTACGACCTAGCTTCTCATTTTCATTTTGATGTCTGATATGAACTAGGGCCTTACGTCTAATAAGCCAACAACACACGTACCTACCAGACTGCGGCAAATAAGCTTATTTACATCAACTAAAATCTCTTTAGTTGAGTAGTTGTCGTCATTTTGAAAGCCCTTTTCAACCAAATGGGCCAAATCTGACCGCTTATTTCCTTCATACATACCAGGATGGTGTGAAAAACTAAGTCGTAATACTGACGTAAGGAAGTAGGTTCAGGATTACATTATTTCATTGCGTTTAGCTATAAAAGTTTTGTGTTAACGTTATCGTAAGTGATATAGTTTTCATCGTCAGTCAAAAATCGGAAATTTAATGTTTAACAGATTTATTTGGATCAACTATGTACACTCATACATCAAACTTGTCCTTACATCCTGCTTTGACAATGGTTTTCTTGCTTCCAAGCTATCGAAATAACTCCTATGAAATCGTCAGATTCAACGATTTTTATTATCTTTATTAGTATGCAGAGCGTGCTGCATCTTTGTGATCGATAGTAATCATCATCTACTTCTAGAGAAACTTAAAATTTAAAAATAGTATATATTAAGCAAATCTGAAGCCATAAAGCAAATATTATAGCGGTCTAACGAGACTGTGCCTAAACTAAAATAGCTGAAGCATATGAATCCAACCACCGCACTTGAAATTTTAACCTGTTGGGTTAGCGAGAAGCTTATCGTTCACATGCAAGTTCCTTTGGTGGCCATATGGCCCATTGTAGTATTCAGTGTGAGGTAAGTCCCCTTGTCATGATCCATTAGGGGTGGCTTTGACTCATCCTAAGTTTCGGAACTTCAGTAGCTGTTTAGAAAATATTTGCTACTTAGGCAACTGTGTTTTTTAAACTCCTAACAGTCATGCATACAACACAAACTAAACCAAGTCTAACAGCAGGTCCTTGCTATCGTACATAATACATAATTGGCCATTACAACCTTTTAGTCAGGATTACGACCTAGTTTCTCATACCGCGTTAATTTTATACATAAGTGGCGGGATCTGCAGTTTAAAGTCGATTCCGAACGAGAGATTTTTGAGAAACTTTTCATGCCAGAGTTTTTGGCAGAAATCTGTTGAGGGGAAGTCGCCGAAGAAATATTTTTTTTTTTTCATATTACGTTTTGATGTCTGACCAGGGGTTTGAATCCTGCCCTAATAAGCCGAGACACTACCTATTAGACTACGTCGATTTCATTAATCTCAGAACCAAATCCATGAGTATAGATCTCAGATCTCCGTTACCATATCAATATCAAACGGGGGCTTCAAAATAGAAAACAACATTTGGACAGAAATCAAGGTAAGCTCTTTGACCCTAGAAATATGTGTGGAAATCACCATTTCAATGTAAAATTAATATTGCTCGCTGAGTAGGAAACTCGACATTTGGATTTTGTACTTAAGATTTTAGGATCTTAAACAGAGGACTTAGGACAATTTGCCTATTCGTTGGCTAAGCTATCTTTACAAAAGGTGTAATCAAACGCCCATGTATGTTATTAAAGTCTGAAGTGGTGATGATATAGGTCACGCGTAATTGAAGAAAAACGTTTTTTGATGACAGGAACCATTCAATTAAACGTTAATTAACTTGGTCAACACTGTTATAGCGGAAACTATATTGACTATAATTGCTATATTTGATCTGCTATTTTTCATATTTGGTTCGATTTTAATATAAATTTTAGAATTTATAGGAGCCAAAGAATTCATAATCAAAATTTTAGTTTCCTGGGTAAACAGAAATTTATTTATTTTTTGCTTATTTGATATGACATACTACATACATACACAGGCCCACAAAAGTATACATACGATTAATAAAATTTCTGAACCAATGCAAAAGACCGTCTTAAAAGCGAGGAAAGTTGTCAGACAATTACCAAAATTTTCGGAGAAAACGGATAGGTTAAAAATACTTTTGTGGCTGAGTGTATATAACATGGTCTTATAAAAGTCACGTCGTTCTTTGAGGCATTTAAATGATTTTGAGACAACAGACACTAAGAAGAATTGTTACCCTCGTAATAATTAAATAATAATTACAAAAACAACAAGAAACTATTATGTTTTCTTTTGCTAAAACTTGTAATTAAAATTCAAAACACATTCATTATGAAATTTTATTAGAAATATCCAATTTCAGTAATTGTTTATTATTTTTATTTTCATTTTTATTGTAAGCGTAGTCCCCCCTTTATAAAATAATAATTTTAAATATTTTTTGTTTAGGAAATTAAGAAATAAAGAAAGAATAATGCAAACAATAATTATTTAAGTTATAAACTGTGAATAATTTTAATTTAAAATGATATTCTATTTAAATTATAGACTAACCATCGACCACCAACATTAGGCGAAATCCATATTTTTCCAATGGAAATGATAGAAATAATTTGATATTTTAAATTGTATTGTATTGTCTATCGTATCGTAAATACTATATACAGATTACAACATCATGTAATAAAATATATGTATCAGCATATAATTTTGATTGTATCTCAATTACTTTTAATTTTTATTGTACGCTTTACCTTACAGTACGAGTACAGTAAGTGTATCTCTAGTTATACTTGCAACAGAGCTGGTTTTGTTCACTATTCCATGGTAGATCATATTAAAAGTGAATGGCATTGTTCAGTAACTATAACAATAATTTTTCTAATCAATGGTCATACGTACATGTACATGGATTTTGTAGGGTTTTAAATTATAATTTCCAAGAATTTTTAAATGTTTGCAAAGAACTTTAAAAGTTTAATTTAAATTTAAAAAGTAATAAAAAAAAATACCACAGTACACGAAAAATATATCATTGACGTGATCTTCACCGAATATCGACCTTGTTTTATATATTTGTCGTTGGCCACATAATCCTTCCAAGTACCACTAATGCCAATCTAACGCTGTTACTCATCCGCTAGTTATCTTAATTGTAAATGGATGGCCTAATTGGTAATGTGCTGAACTGTAAATCACAGGGCCGTGGGTTCGATTTTCACTAGCAACTCTCTGGACGTTTGTAATTGTCTGACATTATATATGACAATACAATAGAAAAAAGAAAGTGAGAATTATAACTAAAAAGCAACATTCGAAAAAAGAGTGCAAGAGATATAGTTGGTCAAACTTATATCTGGGGACACTAGGTTTTAGGATTACTCAAATTTCATGTTAAGCGTATAATCAGACAGTTTTAACTTTTGGCAGCGAAATATTTTACTTTTATTACTGCTTTCAAATGTCGAGGCATCGACTGAACGAGAGTGACATAAAGTTTCGGGATTATGTTGTACCATTCTCTTCTAATTCTTTATTTCAACTGGCCCATTGTGCGGATACAGGATTCATTAAGCTTGGGGGCAGATTTTTACCAAACATACTCAGTAATGTTGAGATCTGTAGCCTGTTCCGCTGGCTGCCGAAAAACTATGGGTAAGACACAGCTTCGCAACTTATCAGCAGACTTTATTTCACATTTTGTTTTAAAACGCCCGAATATTTGAATGGATCTATTTTACGGCCTATACAACGAATAAACCCTTCTCCGGCACCGGCAACACCTACCCACACCAGTACGCCAAACGTATTTACTCTCGTATATAAAGACTACCTGTATTGCGCCTACATAGTACCTACAAAGGTACTCTTTACTTATGAAAGTAAATTTAACCCACAGATTTTCATTCATGCATTCATTTTTGAATTTCTTATTATTTCAACAACTTTTGACCATTATCGACTTGTTGTTCCAGTGATTTTTTATATGCAAAACTCTAGGTTTACTCTCAAAGTAAAAAATTTTTAGGTTCTTGAGTTATCAACGAAATGGCGATAATACCAAAGATATTTTATTAAAGCCATTATAGCCATAATATGTTAGGTTACGGTTAGGTTAGTGTGGTAGCTTTGATACCAAAAGCTCACTTAAGCATGTATAGCGGCCCGTTGTGACGCCACAGGTGAACGCAGTCCCTGTACTGAGCAAGTTCCTACGAACCAAGGAGGTAGAAGTTGGTTAGCACAAGGGTTCCACAACCAAAGCACGACCACCCTACGCTGGAAAACCAGTCCGAAAGCTGGATGAACGAGGCTATGTCCTTGACATCAATAGACGATAGCTCCATTAAGCTGCCAACTAACCTATATATGGTCCCCGCAAGAAATGGACATTGACTAAGTCCATAGTGGATAACAGTCTCCTCTTCTTCTGTGGATCTACATCCACGACAGAAGTCTACGCGTCTACCCATAACGCAGTGACCTGTCAGCATGGCCACTGTGGTCGAGATGATGTTTCGACCAAGTCCAAGTAACTGGCTGGTATGCCTTCTATTCATATATAGGCATAATATAGTTTAATTTATATTCACTGAGACCATGTCCCTCATTCCCACTCTACTCTACAAACAAATTTTAAAGCCTCTAATTTAGAAGAAGTGCAAAATTATATAATCTTTGCTGTTAAATGAAATTTTCATGCGAATGTTTTTTCTCTTAATTAAACTGTGGGATCTTCATAATTTCTTTTTTTAGGCATTGAAATGAATTATGTATGTGAACCACCTCTGCATTTAAGTGTTAAATTTGAAAATAACTTTGTATTGTAAAAACAAAAACCAACAATAACAAATAAAAAAAATGAATTATTTTCTTATAAAATAAACATAAAAATTGTTTAATTAATGCAATAAAAACTAAAATGCTTATGGATACCAAAATAAAGTACTGCTGCATCATGTTTTTACCATTTAACCAGCAAAAAAATAAGCATTTTCTGCGTGATTTTTATAAAAAAATTTCTTTCCTTTTGTTGCTGTTGAACACCTCATGTTAATTTGAAAATTTTTATATTTCCGCTATTTTTTTTATACAAAAAAAACTAATGCTCATAATCAAATTACTTAATACAGTCAAACTCGTTTATAACGAACTCGGTTATAACGAATTTTTGGTTATTACGTACATATTTTCAAGAACAAAAAACTTCGTTTATTACGAACTCGTTTGTAACGAATTCTCGGTTAAAAGGAACTACTTTAAATGGTCCCCGTAATTAAATTACATACATTTTACCTTTTTTTTATAACGAATCCTCAAAAATAATTTTGAAGTGTGGCAATAGTCATTACTTTTATTTAATACGGCAGCATTAAATTATAACTTAGCATCTTTAATCAGCTGATAGATAAAAAGAATTAACATATATTATTGGTTTTTAATATTTCTAAAGCACTTTTTTTTGTCGGTTGCAAATATCTCCCATACCACTGCATCAAATTTAATAAATGATATCTCATTTTAAAGCTTATATCTAACACTAATGGCGAAAAATAATTAGAAATTGAAAAATTAATATTTTTATTGATAAAAATTATATTTTATATAGAACTGCATGATAATACTGTTGTCATTATGATTATATGTTTTTGTTCAAGTGTGGTAATACAGGGTCGCTTAATAGTAATGCAGTTCTACATAATATAGTATGTATTAAAATCCATTCTGGCAATACCGTTATTTACTATAATGCCGTTTATTACTAAGTCAGTTATATATAATATGCATATCATGTTGTAAAAAGCTGATTTGGGAACACTTTGCAATAGTTGTTAGATCAAGTGCGATAAACAGGGTCGCTTAATTGTAATGCTATTCCACATAATAATATATAAAGTTGTAAAATCCATTTTGGTAATGTCGTTATTGTCATGGCATTGTTTGTTTTATGAAGTGTAGTAATACGGTGTCTTTTAATATATACATATATATAGTGTCAGCTGATATTTAACAGTTAAAAAGGTTTTTAAGAAAAATAAGAATAAAAATAACGTGCAACGTAAGAATTGAAAAGACAAATGCAATTATGTTAATCAGAAATCTTAATGCTAAACAGGGCTTAATAAATGGTACCAGGCTAATCGTAACAAAATTGGGAGAGCACATCATATCAGCAAAAATTCTTCATACCGATAAAACTGTACTCATACCCCGAATCAACCTTACACCTTCTGATCCAACTGTGCCTTTTCGAATGACACGAAAACAATTCCCTGTGAAAGTTGCTTTTGCTATGACGATAAATAAAGCACAAGGTCAAACCCTTCAAAAGGTAGGATTGTATTTACCAGAACCGGTCTTTTCACATGGGCAGTTATAAGTGACTTTTTCTCGAGTGTGGGCGTTTAAAGATATTTTTGTTTGTATTAAGGATTCGTACGGGCAAAAAGTTAACGATGATCATGTTATTACCTCTAACATTGTATTCAAAGAAGTATTACAAAAGCATTTAAACATTTATTAAACATTTTTAATAAATGAAAAAATTATTTGTATTTTATATTTGCTTCTAAGACATCACCCCATTTATTACGAACTTTTTTTTTTGGTCCCACGGAGTTCGTTATAACCGGGTTTGACTGTATAAGTATGTATGTATTGTAAGTAAAAAAACGCCTCTTATTTTTTGACTTTCCAGCTTTCGCACTTATGCTACGTACAT
Source organism: Sarcophaga peregrina (assembly GCA_014635995.1). Taxonomy (NCBI): domain Eukaryota; kingdom Metazoa; phylum Arthropoda; class Insecta; order Diptera; family Sarcophagidae; genus Sarcophaga; species Sarcophaga peregrina. The sequence continues at coordinate 86,743,817 of CM025792.1, read as the reverse complement.
TTTTTTTTCTAAATTTTCTAAAACATTTTTTAATTCGTTTTAATATCTGGCGTCACCTTCATGACTTAATAGCTATTTTCTAACGGTATTTGTTTAGAACTTATCTTAAAAAAAAAAATAAGAACTTCAGAAAAATGGTAATAAATATCCATCATTATGTACGAGTACACGTTTAGATAATTTCCCTTAAAAAAAATAATAAAAAAAATTAAGAAGAAAAAAACTGCCTGGAAATGTTTCTATAGGTACTGTAAACTGTAAATACCTCCCACTTGTATATAATTAAACAGCCAGAAGAAAAACTCTTGCATGTCTGTAAATCTTTAAATTTAATTTTAATTACAGAAACAAAACAAAAAAAATATTCTTAATTTTCATTCTTCTCCGTCAGATTTCATTATTTCTAAACAAACGAAAGAATATTCTTTCTAAACGAGTAACGTGTGATGTGAATACATAGAAGACAAAATAGAAAACTAAAAATGAAACAGAGAATGAAAACTATTCAGACATGAATAAAAGTAGAGAGCTTTGCAGCGAAGTGGATACTAGACGTAATTGACGACGTAATGACCCAATAACGCAAGGTTATATCATATGCCATAAATCTACTAAATTCTAATATACCCTCTGAAAGTTACATTATATTTCCAATTATAATTAGGATGTTGGGTAGCCTGGTAGTCTAATGGGAAGCGTGCTATACAATCGAGGTTCGCGGGTTCAATTTCCACCAGACAAAGTTTGCATTAAAAATATAAGATTTAGACCCTTTTAAAAAGGCAATCGGCCAAGCCCCCAATTTTCCAGGATTTTGCTTTATTTATTAGGCAAATGTATTTATATTAAATTTCTTTTTAGCAGGAAAGCTACTGGGATTGAATTACAAGATAAATTACATTTAGATAACTTAAACACGTCTGAGGCAAATTATAGAAAATCTTATAATAAAATGGTGAAATTTCTAGATTCTCTTAATACCTTCACCTTCCTTAAAAAAAATTCATGTGTTCAGTATTGAAAAGTTAAAAAATTTTTCATTATTGCCAGATCACTAAATAAATTATGGCGATTTTGGGAGTAGTTTTAACAGGCCCATTATTACAACTTGCCGTTAAACTTGAGCTTAGTTAAAGTTAACTTTAGCTAAAGGGAACTATAAAGTTATCTTTAATTTATTTTTGTCATTACAACGAAATAAAATAAAGTTAACTGTTTTCAAAAATATGGCAGTGACGCAGCAATGTCGATAACACTGCTCAATTAAACAAAAATTTTTTTAAACGCAGTGGCAACGACAGGCTTCGCTTTTTGTTGTATATCGTTGGCTTAGTATAGAAAGGTCGTATCTTAAATTTTCATCACTTTATAGGAGAAGGAAAAAACCTAGTAAAATCTAGAACAAAAATGTTATAAAAAAAATTTAAAAGCAATTTTTATTAAAAATAAATCAGGAATGCAATCATAAAATAACAGAAGTATATACTATAGTTGAAGCCTTCACTCGGTTCAAAGACTTAAAAATATTTATTCAATTTTATATGAGTTATGGCTTTTTCTTTTAATTACTGTAAGTCAACTATTCGTCAGTATAGAAAGCTGAATTTTTCAGAGGAGGTGTATGGGGGTTTTGTCTATCAAAATAATTAAAAACCCCGATTTTGAAACAAATTAGATACGACTTTTCTATATTAAGCCATCGATATGACCATTTTATTTATATTTAGAGTTGTCATATTAAAAATAATATATAATATGGCAACATCAAACATAAACTTAACTTTACAAGTTACTGGTAGGATGATCCTCCCTTTAGCTCAACCCTCACTTATTGTCCATATTGTCCACTTATAATAATGAAAACCAATTTATCTGCTGAGAAGTCGCCGTAGTCTAGTAAGTAGTGTGTTGGTTTATTAGATGTAAAGCCCGGGTTCGGTTGTGTTCAAAGTTAGACTAATTGACGCAATTGGTATTTAAGACAGGATTAATGGTCAGAAAGATATTGCCCGTAACTTATTGGGTGCCGTATATATACTTCTAATAGGTAGTGTGTTGGCTTATTCGACACGAGGTCTCTCAGCAGATTTCTGGCAAAAACTCTGGGATAAAATAAAATTGCTATGAAAAGTTTCTCAAAAATTTTTCGTTTGGAATCAAATTTAAACTGTAGGTCCCGCTGTTCATGTATAAAATATATAAAATTAACACATTCAACATAAGTGGTGTAAGAAGTTAGGTCGTAATCCTGACTGAAGGGTTATAATGGACCAATTATTTTGTATGTATGTATACTTCTACCAATAGATTATTTTACATGCGGATATCTTTGGCCTGTAGGAAAAAAAGTTGTGTCCCATTATGTCCCACGTATTGATAGTGACTCTTCAGGACATTCAAGAACTTGGTTTCAAAGTTCTAAAACTTCAGACTACTGATTCGAACCAGAGATCAGCAATGAATCGTTTTTCCGCTACTCATAAGCACTCATGCAATTTTGAGTATGAATGAATCAACAGAATTGAAATTCAACTATTCTGATTCATTCGTACTCAATACAACTTTAATTTATAACTATAAATCGCAATGAATATGAGTACAACGTTGACATCAAACTCACAACATTCGAAATATGTTTGATTCAATTCATACGCCTACTCATTCTGATTCATCAAAATTTACAGCCTCTGTTGTTGTTGCATATAGAAACAAAGATGAAAGGAAAGTCAAAGACTACGAGTAAAGCATACACACAATCTTCTTGTGAGCATAGTAGTGTTTGTACGCGAATCATGCTTACTTTATGCTTCGTGTAAATGTTAAGTAGAGACGAGTCGAAGTCGATAACATCATGTGTATTGTTAAGTATGAATACGATGAGTACTTCCAACTTTGAGTATGTATGAGTTGGATATGTAGTATGAGTTTGATATCAAAATAAGTATGAATGCGTATAAGTATCTGAAATTATAAGTATGACTCGAACCTACTCATCGTTTTGAATACTTATTGCTGATCTCTGATTCGAACCCGGCTCCAATTGATTACCATCTGTGAATAAGTTTGTTGTTTGCTTGCCAATACTTTGTTTTATTAAAAAAATGATTTCTATGAAATAAATAATATTAAATGCAAAATGCAACAAGTAATGAAACAGAGTGATTCATACTCGTATGTGATATACAGGAACGCGTTTTAGTTGCAAATTTGATACAAAAGTAAAGCATTTTATGATGCCCTTTTTATATTGAAATAAAAGTTAATGTTAACATTAATTTTGTATCATATTAATTAGTCTTTTTTTCTTTTTTCTTTTCAGGTAATTATTACTTATTTAACAAAGACTATTTTATCTTGGGGTATGTATGATATTATTTGAAAAGTTTAGAATAAATTCAAGGATATATTCAATTGCTATATGTTTTTATTTTATGTTTTTAACTTGTTTGTAAATTCCAATTTTATCGGCAACCAAAATTTACTTCATCATAGCATGATAACTCTGTGGAGATCTAAAGAAATAGTAGCTAGTAGGGATGCCAAACGGGATCGATTTTTAAAAATACCGGAATTCGGGATTTTGTAAATCCCAATCCCGATCCGGAAATCCCGGGATATTTCGGGATAATTCGGGATCCAAAAATCCCGAAAAATCACGGGAAAAATCGCGATTTTCTCTTAATAATAAAAATATTTTGTTAAGAAAATCATTTGTATTCCAATTATGTATATCAGAATTATATATCATTAAAAATAAAATATAAAAACAGCAAGACCAAAAGTAATAAAAAAGCGTAAATTAACAAAAATAAAAATAAAATTATTTGGATTCCAACAAAAAGATTAAAGCATCTAACATGTGATCGGATAGGCTTGAACGAATTTTTGTTGTCAACATACTCTGCCGTTGAAAAACACTTCTCGCAATCAACATTTGTTGGTAAAATAGTTCCAAGATAGCTGTATGCAGCTTATAAATATTCACCTCTACCACCTCCTGATGTAAATAAATCTATTTCTTTGGACAGTTGAGTATCTAAATCAGTTACCCTTTTAATTCGTTTTAGAGGTCTTTTGCATTCTACGATGCCATCAAAAAATTTTTTATCAATGGAAGTAGGGTTTTCCTCATCTGAAATGCTATTATCGAAGTCAAGTGATATAGAATTTTTTTTCAGGACCTTTTGTAGGGTCAAAATACATATGAATTCACAATCCCGAAAAATCCCGGGACAAGATTCATAAGATCCCGATTGGCATCCCCACTACACACTAATAAACTATCTGGGCGTATGCAAATCCAGACGTCGACACAAAGAGAACACGATAAAAATGTGAGTGTATTTGTGAGAGGCATGTGTATAACCCAGAGGAAAATTGTTAGTAATATTTTCAAGTGTAACCAAATAATATGTATATGTAGTGGAAAATATAAAATAAAATTACAGCGCCAAATCCCTAAAGACTGTGTATTTAACTTGACAAATATTCTTTCAAAAATGGAGATCATTTCTCATTGTTGTTAGCGAATCTCATTAAAAAATTCTACTGTCATATTTGTTTGGGTGTATAATTGATATACAAAAAGAAATTCAAAAAGAAGCGACAAGAACCGACTTCATTGAAAGCTGACGATCCCGAAAAATTCCGGAACAAGTTTTTAAAAATTCCGGGATTCGGGATTTTGTGAATCCTGAAAATCCCGGGATTCGGGATTTCCCGATTGGCATCCCTAGTAGTTAGCTGTCAGAGAGAAGCTTCAATAACATACAAGTTCTGGAATATAAAATTTTGGATAATATCGTACTAAATAGATTTTCATTGGTCATGCTACTTTCTGAACTTGATCCAACTATAATCTTGGAATTAAATTTTTCTAAAAAAAAAAAAAAATTATTTTCTTAATTTTATAAAAAATTGGCGATCACAGTCTGTTCCCACAATTTGCTTAGTTGATATACTTTTTGACCCGCCATTTTATTGCTATTTTTTTCATGTTTTTATATATATTTCGTTTTTGCCACAAATGTCTATGGATTATTTCATTTTTAGTTTATGTTTTTTGTTTTGACCATTTTTTTGAAATCTGTTTAAATTGTCTCTCTCTGACTTGAAGGACATCATGTATTCCAGAAAGTGCTTCCACAATCCAAGTTATGGGCGTTGTACACACACAACAATCGTGTTTATAAGTGCTCTTATTTTGGGTTGGTTATACAATCCTTCTGGTCTATACTACAACATCTAAGACTGAGAGGAGAGATGCGATTTTTCATTTTTTGATATTCATTTTGGATGTTTTTTATATTTGATTCCATATACAAAGCCGGGACATGTAAATTGAGTTTTTTTCCATTGTAGTGTTCTTTAAATTATATATTCAAGTAGTTTGTTTGCAATTATTTGGTTTGAATCATATATTCTGACGAAAGTTTTAAGTTCACATTTTCAACACACAATTTAAATGGGGATGTGTTACAACCCAATGACAAAGTGGAACATCAGACCGCCGTACTAATGTTCAAATTGGAAATTTTATTTATGTTGCCTATTGTTAGAAAAGGATGTTGGGAATCATAAAAATCATTTTTGCAGATAATTGAGTAAACGAACAATTGAAATCTTTATAAAGCTTTAGAGTGGGTGGCTGCTTGACCATTCGTATATTGCGTTTGGGGGCAAGCAAATGCAAGCTTTCCTATGTTAAGCTTTATTACAAACTACTGCACATACTATTGGGGACACTATAATACTTATTTTGGTACAGAAAAGCTCCAAAGGAAGCTGCAGATTGTATTTGTGCACACAAAATGCAAAAAAATTATATTTTTTTTATAAACTTGGCTGCATAAACTCTTACATTAGCACTATCTAAGGGTTGTGCAATATTTTAAGGGTTGTTGCAAATGTAATTTTTGTTTAATAAAAAAATAATAACAAATGAATTGATAGGTTTTATATTGTTAATAAAATGGATTTTAATAAATAATTTTAATGGATTTTAATAAATTAAAAAAAAAATTTTTAAAGAAAATTTATACAACTTTGCTTACAATAGGATTTGAACTTGGGTTCCTAAAATTATTTTTCATTTGTATATGTTTTTTGCTAAATAGTTAACATCATTTGCTAAACTAGGCATAAATAATTGCCTTTTTCATATATATTTCAAAATTTAAGGGCCAGTATTACACCTTGCCTTTAAACTTGGGTTCAGTTATAGGTGCCTTTAGATATAGGGAACTAAAAAGTTAACTTTAACTTATTTTCGTTATTACAACTTACATACATACAAACATAATTGGCTATTACAACCATTCAGTCAAGATTACGACCTAGTTTCTCACACCACTTATGTTGTGTGCGTTAATTTTTATACATGAGTGGCGGAACCTACAGTTCAAAGTCGACTCTGAAAGACAGATTTTTGAGAAGCTTTTCATGGCAATTTTTACTCTCAGAGTCTTTACCAGAAATCTGCTGAGGGGAAGTCGCCGAAGAAATATTTTCCGTTTAGATGTCTGACCTGGGATTCGAACCCGGGTCTTTAGTCTAATAAGCCAACACACTACCTACTAGACCACGGCGACTTCTATTACAACCTACATATAAAATAAATTTAACTTTTTTCAAAAATATGGTAATGTCGGGTCAATATCGATAAAACACTGGTCAATTAAAGAAATTAATTTTTAATGCAGTGGCAACAAGTATCTCCGTTTTCTTTTTCGTTCTATATAATAATTTTGTTTAAATTTAAAGTTGCCAGATTGAAAACAATATTTAATATGGCAAGTTCAAAAATAAACTTAACTTTAAAAGTTACCGGCAGGATGATCTTCCCTTTCGCTTAAAGCTCACTTCTATCTTATTGGGTACTTATACTAATGAAAAACAATTTTTCTGCCTATTGAAGACAATATTGAATGATTGAAAACAATATTTAATATGGCAATTCAAAAATAAACTTCACTTTAAAAGTTACCGGCAGATGGATCCTCCCTTTAACTTAACGCTCACTTTTATCTTATTGGATTTTCATAATAATGAAAAACAATTTATCTGCCCATTGAAGTCCTTCCTTTAGTTAACGGCAAGTTGTATTACTGGCCCTAAAAATTATTAAAAAAAAATTGTTAAAAATCTCAACTCCATCTAACTCTATCTAATACGTAAAAAATCCTTACTGATCGCTTAGAAAAGCCTTCTTTTGTATTTAATTTATTTAATTTTGTATCACTAGCCCCCATCTAGTTTAAAATAGGATTGATAATGTTGAGTTTGATTGACGTTTCGAAGAAGTTTTTTCTGTTTTTAAGTGCAAGTTACCGATTTCGATAAATTTTATAAGAAAATCTGATCAATAAATTTCTATTTAGTTACCAGTAAACTAATCTTCCACAGATATAATCTGCTTGTGCTAATGCTTATCCCAATCTATGAAGAAATTTTTGGCATAGCTTTTGGGTCCTTTACTAATTAAGTCCTTAAACGTTTAAAATCTTCAACTATTTCTATGCCTCTATGGTTATCAATATGGATTAAATTCGATGAAAAATGCGACTAAGACTTCATCAAGCTTTTAGTTTATTAGTCGTTCAAATTTTTTTTTAAATGATTGTTTCCTCAACAGAAATATTTTAATCGAAGCAGGCTCAAATTGTTTACCATAGCAAGCGAATTGGTTTGGCATCTTATATCCAAAATAATTATTCTCGAAAATTTTGTTTTATTAGTGTTAATAAATTGATTAAATTGGTAAAGATTTTTGGTTCCAAAAACTCTAAAGTTAGGGAAGATTTACATTTTTAACACACACTGTACTGTATATGCTTTAGACTACGTACTGTGATAATGTTATGAATATCTACTCGATTGAATTTAGAATTAAAATTTCATTATATTTTAACTGATAAAAAGCAAATCCATTCATTCAAAATCTGAATGAATTTTAGAAAGAAAAAATTTTATATTTCCACAGAAAATAGTAGCATTTTGAAGATATTTTTACTTTGTAGCACAGTGCAGTTCAAAAATGTAGCATACATACATAACATAATTGGTCAATACAACCCCTTCAGTCAGGATTACGACCTAGCTTCTCGCACCACTCGTGTTATGGGCGTTAATTTTATACAAGAGTAGTGGTGCGACCTACGGTTTAAAGTCGATTCCGAACGACAGGTGTTTGAAAAGCTTTTCATGGCAATTTTATTTACCCTCAGAGTTTTTGCCAGAAATCTGCTGAAAGGAAGTCGCCGAAGAAATATTTTCATATTTTCGTTTTTTGATGTCTGACCTGGGGTTTGAACTTGGGCCTTTCATCAAATAAGCCAACACACTACCTATTAAACCATGGCGACTTCATGTGAATTTTATTTACTCTCAAGAGTTTTTGCCAGAAATCTGCTGAAAGGAAGTCGCCGAAGAAAAATGTTCATATTTTCGTTTTTTGAACTCGGGCCTTCAGTCTAATAAGTTAACACACTACCTACTAGACTAAGTTTATGTAGCATTAAAAATTATTCTTTCGATTTAGTTGACCGCGGCAATTAGTTCTTATACGGATGGCTTTAAGTGCTAATAGAACTGAACGGGGTATCTTTAAAAGGCACAATTGATCCACAAAACTAGAGAGAATAATAACTCTAAAATACTTTGCATGCCATTGCACAGTTTTTAGACACTTAAGATTCCAATGGAATATCGATGCTACTCTATCAAACATTACACATCTAAGAGGCAGGGAAGGTAAATAAAATCGATATCTTTCATTGGTTAGCAGACAACAGACCTACGCAAGGACTTAGTTAAAAAAAGTAATGAAGTTATTAGTAAATAAAGAGAATCCTAATATATATCATAAATCTTTGTGTAAGTCTGTTTTTTTGTTTGTTTGTTAGCCAATCACGCCTGGATCGATTTTCTTGAAATTTGGGATATAGATCAGGCTTTTGTCCGTGGAGGTTATAGGTTATAAATCTTTTCAAAATTTTGACCAAAAGGCGAGAAAAAATGGGGAAAAAATGATAATAGGTAATTTTTTACGATTTAGATTGGTTAGGTTTCCCAAATGTTTGTTGGTTTGTTTGTTAGGCAATCACGTCTAAATGCCTAGACCAATTTTTTGAAATTTGGGATATAGATCGAGCTTTTATCGGTGCAGGTTATAGGCTATAAATCTTTTAAAAATTTTGACCAAAACGGGACACAAAATAGGACAAAGGGAGAAAAATTAATACTTTTATGCAAAAATGCTGTATTTTATCCGTTTTAAAGGTATTTTTTTACGATTTAGCTTGGTCAAGTTTCTCAAATAGTATTGGAGGTATTCCGTTTCTAAAGTTGAACTAAAAGGGGTCCAAAAAGGGGGAAAGGGGTCAAAAACGGGCAAATTGAATGCATAGCATATAATTCGAGCCTTTATCGGTGCAGTGGAGAAAAATGGGACAAAGGAAGAAAAAATGGTAATAGGTTATTTTATACGATTTGGCTTGGTTAAGTTTCCCAAATAGCTATTGGAGGTATTCCGTTCTAAAGGGGCGAAAAAATAACCCGCGCAATCTGCTAGTTAATTGATAAATTAAAGACGCCGTAGACTAGTAGGCTTACGAGGTGTGAGCCAGTGATTAAAGTCCATCTGAAACAAAACAAAAAGCTTCTTCCGGTGAGTTCCCCTTAGCAATTTACTGGCAACAGAAACTCTGAGAGCAAAATGAAATTGTTATGAAATGTTTCTCAAGAGACTAATATTCGGAGTCGACTTTAAATTTTAGGTTCATTTGGGTGATGTATGTAAAATGGGTGGTGTAAGAAGCTAGGTTGTAAACCCAACTAAAGACTTAATATGGCCAATTACTTTTTTCAGAATTTTTTTGAAGTATTTCTTTCGCTGACTGCCCTTCAGCAGTTTTCTGGCAACAAAAATTCTGAGAATAAATTAACATTGCTATGAAATGTTTATTAAAAATCTTGTGGATAAAATTAACACATACAAGATGGGTGGTGTAAGAAGCTAGGTTATAAACCTCACTAAAGGCCAATTACTTTTTTCAGAATTTTTTTGAAGTATTTTTTTTCGCCAACTTCCTTTCAAAAGTTTTCTGCCAATAAAAATTCTGAGAATAAAATAAATAAAAATCTCTTGGATAAAATTAACACATACAACATAAGTGGTGTAAGAAGCTAGGTTGTAAACCCGACTAAAGGCTTGTTATTGCCAATTATGTAAGTAATATATAAATTTATTTTTTATTATTTTACCACCTGAACCTACAGAACAAAGAAAGGAAAAAATTCAGATCTTTTTTTCATAAGAATTTTTTCATTAAAAAAAAAATTCTTTTTAATAATAGGTGTACATAATATGTACACTCATTCTTTTGGTAACAATTTTTATTACAATTGCAATTATAGAAAAAAAAAAAAACCCCCAACCATAAGACATATTAAAGAGATACAAGAAAAATCAACGAATTGTAACGAATTTTTTATGTACCTCTTAATAAGATATGTAAAGAAATATGTAAAATATAAACTGTATAAATATACATAGTAAAGGGTCCGCCAAATAAATTTTTTTTTTGAAAATGCTTTAAAAAGAAACTAGTGAATATTTTCTCAAATTTCTTTTTTGTATTTGAAAGTACAATCTTTCCGGTTAATAATCGAAAATAATTTCATTCAAATGGCTGCCTCGGCTAGCCATGCGGTAGCCAACATGATTGGTCCAATTTTTAAGCACAAATAATAGGCCAACGGTGTCAAATCACAGCTCCGAGGTGACCAAACGACATCAGCTCTGCGGCTGATAATAGGTTAGGTTAGGTTAGAGGACGTGTACTTGTCAACTGCGACAAGTACAGTACTCAGCGGTCGAATTGACCCATTGTACAACACTACTCATGTTGTGCGCATTAATTTTTATACATGAGAGCGAGACCTACAGTTTAAAGTCGACTCCGAATGACAGATTTTTTGAGAAGCTTTTCATGGCAAGTTTTACTCTCAGAGTCTTTGCCAGAAATCTGCTGAGAGGAAGTCGTCGAAGAAATATTTTCATATTTTCTTTTGATGTCTGACCTGGGATTCGAACTCGGGCCTTTCGTCTAATAAGCCAACACACTACCTACTAGACCACGGCGACTTCTAGCGGCTGATAATGTGATCTTCAAAAACAGGGCGCACAACATCGAGTATAGCTTCAGTTGTGTGGCACGTAGCGCCGTTCTGTTGAAACTAAATGTTGCCAATATCCTCTTCTTCAATTTTTGTGACAAAAATTCGTTCAACATGGCCCGATAACGATCGCCATTGACTGTAACGGCCACTCCTTGCTCATTTTCGAAGAGAAGTGGACCAATTATGCCTCTGGACCAAAATCCCCGCGTCAGCTTTTCAATGTAAGCGTGCGGGTTTTCTAAGCCCCAAATGCGACAATTTTGCTTGTTTACATACCCGCCAAGATTAAAATGGGCTTCATCTGAAAAGATGATTTTTTTTTTTGCTAAAAGCGGCATCTTCTGTAAGTCGATCGCAGGCCGACTTAGCGAAGCGAAAACGTGTATACACTACTGTACCCATTGAGCGGCAGGATAAAACTAATTAGCTGGCAAATCAGACATGAGCTAAGTGTTACCATTCACGAAATAAGCACTAGTTGGAAAAAAACGTTAGATGGCGGACCCGATATGTATATGTATGTATGTATGTATATAAATAATTATGTATATAAATTACAATGCATTAATAAAACGCTACATGAGTATTTACAACATCCTTACGTTTCAACGCCTTAGGTTGAGTGACGATTACTCACCTGAACGAAAACTTTATGGCCATACTGTAAATAAAAGAAGAAAAAAAAAAATTAATATAATAAGAATAATAGTTTTAGAAAACTAAGAAAGAAAATGTTTAAAAAAGAAATGAAATAAAAATGAACAACAAAAAATAATACAAAAAATAATTGCCTTTGTAAAAATGAATCAACTTCAATGACTTTCAATTCTTTAGTTATTCTAAATTTGAATTTTTTTTTTCTTTCTTTTAAATTGGCTAGGCTACCAAAATGGCTTAAAAGCTTTGTAGTTTTTTAATAGTTTTGGTGATATTAAAAAGTCTTGTTTTGGAATTGATTTTAAATTGTTTTACAGAGCCATATACTCGTAAAACATAATTGTTATGAGTAGATCGATTTTTTGTTTGTGCATAAATGCCAAGTGCTCATAAATATTAAAATTAAAAAATTATTATTTGCAGAGCATAAATAAAGTTTGTTGGTTTTAAACACTTTGGCGTTTAAGCGTGGCTTTCGTACACTATACTGCAAAAGTAAAACCCTGCAGGCAGTGGGTATGATTACAGTGATATAATTGAGATTCGTTGTGTTTGAATTCAAAGTAACAACACAAACAGGTTGATTTGTAATTTTTATTGTTAAATGTAGAATTTTTAATTATTGAATAATTTAATTTATGGAAAGTTTTTTTTCCTAATCAATTGATGAGTCATTTTTAATTAAAGATAAGCGGTTTTCAAAATACCTTTAGAAACATTACATTGCAAACACTTGTTGCAAAAAGTAAACTTACAGTGTAAGAATTTACTAAAACAATATCTTTTTTGATTTTTATCAAGAAATCTTTGTTTATTCATCCTAATCCATCGAGATACTAGTGCCAAGGCTTCTATCAACCTTCAAAACACATCAGTAGTCTCTTCTTATTAATCTTTTCATTTCTTTAACACAATTGTTTGGTATTACAGCAGGTGGGGCAGGCCGCAAATTATTGAGCGCCCTATAACATTCTATCGGGTGGTCCTTCTATCGGTTTAAATTTGAACCACCGGTTATGTCATTCTATTCTGTCACAAAAATCACTGCACTCAACATAGTGAATCGATTTACGCTTTAGCAACGTTGGCATTTATTGGAAATTTATTTCCAAATTTGGTCGCAGAGAAAGACCAACAGTTCCCTGAATACATACATAATTGGTTATTACAACTTTTCAAGTCAGGATTATTGACCACTTATGTTGTGTGTGTTAATTTTATACAGTCGAGTTCAAACAACAGATTTTATGAGAAACTTTTCAAGGCAATTCTATTTACTGTCAGAGTTTTTGCCAGAAATCTGCTGAGAGGAAGTCATCGTTTATTTTGCTTTGATGTCTGGCCTGGGGCTCGAAGCCTGGCTTTTACATCTAATAAGGTAACACGCTACCTATTAGACTACGGCAACTCAAGTTTATTCCTAAAGTTCGTAAAACTAGTTTCAGTGTTCATGCGTTAAGACGTAAGCGTGCTCATGCAGAGCGTACAATCAAAAATATCTCTCAGTGTGCGTGAGAACTCATCTGCATCAAACTTTTCATCGTTTGAACGTTTCACGCACCAGGTTACGTCGAATTTTGCGAAAAGTTCTCGGTATGTCAACTTACAAAGTTCAATTGGTTCAAGACTTAAAACCGGATGACCATCCGCTTCGTTTTCGCTTCGCTAGATGGCCCAACGAGAAACTGTACGATCATGTCGATTTTGCACAAAAAATCATATCGGATGAAGCTTATTTTCATTGTGGCGGGTAAGTTAATAAGCAAAATTGCCGTTTTTTGAAGCTCAGAAAATTCACATGTGGTATTACAGAAGCAGAGATCAACAACGAGTATTCAAAACGATGAGTACTTATAATTTCTGATACTTACGCATTCATACTTATTTTGTTATCATACTCACACTACTCATATTCAAAGTTTGAAATACTCATTGTACTCATACTTAACAATACACATGATGTTGTTGATTTCGACTCGCCTCTTCTTAACACTTACACGAAGCACAAAATAAGTATGATTTCCGTACGACGACTGCAATAGTCACAAGAAGGTTGTGTGTATGCTTTCCTTATTGTCTTTGTCTTTCCTTTCTTCTTTGTGAGTATACCCAACAACAACATAGGCTGTAAATTTTGATGAATGTTTCGAGCCACTCGAATGACCTGAAAGTATTATAAGTATTTTTTTAAATTTATGAATATGATACTCATACTACTCATACCCAAAGTTGGAAGTACTCGTCGTATTCATACTTAACAATACGCCTGATGTTATTCACTTCGACTTTACAATTACACAAAGCACAAAATAAGTATGATTCGCGTACGAGCAATGCAATACTCACAAGAAGATTGTGTGTATGTTTTGCTTGTTGTCATTGTCATTTATTTCTTCTTTGTTTGTATATGGAACAACAACAAACACTGTAAATTTTTATGAATGATTCGAATCACTTATAAGTATTATAAACGTACTTTTTTAAATTTATGAATCTGAATGAGTAGGCGTATGAATCAAACATATTTCGAATGTTGTGAGTTTGATGTCAACGTTGTACTTATACTCATTGCGACTTGCCTGTACTTATAAATCAATGTTGTAGAGAGTACGAAAGAATCAGAGTAGTTGAATTTCAATTCTGTTGATTCACTCATATTCAAAATTGCACGAGTACTTATGAGTAGCGGAAAAACGATTCATTGATGATGTCTGTACAGAAGCCAATGCATCCATTTCGAGTGACTGTTTAGTGGGACTCGAGTGAAAAATTGTAAGAATTTATGTTGGCCCAGGGAAATCGAATAACATTGGACAAAACTTTTTAGGCCTTAGATTTTTACATATTTTCATTGGAAGGATTAAGTTTTGATTCTGTTGTCGAGCACATGGCTTATGATTCATTACTACTTCCACAGTATCCTGGCCGTTTTCCAGTATTTTGTCTTTTGAATCAAATTTTTGTAAATAAAAAACGTGCACGATTTGCTTTCCAACACTTTTTATCACTTAAAATATAACGAAACTTTAATTTTAGTGGATCAACCAGATGTTCATAACATTATCGCAGTACATAATCTAAAGCATATACAGTACAGTGTTGGTTATAAAATGTGAAACGTTTTTTTTATTTCTACAAAAAATAACTACTTATTCAATCAATTCGTTGACACTGAAAAAAATTTTCCAGGATAGTTATTTTGGGTAAAGATTAAATTAGATCAGGGGTTACCAAAAATTTTTTGGTTGTGTATTAGTGAGTGAGAGAGAGAGAGAAAGAGAAAATAAGTTGAGAGTTTAAAATCATAGAAAAATATTAGTAAAATACCCTATTTAGACTTTTTTTTATCAACATACATAAAGTTATACAGCTTTGACTTAATAATTAGGTAATGGGGGTCGCCGTCGGCTAATAGGTAGTGTGCTGGCTTATTAGACGAAAAGCCAGGGTTCGAGTCCCAGGCCAGGCATCAAAAATAAAAAAAAAATACAAAAAGTATTTTTTCGGCGATTTCTTCTCATTCTTTTCTTGTTTCTCAAGTAGGTCCCGCCACTTCTGTATAAAATTAACACCCACAACATAAGTAGTGAGAGAAACTGCGGGCTTCTTGGCGACGATTGCTGTAGACTGTCTAATGGTGTAGGTATAGGACTGGCCATTTTATAGTCACCAGCAGCAACTCGTTTACTTTACCGTTCGCACCTTCACTCTTTCCACCTTTCCTAAACCTGCGCAATGCACTGCATGAGTAGGGGTCATCCCCTGAGTGCAGGTTAAATAAAAAAAAATGTATTTTAGATATTTAGATTTTGGTTCATAAATTTCCTCTGCTGCTAATAACCAACATTTTAATTTCCAAAAAGAACATATAAGACTTTGAATTTTTAAAAAAAAGGATCTTTTAACATAAAATATTTTTTGAGTGTAACCATAAAAAAAAGTATTATAGCATCCATTGACAAATGTGCTCGTCGCAGTCTGATTGACGACTAAATAACTGAGCATAAGCAATGTGTGTGAATTCTCTATGCACAATTGTGCTATGAAATGGTAATCCCTGAATTAGATAAACAATTCCCTTAAGGTTCAATTAGTCTTGACTTAACCATAACCATATAAATCAGCTGTTTTAACCAACTTTATGGACATTACTGTTTTCAATTATAGGTGACTTAGCATAATGCCATAGTCATAACGATAACCATATGTACCAATTGAATTTTGGTTTTTTGCCATAACCATAAACAGCTGTTTGTTGAATTTACTTACATGTATACACATTTTTTTTGTTTTGTTTACTTTTGTACTTTTGAAAAATACATACATATGTGCGATTAACGTAAACAGCTATTTATGGCCGTGGCAGCACTGATTACTGCTAATAGTAAATTTACGGTTATGGATTATGTTACGACTACAGCGTTATGGTAAAGTCACGACTAATTGAACCTTAAATAAAAGAGCATAACCAATGTGTGTGAATTCTCTAAGCACAATTGTGCTATGAAATGGTAATCCCTGAATTAGATAAACAATTCCCTTACTCTCAGAAAAAAGCTGGTATACAGTTCAGTCTGTTCAGTCAGTAATTTAAATTAGTTCTCTACACGCATAACTTTTCATCATCACTGTACAATTACTTCGTTTCGAGATGTAAACAAACTTAACAACAACAAAATTAGTGTGTGCTTTTCTCTTCTCTTGTGTACATTAAAGCGTACTGAAGAAGGTTTAAATCTCAATGAATGAGTGAGTGACTGACGACTGTCAGATTGTATGAATGAGTTTTCAGCAGCCAACAATAATAACAACAAACGCCAACACTATCACAACAGCAAAGTGTTAAACTGTTGATAGTGAGTAAGCAAGCAGAGCGAGCAAGTACATACCATAAAGAAAAACAACAACAATCAACGAAGTTTTAATAAATGTAATCGTTTTTGTTATTGTTGGCTCAACAAAAAGCAAAAGCAAAGCTTAGCTTTATTATTATAACAACAACAACGTTTTATTTTTTCTTTTTCTTTATTATTCCTCTGATTTAAGGTGCTTTGATATGATTGTTTACATTGTTATTATTATGTACTGGGATTTATTTATGATCTCTCTCTCTCTCTCCTTATCACACTCTCTCTCTCTCTCTTTTGCTGTATTTAACTGTTTTCTTTATTTTTTTTTTTTAATGAAAAATCATAGAGTTGGTTGGAACGCTGGTTAATTTCAAACGCATATTTAGTTTTGCATTAAAGAGAGTGAGTGTTGGTTGATACGGCTTTAGCTTTAGTAAAGAAAAGAAAAATTGAAAAAAAAGCGGAAAAAATTTTAAAACGTTTCTAGTTTCATGGATTTTCGGCAAAATTAGTTAAAACGTTAAAATTTAGAAGTTAAAAATAAAAAGAAAAGATTGTGAAATAAAATTTTTACCAAAAAAAAAAATCATTAAGAAATCAAGAAAATACCTAGAAAAAGGTTTTGGAGTGAAAAAGAGAGGGAGAGAGAGAGAGAGTATAAAAGAAAAAGTAAAAAAAAAAAATAGTACACGACAATAGTTATGGACAATAAGAGCACCGCATTAAAGACGTGTTAAGCAAGTTTAAGTTAAAAAATTTTACACTGACACCCAATTTAATTTATTGTTATTGCCTTGCCGCTGCTCGCTCTGTTATTGTTTCTCAAGAATTTTTGTAGTTGTTTTCCCGAATATCAAGTACAATTTCTTGAGCCGCCGTTAGTCAGCCAGTCAACCATCACTGCACACACTGCGCAATTGTAAACGAGCAGTAAAGCACAACACAACCCATGAGCGTTTAAAGCGGTCAGTGCAGTGCAGCACAGTGTACTAGTGTAGTGTAGTGCGGCATTATAAATTCACATTTACGTGTATTAAATGTGTTGTATTGTATGTGCATATTTGCGGTATTATTTGTTGTTGTATTGTATCAGTATAAATTAAAAATGCTTCTTTAAGTGTGCCTTTATCATCAGTACAGCAATTTTTTTTTTTTGTGCTTCCGGACCATCTTCTTTTCCTTTTTAATCGAGTTCAAAATGTCATGAGTTTACGCGCTGTTTCGAAATTGAAAAAGTGTTAAAAACAAAAATGAACTTACAAATAACAACAGAAAGTATTATTAATAAAAAAAAATTAATAAAAATAACAAAAAAGGAATATAAATTATGTTTTCAACTGAAATCAATAAAAATATAAATTAAAAAAAAAATATAATAATAAAATCACCTAAGAAAAGATGTGTCATTTGCAATCTTCATGTTAACAATACATTTGTATCTACATATCGCTCCTTTATTGCAATATAGTCATATCTCAAAAAAACTTGAACTTCGCAAAATGCGATTAAAGTTTTCAAAACATAAGGGCTATGGTCTAATTGCCGCAAACACTTTTTGCTATAACTTCGGCTCAGCTTGGGATATAAAATTGATTTTTTTTCAACATGTAGAGAAGGTCTAAAAGAGCAGTTTTGCTTAAGTAACTACAAATTTTTAAATTTTTGAGATATGACTATGTTGCAATAAAGGAGCGATATGAATATAATCTAAATATAACCATAAAGCTTTGTCTTGTGTAAATGCCCTTTGGTTTTCTTTACAACTTTTGTACTTTATTACCCAACAATAAATTATATTTTGACGTTGGTAACAGTTTGTAAGTTTCCACCTTTAATTGTAGCGATTAATATGTAATCGATGAGCTATTTCTTTATTCCCTCTCGTTGATTTTGATTTAAAACTGTTTCAGATTTTTCTGAATCTCCTCCGTAAAAGTATAGTCCCGGAGTAGTGTTATTTCTAGGGCGTAGAAATAAATTGAATCAAAGCCTTAATAGGTATAAACAGTGTCCCAATTTTCTGTATCGTTTTAGTTATTTTTTTTTTTGTTTGCAAGCTCTTGTGATTTTCTAAGCTTCCTAAAAATCATAGTCTGCAAGCAGCTACAGCAGTGTTTTTAGGTCAATCCAAGGAGGTTTACTTTTTGGGAGTTATTAAATATTTTTATTAAGCCGATTCTGCTTCACTACTTTAACACTTTCATCCCCCTGTCAGTCAATCCAAGGAGTTTTACTTCTTGGGAATTATTTGCCAACAAAAACAAGATCGTTCCTGGATAAAATATTTGTATTAAGCCGAATCTGCTTCATTACTTTAACACGTTCATCCCCCTGTCAGTCATATGTGTCTGACACTACGATGTTCGGCACGAACCGAGTCAAACATATATATGTATGTCTGACGTATGCGATTTTATAGAAGGCCACATAAATCGCAGATGTCCGACGCAAAACATACATTTGCATTATATTGCGAAAGCTTGGCCTATCAGGAACAAAATCTGAAAATTTCTTAGTGACGATGAACGTGTTAAATTCAAAATTGTTTGCTGTGTGTTGAACCTTTAATTGCTAAGGTTTATAGCCAAATATCCTAACCACAATACCAACAATCAACTCTAATTACACAACATTGAAACTATAAGCACTATTCAGATTTTAATCTAATTACCCTGCAATTTCGGCTTTGTTGAAAGAAAATTCGTTTTGCTGGTCAAGCGTTAGGTTAAATTAGCGGATAGTTTGCTGTTCACCGTCGAGTTCATTCGGTGGCCCATATGGCCCATTTTATTACCCAGCATCAGGTAATTGTTGTTGTTTTAAAGCACAACGAGCTCTGGATGCAACCGGCCATTTCTGTTAGTGCCTCGTTCGCCGCCATACCCAGATCCTCAAAGTTTCTTTAACCTTTAACACCTCTTTTGAAGTCCAGTTTTCTTGCTTGAAAGGTTTTTTACCGTTTTCATGTCTTCGGCATGAAATGACAATGAATGACTTGTTGCTTTACATACATACATAATTGGTCATTACAACCCTTCAGTCAGGATTACTGACCTAGTTTCTCACACCACTTATGTTGTGTGTGTAAATTTTATACATGAGTGGTGGTGGGCTCTACAATTTAAAATCGATTCCGAATGACAGATTGTTTTGAGAAACTTTTCATGAGAATTTTATTTACTCTCAGAGTTTTTGTCGGAAATCTACTGAGAGGAAATCACCGAAGAAATATGTTTTGTATTTTGTTTTGATGTCTGGCCGGGGGCACGAACCCTGGTTTTACGTCTACGGCGATTTCCATAATACCAACTATAATTGGGTTACAAAATTTTAAACATGTGAGCATTATTCAGACTTTAAGCTACTTGCCTTGCAATTTCGGCTTTGCCGGAAGAAAATTCGTTTTGCTGGTCAAGCAGTTAGGTTAGATTAGCGAATAGCTTGCCGTTCATATTCAAGTTCACTTTGTAGTCCTTCTGATAAGCCCCTTGGTTGCTTTGAACCACCCCAAATGAAATCGGTAGATGGCCAAATCTTTAAACTTTCTATTACTTTTTATTCAGGGCTTATAACATAAAAGGTATTGTACCGATACCGTTTCTTCCACATCATGACAGCTTCTGTGGTCAAGAAGTGACAGGAATTTGAATTTTTTAATTCGGTTGATCTGTTATAAAACAAATGGATGGCTTGTTACTTTATACATGAAAAATCTTTAAAAATAAATGATCGTATATTCCCTTTCTGAAAAGGTATTAAGTAATCTTGTAAGCAACTTTGCAGAGGCCGATATAAAATGAAATCTGTTTTCAAATGATTTGTTTACAATTTTTTTTATTCCTCTGAAGACATTGATTAAAATTTGCTTATAACTCATGCCATTTGCAATAGAAATGTTTGACACAAATATACTGATTTCGGTCTGGTCTTAATAAAACAACATAATCTGTATTCAAAACGTTATTTCATAGCAAATGATGAAAGTACCTTACATGGTAGTGAAGGGTGTTAATACGAATATTTTTGTTTCAATTTCAAAATAATATCTATTATAATAAAACATAAGACACAATAATCATTTTCTTATGCAAATTTTAATCTGAATTGAATTTCAAAATTTTATTTATTTTTTAATTAAGAAAAGTTTGACTAGTTTTTATAATTTTATGCACAATAATTTCACATAAAAGGAGTGCAACATTAATTCAAATTTGTTATCATGTTCTTGACTTTGAATAAAAATTTTTATAAGAAATTGATAAAAAAAAAACTTTATTTTGGGCAACAAAATAAAACCAAAAAAAGTGAATAATAAAAGAGATAAAGTGGCCATTGCCATAAAAATTTTGACCACATGTTTTTTTTTTCTTTAGTATGAATTGATGTTGCATTATAAACCACAAACTTTCATTTTGATATGCACAATGATTCATCTTAACAAGGAGTTCGAAATTCATTAGAAATCGAAAAATAACTTGTATTTCTAAAAAATACAAGCTATTGTATGCAATTTAAACTTTGTGACCTCTCTTCTACCGTACCTTTATAATTCTCAGCTTTTGTCTTTAAAATCTCTTAAGAAATTATAAGAAAGACAAATACTTTTATTTGAATTGTAAATAATTCGTTCATATTTCTATGGGAATACCAATTTCAAAATTTTGTGTAAAGATACAAAGCCGTGTTGCAATTCTCCTATTTGATTGATTACCTTAATAATGGAATAAATTTAGAGCTTGACCTCTGTACTGTTGCATAGAGTCATTTATTTTAGGGTATTTCTTTCTATTTGATTGATTACCTTAATAATGGAATAAATTTAGAGCTTGACCTCTGTACTGTTGCATAGAGTCATTTATTTTAGGGTAGTACAGTCAACCCTCCTATAACGCGGTACTCTAGACGGTTTTCATAGAACGCGCTACGAATTAGCCTGGTTTGTACCCGAAATCCTAGTTTCGGTACGCACTCACCGCGTCATAGGAGGGTTGACTGTATATTCAATATTATTGTATTATGACTCTGTGGTGGCCCATGATTAGAGAACTTTATCATAAACTCGAGCAGAAATCTTAAATTCAAATCCAAGAGGAAAAGTGGAGGCGTTCTGACTTCTGTACATCCCAGAGAGAAAAATTCATGCAGGATCATTTCAATATGATTTTATTATACTTCTGTGGTGGCCCACGGTTAAAGTGTTTTATATCAAACCCGAAGAGTAATCCAAGAGCAAAAGTGGAAGACCTCTATACACCACAGAGAGTAGTTCATGCCACCTTTTATTAAAGAGTTAAACTCAATCAACTCTTACTTACTACTTGACCTTTCTGTCAAGATTATGACCTAGCTTCTCACACCAATTATGTGTGTGTTTATTTTATTTATATTTAGAGGCGGGAACAATAGTTTAAAGTCACTTTTGAACGATAAATTTGTCTTGAGAACCTCATCATGGCAATTTTATTTACTCTCAGAGTTTTTAACAGAAATCTATCGAAAGGAAGTCGCCAAAGAAATATTTTTCTTGTTTTGATTTACTGGATATGTTTGCCGTGGGATTTGAACCGTGGTTTCACGTCTAATAGGTCAACGCGCTACCTTCTAGATTACGGCGACAATAACCTCACCACAATACTCAATATATTTTATAAAGGGCGGTAGTTTCTATGCAACGACAAACTGTTCCCGAACGGAAATTAACAAACAATCTTGGGCCGAACTTTGTTCTACAAAAAAATAGGGTTCTGCACACTTTATTAGCAACCGTTATTCTAAATTTCTTTACTATGGAAAGCGTAACTTGGCAAATCGTTCTACACATACATAATTGGTCATTAGAACCCATCAGTCAGGATTATTGACCTAGTTTCTCACAGCACTTATGTTGTGTGCATTAATTTTATACATGAGTAGCGGGACCTACAGTTTAAAGTCGACTCCGAACGACAGATTTTATGAGAAACTTTTCATGGCAATTTTATTTACTCTCATAGAGCTTTTGCCAGAAATCTGCTGAGAGGAAATCGCCGAAAAAATATTTTTTGTATTTTGTTTTGATGTCTGGCCTGGGACTCGAACCCTGGCTTTTCCGTGTAATAAGCCAACACACTACCTACTAGACCACGGCGACTTTAAATCGTTCTAGTAACTCTAAAAAGGAATGTAGTGTCTATCATATTGGAATTTGGGATCCTTTTGTAGGCTTCTTTATCTACCTTTCGTTTGGTTATAAAGTAAGCAGGCATAACAGCACTTAGATATGAGTCTAGGATGAATGATGTCAATGACATTGACGTTGAGTAGATTAATGGCTCGTTAGTTGATGCATTATTTACCGCCTACTATGTTACGAATCTTTCAAATTTTGTTGACATTCCAGATTTTAGAAGCGGTTCGAAAATATTTCAACGAATTTTAAGGTTAAAAAACTTGACATTTAAATATCGAGTTTTATTTTTAAAAGAAGACTGACATTTGATAGCAAATATTATGAAGAAAAAAATAAATAAATTAAACACCAACAAGTTCAAATCTAAAAATGCAAATTATTTTCAAGTATTAAGAAACAAAAAAAACGCCCAAAAAAAAAAAGTTAAACATCCGGTTAAAAAAAAAATCGAAATTTACATAAAACCTAAGCAATAAAATTCAAAAACAAATTTTTTTTTAAAATATATTAAAAAAATTAAAATATTTTAATGAATATAAAATAAAATAAACTAAAAAAAAAGAAAATAATAAAGCAAAGTAAAAAAAAAAATATTATAAAATAACTAAACAAATAAAAGCAACTGCTAAAGTGTTTTATCAAATAAATTTCCGGTTTCAAATAACTTTTGTAATAATAAGTAAATAAATAAATAAATATTCATATTAAATTAATTTGAAAGCGACATTCGTTAATTAGTAATTATTAAATTATTTATTTCTAATTTTTTTTTCTCGCAACATTTTTCTTTAAAGCAATGCTTGCAACAATTTATAGACACTGTTAAACAAAAAGAAGTAAAAGAAAAAAAATATTAAAAAAAAATCGAAAAAAAATGTTTTCAATAAAATTCTACTTCAAACAAAGTGTCTAAAAGCTAAAAACTAAAAAAAAAACAAATTTCCCTGCATCTTATTGGCATTTAAAATTTTCATAATCCCATAAAAATTATCAAAAAAAAAAAAGAAAAATTGAAATTAAATTATTTCCTTATCAACCAAATGCAAGAAAATGACAATTTTTTATGTTCATCTGATGCAAAACGTTATAAAATTTGTCCGAAAATGGAAATACCAACAACAAAATATTTAGCAGATTACCTTTATGTTGTACACGAGGATGTGCCATTTCGTTATTATCGCAAAGTAAGTTATTTTCGCTATTATCTTTCCCTACTCTGTTACTCATTCTGATTTAATTTGAAATTTGATTTTGATATTTCTGTTTAAATACTTGATTTAATATTTTTTTTGCTTTTGCATTTCTCTCTTTCTATTTCTATTTGATTATTTAGTTAAATAACTAATTTACACCTTTTTTTATAAATAAATATAGTACATATGTACTTTGAGCATTTAATGATAATAATAAATGAGAATTAATTACGGTGTTGATATACATATGTAACCCAGCAAACATTTTTAGAACATTTTAAAATTTTATCATAATAGTTTCTCAGAAGAAACTTTCAAGGAATTCTTAAATTCTTATTCTGAGAGGAAGTCGATTAAAGAAAAACTTCGTGTTGGCCGAGATGTCTAAGCTGGAGGGCTTTCGTCTAATAAACCAACACACCACCTACTAGACAGCGACGACTACATTTTGTCCACCACTCGTGTTGTGTTTAATCTGATATATAAAAATTAATGACACTTTTCGTTGTCATTTTATAACTCAAGAACGGGTTCACCTATCCAACCAAATGTTTCGGACTATTTAGTAGATTGTTTATGTGATGTTTGCCACTCCCACTTTTACTCCCCACATTTTCTATTTATCTAAAATCGGAAAACGGCTCCATCGATTTGACTGATTTTTCTTTCAAATGTTTGTATTTATCCATTTAAAGTTTTCATCAAGAGAAAATTTTTGCCCGCCCACTTTAACGCCCACTTTTTTTGTAAATTACTTAAAATGAATTAAATCTTAAACTGTGCATTTGATTATGTTATAATCTTTAGTAAAGTTGTTAAGCATGAGCCGATGAAGATTTCTAAGTTGGTATGACCAATATCCGATAGGTGGCGCCACTGAAAATTAATTAAAATGAATTAAATCTTAAACGTATGAACCGACGGAGATTGGTGCGATTATTTCCGATGGATGGCGTCACTGAAAATTATTCAAAACAAATGACAAGCAATTCGTCGACCTACACCCCAAGCACTTGAGAAAAGAGCATTACAAGCCTCCGAATCAGACGAGCACTGTGAAAAATCTTCGATTATATGCCGCTGAGACCTGTTCGCAAGAACCACTTGAATAACTAGAAGTGAGATTAGAAACTTATCGAATGCTTACTACTCAGGCTCGTTCATCTGAATGATCAGGACAACGCGAAACAAAATGAATACAATGATTCAAAATTAATTCGACATTTGTGTAATGCCTTTGCTTCGAATTTATTTTAGTTGGGGGCGCAGCAACACGTGCAGGGACAGATTTTTGAAGAAAATTTTCATGGGAATTTTTATTTACTCCAAGAGTTTTTGCCAAGAGAAGTCGCCGTAGTCTAGTAGGTAGTGTGTTGGCTTATTAGACGAAATGCCCGGGTTCGAGCCCCAGGCCTGACATCAGAACAAATTTCAAAAAAAAAATATTTCTTTGTCGATTGCCTCTCAGCAGATTTCTGGCAAAAACTCTGAGAGTAAATAAAATGGCCATTAAAAGTTTCTCAAAACTCTGTCGTTCGGAGTCGACTTTAAACTGTAGGTCCCGCTACTCATGTATAAAATTAACACACACAACATAAGTGGTGTGAGAAACTAGGTCAATAATCCTGACTGAAGGGTTGTAATGACTAATTATGTATATGTTTTTGCCTATCACGATAGGCCCTGTGTGTGGCCTAAGTATGTCGGCTCACTACCCCTTAAGGGGACAGCCACTTCTGCCTAAGAGTCTCTGCCAGAAGACTACCGAGAGAAAGACGATGAATGAAATATATTTTCATATTTTATTTTATTTGAGATGCCGGAGTTATAGGTATGACACTGCCAACTAGATCGCGGCGACTATATGTTTCCAAAAAATTAAATGAAGAACTTTACCAATACCAAAAATTGAAGACTTACAAACACTGAGGTAGTAATAATTTGAATGTGTTAACGGCATCGTAGTGCCATCTCCATTAAATTGACTACCAAATCTAAAGAAATATTCCAGACAAAATTTGTAAAAAGGTATTCCCTTCAAGAGATATTCCATTCACACAAGGAGATTTATTACTTTGGAAATTTCCAATGGAATTGAAGACGTCCTTGAGAATGGCCCATACGGATGTGACATTTATGTCAACGTCATATGAATCGTTCCTGTATTCCTTACTTGATGCTAACCAATCACTGCCAACAAATTACAGTAAGACCCTGTTTAACGCTATTTCAGTATTACGCGGTTGCAAACTTAACCGGACCATAGGGGTAGTCGTCACTATCCCCCGTGTGTGGGCCCTCACCCACTAAATCTTCCGCTCTTTTGAACACAATCTGCCCACTCCGTAACTACCGTGATATTACTTCGAAGTGGAGTCCAACTGGCCATATAGCCCCTTCACATTCATATCCGCGTCTGCATTGCGCAGCAAAATTCGAGAAGATGTTTAAACATCCACTCTATTTATTCCGTCTAAGTCAATTTTCTTCGCTTTTAGTAAGACTTCAGCGTAGGCGCCGACTTTAGCCTCAAGATTCCCTCTTTCTAATCTCCATCTCTCACAGTGACAGAAAGTGTGTTCAATAATCAATCGGCGCCTCATCATAGATTTGATTGCGTCATCTTCCCCATTTTAAACAGGTACTTACAAAAATAGCCGTATCCAGATAACAGTTGTGTCAGATAGTAGTTAACCTCCCCAAATTTCCTCTCCATCCAGCGAATAATATCTGGAAGAAGTTTTGCCGTCCATATGCCACTCGTCTCAGTGTTACATTTCTCTTGCTACTGTCTCTTGACATTTACTGTCTCTCCGTGCACGTTTTTAGCCTCCTAAACACTCTTCCGCTCGCTTGCCTGTATATCTATAGGTTTTACACCACTAATTACCAGTACTGCTGACTTAGATACAGTCCTATACGCCGATGCCACTCTAAATGTAGCGGTTCGTTGTACCGATGTTAAAATTTTCCTTCTACATTCGACCTTCAATGCTTCTGCCCAGACCTCACTACCGTACAGCGTGTTACGTTGCCTCATTTAACGCTGCTTCGATTAGCGCTAGAACTTATTGGAACGTATCCCCGCGTTAAGCGGGGTCTTACTGTACCATAGAGACACGGTGCAAGTTTACTATTGTTTCTCTTAGAGGTTTTTGCGATGTCATAGCCTCTCAGTATCTTCTTCCAATGCAGAGCTGTTATCATCTCTACCTATACAGTCAATCCATTCGAGTTCGGTGTAGCTTGCTTGTGCATGCAGTTTGATCGGCGAGTTCTTGCTCATAAATAAGTCAGCCGTTTTCAATTTGCTTTAGTTCACGAATCACATACCGTAGCTGTCAACAGATTGTCGTATGATTATTACATTTATGCGCTTCACCAAATAATATTCGCTTTCCATGACTAGGTCACTACGACTCCATGCCGGTCCTTTTGAACTTTTCTGTGAGTGAATAGTACTCACTCTATAATCGAATTATTTTTTGCACACTACTGATGGCAATTAAACGCTTTATTTTATTTATGGTACACCGTGCCATAACATATCATCTATAAAAATTATTTTGTCACAGGTTGACCAGACCTGTAAAGCCAACCAGCCCTTATACCTTTAAAAACGGAAAAACAGCTGTCACATATGGGCCGGACAATCGAAGTTTTTTCTGTAAGGCTTTTAGAGTGCGTATTTAAGAGGCAACCATGGTACTCATTAATCGCAGTAGTGTATCTAATACTATGTTCAGACATGCACTTTTATTAAATCAATATTCGGTTTATTGAGAACAATATTTTTAGCGTTCAGACATATAATATACGAAATTTCATTTGACAGCTGGTAAACAAAACAGCTGATTGCTTCAACAACATTGCTTTTAATTTAACCTCAAAAATTTGTGACATAAAAATTTTTGCGGTTAATAGGGTTAACTTGTGACGCCAAAGTGGCTTTCCTTAGAAGGATGAGAAATAAAAATTTGATAATATTGGATAGCTAGCAGAAAAGAAAGCTTTTGCTTATGGCACTGTCATTGTTTACATTTGAGTTGTCAAATATCAATAGAAAGTGTTCGGAATAGTGTAATACGGTCACTAAACGTACGTATGACAGTGTTGTATTTGAAGTCTTAATCAATATTATAACAATTTATAAATTTATTGACCAATAATTAATTGAAATTTTATATGAAATATTGAAATCAATAATGCCGTTTATTGCGATTTTCTCAATATAAGTGCATGTCTGAACATAGTATAACTCTATTGAACCATTGGATCAATAGGGAAGTTGCTATTAATTATCCATTAAGTCGGGGAAAATAAAATTAATAAAATGGTAAATTGGAGCCTATTCTCCATAATAATAATGAATCTTTCAGAACCATCCCTGGCATCCATCTTAAATAAAATGTTGCCTTTTTTTTTTGTTTGTGATATAGGGTATCAAAAAAAATTCAACCATAATTTTCATGTTAATTTTTCTTTCTTGAAAATAAATAAATAAATATCGTATTTAAAAACATATTTAAACATTTTCTTGAACTTGTACTTCATCGGTTAACTTTGGTATTATTTTACCTTAAAAAGGGAAGTGCTTTGCGGCAGGCAGTGAGTGTGGTTTTGTATTGTTTTTAATTTAATTTTTTATTTTTTATTTTTAAGTTTAATGAACTGTAATTATGCTTACGTTTGAATTTAATTTTGCTTCCTTTCCTTTTTTTTCTTCTTACAATTTTATTTCTCATATATACTCTACACTCTATTTTAGTTATTAGTTTTATGATTTGGAAGAAATCATTAATAAAAGCGAGAAAAATTGAATTTGTTTTGATGTGTCGAATCTTAAACCGGCATGAATGTGATGTGAAACTGTTACAGCAGCGCTTAAATCGTTTATTGATTTGATTTGATATGATTTGATTGATATTTTTCTTAAACCTTTAAATGCCAAGTAAAATTTTAAACTTTTATGATTTGGAAATCTATTAAAAATATTTGACAGAAAACTTTCATGAAATCGAGAATTTACTACTACGCAATGCATTTTGTCGGAAGTAAATAATCGATTGAATAAATAGTTTTAAAAAGAGAGAGAAACTTCTTTTAATGAATTTTTAAAAAAACAATAGGAAAAAAAAAAAAAACAATTGAAAATATTTTCCAGATACAGTCAAACTCTATTATAACGAACTCGGTTAAAACAAATTCTTGGTTATTACGTGCATATTTTCAAGTCCCAACGTTTTAATAACAATTTTTGATACAAAAAACTTCGTTTATTACGAACCCGTTTATAATAAATTCTCGGTTAAAAAGAACTTCTTTAAATGGTCCCAGTAATTAAATTTCATTCATTTTTGCCTTTTTATAACGAACCCTCAGAAATAACTTTGAAGTGTGGCAATAGTCTTTACTTTTATTTGATATGATAGCATTAAATTAGAACTCAGCATCTTTAATCAGCTGATAGATAAAAAGAATTAACATATATTATTGGTTTTTAATATTTCTAAAGCATTTTTTTTTGTAGGTTGCAAATATCTCCCATACCACCGCATCAACTTTAATGAATGATATCTCATTTTAAAGCTTATATCTAACACTAATGGCGAAAAATAATTAGAAATTGAAAAATTAATATTTTCATTGATAAAAATTATATTTTATATAGAACTGCATAATAATACTGTTGTCACTATGATTATATGTTTTTGTTCAAGTGTGGTAATACAGGGTCGCTTAATAGTAATGCAGTTCTACATAATATAGTATGTATTAAAATCCATTCTGGTAATACCGCTATTTACTATAATGCCGTTTATTACTAAGTCAGTTATATATAATATGCATATTAAGTTGTAAAAAGCTGTTTTGGGAATACTTTGCAGTTATTGTTAGATCAAGTGCGATAAACAGGGTCGCTTAATTGCTTTTCCACATAATAATATATAAAGTTGTAAAAGCCATATTGGTAAAGTGTAGTAATACGGTCTCTTTTAATATATACATATATATAGTGTCAGCTGATATTTAACAGTTAAAAAGGTTTTAAGAAAAATAAGAATAAAAATAACGTACAACGTAAGAATTGAAAAGACAAATGCAATTATAATGTTAATCAGAAATCTTAATGCTAAACAGGGCTTAATAAATGGTACCAGGCTAATCGTAACAAAATTGATTTTTAATAAATGACAAAAATTATTTGTATTTTATATTTTCTTCTATAACTTCACCCCGTTTATTACGAACTTTGCCTATAACGAACTATTTTTTCTGGTTCTACGGAGTTCGTTTTAACCGGGTTTGACTGTAGTGTATCATCTCTGATGTTTTATATTGAATACATCTTTAGTACTTTTAAAAGTAAAAAGTCATTCAACTAGAATTTAAACTATAGAAATAAGAATTCAACTTTTAACGCCTCCAAATCATATCAATCAATATTATAATGAGGGCAAATAAATAAATTATTGTTTATTAATCATCGAATTATTAATCATTAATGTCAATTAAACATGCATTATTTGAAATATGATTAATTGAGATCAAGAACAATGTCAATCATGTTTGCATATCATCGTGATTGATACTCTAAATACGTATACAGAAGATTTAATTAAAACATAAAGTGAATTTGTTCATAAACATTCTCATGATGGGTACACTCACTATACAAAGTAAGAAACTCAAATCTTAATATATAAACATTAATGCCACTTTTCGTTGTCATTTTATAACTCAAGAACGGATTCGCCTATCCAAGCCAAATGTTTAGTCTTTGTTGGGACTATTTAGTAGATGGTTTATGTGAATTTTCCCACCCCCACTTTTACGCCCACATTTTCTATTTATCTAAAATCAGAAAACGGCTCCATCGATTTGACTAATTTTTCTTTCAAATGTTTTGATTTATCCATTTAAAGTTTTCATCAAGAGAAAATTTTTCCCCGCCCATTTTTGCGCCCACTTTTTTTGAAAATTACTGAAAATGAATTAAATCTTAAACTGTGCATTTGATTATGTTATGATCTTTAGCAAAGTTGTTGCGCATGAGCCGATGAAGATTTCTAAGTTGGTATGATCAATATCCGGTAGGTGGCGCCACTGAAAATTACTTTAAATGAATTAAATCTTAAAATGTGTATTATGTTATGATCTTTAGCAAAGTTATCGCGCATAAGCCGACGATAAGTTAGTATGACCAATTTCTAATAGGTGGCGCCACTGAGAATTTTTCAAAATGAATTAAATCTTAAACTGTGCATTCTTTAAAAAAGTTGTAACGTATGAGCCGACGGATATTGGTGCGATTAATTTCCGATGGATGGCGTCACTGAAAATTATTCAAAATAAATATCAAGCAATTGATCGACCTACACCCCAAGCACTTCAGAAAAGAGCATTACGAGCCTCAGAATCAGACGAGCACTGTGACTGGAAAATCTTCGAGTATATGCCGCTGAGACCCGTTCGCATGAACCACTTCAACAACTAGAAATGAAATTAGGAACTTATCGAATGCTTACTACTCAGGCCCGTTCATCTGAATCAACAGGAAAACTCCAAACAAAATGAATAAAATGATTCAAAATTAATTCGACATTTGTGTAATGCCTTTCCTTCAAATTTATTTTAGTTGGAGTCGCAGCAACGCGTGCGGGGTACAGCTAGTATTATATAAAAGTCTCGTACTCATACAATACAATACAACACTTTAGTCAGGTTTAAAACCCAGCTTCTTACATCACTTAGGCAGTGTGTGGGCGGAACCTACAGCTTAAAATCGCCTCCGAAAGAGAGATTTTTGAGAACATTTTCACGAGAATTTCAATACTCTTAGAGTTTTTGCCAGAAGATTGAAAATAGGAAGTTCCCGAAAGAACTATTTTTTTTCTCCATTTCTATAGGGCATACTGTTTCCAAATAATGACAAATAGAAACTGAGGACCTGCTATAATCAGTAGTTTAATGGGAAAAGATAATGAACCAAGAAGAACAAATGAAAAATAAGAAAATTGGAGAGAACTTTGTGGCAATAAATGAACTTTTTGAAATCTAATCAAATCTATCAAGAGAAAATTTGATTACTGAAGGCTTGTAATGACCGATTATGTATCTAAGCCAACACACTACCTAGTAGGGATGCCAAACGGGAATCCCGGAATTTCGAGATTCGGGATTTCCCGATTGGCATCCTTACTACCTACTAGACTACAGTAGGCATAACACTCATTTAGATTACATCATTCCTAAATGAGCAATATATCAAACCAACTATAATTCGTAGTTCTTGCAAAAAGTTCTTCTCTAATCATAGAGGGGTCATCAAACTTATCATGCTATGGCGGCCATTGTTTTGCGATTAGAGCCCTAAGTTATCATCTTTAAAATGTATTTCTTTCATATTACAATTTTGAGTGTTTTTTGTTTGTTTGTTTTTTTTCATAATTTTTAGAAAAGCAATTAAAGAAATTTCACCCATTCAGAGAGGGCAATTAAGAAAATGAAATTACCAAAAAACTATATTTATTACCTACATTAACTGCAAAAATAAAAATAACATAAAAAAATTAAGTAAAAGTACAGAAAATGTAAAGTTTTCTTAAAATAAATTAAATGCCAAATTATTATTTGAACTACTTTTCACAATTAAATAAATGACTGACTGACTGGCTGTGACTGTGACTGGTATGGTGGCCGTGTCTGTGACTCTATCTTCTGTCTTTCTATTCATTTTATTTGATTTTTCTTTTTGTCTTTGGCTTTGTCTTTCGGTTTCGGTTTTTTTTTTCTGTAATCGAAAGTAATTTTTATTTTATTTTTGTCTTCCTTTAAAAAACTTCTGCTTTTTTTTCTTCCGCATATAAAAAAGATTTCGACTAATTGTTGTTGTATTTTATTTTGTACTTCTTTGAAACGTTTTCCATCTATTTCTTTGGTATTGTATTTGAACTGGGTTAATCTTCATTATTTTATTTTACACTTTTTTGCCATTTCATTTCCATTTCCATTGTATAATGACTAAATTTATTTATATTTTATATTTTATTATTAATTTGTGGTGCGAAAAAACTCCATTTTAAATGCACTGGTATTGACCAGTTTGGAGCTGCCATAAAATGAATTGCTTTCATTGCTTATGGGAAAATATTTTGGTTGCCTTTCTTTCTTCTCACCGAATGGCTCTAAATGAAAGGGCCATTTTTTTTTATCTTAATGGCAATTAAAGGGCTTGATGGATATGATATTCAAATTGTAATATTTTATTTATTTTTTTAATTAAAAAAGGAAAGTTAAACGAAATTAAGACGTTAAACTATAAAAACTCTATAGGAATTCAACATATTTAATGATTTTTTTTAATACTTAAAAGTTATCGTAGTCTAGTAGGTAGTATGTTAAGGCCACGGTCCAAACCCCAGGTCAGACATGTACAAATAAAACGAAATATGAATAAGTATATCTCTTCGCCAACCGCCTCTCAGCGGATTTCTGGCAAAAACTCTGGGAGCAAATAAAATTGCCATGAGAACTTTCTCAAAAATCTGTCGTTCGGAATCGAATTTAAACTGTAGGTCCCGTACCTAGCTCGTAATTCTAACTGAAGAGTTATAATGGAATTTTTTTCAATATTTGTGGTAATGTTTTCGGTGTCATTATTATGTATGTACCATAATTAGTGTGGATAGCTCTTAATCCAATCATTTCAATAATTTATCTCTGCCTCTCTCGAGTTGTGGGAAAATTAACTTCCGTATTTTTGTCAAATAGGAAGTCGGCGTTGTCTAGTAGGCAGTGTGTTGGCTTATTAGACTTTAGGCCCGAGTTCAAACCCCAGGCCTGATATCGAAATGAAAATATGAAAACATATTTATTCGACGACTTCCTCTCAGCAGATTTCGGGCAAAAACTCTTCTGAGAGTAAATAAAAAATTGCCATGAAAAGTTTCTTAAAGAAAGTTTCTTAATTTCAGAGTCGAAATTAACTGTAAGTACCGCCACTCAAGTATAAAATTAACACACACAACATGAATGGTATGAGAAGCTAGGTCGTAATTCAGACTAAAGGATTATAATGGAATTTTTTCCACATTTGTGATGGTGTTTTTTGTGTCTCACACCACTTATGTTGTGTGTGTTAATTTTTATACATAAGTGGCGGGACCTACAGTTTAAAAGTCGACTCTGAACGACATATTGTTTTGAGAAACTTTTCATGGCAGGTTTATTTAATCTAAAAGTTTTTGCCAAAAATCTACAGAGAGGAAGTCGCCGAAGAAATACTTTTTGTATTTTGTTTTGATGTCTGGCCTGAGGCTCGAACCCTGGCTTTACGTCTAATAAGCCAACACACTACCTACTAGACTATGGCGACTCCATAAAAAAAAACAGCGAATCCAACGCTTGTGCAAACATTCGGGGATGCATAAAAACATCAAAAACTAAGTTCGCTTCCGATGCCCTCTAAAGCAGCGAATCCAGCGCTTGTGCAGACTTTCAGGGATGCATAAAAACATCTGATACAACAACAAATATAATACTGTTGAGTAAATACCTCTACTTCTGACGTTTAGTTTTCTTATCTGCGAATATTCACAATGTCAAAATTTTTTTGGGATCGAACGAGGAATTGTAGGACCTAATTTAACTATAAATTCCTAGGGTAAAAAACTGGCAAATATTGGGTTCAGAATCACAGTAAAAAGGTCATAAATAGAGACAATATTTGAGCAGTATTTTCTTTAATATTTATTTTAAAATCAGTTTTCTGTTTGGCCTTTAAAATAGAATGTAAGAAAAAAAAAATATGCATATTTTATGAAATGGTTTTATTATGAATAATTTTTACATCTTAGCGGTCTACTTTGTCGCAAACAAGACTTGCAATTAATTTTATAAAAGAACACATAAACTTCCAGTTCAGTAATTATTTAATAACACAAAACAATGTGTTTAATAAACTGAAATTAAATTTTAAATTCATTTAAAAACTAACATAACTTGATATAAGACCTTGAAAACTATTGCTCCCTTTACTTTTGAGTAACTGTTTAATAAAATGTAATTTTATAAAAAAAATTTTATAAAAAAAAATTCTTTTTTATAGAAAAATTTAAAAAAAAATAAAAATTTCTTTTAATTCTAGACAAAATGTTCGGTATTTCGTGGTCTTGTTCTGTGTATCTGCCTAAATATTACGTACGCCAATGTGGTGCGTTTTCCCCGAGAAATGGATAAATACGGTCTGGCGTATTTAATTCCATACATAATATTATTATTTCTAGTCGGTCTGCCCATTGTACTATTGGAGATATCAGTTGGACAATTTTTGGGACAAGGAGCAGCACATACCTGGAGAGCATCACCCATATTTAAAGGTAAATTATAAATTTAACAGTAAAAAAAAAACAAAATAAAATACCAAACTCAGAAACTAAAGCATGGTGCTAAAGACTGCAGAGATATGTTCTAAAGATCATAGCTGGTGATCATCGAAGTCAAGGCCGTAAAAATCATATCAATTCCGAACAAGTCGACGTCACCATTCTATAACTTTCTAAGTGTACTTAGAACATTTTTAATGTTCTTGCATTTTTAAATTCTACGTTCTCTCAAAATCCTGTCAATATTTGGTCAAGATGCGCCGATCCGTTCCGTAGTTATAGGGGAAAATATACTTAGGATACACGTATAATCGTATGTCGCAAGGTCATAACTCAAAACACACATTTTTCGACTTAATGCCATTATTACAACTTGCCGTTAACTAAAGGGAGAATTTTAACGTAGAGATAAATTTTTTTTAATTATTACGAGTCCCCAATAAGATAGAAGTGAGCGTTAAGCTAAAGAGAATATCATGCTACCTTTAACATTTAAAGGTCACTTTATTTTTACGCCACTATTTTCAATATGGCAACTTCAAATTTAAACAAAATGGGCATATACAACAAAAAAAAGGAAGTCCGCTGTTGCCAGTGCGTTAAAAAAAAACTTGTTTAATTGAGCTCCGGCACCGCCATATTTTTGAAAAAGTTAATTTTGTTTTATCTCTAAGTTGTAATAACCAAAATAAGTTAAAGGTAACTTTGCCGTTCACTTTAGCTAAAGGTAACTTTAACTAACGCCAACTTTAACGGGAAGTTGTAATAATGGCCCTTAGAACGTTTTCAATGTTCTTCCATTTTTAAATTCTACGTTCTTTAACTTAAATACTGACAAAATTTGCTCAAGATGCGCCGATCCGTTTCGAAGTTATAGGGAAAAATCTACTTAGAATAAACATATAGTCGTATGTCGCGTGAAAACTTTGAGAGCTCATAACTCAAAACATACTTTTTCGACTTAGAATGTTATAGAACGGAAGCGTCGAAATGTGAAAATTTGTTTTTCAATGTTATTTTCAAATTCCGAGATTATTCAATGGCGCATTGGTCTAGAGAAGCTGTAGAGACTGCGAAAAAGATAGAAACGTTCTTCACCATTTAGATACAAGCCCAGATTTATTTTTTAGATAAATAAAGCACTTGCGTCTCTACTAAGTAAATGATTTCACAGATCCGTCAAGGAATGCAGTGCAAATGTCTTCATCAGTAGATCTGGATGCTTCCTAAGCGATATAAAATACTGATATATATCAGTAGGGGCCTATCCTCTTGGGTTGACAGGCATTCCTACCTGTCTACCTATCCTCAAAAGGTTCATTCTTCTGGCAATTCTGAAATTATCAATTCTGATTTGAAATTTAAAGTTGTTTACCAATTTTTTACGGTAACTTGTAAACAAGTTTGTTTACTGCATTGCTTTGTTTTTGTATGTCATTTTGATTTTTCATTTTCGTAAGAATATTGTACTAAAATTTATAAGCTCTACTGTTTCCTTTGATTTTAACACATTTGCGGCCAAGGACGAGTATACTCGTCTTTGACAGGGTATTCCGCAATGCCAAGAC
Organism: Sarcophaga peregrina; assembly: GCA_014635995.1. Classification (NCBI taxonomy): domain Eukaryota; kingdom Metazoa; phylum Arthropoda; class Insecta; order Diptera; family Sarcophagidae; genus Sarcophaga; species Sarcophaga peregrina. The sequence goes on along the minus strand of CM025792.1, from coordinate 86,706,812 downwards.
GAGTATACTCGTCTTTGACAGTGTATTCCGCAATGCCAAGACGAGTATACTCGTCTTTGACAGTGTATTCCGCAATGCCAAGACGAGTATACTCGTCCTACTTTAAATATATTACAACATGCAGGCTTTTGAATTAGAAAATTTTTTTTGCTAGAATTTTTTTGATAGGATTTGTAACAAAGTCCAATACATAATGGAGGTTTATCAGGATAGCTCGAACAGTAAGAACAGGTTTTGGTAAACAATAACGCCTAAAGTATTAATGGCAATGGGAATGACTTCATATAATTTAATTAATTAATTCACTTTAATTTAATATAATTTAAAAATTTATTTTAATTTCATAGGAGCCTGCATTATTAGCCGGTTTGCATCCTGGATCTCAACAATATGGGTTTCATTACAAGCCGTCATGGCTTTGGCTTATATGGGCATGTATTCTTTTAATAGTTTCCCTTTCAGAGAATGTTTGGGTAATTTACGTTTAGCTGCGGTAAGTTTCGAAAACAAATTGAAACGTTCAAATGAAATTATTGAAATCTAATTTTCGAATATCTATTTCATAGGACGGCTATGCTTTAAGCAGTGTCAGCGGTCAAGAGTGTATGGATAAGACTTTTCTTACACCTTTCTGGGAAAATCCTTTATTTTTTGGTTTATTATCAATTGGCTTAATTGGTTTATGGGCTGTGGTAATGCTGTGGTAAGTACACATGAATTTCGAAAATGTATTGCGGCTTGTTAAACATTTTATTCTCCTTGTTTTTTTAGCACCCACAATGGCCGCGTATTGAGGCGTGTATTATTTACGTTTGGCTTGTTGGGATTTTTGCTTTTATGCTGCATTACCGGCTGGGAGATCCATAATTCACTGGACAAAATTACACCGTATTTTCCCCCATTGTATGGTTTTACCAAAGAGTATCTTTACGAAAGTAATCTATGGTTTAGTGCTCTTATGCAAGTGATATTTGCTTTGAATTGTGGCTTTGGCGTTTTACCCATGTTAACTGGCAAATTTCTATACAAAGGTGATGCTGTCCGAACTTCGGTCGTATATTTATGTTTCAATCTGTTGGTAAATGCCATTGCTGTAACATTATTTATGATACAATTCGATCATTCTGCGAATGGAGCCCATTTGATAGAGGAGCTAAAACCCTTAACCACTATATACGATCGTATTTTGTTTGATAAGCCCTCCCATGAGTTGTGGGTAAAGCTGTTACCATCACTGATTAATGCTTTGGTGGTCATTTGCTGTTTTATAACCATAGTGGTGGGTATATATACTTGTACCCGTTTAGTGCCCCGACATCCCAACTATGTCATAAGTTTGGTGGGTTTAGTGGCTTCGATTATATCCTTGTCTGCACCAAAGTTTTATATAGCACGGCTATTAGATTCACGCATAGTAGGCACAATGGTTATAACATCTTTAGTATTCGAACTTATAGCAGTGACTTGGATCTATGGTGTAAAGAATATCTATACCGATTTGGAATTCTCCATTGGCCGTCCAATATATAAGATCTGGCTGGGGCTTTGGTGTTTATGCCCAGCCATATTGACTGGCCTATTGGTGTGGTGGTGCTCGGATGATGATGAATATGATGTTCTGCCAAGTATTATACCTAGATGGGCACCCATTTTATTTGTTTTATTTATTATTGTGATTATTGCTTGCATACAAATATTTAGACAAGTGGAGTATAATTTCTTTGGCATGATATGCGAGGCTTCAAAGTCGGCCAAAGAATGGGGACCGGCAGATCCATTGGCTAGACATGCCTGGAAACAATGGCGTTCCGTGTGCCAAGATACGGGCCAAAGAGATTTTACTTTGAGACGTAGAGGAACAAGAGACTATACGCATTCCATTAAGAAGGGTCAATACTCCAACTCAAATAAATATACGAATGGTGGGGTTAATCATGCCAATAATCAACATAACTGGAAGTCTTCAACGCCTGGCAATAGTTCACCTAATTATAGTGGTTCCGTATTTGGTGACTCTGCCATAGAGGAGGATATAAGTGTGGATAAGTTTCCCGGCATTTCACAATTTGTGCCATTTCATAGTGCAGAGGCAAACAGCAAACCTGCAAGGCAGTCCCACAGATCACGTAGCAGCCGGCAACGTACGGCAAATCAAATGCAACAGGAACCACCAAAACAAACACAAAGACAGCCATTACATCACAGCAGTCAAGTAGAGTTACGAAATCAAATTCCAGAAACTGCCAAACATCGTGAAGTAGTCTACATTAGACGGTTATCCTCCGAAGAGGGTCAACATGCTACACGCATAGAAATAACACCCTCAAATGAATCAATATCATATGCACCCACCCGCAATCCTATGGCCCGCTCAAGTGGTTCCCATGGCAATGCAAATAACTATGTTAAACGTTCTTCAAGTTCAGCGAAAATGGAAACAAATCGAAATATTTCAAAGCCAACACCATCAGTCAGCGATGTAAATAACGAGCATATATGTTGGCGTAAGTTCTCCATGAATCCCCAAGAGTATTCAACGGAATTGTGATTTCTTTTTTCCTTGAAGACAGAAACAACGAATCTAGTGATTTTTTTTTTCTTTATTTAAATTGTAAATAATTGAAAACTAAGCAATGAAATAAATAATTGAGTTTCATGAAGTATGCAAAATTGGTTGGTACTACACTGCCAATTTTCACTTGCAAATAAATCTTAATTATTTAACGAACTATCCCAAAAAAAACAAATCGTAGTGTTACTTGCACGCTACACAAAACATTTCCAAAATATGTAGAAAAAAAGACTTATTTTCTAAGGAATAAAAAAAATAAAAATAATTATAAACGAATAATCTATAAAATATAATTTAAATATTGTAATAAACGTATGTACATATAGGAGTTTTTTTTTTTAAATATAAATATCTCAAATCGATCTGTTAAAATTAAAACTATACCCACTACAACGATTAATTATTTATAGGAATAGTAAGAAGTCACTGTTTTTTTTTTTTAACTTTTAATTTTTAATTTTGCAAAAGGGTGGAGGGTGGTGTTATTTAATACATAAGCTGGTTACATGAACAACGAATGCCATATACATACAGTACATGTAAATATGCTAATGTGAAACCGCCCCCTTCCTTTCTACATTTCACAATACATCATTTCATTATATAATTGCATTAGTTTTTTAATTTTAATTTTCCTTTTCCTTTTTTTGTTTGTTTGTCTTAAGCATTTATTATGATTTTAATTTAATATTATTTACAATTTCCTTTTTTTTTAAATCTATTATTAATTAATTATTAATTTTATTATTATTATTATTATTATTATTATTATTATTATTATTATTATTATTATTATTATTATTATTATTTGTAATTGTAATGTATTTTGTATTTGTAATCGTAATTGTAATCGTTTTAAGTTAATGTAAATATATTTAAAAACATAATTACATACATACATATATTATTAGAAACCAAATTATTTAAATTTAGACAGAAAAAAAATAAAACAGAAAAAAAGAATACTAAAAAATTATAATCCTCCTTTTAATTGCAGAGAATTTATTGTTCTCCAATTTATAAAAGAAAAATAAAAATAAAAAAGAAAATTATCATCAACTCTTTAGAAGTCTTTTCATTTCTATAAGAAAATTCTTTTTATTCCCTCATAGGTAAAATTCTCAAAATTAAATTGACTGATAACTCTAGCAATTTCACAGCGAAGCGGCCATTGTAACGTTAAAAGCAAAGTATGAAAATGAGTATAACAAAGGTCAAAATGTTTTCTATCTATTGAGCAAAACAGGGCAAACTTCCCCGATAAGCTTGACTCACTCCCACTTGGTGTAAGATTACAATATAGTCGCCATAGTCTAGGAGGAATTGTATTGGCTTATTAGCCCAAGGTTCCAAACCTACGTCATACAGGTCTCCCTCGTATAACGAGGTAGTTACATTCCAGAAAAATCCCGCATTATGTAATTCGAGTTATCGAAGACTTAGCTTTCATATAAATTTAAAGGTTATGTTCCAAATAAACTTTTTGCAAAATAAAATAGGTACTAAATTAAAGTGTATGTACGTTTACAACTTAAAATCAATATTCATACTTTACTTAAAAAAAATTAAAAAACATAATAAAAAACAATCGGAAAACATAAATATTCCAAAGGTCTGTGTGGCTTATTACGAACGTCCCCGGCCACTCACTAACCCATCCTCACCCGACCGCGGAGGGCTCGTCCCCATTACGTAGGGACACGTACACACTACAATCCGGACTGTAGCGGGTAAGGGAAAAGTTATGGCAACGAGAACATAAAACAGCTACAGAACTAAATCAGAAGCTGAATAAGGTAACAATAAAACGGAACAATCTAAGACAAGAACAAAAATACGTTTTTATACAATAATTTATAAACTAATGCCAGTATACAAGCTACGCTTTACATTGCAAACACTACAATTAAAATCTATAAAATCATAACGGAAGTTAAAATCATTACATAATCTACGAAAAGGAAAATTACATGCATAGTTCGTTCTATAGAATTCTAAAGAAAGAGGCCGTGAAAATCTTGCTGGAATGCTGAAATTTAGGTTACAAAGCAAGAACTCAGAATCGATATCACCTTTAACCAGATTAAAAACAAAACAAACAAAGTTGGAAGTTTTATCAAAGCTAATCTATCCTCATACGGCGGAAGCCCATTGGCATAATCCCATCCTAAGCCACGTAAACAGAATAATAAAAACTGCCTCTGCACAGACTCAATTGAATCACTATGACAACGATAGTATGGATTCCAAATAACAGACGCATACTCCAAAATAGGCCTAACAAGTGATATGTACACCATGTACGAACACCATATTACGTCGAAATAGTGTCATTTGATAAAAAACCATTTTGTTGGACGTTCTTCCGGTGATTGTGCAATTGTGAAATCAGTTATCAACCTTTGTTTGCTTTTTTTTAACTGTTTTTCGATTTCATAACGAGGCACTAGCAATAAGACGCGTTATACAAGTCAAAATTTCACGTTGTAATGAAACTGTTTTTTTATTTTTAAATCGCGTTATATCGAAAACTCGTTGTAGAATTACCGCTTTATATGAGGGATACCGTATGGAAAACAATTCTTCGTAGACTTCCTCTCAGCAGATTTATGGCAAAAACTCTGGGAGTCAAACTACAGAGGTATTGTCAAAATTAATCCTATTCCTAAACTTCTTTAGAAAATTATAACTGATCTCCTATACCATGAAATTTCGTCTCTGCTATCGCCAGAGATCAGCAACGAGTATTCAAAATGATGAGTAGATCCGAGTCATACTTATTATTTCTGATACTTATAAGCATTCATATTTATTTAAATATGATACTCATACTACTCATATTCAAAGTTGGAAGTAGTCGTCGTATTCATACTTAACAATACGCATGATGTTATTGACTTCGACTCGTCTCTACTTAACATTTACACGAAGCACAAAATAAGTATGATTCGCGTACGAACACTACAACGCCTACAAGAAGATTGTGTGTATGCTTTCCTTGTTGTCTTTGTCTTTCCTTTCTTCTTTGTTTGTACATATATGTAACAACAATAAAGGCTGTAAATTTTGATGAATGAGATCAGTAATGAATCGTTTTTTCGCCTCTCATAAGCACTCATGCAATTTTGAGTATAAGTGAATCAACACAATTGAAATTCAACTACTCTGATTCATTCGTACTCGATACAACATTAATTTATAAGCATAAGTAGCAATGAGTATGAGTACAACGTTGACATCAAACTCATAACATTCGAAATGTGTTTGATTCATACGCCTACTCATTCTGATTCATAAATTTAGAAAAATACTTATAATACTTAAGTCATTCGAGTGGCTCGAATCATTCATCAAAATTTAAAGAAGAAAAGAAAGACAAAGACAACAAGCAAAGCATACACACAATCTTTGTACGCGAATCTTACTTATTTTGTGCTTCGTGTAAATATTAGGTAGAGACGAGTCGAAGTCAATAACTTCATGCCTATTGTTAAGTATAAATACGACGAGTACTTCCAACTTTGAATATGAGTAGAATGAGTATCATATTTAAGTAAATATGAATGCATATAATCGTTTTTAATACTCGTTGCTGATCTCTGTTCTGAAAGTTTTCAGACCAAAAATAAATGCATAATAAATAGAACGAAAGGCAACGTTGCCTTCCTTCAGCCAGTTAATTGTTTTGTACGAAAAAGAGTGAGAAGAAGAGAAGTTTTATCTTTGTAGTAAATGGATCATATTGACGCCTCCATTCTATAACGTTCTAAGTGTACTTAGAACGTCTTTAATGTTCTTGCATTTTTAAATTCTACGTTAAATTCTACGTGGTTAAGATGCGCCGATCCGTTCCGAAGTTATGGGGAAAAATCTACTTAGAATACACATATAGTCGTATGGCGCGTGAAAACTATGAGAGCCCATAACTCAAAACACACTTTTTCGACTTAGAATGTTATAGAACGGAGGCGTCGATATAATAAATTTGTTAACATACTTTGATATCAAAGTGTATTGGTAAATTATATAAAGTAAGGATTTCTTTAAATATATAACAACAAAAAAAAGTAAAAAATTTTATTTACTTAAAAATTGCAATTATCTAATCAGAACAGTAGTTAAATAGAGTAGTCTGTTGGCCTATTACACGCAAGGCCGTGTTTTAAACCCCAACTGAGACATCGAAAAAACGGAATATAATTAAAAGCAGACTTCTAGCAAGAACTTTGAGAGTAAATGAAATTGCCATGAAAAGTTTCTCAAACGATTTGCCGTTCGGAGTCGATTTAAAACTGTATTTCCCGCCATTCATCAATAAAATTAATACACACAGCCTGAGTGGTGTGAAAAGTATGATGTATTCTAACTAAAGGACCAATTAAGTAAGAAAGTAATTGTCTAATCAGATAATTATCTCATATTTTTGTTTTAATTTTCTATTGCTATTCCCACATTTAAATGATTTACAGGACTGTTATGGTCACAATAAAAAAAGAAGACAAATGCAGGCTTTACCGTGGGATTTTCTAATCATTATTTCAATAAAAGTTTAAACAATTTAACAAAATACATACTTTGTTCTGGCATGGGTGGGCAAGTTCTGCCAATGGTTTCTTGTAGGGCAAAAATGCTTTGCTAATAGACGGACCGCATTGCGTTGTAATAGATTGCAGAACAGGTTTACAGATTGTCAACTGTACATCCATAAAGATATGTATTCTCTTTATAATTGAGTCTAGGTTTTTGTATTTGCTTTGTGATAGCAAAACCCAAAAAGAAGACTAATTTCGTCATCGTGAATTAGTTAGTAGAAGTGAAACAATCAGTGTGGAATGGCTTTTATCTTTTTACCACTCTTTCATAGATTTTGTTCAAAGCCTTCAGAACCATATGCAAGGAAGCAATATAGACTGCCACCTCATAATAGTAAACAAATACAAATATACAAGGAAGCGAGCACTTAGTTGGGAGAGGGAAAACCACCATGCTCTCATTCACCAAACCTTTTCAATATCGCCCTGGGTGAAGCTAGTTTGGAAGCCAGCATTTCTAGAATCAATACAACAACAGTTTAAAATCAAACCATCGAAAACGTCCACCAGTTTTGCTATCTTGACAGTATAATCTCCTCCAATAGTTTTTTCACGAGAAAACTAATCTCAGTGGAATGACTTTCCCTTTTTTACAAATCTTTCATAGATTTTGTCAAAGCCTTTGGTACCATATATAACGAAGCAATGTAGACTGTCAGCTCATAATATTAATCTAGGAAATATACAAGGAAGCAAGCACTCAGTTGGGAGAGGGTAAACCACCATGCACTCCATCACAAAACGTTTTCAATATCGTCCTGGGCGAAGCTGGTTTGAGAACAAGCATTGCTAGAATCAATACAACAACAACAGCAGTTTAAGATCATCAAGCCATTGAAAACGTCCGCCAGTTTTGCTATCTTCACAGTAGAATCTCCGCCAATTGTTGTTCCCCAAGAAATCTAAACAAAGTAGGGTTCTATTCAAAGATACTTATTCTCGTTAGGTTAGGTTAGGTTAGAGGACGTGCACCTGTCGGTCAAGACAAGCACAGTACCCGGAGGTCAAAATTGACCCATTGTACATTGTCCTTAGGGGAGAAAGGAAATAGAGGATATAGGAATGTAGGGAAGGGGAGGGAGAATGGGAAACGGAGGAATTACACATAAAGAAACAGACACAAAACAAAAGAGGGTGAGAGTGCGACTACACTCATGAAGCCCTAGCACCTCTCAACCAGCCCAAGCTGCTAATGAATCTGTGGAGAGCCTATTCTCGTTAGCAAACGTTTCAAATTTCAACTTGTGCCATATCATCCCAACAGAGCCAATGCAATGGGAAAGTGAAAATATTTAGGCCATACTCTGAGAAAACTTGCCAATAAGATTCTCAAAGCAGCGATATACTGGAACTCACAATGGGTCGCCCAATAACAAAACATTTAAGACTTGGGCCTCACTGATGAAATTCAATTAAAAAAAATGTTAGATGGGCTCATGATATATATATATATATATATATATATATTTCTTATATCATGGTTGGGCTAGTATTCATCACTTTTTCTGAGTACGCCATGACGCTTACTCTTTTTGACTTTCATATAATTTTCGTTCGTAGTTTTCTTTTAAATCTTAAGTTTACTTTATGGGCACACCATAAATATTTTATAATAATAATAAATTCAACAACATACCCTTTATATTATTAGCTGATTAATTGTTAAGACGACGAGTCCGTAGATTCATTTCAATTATTCTTGACTTGGTAAGTTCCAAACCGAAATTTAGATCACAAATCATTTACATTATTAAAGCAAAAACAACAAATCAAAAAAAAAATATACACACAACTCATAAATAGACACAAGAATTATAAATTAAACAAAATATTAATTATTTTCACTATTTTTTATTACTTTTTACATTGAGGAAATAAAAAACAAAATGAAAGCATTACAGAAAAAAAATTTAAACTAAAACTGACAATGCATGACAATGCAGACTAGGCGAATGCATGAATTCGCCTTGATGCAAACACAAATTTTGCAATCTGGCCAGATTTAGTAATCAGCTGATCTACTGCCATCAATTCGCCACCGTGTTTATTTTGGTTTGTTTACATTTTCTTTTGCAGGCGCTTTGTGCAACACATTGTTTGTGGCGCAAATTATTAGTAGAATAATTATTCTTCATACAAATATTTTGGTTTTAATTGATAATTATGACGACCGAGGAGACCAACAATTACAAGGAATACACATTAGAAGCTGATTCTGAATTGCGTTTTGAAATTGAAGATAAAAATGCTAAGGTTCACATTACGGTAGGGGCTGAAAACATTTTGTGAGAAATTTTATACAAAAAAATCAAATGTTTTGTTGTTTTTAGCTTATTTCAGGATTTGCAGAAATGTTTGGCACCGAATTGGTGAAAAAGAAAAAATATGAATTTGGCGTTGGAGCAAAAGTGGCCATATTCACGTATCATGGTTGTGTTCTACATCTAACCGGCAAAACAGATGTGAGCTACATCTCAAAGGAGACACCCATGGTGCAATATTTAAACTGTCACTCGGCCTTGGAACAATTACGTGAACAGGCGGAAGAAAAAGATGAACGTGGTCCAGTGGCTATGGTAGTGGGACCAATGGATGTGGGAAAAAGTACATTATGCCGTATATTATTGAACTATGCGGTACGCTTGGGCAGGAGACCCTTGTACACGGACACTGATGTCGGGCAGGGTGCCCTTTCAATACCCGGCACCATAGGCACAATACTAATAGAGAGACCGGCCAGCATTGAAGATGGCTTTTCCCAAACTGCACCTTTAATATACCATTTTGGTTATAAAACACCATCTGGAAATAGTACCCTTTATAAGGTTGTAATAAGTAAAATGGCTGATATCATTTTAGAATCCATGAATGTGAATAAAAGAAGTAAGAGTAGGGGAAACTATGTTAAAATGAAAAATTTAACACCTTTTTTGTTTATATTTTAGCAAAACACTCTGGCATTATAATCAACACTTGTGGTTGGGTAAAAGGCGATGGTTATGCCAATTTGGTACATACTGCTCAGGCATTTGAAGTTAATGCCATTTTTGTTTTGGATCAAGAACGCCTTTACAATGAACTTTTAAGAGATATGCCCTCTTTTGTGAAAGTTGTACTATTACCGAAAAGTGGTGGTGTGGTGGAACGTAGCAAACACCTACGGTCGGAGTGTAGAGATCAACGTATAAAGGAATATTTTTATGGATTAAAAACCCCATTCTATCCATTTTCAATAGAAGTAAAGTTTGCAGACTTGAAATTGTATAAAATAGGTGCACCACCTCTACCGGATTCATGTATGCCCATTGGCATGAAGGTATAATCGCAATGAATATAATTCTTTTAAATACAAATAGTTATTAATTTAAACACGTTTCAGGCTGAAGACAATAAAACAAAACTGGTGGCTGTAACGCCAACTTATTCACTTTTACATCATATTTTATCAGTTAGTTTTGCAGAAACTACAGAGGAAGATGTCATAGGCACAAATGTTGCTGGCTTTGTATGTGTGTAAGTAAAAATGAAATTCAATATTCAAAAAAAGAACATTTTCTGCTTCTAGGAAGAAGAAAATTATTAAAACAATTTTTGTATTTTACAAACTGTAATTAAAAATATTCTATCTCTTCTTTTTTCTACTAGAACTGGTGTTGATATGGATCGTCAAGCGATAACTGTATTGTCGCCGCAACCTCGACCGCTACCCAACACGTTACTATTGTTCTCAGACCTACAATTCATGGACAGTCATGCGTAATTTTGATGTAACAGTACAAATTTTCAACAAAATTAACAAATAAAAATGAATATCTACTATATTTTTTCAAAAAAAAAATAAAGAAATTTTATTTACACCTAATAGTTCTTAATTTTATTATATTCTTATGTATTTGGTTGTTTTTGAACTTTCGCCAACTCTGCCTTAAATTTAGCTATAGTCTCGCGGGCCAACTTCAGTTTATCCTTTAAAGTATTGATTTCACCTTTAACTTTGTGCTTGACGTCTATTATATTTGCCAGGGTTTTTTGTTTTTTAGCTTCAACTGAAAGAAATGTAAACACACATTCTAGTAGCCTTAGATTACAGGAACTTTAATAATAACTTACAATCCGTGTCATGCGTATATGGCCCACTGGTTAACGGTTGAACATTCATAAGAAAGTGCTGCATTAGCTGTGTCGGTTCTTGAAAAACAATTTCTTCATAAGATTCTGAGACTAAACCTTTTTTGGGATCCATGGTGGCTGTAGAAAGTTCTCCATCTACAATGGGTGATTGAAACAGCTTTAATATATGATAACAGGTAACCGGCCTCTCTGTGGGATCGTGAAAGTAAATCTTTATGACCACCTCAAATTCTCCCCAACCAGTTTCGGTAATTTCATATGGCGGCTTCGTAACAATGCGATTAGGATTTGTATAGCTTTCATGCAGTTTAAAGTGGACTTTTTTAACATAGACAGACATGTCCTCATTGTGATATGGTTTCACATACACTTTCCACTGATGAGTATGGCCATCTTCTTCACGCTTTTTACCAAATGAACGTGCAATGTTGCCATAAACTATTGGTTTAACAATAGTTAAACCTTTAACACGACCCCCGGAATCGGGACCAAAATCGGTAGGAATATTTAAACTGTTCATAACTTAAAAAAATATATAATATTTCTATTTTATTTACTCTAGGCTTTAATTTGTGACTGACTCTTTTTGCAGAGAATATAAACAAACAACAGTGTTGGAAAATTTAGTACTCTTGTATTTTTTCATTACTTTTTTTATTTCAAAAATACCGCAAACAGTGTTGGAAAATTTAGTACTATTGTATTTTTCTCAGTACTTTTTTCATTTCAAAAATACCAGACATAAACAAACCACTGCCGTGCAAAAATAAATAATAATTTCGCAGATTCTTTTTCCGTTTCCGGGATATAATAATATATATATATATAATATTTCCATATTATTTATTGTAGGCTTTAATTTAAGACTGACTCTTTTTGCAGAGAATATAAACAAACAAAACAGTGTTGGAAAATTTAGTACTATTGTATTTTTTTCAGTATTTTTTTTCATTTCAAAAGTACTTTCAGTACTATTTTCATCAAATTTGTTTTTGTTCGTTCAAAAAATTCTTCTCAATAATTCGAACATTCTTTTTCCGTTTCCGGGTTTATTTAATAAGAATTATTAACACCGTATTGTTTAATGTACTATGGTGGTGTATCTGTCAAAGTAAGCTACATACAAGTGGACAACGGCCACTGATCAAATCCCAGGTCAGGCAAAACGAAAACAAAAGCGGGTGGTGATAAGAGAGAGAGAAGAGAGAAAGGGTGGTGGTTGAGAGTGGGGGGACAAAACGAAAACAAAAATAAGGTAGGGGGAAAAGAAAGGTGTATGTATGTAGTAGGTGTAGGTGGGTGAAAAAAAAGTTCGTTCCGGTTCGGACAAAACAAACAAAAAGGGAGGGTCTCCCGTGTGTCGTGTGGAGGGGAAGAAAAAAGTTTGTTTTGGTGGAAGGGAAGGAAAAAAGAACAAAAAAATTATTTTTTTTGAAGTGTGGTGAATTTTGTTAGGTGTGGTGAGTTTCTAGTGTGGTGAGTTTTTACAAAATGTGGTGAATTTGTCCAATGTGGTGAATAAAATCGAAACTCACCAAAGTGCCGTTATTCGAAACGAGTACTGTATTGCCATAAATGTATGTACTGTATATCGTGAATTTGACGGTCTGTGTCTAGAATAATTGATTTTTCACACTGTTAGTGCAGGCATTCACCAAGATGTTGCAATGTTGCCATTGTTCTATTTTAAATTTCAATTTGGCAACACGATAAACAAACTATTTATCAGTATTTCACAGTTGAAAATACCAATTAGCAGGGTGTGTCATAAACTAATAAATATAGATATTTGTTTGCATTTCGAAATTGGTGATTTTTGTAAACAATCTTCATATAATAAAGAAATCTTGGTGAATCCGTCGGAAATCCCAGGGCTATGTCATTACGCTTATTTTAATTTGAAGCTACTTGACGATCGTATAAGTTCAAAAAGTTATTAAACAAAATTTTGAATTAAGTACAAGAATTTTAATTAGTAAGAAATTTGTTCATTGGCAACTCTGGTAGTATGAATTCCATAAATCAATGCTACCAATATGTAAATATTTTATTTTGGCTGTCATAAAATTCTCTTTACTAGTAAGAAAATTACTCTCAAAACCAATTTAAACGCGGTGGGTCGTGGACGTGTGTTGTGTTGTTTTTTTTTACAGTTAATAAGAAATTAGTCAATACCACCAACTAGATTTTTTCCATCGCATCATTTTAGAATTATATTATTTGTGATAAAAAAGTAAAAACTAACTAATATTTGTTGTTGCTGAATAAAAGAACGGAGTCAACTACATCTGTGTCCACTATCCTTTAATTATGTGCTTGTGAAAAAAGTGCTTTTCTCGCTTTACAATTAACAAAAATATATAATATTTCCTTTGTATTTTGTGTACGTGTGTGTGTGTCACTGACTGTGTAAAAAAAAGTGAAAAACATCACATATTTTTAAGAAAAAGTTAATAATTATTGTTATATATAGCTTTAAAAGCAAGTAAAATTAATGTATTTTTATACATAAAATTAAAATTCAATGAAAATTTGAGAAAATTCTTATTTTATGTCCAGCGAATAGAAGAAGAAAAACAATTTGCAAATAAATATGTGGTGGTATAATATTGTAGCGGTAATACTGCTATTATCATCACATTTACGAAGCAATGCAAGAGCTGGTAAGTTAAAAGAAATTGTTGTGAAATCTATTGAACCCTTTTTTTTATTACTTTAATTAATTAAGCCAGGCTTTAATTATTTATTTCTTCTTTTGGGCGTGTTCCGTATGAATCGTCGTTAATTTATGAAGAGTTGAGAATGACTTGAATATTTAAGAGTAATGCCGAATGGAGACAGAGAGAGTTAGAGAGACACCTTCCTTCTCTTTGTAATGTGATCTTTTAAGTTTTCGTTATTCTTTGTTTTGGTTTTCTTATTTGTTTACAAATATTATTGTCCAATAATGCAAACTGTTATTTTCCAAAAAGGGGAGAAAAAAAGTATTGTTTGCAGTCAAATAATAATTTCGAAATAATTAAATATTTTTTATTTATAAAATCTTTTGATTAAAATTTAAATGTAGAAAATAAAAAAATCCATCGTTCTGGTTTACAACTTCGTTGACAAAAAATTGGTCCCAATAAAAGGGATGGATGGTAAAATCGATTTTTTTTATGGGGTAAATGCCAAGAAGACATCAAACATACATGTTTGACCTTAATGGGATCATCCTAAATATTCAAAACAAAACCTCCAATTTCATGTTAACACTGGGATCACATTTTAGTATAACTTAACCACACACGTGTTGTTGTACTGTATCCTGAAAGTATAATTTACTTTCTTAGTTAGCCATTACAACGCTTTAGTCAGGACTACGTCGTAGTTTCTCACAAATTCGACTCCAAATGGCAAATTTTTAATAAACTTTTTATGCTAATTTTATTTAGACGTCTTTTACACATTCAAAGTGCTTTGCAAAGTACTTTAGAAAGTCTTGAGTTCGTGGGGGTATGTTTCGCTTTATAGTGAAAGGCCTATGCACGCGGCAAGCGGCAGCGGATGGCAATAGTATTACCAACCTACAAAAAATTGGTTTGCTTACAAGAGAATTCATAAACAAATTTTCTCAGATTGAATTAAATTCAAACTGGCAACACCGTTACAAGCGGCCAAGCGGCAATGTTAAATTTACTTCAACTTTTTATTTTTTTTAACAAAATTAGAAAAATGAGAAGTATTGATGATGAGCAGCTTATTTCTGAGGTACATACAACCCTTCAGTCAGGATTACGACCTAGCTTCTCACACCTCTTATGTTGTGTGCGTTAATTTTATACATGAGTGGCGGGACCTACAGTTTAAAGTCGACTCCGAACGACAGATTTTTGAGGAGCTTTTGATGGCAATTTTTACTCTCAGAGTCTTTGCCAGAAATCTGCTAAGAGGAAGTCGCCGAAGAAATATTTTTTCGTTTCGATGTCTGACCTGGGATTCGAAGACGGGCCTTTTGTCTAATGAACCAACACACTAGACCACGGCGACTTCTATTTCTGAGGTAAAGAAATTTAAAAATTTATACAAAAAGAGCTCGCCCGATTACAGAAATAAATGTTTATTTCGCTTTCTTATCAACATGTACTGCTGTAAGATCCAATCGCTGTCCATTTTATTATTTTTCTTACCACTTAACACACTTAAATTTTTTGAACTGTCAATAAATAAATTTTTTACTTTAATTGGCCGCGTTCATTTGCCTATCAAAAACAAATTGAAGCGGCAAATAAGACAACTGATTGCCGCCCGTTGCCGCATGCCGCGCACATTGGCCTTTCACCTTTAGCCTACGTTCGTCGTCTACCGATAGTTGTATATGCAACAAAAAAATATCAAGAGTTTGTCAAAATTCTTTGCAAAGTACTTTGAAGTTGCAAAAGCCGAAACAAAGTTTAAAAGAAAATATAAAAGAGTTTGTCAAAATTCTTTGTAAAGTACTTTGAATGAGCTAAAGGCGTCTAAAAGAGTTTGCCGAAATTCTTTGCAAAGTACGTTGAACGTGGTGCAGCCGTTGCGCTGACCAACTTCTTCCTTTTCCCTGATTTGGGTGGAACTTGGTTAGTACAGGGACTGAGTTCACCCAGTGGCATTACAACGGGCCGTCATGCATGCTTAAGTGAGCTTTGTGATATCAGAACTACCACTCCGACCTAATCTAACCTAACTTTGAACGTGCAGAAGGCTTGTTAATCTCAGTTTTTTCTGGAACACACTACCTACTACACTACGCTGAATTTCCTGCTTTGCGTATTTTCCTCTCAAGGCCTTCATTTATTGATTTTTCTATGCCAAAAGAATAAAATTCTTATGGAATCAAACATTACATTGAATTAGTTAGTCCATCTATAACCTACTTTATGCGAAACATCTCTTTTACAGAGAAAGTTCATTACAAATGCATGTTTTTAGTCTAAAACAATTCTTGTTAAAACTTTTTTTTTACAATTGAAAAGCTTGTGTTTACCACTATTTATAGGAATACATAGACAGACCTTTCAATACCGCATTTGTATTTAAGGAAGTTGTAAATTTTTTTTAAAGTGGACCACAAAAAGCAAAGTAAAGAGTAAGCTTTACAAACCATATAAACATTGTAGTAGGAATCTTGAATAAAGTATTTTGCCATTCAACCCTTTCGTTTTCTGTTGTACTCCAGTGAATGGCGTACTTGAACTGGCATAAGGTGATGTTTTGTTTTATCTGATACAAGGGATATACAACAGCAAAGGTCCTTCGTACAAAAAAACCACCCTCTGTATGCATATGCTTTCTTTGGTTGTTACAAAATGGATTTAAATCACGTTAAACAGAAATCTACAAATTTTTCAATCTAAACTTATATTTTTACATTTGTTGGAATTATTTCAGCGTTTTTTTTTTCGATTGCATTTTGCTGTCAGATTTAGTTTGTTTTCTTTCTTTTATAGTTACTTCATACAAAGTATAATGCAAACTTTTTTCGAATTTAGTTTTACATGCTTCTTGTAATTATTCTTTTCTATTATAGTAACTAACTTATAGCGCAAACACATTTAATTAGAGCAAAAGTTCAAACATTCAAGGAAGTTCATTTTGTATTAAAAATCTAACGAAATCGTTGTTTTTTTTCTCCTTTTTGTCCAGCAAAAATTACGGTGTTTGCATGTTATTTTACTTTTCATGTCCGTTTTAATAATGGTCTAACAACAAACAGTATAAACCTAAACATGTTAATAAAAATTTTATTATGAAGTCAAGTTGTGTAAATTTAATAAATTTTAAATAATATTTGTATTTAAAAGCATTTTTCTTATTTTGTCTGGATTTAAATCCTTTTTAACATTTTAATTGGAAGTGTCCCGATAGTAAAATAAACAGTGTGCATTATAGACCCACCAGAGCCTTTTGTCTGACAAAACCCTGGTCACCAAAAAGTGACAAAAAATTTAAACACCGTCTTTTCCAAAGTACTTTCCATATTTCAACACAATTGCCATCCCCCTTGAGTGTTAGTCTTGCATAAAAATAAAAAATATAATTAAAAGGTCCGCCAAAAAACATTTTTTTTCCGAAAATGTTAAAAAAAAAACCTACTGAATATTTTCTCAAATTTCTTTTTTTATTTGAAAGTTAATAATTTCATTCACATGGTTGCCTCGGCTAGCCATGCAGTAGCCTACACGATCGGTCCAATTTTTAGCAAATTATAGATTGTGTGCGCTGTATTTCACCAATGGCTTCACGAATTTTGTCCTTTAAAGCGTCAATTGTTTTGGGCTTGTCGGCGTAACACTTATCTTTGACGGCACCCCACAAATAATAGTCCAACGGTGTTAAATCCGCAACTCCGAGGTGGCCAAACGACATTAACTCCGTGGCTGATAATGCGATCTTCAAAAACAGGGCCAATCGACATCAGCTCTGCGGCTGATAATATGATCTTCAAAAACAGGGCGCAAAACATTGAGTGTAGCTTCGGCTTTGTGGCACGCAGCGGCGTCCTGTTGAAACCAAATGTTACCAATATCCTCCTCTTAAATTTTTGTAAACAAAAATTCGTTCAACATGGCCCGATAACGATCGCCATTGACTGTAACGGCCAGTCCTTGCTCATTTTCGAAGAAAAATGGCCTAATTATGCCTTTGGACCAACATCCGCACCAAACAGTGACTCGGGTTTTGTGTGCCCCAAATAAGACAATTTTGGTTGTTTACATACCCGCCAATATCAAAATGAGCTTCATCTGAAAGTATGATTTTTTTGCCAAAATCGACATCTTCTGTAAGTTGATCGCAGGCCCACTTAGCGAAGCGAAAATGCGTATACGCAACCATATTCGTTCAGTGGAAGGATAAAATCAATTATTTGTCAAATCAGACATGAGCTAAGTGTTACCATCCACGAAATAAGCACTAGTTGAAAAAAAAACGTTAGATGGTGGACCCGATATGCTCAGCTGAAACGGGGGTTATCGAATCGCATTAGAATGAAACAACCGGCGGACAGGCCATAATGGGAGTTCAATGCCTGTGTTTTATATTATTGGCATTACATTATTTTCGAAAAAGTGCTTCTCCTGGATCAAACTGCTAATTTGGAGTTAAATTTTCAATCTTCAATTATGTTGAAAGGTTCTTATGCAACCGTCTGACAGGCAAGATTTTCTCTATTTCTAGATTATAGGTGTTAGCAAAAAGCAAAAATTATGTTTTTACTAGCAGATTATACCCGGCGTTGCGCGGGTTATAAATATAACAATAAATAAAAATTCGGTTTCGAAACCGGCTTTTTAAAAAAATGCAATTTTTCAAATTATTCAGAAACCGGTTTATCAAACAACCCAGTTTTTTAATACTCTAAGTCCTAAATATAAATTCATGCAATTTGCCCGTTTTTGGCTCCTTTCCCCCTTTTTTGACCCCTCCAACAGCTATTTGGGAAACTTAACCAAGCTAAATCGTAAAAAAATACCTTTAAAACAAATAAAATTTAGCATTTATGCATAAAGTACTAATTTTTGCCCTTTTTTCTCCCTTTGTCCTATTTTTTCCCTTTGGTTCAAAATTTTTAAAACATTTATAGCCTATAACCTGCATCGACAAAAGCTAGATCAATATCGCAAATTTCAAGAAAATCGGTCAAGCGTTCAGGCGTGATTGGGTATGCACTTAATTTGCTCGATTTCGGCACCTTTCCCCCAGTTTTGGACCCCGTTTGGTTCAACTTTAGAAACGGAATACCTCCAATAGCTATTTGGGAAACTTAACCAAGCTAAATTGTAAAAAATTACCTATTACCATTTTTTCCCCATTTGTAACATTTTTTCTCCCCTTTTGGTCAAGATTTTGAAAAGATTTATAGCCTATAGTTATGCCATCACTAGCGATTATTTGAATTTTGATTCGTCACTGAAAAGAACGTTTTTCCATTGGTTTACTGGACAATTAATTAAAAAAAATTTAATATTATCGCTCGAGTTAGACGACCAAAAGGAAAAGGAGTACAAAAAAAATTTTGTGTAAGGCCCGTCAAACATGGAGGCGGTCGTGTCATGGCCTGGGGATGTTTTTCTGTCAATGGTTTGGGCCCACTTGATCGTATTGATGGAATAATGGATAAATGGTCGTACAAAAACATCTTTGAACAGATTATATTGCCACATGCTGATTGGTAAATAATGCCTTTACATTGGACATTTCAACAAGACAATGATCTGAAACACACTTCTGAGGTAGTAGAAACTTGGTTTAGGCAAAAAATATTAATCTTATGGAGCGGTCACCTCATTCAATGGTCCTGAACCCAATAGAAAATCTCTCGTCAATTGTGCGGATTGATCGCAATAACGTCCAAAATGCTGACGAGTTGCTTTATCGGATTAAAAATGCGCGGTTTGCTATTCCATAATCATTTAATAGAGTCGATGCCACTAAGATGCAAAACCATAATAGATAGTAAGGATTCCGCTACGAAATATTAAGCAAAAAAATATTTTACCGTGAAATATTTTTAAGTTGCAATTGTTTTGTCTTACAGAAGAAGTGACTATTTTTCTTTTAAGTTTTAAAAATGTCTATCTATAGAAGAAATTAAAATAATTTTTATTGAATATCGCAGATGAGGTTCCTTTTGTCTTATAAATAATATAAAAATTACAATTTGATTACCCCGTGTCTTTAATTTGAGCTAATTATAAAGTCGCTATAGTAGTGGCAAATGTTTTGTCCGATACTGTATATTAGGATTAGAAGAAAAAGGAACCACGAATGCCTACGAGATAACTCGCAGTTGGCACCCTAGAAGGGAACACATTCCGCAAGTTATCTCGTAGTTGGCAGCCAATGTGTTAAGGAAAATACGAAAATGAATCGAATAAGTTATGTTCTTATAAACAATTTCGACAGCAGTAATATATTTTCCTTAAAAAAAGTATTTTAAATTATATAAATATGGATTTCTCGAATTATTTCTTTCCTTATTCATTTTCCCTTTCTTTATACATTTTGGTTTTCTGGTTTACTTTTTACCCCTACTTAAAATCATGTCATGTCAAACAAATAGGCTATCTTAAATTTTAATAACCAACAACAACTACAACATATGAATTAATATAAACATAAACAAAGAAAATTTCAATTATTTTATATACAAAAAAATATATATTTGTTGTTGTTGTTTTTTCATTTTCATAAGAGATACTTTCTTTTTTACATACGACTTATCTATCTATATGCATATAGTATTTTTAGCAAATGATGACGATATAAGCACGGCGCGTACTCATTCATTATCCAAAATGTTTTCAATTAAATTTCAAAAAAACCACAAACAAATTTATCAAAAAAAAAAGAAACTTATGGAAATTTGCCAATGAAATAAAAAAAAAATAAGAATTATTTAATAATTTAAGCAAATATTTGCATTTTGGTAGGTACAAATGCTGTTTTCTTATTCATAACAAACAATTCTATTTGAAATATTTTACTTCCTTTACTTATTTAAATAAACATAAATATTCTAAATTTATTTCAGATTCCTATAGTGATTATTTCTCTGATTACGAATGCAACACACCATTAATGGAGAATGCCGTCTTAACGGCCACTTCAGCTTTAAATGATCGAGGACCGGAAAAGGCTCGCTTAAATGGTAAGTCTTATGGTGTAAATTTTACTACTATGGATTTTATTTTTCATTAAGATTTCTTCCTTTCTTTGCTTTGTCAGCTTTGTTGAGTTTATTTTGATTTTAGTTTTTTTTTGTAGAACCTATTTAAAAAAGCTCTGTGAATATATATATTTTGATATGCTACAATAGTTTTTTTCAAATTAAAAATTGTCAGAATTAGGTTTATTGCCGTTGCAATAACAAAGAACATCATCTCAATTAAGATCATTATTATTTTTAAACATAGTTAGTTATAAATATTTTGTTCACAGCAGTTAACTTTTTTTGTTGCATAGTGTAATTAGATTTATTATACTATGTTCAGATATGCACTTATATTGAGAAAATCGCAATAAATGGCATTATTGATCTCAATATCTTATATTAAATTTCAATTAATTATTGTTCAATAAATTCATAAATTGTTATAATATTGATTAAAACTTCAAATACAACACTGTCATAAGTACGTTCAGTGATCATATTACATTTTTCCGAACACTTTCTATTGATATTTGACAACTCAAATGTAAACAACGATAGTGCCGTAAGTAAAAGCTTTCTTTTGTGCTAGCTATTCAATATTATCAAATTTTTATTTTTTATCCTTCTGAGGAAAGCCACTATTGGGTCATAAGTAGTCCATAATAACCGCAACAGCTCGGCGATATCTTTTCCAATATTAAATTGTTTTCCATTTTTTCTAAAAAAAAGTATTTTAGGCACTAATTTTCGCGATTAAATTAAAAGCAATTTTGTTGAAGCAATAAATGTCAAATAAATTTTCGTATATTATATGTCTGAACGATAAAAATATTGTTCTCAATAAACCAAATATTGATTTAATAAAAGTGCATGTCTGAACATAGTATTAGTGCAATTGTTAGTCAACGATTTGATTTTGAATAAAGTTGTTTTATATTTTCTCATTTAAATTATTTTTATTTAGTAATTGTAGAAATCAATCCTTCACCATGGACTTTGATAAGCTTATTATAATGAAAGCACGATAATGATTAAAATTAATTAAACACTTTTTTCGAAAATATAAGTATTATTTGATTTTATATTTTAATTTCAACTTTGCAAATTATTTCAATAAATTTAATGAAATTTCTCTCTGCTTTTACGGTATAATGTATTCGCTATAGTATTTTAAATGTTGGCATCACTGCTTTTTGTTTTTTTTTTTGTTCTCTCTTTTAAGATTTTCGTTTTTCTCTTTAGTTTGACAGTTCTTATTAGAATTGTATTTACTTTTAAGCATAAAACACAATTAAACATTCATTCTCTATTGTTTTTAATAGTTTTGAGTTTAATTAAAGATAATAAAAAGAATTGTAAAGTAAAAGTATAGCAAAATATAATAATTTAGTGTAGATAATGACCAATAAATTACAAACAACACGATGGGCAGTTGACCTAAGCACTTGGCCATCGCCCACAATGAATCAACTAACACAAGCAATTGCTGCCATACAACCAGAGGAGAGGATTAGACTAATGAAATTTTATTTCATCAATGATTTCCTATCGTCATTAGTGGGTCGCTTACTTATGCGTAAATATGTCAGCCAATCATGTAATTTGCCTTATGCAGATATTAAATTTGCCAGAGATGCAAGAGGGAAACCTTATTGGCTGCAGAATGAAAACACATGTCATATGCCAAATCTTAGTTTTAATGTATCACATCATGGTCGATATGTAATACTAGCCGGTGCAGTGGACAACAGTGAAAATTGTGTACAAGATTTTGGTATTGGCTGTGATGTTATGAAACTAGAATATTCGGGTGGTAAAGATTTAAAGGAATTCTTTCGTATAATGCAAAGGAAATTTGCTGACAGTGAATGGAGATATATACGGCAGCCGCATTTCAATCAGCAACAACAAATCAAAGCATTTATGCGCCACTGGTGCCTGAAAGAGTCCTATGTTAAGGAGCTAGGCGTTGGTATAACCGTAGATTTAGAAAAAATAGTTTTTTCTGTGGACAACAATAAAGATCTAACAATGGAATCTCAAACTCTATGTTCAACGACTTTAAAATGTAATGACAAACCAATGCAAGACTGGCATTTCGAGGAACACATGCTACATCCTAAATATTGTGCTGCAATTGCATTTCGTAATTTTAAGCCTGAAGCTTTAGAGAAATTCGAAGTATTACAAATCGACGAACTTTTGCAAGGGTCCCCTTTACAAGATGAACCAGAGATTATAGATTATTGCCGTCAAGCTTTAAATAAACCCTTAAAATAATTATGTAAATATCCCTTTTTAGTTTTATTTTTTATCTTTTTATGCTTTAGTTTTATATTACAGTTAGACATGTAATGGAATAGCCAACAAAGTTTGTTATTTATTGATCACGTTGTGACAGGAATTTGTGTCGTTGTGTCTTTGAATATTTGCATTAATTTCTTTAGAAGTTTTATCAATGTTTTTTTAATAAATCAATTCACTAGGAAAACATATTTATTTTTTTCTTTATTTATTTTAATTTGTTAGTTTTAAAGTTCTGTTGCTATAGCAATAGTTTGCTATACATTTCAAACAATATCATAATTTAGGACAATGGGTGTTTTGTTCCAATATCGTAAATGAATCGAAGCAAACATTTGAAAAGGGCTAAATTGGCATTTGATTTTTTGAAAAAAAGAAAAACAAAAATGTATGCATGCCGATATCACTTAGTTTTACAACTAAGCACCCGCAGGAAATTAAATTGTTAGGGTTAAACCGTTTTTAAATAAATTATGTAACTTTAGTTCTTTTTAAAGTGTAAATTATTTTGATATTAGCTGCCAGTTATTCTTAAAGTTTGAATTCGAAAGTTATTTAAATCTAAATCTGTGCATTATCACAGCAAATGCAGGTCCTGTCTTGTTTTATTATTCTAAGCACATGCTGGAATTAGTAAAAACTCGGTCATATAGTCAATGTTTGGTGCCTCATGGGTAGTATATGGGCTCGTAGTAAGCTTCTTTATATATGAATCTGAGAAATCTTATCCTACACGATAATTCCCTAGTTAGCTTGGATCTTTAAAATTTTAAATGCTTTGCCATGATAGAATAGTCGCCGTAGTCTAGTTGGTGGTGTGTTGGGTTATTAGACGTAAAGCCCGGGTTCGTATCTACGGTCAGATATCAAAACAAAATATGAAAAAAAAATTTATTTCTTCGACGATTTCCTCTCAGCAGATTTCTGACAAAAACTCTGAGAGTAAATAAACTTGCCATTAAAAAGTTTCTCAAAAATCTGTCGTTTGGAGTCGTCGTTAAACTGTAGTGGTGTGACATGAGTGGTGTGAGAAGCTAGACCGTAATCTTGATTGAAGGGGTGTAATGGCGAATTATGCAGGTATGCTGTCATGATAGACACTGTAAGCATCACGAGCCTTTCCCACACGCCCTCTCGTTGCGACCTGCAGAATTTCAAAAGGTCTATTCTTACATCCTGGATTTCCACCCAATCGACTGTCGTAAAAGTTAGAATATTTTTCCATGCAACAGGACGCTAAACTAACACTCTCCTGGCATATCAAATAAAAGAAGACCTGTACTGGCGCAGTTGAGGTTCCGTTAGTCGTGTATTATCTATTGTTATGGAGAGAGGATTATTACCGAGGCCCACATAATACAATGCGCCTTTTCAGCTGTCGTACCACGCACACTGTCTTGAGTCTCGCCATAGATCCATTTGTAATGTTCTCATCCTTAGGCATATTAATTTCTTTTTTCACCTGTTCAACAGTGAAACACTTCCGGCATGGCAATAGCAATCATCAAGAATTTTAAATCGTCATTCTAAAAAGTGAGATCTCCATAGTCTAATAGCTAGTGTTTCGGCTGATTAGATGTGAGGACACGGTTCGATCCACAGGTCAGACATCTTAAACAAAACTAAATATGAACAAATATTTCTTTGGTGACTTTCTTTCAGTAGATTTCTGTCCAAAACACTGAGAGTAAATAAAATTTTCATGAAAAGTTTCTTACAAATCTGTCGTTTGGAATCGACTTTAAGCTGTAGGTCCCGCCACTTTTATATAAAATTAACATGCACAACGTAAATGGTATGAGATACTATGTCGTAAGCTGAAAGCTGGTTACGTTCGTAAAAAGGAAAAAAAATCTTAAAGAATTAAAAGCTAACGTTAGGAGGAACTGCTTTTTTATGTTAAATCGTTTGCTTTACTTCTTTTGCAGACGTCAAGTTTTCATTACGAATATAGCATGTTTTTATATAAAAAATGCTATGGTCTCTGTGTGAAATTTAGTGACACTAAGACCATTTGGTACTTTAAGAATAAATTCACATTCATGCCAAGTTGTATTTGAAAAGGATATCAAATCACACCTATTATGTTATTATAAAAGAGGGGAATTATAAAGCTTTTGTTTGTCACTAATTGTTTTCTTTTCTTTAGAATGCATAAGAATGCAAATGCGTTTAAAAAATCAAAGAGAAAAAATCATTTGTAATGCCAACTAAATGGAGTAGTTAGTATTTCCACATGAATATAATTCAATAAAAGTACTCATAGTGTGAATAAGCTTCTCATACTTTAAAGCGTATTCCATTTTGTTAGTAGAAGTCATTAATAGACGACATTTCTTTGAAATGGCTTCTTCATGTGAAACGTTGAAATGGTGCATAAACCAACCATTTGATTTATATTTTTAAGGTGCAGAAATTTAAAATGATAAAAACTTTGTTATTTACTTTACAACAATAACTAATAAATAGTTTTGCAATAAAGTAGATTTTTTATTTTTT
Organism: Sarcophaga peregrina; assembly: GCA_014635995.1. NCBI lineage: Eukaryota > Metazoa > Arthropoda > Insecta > Diptera > Sarcophagidae > Sarcophaga > Sarcophaga peregrina. The sequence continues at coordinate 86,681,041 of CM025792.1, read as the reverse complement.
TTTTTGTTTTGTATTTAAAAGTAAAACCCAACAACTTGAATTGTGTGGCCACTTTTATTTTACACCCCCTTTTGTGAAATTTTAAAAGGTTCTTCATGTTTTAGTAAAGACCACGGTACTTATGTACGTTTTTGAGTAGCACCCCATTTAGGTATGAGTACTTTTTTGTTGTTGTTGTTGTTGTTGTAGTAAAGCATTAAACAATGGTTATTTGTTGTATATTTCAAAGTAAATTTATTTTTCATATACAAACGAATACACAATTTACAGGATTATTATTGTCTTCAACATTCGCAGTGATTGTACAGTGATTGGAATGCAATTTTTCGTTTTTATCGTTTTACTTTTAATTGTACTGCTGCACTATTATGGTTTAAAGTATCTCTAAAGTAGTTTCCAACTGTTTTGTTTTTATTATTATTATCGCTATACGTCTAATTCTGTTTTGTTTCATTTTTTGCCTCGTTATTAATTCTCATGTGCAGATGTTTAACAAGTCTTAGAGTGGAGAGAGGGGTTGGTTTTTGTTAGCGAAAAATTACAAGGGAATTTGTTTGTTAAGTATTTTTAACTTTCTTGAGCAACAACAATTTGATTTCGTTAGATTTCTAAAGGGCGTTACTTTTTTAATTGTTCTTTTATTGTTTAAATTTTCGAACAAGTTATCAATAAAACATTTGAAAGTTATTTGTAGAGAATTAATCATAAACTTGCTAATTAAATTTGTTTCTGTACTCGAAATTTTAATTAGGCTTATCCAAGGTCGGACCCTTGGCAGGGCCTTCTTTGTGAGCTTGAGTTCTGTGCCGAGAGCCGACATCAAGGCTCTCCACAGATTCATTAGCAGCTTGGTCCGGTTGAGAGGTGCTAGGGCTTCATGTGTGTAGTCGCACTCTCACCCTCTTTTGTTTTGTGTCTGTTGCTTTATGTGTAATTTCTCCGTTTCCCATTCTCCCTCCCTCCCCTTACCTACATTCCTATATCCTCTATTTCCTTCCTCCCCTAAGGACAATGTACAATGGGTCAATTTCGACCTCTGGGTACTGTGCTTGTCTTGGCCGAGAGGTACACGTCCTCTAACCTAACCTAACCTATCCAAGGCTTATGTCTTATGTATGAGCTGTGTGTACTGGCTATGTTGGTTTGGATTTCTTCGTCGATCTTGGAAAACTTTTTTAAATAGCCATTTGCTTAGATCATTCGCAAATACCAGTGCTGGTATTAAACTGGTTTCATATTGAACTAATGGGGAATAATCTAGGTAAACTCTTTGCTTTACGCCTGAGCATTTAAGTGCTATGAACACGTAGACCATATTGATGGCTTAATGTAGAAAGGTCGTATCTTATGAGGTTTTTAAATATTCTAGTAGACAAGATCCACATACACATCCTGCGAAAAATTCAGCTTTCTATGTTAACGAATAGTTGACTTAGGGCCATTATTACAACTTGCCGTTAACTAAAGGGAGGATTTTAACGGAGAGATAAATTGTTTTTCATTATTACGAGTACCCAATAAGATAGAAGTGAGCGTTAAGCTAAAGAGAACATCATCCTGCCTTTAACATTTAAAGGTCACTTTATGTATGAACTTGCCATATCACATACTATTTTCGGTATGGCAATTTCAAATTTAAACAAAATGAGCATATACAACAAAAACAAACGAAGTCCGCTGTTACCAGTGCGTTAAAAAAAACTTGTTTAATTGAGCAGTTTTATCGACTTTGCTCCGGTATTGCCATATTTTTGAAAAAGTTAATTTTGTTATATCTGTAAGTTGTAATAACGAAAATAAGTTAAAGTTAACTTTGCCGTTCACTTTAGGTACCTTTAACTAACGCCAACTTTAATGGGAAGTTGTAATAATGGACCTTACAGTAATTAAAAGAAAAAGCCCTAACTCATATAAAATTTAAAAATATTTTTGACTCGTTGTACCGAGTGAAGACTTCAACTGTAGTATACACTTCTGTTATTTTATGATTGAATTCTTGATTTATTTAAAAAAAATTGCATTTAAACTTTTTTTATAACAATTTTGTTTTAGATTTTATTAAGTTTTTTCCCTCTTCTGTAAAGTGCTAAAAAATTAAGATATGATCTTTCTATATTAAACCATTGATATGCTTAGGTCAATCGAAAGTACCACTGCTGATATTAAACTGGTTTCATATTGAACTGATGACTCATAATTTTACTAAAATCTTTGCTTTGAGCCTGAGCATCTAAATGCTATGAAGCACGGTAATTCACTCCCAAAAATATTGATTGTTGTTTGCGGTTAATTCCTCCAGATCCTTATTGAGCCTATAGCCGCAACGAAACAAATCAGCAAGAGGTGGTGTATACAGCGGATCAAATGTTGATTTTTTCAACGTTCAGGAGAATATTCAATGTCATCTGTTTTTTAAAGGACTTAAAGTAGGGATATATATGTAGTCGCCCTAGTCTAGTAGGTAGTGTGTTGGCTTATTAGACTTAAAGCCTAGGTTCGTTTCCCAGGTCAGGCATCAAAACGAAAAAATATTTCTTCGGCGACTGCCTCTCAGCAGATTTCTGGCAAAAACTCTGAGAGTAAATAAAATTGTCATGAAAAGTTTCTCAAAAATCTAGCGTTCGTTGTCGACTTTAAATTGTAGGTATCCCTCCATTCATGTCTACAATTAACGCACACAATATAAGTGCTGTGAGAAGCCAGGTCGTAATCCTGGCTGAAGGGTTGTAATGATCAATTATGTCTGATGTAGGGATATTCGACTTTTTTTATATTTGCTCTCTGATTTAAAAATGCCAAAAAACTAAACAAGATGACCTAATATTCTACATTAACTCTTGCCTGGATACAAGGCAATGCAAGCTTTAAAAGTCCTTTGTTGTTTGATTCCTAGCATATGATCAAGCTAAGTGTCCAATTTGTCTGGAATACATTTGAGTTTTGAATTTATGTTTCGAATAACAGTACAGTTCAGCAAAATCTGTTTTTTATCCCCTAGTCACCGCTAGTTGGGAGGTCGCCGTGGTCTAATGGGTAGTGTGCTGGCTTATTAGACGTAAAGCCAGGGTTCAAGTCCCAGGCCAGACATTAAAATAAAACAAAACGATTTCTACTCAGCAGATTTCTGGCAAAAATTCTGAGAGTAAATAAAAACATAAAATTGCCATGAAAAGTTTCTCAAAAATCTGTCATTCGGAGTCGACTTTAAACTGTAGGGGGGACCTCTTATGTATAAAATTAACACACACAACAGAAGTAGTGTGAGAAACTAGGTCAATAATCCTGAACGAAGGGTTGTAATGACCAATTATGTATGTCACCGCTAGTTGGGTATCCATGTGATCATCAAATATATTCCGTATCGTTTAGTATTTAAAAAACCCACCATAATCGTCCGTACTGCTCATTGCCGAAGGAGATTAGTATTATAAAAATTACGTCCTTACACTACTTACTTGCTAATGAGATTAGACGATAACATTGCATATTGCGTGTAATGATTCTATGGCCGTTTTAAAGACTTAAATTATAAATAATCATGCGACAATACGTTGACCAACCAACCAAGTACAATAAATACATTGCGCAACACAATAAAAATTTGTTTTTTTTTGCTTTTTTGTAATTATTTGTTTGCGTTTTTAGGGTAATTTAAATTATCTTACAATCCCTACACCATATTAGCCTTGACCTATTCATCAGTCGTTTATTTTCCAAACTAAATCCATGCCAAATATTTGTCTTTCCACGTTTTTGCTTCGTCTCTTTTGTCAAGTCACGTTTTTTTCCCCCTTTTTAAATTCTGGGATGGTGTTTAGGGTTCTTAAATTCTAAAAATTCTAATCTCTTGCTGGTTTTCCAACCACCCTCTTCTTTATTTGTATGCTGTTAACACCTCTTAAGCATTTGATTTTCAATAGTAGGTCATGCCAATAAATTTTTTTTTTTTGATTTTTGGGTGGAATAGATTTTTTTTATACGAAAGAAGAGTCATTATTACTGTCAACGTTTTTATGGAAAGGGAGGGCATATAATTTTGATAAATATATGAAGAAATTGTTTAAAACATTATGAAAACGAAATAATTGTCCTATTGCTGACATAACACCCATCATCAATCATTTTGTATGGCTAGTTTAAAGGCCCCACATAAAACAGAATCGGAGTTATTTATTTGAAATTTGTTTTTATTTAATTAATATTTTAATTTTGTTTTATTATTATTTTCATTTTTATTTTTATTTTGACACACTCGATATACACAACTTTAGCTGGTACATCATGGTCTGCTAAAAATTCGGATTTTGATCAACGTTTAATAATCGATTTGGGTAGTATTAAGAATGTTACACATATTGCCCTGCAAGGAAGACCACATAGTAATGAGTTTGTAACTGAATATGCCATTAGTTATGGCATAACTGATTTAGAATTTGCCGATTATAAAGAACCCGGAGGCAATGTAAAGGTAAAAAGTGTTACAAAAATCACATACACCCCACCCTACCATCCTATATATGTTTGTACATATTAAAAATAAAATAAAACAAGGTGAAGGATTCACATAAAATGCTTTTAATTTTATTAACCTACTTTTAATTTAATTTAATTTATTAACTCTAACAGAAGCACTTTAATTTGTTATTTAGTTTCTAGTATGCCATACGCTGTATATACGCACTACCTTCTGTATTTAAATATTATTTTTTTATTAATTTATAATTTATTAAAACCAACTACTAACTCTTAATGATTAACAAATTAATAATAATATATGTCACAAGGTAATTCGGCATGGACTCCAGTTGAAAATACTTACAATCACTTCTTAACAATTGATTTGGGCTATAAAAGCACTACACGTAAAATAGCCACCATGGGACGGTCACTTACTAATGAATTTGTCACCGAATATATTGTACAATATTCGGACGATGGTGAATATTGGCGTTCATATGTAAATCCATCAAGTGAACCACAGGTAATTATTTTATATTGCAGCAGGTATTCTTAAATATATTTTTTGTTTGTTGCTATTTAAAAAATATTATTTTGAATTTAAGTCCACGTCCTCCTACGTACATGTATGTAGTATGTCGTAATTATATTTGAACACACAAAAAATATTCTTCTATTGGGTGATTTTTCAAGAGCTATAGGAAATTTTTTCGAAACAAAAAAAACATAAAATACAGAAAAATCCATGAAATCTTTATTGGAATCGATAGTACGGACCATATAATTTAATGTTTAAGCATTATTTCATGCAAATGTTGACCGCCACTGCGCCTCAAATGGTCTATCCATTCACCAAACTCGCCTCTCAATAAGTCCATTGTTATGCGTGCTGTGTGGCACATATGTTATCCAAGTCGAGTTCTTGCATTATGGACAAAAAAAAAGTTGGATATCATCTCACGGTAGCGCTCACCATTCACAGTTACGATACGAATTACAGCATCTTTGAAGAAGTACGATCCACTGATGCCACCAGCCCATAAACTAAATCAAACTGTGACTTTTTCTGGATGCATTGGTAGCCTTTGTAATGCTTTTGGCCGAACTTCATTCCAAAATCGATAATTCTGCTTATTTACGTATCCATTGAGCCAAAAATGAGCTTCGTTTCAATAGAGAAGTTAACCTTCGGCCAACTTTCCAAGAGCCCATTTTGATTATAAAATTCAATGATTTGCAAGCGTTGTTCGTTTGTAAAACAATTCATGGTTAAATTATAGACCAAACTGAAGATGTTTGACAGTGAAACAAAACACGAAACGTGCTTGAGCTGTTTAAACCAGTGTTGTCAAAAAGATAATAACTAAAAAATCACCCTTTATTATTTTAATTTTAGAAAGTTATATAGGGGACCACTTTTCCATTTCGAGTGTCTTTTTAAAAGTGAATTAATCTGTCATTGGTTGTATAATATGTATCATAATAAGGCATAGTAAAAGATTTCTTCGGCGTGAGTTCTTCAGTAAAAACTAATGATCGCTTAAATTCTTCTTCTTCGAAGCTTTTAACATTTATGCTCCATTTGCTATAAACGCTTTGCCTGCTAGGCGACTCTCATTATTTGTTTAACTTTGCGATTCCATGCTTAAATTATAACACTGGCGATCTTAAAACCACGACTGTTTTCTTCACACACAACGCATCTTCACACAAAACTGACTGAATTCTTACTACTGTTCGTCTGCTTTGTCGTCTTGCCTTTTTATAGGCCCACGTAAACAGTCTGACGAACATTCTTGAAGAGAATGTTCTTGCTTTCGCCTTCTCGAGAACTCTCGTAATTTCATTGTTGTTTGCGTACTTTGGTTGAAATTCTTTGTTGTTACGTTTTCGCTTACTTGTCTATCCCCTTCTCTTTCATGCTCATGGTTTGTTTTTATAGCTTTTTGTTTATCATCTTAATGTTAAACGATGTTACATCGTTTCCCTTTTCGTAGCACTGCCGCCCACTTAAGCCTGTTCGTCCCCAATAGACTCATTACCTCTTTTCCCATATTTTGCCAGTCGGTCTATGAGTTCTACCTTAATTTTTGTTCGAGGGCTGCTAGCTTTTTGTATAATGTACACCACATCGTTTAATCTTCTCACTATTTGATACGGGCCATCCCAGCTACTTTGCAACTTGGGGTATAATTCCTACTTCCACGTTCGGTTGTAGAATAGTACCAGTTGTCCCTCATGGTTCCCCCTTCATGTTTGCTGCACGATCACACCTGGCTTTTATTCTAACACTGAGCATTTTTATGCGAGAGTGCACAAACTCACGCAGTTCATTTAGTTCTTCTTCTCCAGTATATGTGGCGTGCCTCTCTGTGGCGGGCTTAACACCAAACTCTAAGTCACCGGGCAGTTTTATCTCAGTCCCAAAAATTACCTTGGCCGGTGATCTAGATGTTGAATTATGGACAGATCGGATGTGTTCATCCCAGTCTATACTGTTGTTTTTAAAAGGCTTCTGGATGGTATTAGGCTCATAGCAGTAAGTCGCCGTATCTAACCGCACCATAGCTGAAGTCGTCACTTCCTCTGTGTGTGGGGCTCGCATACACTAAATCCCGCACACACTAAATCCCTCTCCCCCCTCGTCTCATGGACTGTTGCAACCACTCCGGAACTACTGTGGTATTACTTCGGAGTGGAGTCCTTTTGGCCCTTTGACCCCTGTGTATTCATATCTGCGTCCGGATTGCGTATCGAAAGTTGAGGAGGCATCTAATTGTCTCCACTATTCCTTTTTGATTGGTTCGTGATTGGAATTTCGTTTGACACGGGCGCCAGTGTCAACTATGCCGGCGTGCCTGCATGGTCTGTAGCCTCCAGTCTTAGAATGCGCTCCATGTAATTCGCCGCTGAGGCCCAATTCTCTCTACTCGCAATTATAACCCCGACAATGTTAGCGGCCGTGATTGTACAGATCGATATCTCTGCCAGCGTGCACATTCGAAAACATTCTGCATCATCAATTATTTTCCCTTTTTCGTGAAGACAGTAAGGGGAGGCGGTCTTGCCCATTATGTGCAGATATTTCATAAAATATCGATAGCACCAGCGTAACATAGTAATTTACTTTTCCAAATTTCCGACCAATCCATGGCTTTAGGTCCGGAATAAGTCTCTCCGTCCACCTTCCTCTATCTTCATCGTTCTATCGTCGTTGCCATTCTGAAATGACCCTGAAGTGACCGGTTATGTGATTTCCAGCCGATTTCGCTTTATAAATCTCCATCCGCTCTGGTGCCAGCAGATCCACAGGGATTGTACCTGCTATAACAAGTACGGCTGGGGCGGACACTATACGATATGCCGACGCGATACGCAATGAAGCCGGCGGTCTCTGTACCGATACAAGTGAGTAAATTAACAGTGATAGTATCTCTATATTTGTAGAGGTCTCACTTAGGCCAGCATTGTGTGTTCCTTACAGGCTCTAGCCAGTTCCTCAGCAAAGCTATTTTCAGCGATATTCCAGTGTTCCAGAACTTATATAAAATTTCATAGACAAGGACAGACACAGTCATTGAAATTACTTTCGTTTCGGACTAAATCGCTATAGCCTGGCTGTCCGACTAAATCAAGAGATTTACAAGGAAAATCCCGCCAACCTCCTCTATGTTACTGATTAATTTTCGAATTTCTTTTGTTTCAGATTCTTTAGCCAAATTTTCCGCTTAACTGGATTAACTTGCTGTGGCAGATTCTAGAATGATAGGGTTGCCATATGTTATTGGCTACGAACAAAGCTTTTTCTTAGGCTATTGCATTGGGTTTAGTGGTGAGGAAAAACTATACTCTTTCACAAATGTAGGGGAGTTAGTTCCTAATAATACCGTACCTGAGGTAGCCATAGGTAAGAAGGGGATTCCCTGGTTGAGTGATTTGTAGTGGTAATGGGACAGTGAATAGGCTGGCTGAAGAGTTAGAATGAACAATTATGTATGTATGTATGTATTAAGTTCATGAAAATGAAACAATATTGAAAAATAAACTCGAAATTGATCCCCCTGCAGGATTACAAAGATTACATTTTAATATTTAGCGCATAACATAACTTTAAGGTTCAATTAGTCGTGACTTTACCATAACGCTGTAGTCGTAACATAATCCATAACCATAAATTTACTATTAGCAGCAATCAGTGGTGCCATGGCCATAAACAGCTATTTACGTTAATTGCACATATGTATTTATCAAAAGTACAAAAATAAACAAAAAAAAATGTGTATACATGTAAGTAAATTCAGCAAATAGCTGTTTATGGTTATGGCAATTTTTTGGTTAAAACAGCTGATTTATATGGCTATGGTTAAGTCACGACTAATTGAACCTTTAGGTCTCTATAGGAATCTATTTACATATCTAAGAATGAAGGAATATATTAATTCCAATGGATTCTGAAGGTAAACTATTTTTTCTGTTTATGGTTGTGGTTAATCTATGTTTGGTAACTCATCGATCGTTTCTAACATCAAATTAAAAACAATTAAGAAAACCCATATTTTTTATGTTAATCAATATACCCTAAGAGACAAGACTAAACCAATTTCATTTGTTTATTGTCAGATGTTTAAAGGCAACTCCGATGGTAATGCCATACATTATAACATTTTCGAAGTACCGATTATAGCACAGTGGATACGTATTAATCCTACACGTTGGCACGATAGAATTTCTATGCGTGTTGAACTTTATGGTTGTGAATATGGTATGTTATGCTAGAATTAAAAAGTTTTCTTCTTTATTTAATAACATTTTCTTTAATTTGTAGTTGCTGAAAATCTTTATTTTAATGGTACTTCTTTGGTGCGCTACAATTTGCTGCAGGAACCTATTGCCTCTACACGTGAATCTATACGCTTTCGCTTTAAAACCGCCCATGCCAATGGTATTTTAATGTATTCACGTGGCACACAAGGCGATTATTTTGCCTTACAATTGATGGAGAATAAAATGATTTTAAATTTGGATTTGGGTGGTGGCATTATGACTTCACTATCCGTAGGCAGTTTATTGGATGACAATGTATGGCATGATGTTGTTATATCGCGTAATCGTCGTGATATTATATTTTCGGTAGATCGTGTTATTGTGCGGGGCCGCATTAAAGGTGAATTTAGTCGCTTAAATCTTAATCGCGAATTACTATTGGGCGGTGTACCCAATGTACAGGAAGGCATATTTGTTACACAAAACTTTACCGGTTGCATGGAAAATATATTTTTTAATTCCACCAATTTCATAAGGGATATGAAAGATAGCTATGATAGAGGTGAAACGTATCGTTATAATAAAGTTAATACGGTTTATGCTTGTCCATCACCACCCATTTACCCGGTTACGTTTACAACACGTGGCTCATTTGTACGTCTGAAGGGTTTTGAAGGGCAAAAATCTCTTAATGTTTCCTTTTATTTCCGTACCTATGAAGACAAAGGCATGATGTTCCACCATGAATTTGCCTCGGGCGGCTATGTACGTGTTTTTCTCGATAATGGCAAGGTTAAAGTTGATTTGAAGCTGTCGGATAGGCCTCGCATTATTTTAGACAATTACGATGATCAATTCAATGATGGCAAATGGCATTCGTTTGTTTTGACCATACAACGTAATCGTTTGGTTGTCGATATCGATCAACGTCCCATGGCTACCACCAAGAATATACAAATAACCACTGGCAGTATTTACTATATAGCCGGCGGTGTTGAGAAAAGTAATGGTTTTGTTGGTTGCATGCGTTTGATTTTGGTTGATGGCAATTATAGATTACCCAAGGACTGGGTACAAGGTGAAGAAGTTTGTTGTGGCGATGAAGTTGTTGTCGATGCTTGTCAAATGATCGATCGTTGCAATCCGAATCCTTGTCAGCATAATGGAGCTTGCCATCAAAATTCCATGGAATTTTTCTGTGAATGTAGCCATACCGGCTATGCTGGAGCAGTGTGCCATACCTGTAAGATATTTGTAATTGGTTGGATATATAAATTTAACTAAAATAATATTGTTTTACTTTGTAGCCAATAATCCCTTGTCATGTACAGCTTATAAAAATGCCCAGAGTGTTAAGAATCGCGTAAATATTGATATTGACGTTGATGGCAGTGGACCATTAGCACCTTTCCCCGTTACATGTGAATACTATAGTAAGTAGTTCGTTGTAAAACCTTTTATCTCACGACTTTAACTTTCCATTTTGTTTTTAGCTGATGGCAGAATTATAACCACCTTGGGCCATAGCCAGGAACATACCACAACCGTAGATGGTTTCCAAGAGCCAGGCTCATTTGAACAGAATATATTGTATAATGCTGATTTGAAACAAATCGAGGCCCTTCTGAATCGTTCGCATTCATGTTGGCAAAGATTAAGCTATTCCTGCCGATCGTCCAGACTCTTTAATTCACCCTGTATGTGAAGGCAACTTAATTACAACAAAAATTTTCTTCTTTGTAGTTTATTTCGAATAAAAATCTTTCATTTCATTTCTGTTTAGCGGAACCGGGTAATTTCCGTCCATTCTCATGGTGGATTTCACGTCACAATCAACCAATGGACTATTGGGCTGGTGCTTTGCCAGGCTCACGAAAATGTGAATGTGGCATCTTGGGAAAATGTGATGATCCTACTAAATGGTGTAATTGTGATTCAAACAGTTTGGAATGGATGGAAGATGGCGGAGATATTAAGGAAAAAGAATATTTACCCGTAAGAGCAGTTAAATTTGGTGATACCGGTACTCCGCTGGATGAAAAACAAGGCCGCTATACATTAGGACCGCTACGTTGCGAAGGCGATGATTTATTCAGCAATGAGGTAACATTCCGTATAGCTGATGCCACTATCAATTTGCCTCCATTCGATATGGGCCATTCCGGTGATATTTATTTGGAATTTAAAACCACTGTGGAGAATGCTGTACTGTTCCATGCCACTGGTCCAACTGATTACATAAAATTATCCATTATTGGTGGCAATAAATTGCAATTCCAATACCAAGCCGGTAGTGGTCCACTGGGGGTTAATGTACATACCAGTTATCATTTGAATGATAATAAATGGCATACAGTTAGTGTGGAACGTAATAGGTAAAGATCTGTAGCTGTACTTGTTGTTTTATTATTTATCCAGAAATTTCATTTCTTTATAAAACTTGCAGAAAAGAAGCTCGCCTAGTGCTGGATGGTTCTATTAAGGCAGAGGTAAGAGAACCTCCAGGCCCTGTCAGAGCATTACATTTGACTTCAGATTTAGTTATTGGCGCCACAACCGAGTATCGTGATGGTTATGTGGGTTGCATACGGGCTTTATTGTTAAATGGTAAAATGGTTGATTTGAAACAATACGCCCAACGTGGTCTTTATGGTATTTCTTCGGGTTGTGTGGGTCGTTGCGAATCAAGTCCTTGTCTTAATAATGGTACCTGTATTGAACGTTACGATAGCTATAACTGTGATTGTCGTTGGAGTGCATTTAAAGGACCTATTTGTGCTGATGGTAATGAAGCAACACTATTTATTGCAAAGCCTTTCTAACATTCGAATTTTTCTTTTAGAAATTGGTGTCAATTTACGTAGTGACTCTATGATACGCTATGATTTTGAAGGTTCTTTCCGTTCATCAATTGCTGAAAATATACGTGTTGGCTTTACAACAACCATACCCAAAGGATTCCTTTTGGGCTTCTCATCCAATCTAACTGGCGAATATTTAACCATACAGATATCCAACTCTGGTAAAAAGAAAAGGAAATTATTATTTGCCTTCTTATTTAATTTATTTTTATTTGCAGGACATTTACGTTGCGTATTTGATTTTGGTTTTGAACGTCAGGAGATAACATTCCCGAAAAAACATTTTGGTCTTGGTCAATATCATGATGTACGATTTTCTCGTAAAAATAGTGGTTCCACCGTTGTCTTGCAGGTTGATAATTATGAACCAGTCGAATATAATTTCGATATAAAAGCTTCGGCTGATGCACAATTTAATAATATTCAATACATGTATATTGGCAAAAATGAATCGATGACTGATGGCTTTGTGGGTTGTGTATCGCGTGTACAATTTGATGATATCTATCCCTTAAAATTGTTATTCCAACAAAATCCTCCCTCAAATGTTAGATCAAAGGGCTGTAAGTATTTACAAACGCATGCATAATTTTGAAGATGTTTCCTTAACATCCAATTGATTTTGTTTTTTAGCTCAATTAACTGAAGATTTCTGCGGTGTTGAACCTGTTACCCATCCACCAATTGAAATTGAAACCCGGCCACCACCTTTAATTGATGAAGAAAAACTACGCAAAGCATATAATGAAGTTGATTCTGTGCTATTGGGCTGTAAGTAGCATGAAATACGTATTAAACTTGAAATTGGATTGCCTCTTAGTTGCAAAAAATAATTGCTTTTATGTGGGAATGATAAGTAAGGTGTAGTAAAGTAATTTCAATTCTTTTTGGAATAGATGGCTTTAGTAATCTGTACTCCATGTTGTATAACTACGTTTAGATGGTGCTAGAGATACGATATACGATTTTGGTTACTGTTTAAATGGAGTATTATTGAACCAGGCGTCAAAAAATCATATTAACCCTTTGACGGACACCAAAATTTTAGAAGGCCTTCCCGTGGGACACTTGGTGTATCTCCCTTATTTGGCAAGATACAATTTACGACGTGTATACACGTCATGTCCCCCCAGAAACCCTTCTTATGACGTCTATAGACGACACTGTCCGTCAAAGGGTTAACATTGAGACAAAGGGGGAAAACATAAGCCTTATGGTGTTTTCTTTTCTACCAAAAAATGTGCATTTTTTTAAGGCAAAATGCAATTTTGCGTTTGTTTCTCAAAAGTGTTTCGCAACCTAAAAGGGTGGTATGTTTTATTCTAAATAATTCGCACTTGACAATGGTGGAGGTCATTGCATTTTATGCCCTCGTATAAATCGAGAGTGCTGATAATGCCCTGTAAAGCAGATGACTTTTGTTTATTCATAGGGCTACCAGATGATATTTAAAAAAAAGTATTGTTATCCAATTTGAAGTTAATTTTTTCATTGTTTTGTTCAGTAACCTTTAGAAAACATTACATTATTAAAGGTACAGGGTCCGTAATATAAAAAGTTGCCTTCAATTTTAGAACAGTGTTAAAATGTTTTTTTTTTTGTTATAAAAAAAAGCTCTCAAAAAATAAAGTTGAGAAATTGGCGATCTGGCAACACCTTTATCATATTTACATTTATTATTGAAAGCAAATCAAAAAAATACAAAATATTTTTAGATCTAAAACCTTAGTTATGCAAAAATTTAAATAAATCAGTTATTAGATTCATCTTCGTCATCTGATGAAGAAGAATTACTGAATTTATTACATACATAGTCAACAGCCGCCGTGACAAACACAGGGCATACCCTTTCTTAAATATTTGTGTTATGTTCTTCTCAAATAAAAACTGACATTACGACAGGGTTGGTCAAAAATTTTTTTATGCACCTTGTAAGAGGGTGACATTTTTTTTGTAGAAAAGAAAACACCATTAGGTTCATAGGAATGAATGAATGTGTAGCCACAAAGAGTTCATGATAAAAATGTGAGTGTATTTTTGAGAATCATGTGTATAACCCAGAAGAAAATTGTTAGTAATATTTTCAAGTGCAATCTAATAATATGTTTATGTAGTGGGAAATGGATAACGTACAGCGCCAAATCTCTAAAGACTGTTTATTTAACTTGAGAAATATTTTTCCAAAAATGGAGAACCTTTCCCACAGTTATTAGTGAATCTCATTAGAAAATTCTGAACCCTATTATAATTTTTCTTTGGGTGTATAATTGATATACAAAAAAAATTTCAAACCTACTTCACTGAAAGCTAACAAGCAAGTGAACAAATTTTTACGCTCTTTTTAACGATCATTGTAAATTTCGTGGCCTATGTATGTAAAAAGCCGAAGATCATCTTCCCCTGAGGGATATGGTGCTATATTGTGGGAAAAGAAAATCGTACAGCGCCAAATCTCTAAAGACGGCGTATTTAACTTAACAACTATTCTTCGAAAAATGGATAACATTTCCCAGACTTATTAGGGAATCTTATTCGAAGAAACTGAATCCTATTGTAATTTTTCTTTGGGTGTATAATTGATATACAAAAAAATTTCAAAAAGAAACGACGAGAACCTGCTTTACTGAAAGCAAGTGAACAAATTTTTGCGCCCTTTTTAACGAACATTGTTGATGTTTGTGGCCTATGTATGTAAAAAGTCGAAAATGATATTCCCCTGAGGGACATTGGTGCTATATTGTTACTAACATTGACGTTCAGTGAGGTTGTGCAATGGGTGGGGTGGGATTGAGCTGTCTCATCTACTGTCAAATTCTGTCTCAATACAGTAAGTTTTCTCAAGCAACTATGATCAATAGGATATTGCTGCAGGGGACTGGCTGGATTGGATATGGCTGCAGGGGATTGGCTAGAAGATTCTTATATGTTAAGTCACCAAATAATTTTTTATTGTTGGTTATGTAGAGAAAAATTTTAATTAAAAACGATAAAAGGGATTGGCATATTCTTTGCTAGTAGGGACGAGGTTTTAATCTTCGAAATGGCAACAAGTTATAATGGAATATGCCAATGAAAATCTTTAAAGTAAAAACAAGGGACTCCTTTCTTAATTTTAAAAATCGCAAGAGAAAAAGAAAACAATTTTAAATTTTTATTGCATTAAATTTGTATTTCAGGTCTTCTCGTTATACTTTTCCTATTATTATGCTTGATGGTCTTCTTAATTGGCCGCTATTTGCATCGGCACAAAGGTGATTATCTTACACATGAAGATCAGGGTGCTGATGGTGCTGACGATCCCGATGAGGCTGTTGTGCATTCAACAACTGGCCATCAAGTTACCAAACGAAAAGAATGGTTTATATAGTTCGGAATGTCACCGTCAAGCGAATGGTCAACACAGTAATACACGAACGAATACACTAAAGATCAACGATTAAACGATATCCAGGCGAAAATTGTAATAACCACGAGAGAAAAAAGAGAGAAAAACGTAAACAATATAAGACGACTTGAAACAGAATAGAAAGACTTCTTTTTAAACAAAAACAAAAAAAAATCAAAGAAAATCTAATTTGAAAATGAAAACAAAAATTACCTAGAAAAACACAAATAAAAGCTGGCCTTAAAACAAAAAAATTGTAAAAGAAATTGTAAACTGAGTATGAAAACAAATTCACCAGAAACCAGAAACACATTTTTTTTTAAAAACACGTATATTAACAATGCTGAAATGCGTTTTTTGCATTCATCAATAAGTTAACCGACTGCCAATTTTATTTTGCGCATAAAAAAAAATTATTTAAGTATAAAAGGAATTTCATTTTCCTTTAATAAATCTGCAAGTCTTGTTTTAATTTATCTATCAGGCTTTAATATTGTATTACTGACTACTACTTCCAACATACAACGCAAAGAATTTCTTTTTTGTTTCGAAGCTTTCGAATATTTTTTTTATTTTTTATTATTATTCTACTTATGCATAGTTTTTGTCTCAAATACTGTTTTTCGTTGATAATTTATTTACTTACGTACATATTATTTTCTTTATGCCGTCCATTATTTTATACTTTTTTCTTTTTTTAGTTTAATTTAATTTTTAAGTCAATATTTTTTTTTTAATTAAGTTATGGCAATATATATACAAAAATCGTATTTTATTTTTTTATATTTTAAATATTTTTATTTCTTAAGTTATAAAATTCGAATTAAAATTTTGCGTTTTGTGTATAAACGTACGTAAATCTCTTACACAATACAGTATAAAGTCTTGTAACAAAGTCCAAACGAAGCATTAATTGTAATCGAATAATAATTTAACAATTCTTATTGTAGTATACACGTTATATACCAAGTTAAATACATAATTAAAAACGTGTCATTACATTCCATTCTAAGCATACACCATAAATACTTTACTTACATCTATAATGTGTTACAATAATAATTTTTAAAAAATAATTTGTCTTTCTTTTAATGCATACAACATACTTTGTATTTATTTTTATTTTATTTTTTCTTATTATGTGTAGCTATTAGGTTTGTTAATAATACAAATAAAATAAAAACAAAAACAAAAAAATCAAAGAAAATCTAATTTGAAAATGAAAACAAAAATTACCTAGAAAAACACAAATAAAAGCTGGCCTTAAAACAAAAAAATTGTAAAAGAAATTGTAAACTGAGTATGAAAACAAATTCACCAGAAACCAGAAACACATTTTTTTTTTAAAAACACGTATATTAACAATGCTGAAATGCGTTTTTTGCATTCATCAATAAGTTAACCGACTGCCAATTTTATTTTGCGCATAAAATAAAAAAAGGAAATTTTTTTAATAAATCTGCAAGTCTTGTTTTAATTTATCTATCAGGCTTTAATATTGTATTACTGACTACTACTTCCAACATACAACGCAAAGAATTTCTTTTTTGTTTCGAAGCTTTCGAATATTTTTTTTTATTTTTTATTATTATTCTACTTATGCATAGTTTTTGTCTCAAATACTGTTTTTCGTTGATAATTTATTTACTTACGTACATATTATTTTCTTTATGCCGTCCATTATTTTATACTTTTTTCTTTTTTTTAGTTTAATTTAATTATAATTTAATTTTTAAGTCAATTTAATTTTTTTTTGTTTAATTAAGTTATGGCAATATATATACAAACGTATTTTATTTTTTTTTATTTTAAATATTTTTATTTCTTAAGTTATAAAATTCGAATTAAAATTTTGCGTTTTGTGTATAAACGTACGTAAATCTCTTACACAATACAGTATAAAGTCTTGTAAGAAAGTCCAAACGAAGCATTAATTGTAATCGAATAATAATTTAACAATTCTTATTGTAGTATACACGTTATATATCAAGTTAAATACATAATTAAAAACGTGTCATTACATTCCATTCTAAGCATACACCATAAATAATTTACTTACATCTATAATTGTGTTACAATAATAATTTTTAAAAAATAATTTGTCTTTCTTTTAATGCATACAACATACTTTGTATTTATTTTTATATTTTTCTTATTATGTGTAGCTATTAGGTTTGTTAATAATACAAATAAAATAAAAACAAAACAAAAAAAAAATTTAAAAATTATAAAATTAAAAATTTTTACAAACAAATTTAAAAAATAAACGAAAAACACAAAGAAAATAATGATATATTAATACCACAACAAATGTTTAATTTATTTAAACTTGAAAAAAAAAAAATTAAATAAAATAAAATTTAAATACACTTAATGCTGTTTTTACACGGTAGATACATTCCAGGAAAAATCGTGTAAAAAAAACATGAAATAAAAAAAAAACTTTGTAAAAAAAAGTAAAAACACAATAATTCCTAGAAAAAAAACTGATTCGACAAACTTTATAAAAAACTAAATAAAATTTTTATAACCATTAATGCATATTTTATTTCATAAAATGAAAAGCAATTCAAATCTTATAAAAAAAAGTAACATCATATATATTATTTCTAACGCATTTTTTTGTCGGTTGCAAATATCTCTTATACTACCGCATCAAATTTAATGAATGATATCTCATTTTGAAGCTTATATCTCACACTAATGGCGAAAAATAATTAGAAATTGAAAAATTAATATTTTCATTGATAAAAATTATATTTTATATAGAACTGCATGATAATACAGTTGTCACTATGATTATATGTTTTTTGTTATGCAGTTCTACATATATAGTATGTATTAAAATCCATTCTGGCAATACCGCTATTTACTATTATGCCGTTTATTCCTAAGTGAGTTATATATAATATGCATACTAAGTTGTAAAATGCTGTTTTGGCAATACTTTGCAGTAGTTGTTTGATCAAGTGCGGTAAACAGAGTCCCTTAATTGTAATGTTATTCCACATAATATATAAAGGCATTTAAACATATGTATGTACGTATGATATATTATGATTTCTAAAATTTTCATACTTTTAATAAAATTTCTATTAATTATTATCATTTTATGTTACAAAAATGATAACTAATGGTGCGAAATATTCGCACGGGTCATCTAGTAAATTTAAAATTCTTGTAGTTCAGGAAATCAAAAATCATATTTATATACATACAATGAATACAATGTTAGAGGTAATGACATGATCATCGTTAACTTTTTGCCCGTACGAATCCTTAATACAAACAAAAATATCTTTAAACGTACGCACTCGAGAAAAAGCCACGTATAACTGCCCATGTGAAAAGGCCGATTCTGGTAAATACAATCCGCCCTTTTGAAGGGTTTGACCTTGTGCTTTGTTTATCGTCATAGCAAAAGCAATTTTCACAGGGAATTCTTTTCGTGTCATTCGGAAAGGCACAGTTGGATCAGAAGGTGTAAGGTTGATTCGGGGTATGAGTACAGTTTTATCGTATATTAAAAGATATCGTATTACTAAACTTCATAAAACAAACAATGGCTTTTACAACTTTATATATTACTAGCAGATTGTACCCGGCGTTGCTCGGGTTATAAAAATAACAATAAATAAAAATCCGGTTTCGAAACCGGCTTCTTAAAAATGCAATTTTTCAAATTATTCGGAAACCGGCCTATCAAACAACCCAGTTTTTTGTATACTCTAAGTCCTAAATATAAACGCATTCAATTTGTCCATTTTTCGCATATTTCCCCATTTTTAGACACCTTTTGGTTCAACTTTATAAATGGAAATCCTCCAATAGCTATTTGGGAAACTTAACCAAGCTAAATCGTAAAAAATTACCTATTACCATTTTTTCTCCCTTTGTCCCATTTTTTCACCCCTTTTGGTAAAAATTTTGAAAAATTTATAGCCTATGACCTGCACCGACGAAAGCCCGATCTATATCCCAAATTTCAAGAAATCGGTCCAGGCGTTCAGGAGTGATTGGCTAACAAACAAAAAAAACAGACTTACAGAAAGATTTATAATATATATTAGGATTATGTAGAATAGCATTACAATTAAGCGACCCTGTTTATCGCACTTGATCTAACAACTACTGCAAAGTATTGCCAAATCAGCTTTTTACAACTTAATATGCATATTATATATAACTGACTTAGTAATAATATTGCCAGAATGGATTTTAATACATACTATATTATGTAGAACTACATTACTATTAAGCCACCCTGTATTACCACATATAATCATAATGACAACAGTATTATCATGCAGTTCTATATAAAATATAATTTTTATCAATAAAAATATTAATTTTTCAATTTCTAATTATTTTTCGCCATTAGTGTTAGATATAAGCTTTAAAATGAGATATCATTCATTAAATTTGATGCGGTGGCATGGGAGATATTTGCAACCGACAAAAAAAAGTGCTTTAGAAATAATATATATGATGATAAACAAAAGGCACATTCACCAATTCTTAATGGTAATTAAAAATCATTAAAAGTTCATAAGTAAAAAATTAAAGGCAGATAATGCGATGATGAAAAACATAAATCTATCGGATGTCATACGTGATCGTTTACATAAAGCTGGTTCAGAATAGCTATCAACTCCAACAGATTTAGCATTTTCCATTTCCGATTGGACAACACTGCGTTTAATAATAAAATTTGTTATTTATTTAGTTTTAAACAGCTCTTTGTACAACTCGTAATACAAGATTTCAGATCACTTTGAAATTTTCATAAACTTTTCTCAACCGTGCTAATATCAAATATCACCGTGTAAAAACAGAATCAAATTTTTTTCTACACCGTGTTATTACAAAACCGTGTAAAAAAAGATCGTGTAAAAACAGAATTGGGTGTACTAAAAAATGAAACGAATGACTTTATAATTCTTCTTATTAAGTCACGTAGTCATTTGGTAATAGATTTAAAGAAAACTTAATCTATTACAAAAACCTTGATGACGATTCGATAACTATTTTAAGTCTATAAAGTTTTATTTCAATATTTATGAAAAAAAAAAAAAAATAATTAAGACATCAATAATTAAGATGCTGAAATCAAATGGTTAAGAAGACGACTGAAATATAAAATTATTTGTAGAGCTAGGCATGTTATTAATAATTTTTCTATTAAATAATATCTATTAACATGAACTTAAAACACTTTTAATTTTAAAATTGGGACAAATGTTTAGTATTTAAGTTCTATTGTCTTTGGAAAATTTATAACGATTTTATTATTTTGACTCTTCCATTCGATAACAACTGATATTCTAACAACTGATATTCTTTCGAAACTCTCGAGAAGGAACACTTTTTGACGTGATTAGAATAAAAAAAGATTTTTTTGAAGAGCATCACATTGTTCGACTCGTCTCTACCTAACATTCACACGAAACACAAAATAAGCATGATTCGCGTACGAACGCCACAATACTCACAAGAAGATTGTGTGTATGCTTTGCTTGTTGTCTTTGTCTTTCCTTTCTTCTTTGTTTGTATATGCAACAACAACAAAGGCTGTAAATTTTGATGAATGATTCGAATCCCTCGAATGACTTATAAGTATTATAAGTACTTTTCTAAATTTATGAATCAGAATGAGTAGGCGTATGAATCAAACATATTTCGAATGTTGTGAGTTTGATGCCAATGTTGTACTCATACTCATTGCTACTTATACTTATAAATCAATGTTGTAGCGAGTACGAATGAATTAGACTAGTTCAATTTCAATTCTGTTGATTCATTCATACTCAAAATTGCATGAGTGCTTATGAGTAGCAGAAAAACGATTCATAGCTGATCTCTGAATTGAACTTAAATTATTGAATTTGACAGAATTTTAATACCTTGTTTGGAGGTAGTTCCATTAAATTGTATTTTTTTTTTGCTCTTTATTTGATTTCTTGCAAATAATTTGGGGAGCCATAAATACCTATGGAGACAATAATACCTCAGTTTTCATCTCTTCAAGGACGTAGCATTTGCTTTTCACTATAGTCCGTCAACTGCTGTTAGGATTGGTGATCGTCTCTATATATTTTGATCGGATTGAAATAAAGAATTATTTTTTAATTAATTTTCTTACTTTCCGTTTAAACTTAAAACTAAATGTCAAAACTTTGTCTACAATTTTTTTCGTTTGATTTTATTACGATTTTTTCGTTACTTTCTATGCAAAAAAAATTCTGTTTTAGTTATAAGAATGAAAAAATATTAAAAAAATATTAAAAAAAAATATAATTATATTAATAAATTGTTGTATAAGTGAAAGAAAAAAATAAATTAATACAAAGAGAACAATAAATTTTAATACATTAAATATTAATTGTAAATTGTTTTAATAAATATGCACAAATTGATTTACCAATATCCCTCAGGGGAAGAACATCTTCGGCTTTTTACACACATAGGACACGAATTACAACAATATTCGTTAAAAAGACCGTAAAAATGGATTTAGCTTGTCAGCTTTCAATGAAGCAGGTTCTTGTCACTTCTTTTTGAATTATACACCCAAACAAATATGACAGTAGGATTTTCTAATGAAATTCACTAATAACAATGGGAAATGATCTACATTTTTGGAAGAATATTTGTCAAGTTAAATACACAGTCTTTAGGGATTTGGCGCTGTAATTTTATTTATATTTTCCACTACCTATAAAAATTATTTGGTTACACTTGAAAATATTACTAACAATTTTCCTCTGGGTTATGCACATGCCTCTCACAAATACACTCACATTTTTATGGTGTTCTCTTTGTGTCAACGTCTGGATTTACATACGCCCAGATAGTTTATTAGTGTGTAGGTAATGGACTGATCCTAGTCTTCATATCACATCAAGAGTATGCACATATGCATTTCACCCGTAATAATTAGTTGTGTTTGTGTTGCAATAAATAAGTAAGTAAGTCCGGATTACAACCAACCTTCTCATACGACTTATATTGTGTTCGTTGATATTATGTGGAACTTACAGTTTAACAGTTACAGTTTGAAGTCGCCGTGGTCTAGTGGGTAGTGTGTTGGCTTATTAGACGAAAGGCCCGGATTCGAATCCCAGGTCAGACATCAAAACGAAAAATATTTCTTAGGCGACTTCCTCTCAGCAGATTTCTGGGAAAGACTCTGAGAGTAAAAATTGCCATGAAAAGCTTCTCAAAAAATCTGTCGTTCGGAGTCGACTGTAAACTGTAGGTCCCGCCACTCAAGTATAAAATTAACGCACACAACATAAGTGGTGTGAGAGGCTAGGTCGTAATCCTGACTGAAGGGTTGTAATGGCCAATTATGTATGTATGTTCAGTTTAACTTTGAATCCGAACACTAGATGAGAGTAATTTTTCCATTGCGATCATTTTCTCTCAGATCTTTTGTGAAGACTGGTGAGAGAAGGTCACTGAAAGATTTTTATTTTTTATAATTTTTGGTTTTGGGATGTCAAAGCTGAGCTTGAACTCTCACCTAGTAATCCGACTTAGTACCTACCTACTAGATAGACTACGAGGAAATTCTTACTTTCTTAAATAGTTTTATATATCACAACCTATTGGTGTTTAGTCTGAAATATAATCCACTTCTAAGCGCTTTAATCGTAAACACTTCTTGCATCAATTTAGGAAACATAATTTTTAACCTGACCCTTCCATCGGGGCTGTAGTCATACTGTTATGCGATAACCACCTTCAGGTACATTATCGAAATAAATATCGTAAGTACGGGAGCTATATTGTCAACTTCTACGTAACTGTAGAACCAATCTTAGAATAATCGATAAAGAACCTCTATTGAACCTCTCTTGAAGAAATTTTAGTGTGATGTACCCCACTGCCTAAAGGCTCAATACGTACATCATACATACATAATTGGTCATTACAACCCTTCAGTCAGGATTACGACCTAGCTTCTCACATCACTTATGTTGTGTGTATGTTTTTATTTTATATAGGAGTGGTGGGACCTACAGTTTAAAATCGACTCTGTACGACATATGTTCGATAAGCTTTTCATGGCAATTTTATTTACACTCAGAGTATTTGCCAGAAATCTTTTGAATGGAAGTCGCCGAAGAAATATTTTCATATTTTCGTTTTGATGTCTGACCTGGGATTTGAACTCGGACCTTCAGTCTAATAAGCCAACATTCTACCTACTAGACTACGGCGATTTCTATTATTATTCGTCAATACACTCTGAGAATGGTTTTTTTGCTGCAATTGTTTCTATAGCCATTCGGCCTGAGTTATTTTGGCGTAAAAATGATTGCTGTAGGAACAACCATTCTACCAGTGCTTCTTTATGGCACAGTGGCATGGATCCTATTAAGCAGCGGCCTTGAGAGTGTTCGAGAGAAAGGTTAGGTTAGGTTAGGTTAGAGGACGTGTACTTATCAATTCTGACAAGTACAGTACTCGGTAGTCGAATTGACCCATTGTACTACGTCCTAGCTTCTCACACCACTTATGTTGTATACCTTAATTTTATACATGAGTGGCGGGACTTATAGTTTAAAGTCGACTCCGAACGACACATTTTTTTGAGAAGCATTTCATGGCAACTTTTTACTTTCAGAGCTTTTGCCAGAAATCTGCTGAGAGGAAGTCACCGAAAAATTATTTTCAAATTTTCGTTTTGATGTCTGACCTGGGATTCGAACTCGGGTCTTTCGTCTAATAACCCAACACACTACCTACTAGACCACGGCGACCTCCAAAAAAGTCCTGCGTAATATTTTCGGTTCATATCCGATCGAATAGTCAGTTGTATGATCTCCTCAACGACATAACAGTTGTGCAGCATAATAAAATCCAGCGGCTGCGCTGGCTCGGCCATGCCATTCGAATGGAGGAGGATGTTTTGCCGAGACGTGGATTTGAAGCAGGGATCTGTGGCAGTCGGCGAAGAGGACGACCTAGTATGCGTTGTAAGGGTCAAATCGAGGAAGCCCTGCCCTCGATTTATATGACCCACTGGCGTAGGAGCGGAAGACGGAGAGGCACCTGGAAGAATGTGTTGCGGCAGGCCGAAATCTGGTAATCGGGTTGTTAATGGCCAATTAAGTAAGTGAAAAAGGAACACTTTGATATTTAATGGTTCCGAAAACATTCTACCAAAGAGTTCACTTTTAGTTAGATTAAAGAAAACATTCCGTTCTATAACATTCTAAATCGAAAAATTGTGTTTTGAGTTATAAGCTCTTAAAGTTTTCACGCGATATACGACTACATGTGTATTCTAAGTAGATTTTTCCCTATACCTTCGGAACGGATCGGCGCATTTTAAACAAATTTTGGCAGTATTTAATTTAGAGAACGTAGAATATAAAATGCAAGAACATTAAGAACGTTCTGAGTAAACTTAAAACGTTATAGAATGGAGGCGTCGATATATGATAAGGCCTTTGTTGAAGTGTCGTTAGTTGGAGGTACATATCGAAATTAAATTTTAACGTGACTAAAACTGTTATTTCCATGCAGTTTTCGCTTTCAGTGTTATGTGATATTCTCAGCTGCCCATTTCACCAGTAATTAAGGATAATGAATGACCTTTTAAACCTAATCTAGTGATATTTTTGGTTCCTTATACGATTTAATACTACCACGATACGACATTAAATACGTCAAATATAAGGAAATCATTTTCAAGCCTAAGGGGGTACATAAAAAAGCGGTTTTTGATGGGAAAAGCACTATAAAATAGTGTAGCAAAACGAAAAATTTCTGTTTTCTACTTACCTTAGTTTACCATTTGGGCAATTCACATGTCTTCGTTTCGTGTATGTTGTATTGAATATAATTGCTTGTTTGTGAACGTACAATGCTATGCTGTATTGTGTATTTCGCATTCAAACAATTTGCAATCCAACTTTTTAAAACCATATGAAAAAAATGTGTATCGGATTTTTACATGAAAATTATCAACAACAAGCATACGCTGTTGTATAATCGTCCAAAAATACACCCAATACAACGACACAACAGCTTGTGTGAATTGACCAATTGTTTTTATTTTTTCTCAGTGAGTTTTCCAAATAAAACAAATTTTTTTTTTAAATTCCATTTTCTTTCTCTTTGTTTTTTTATCATCATTTTATAATTCGTTTTTAAATTTTTATTCGTTTTGTTTTTTATCTAAAGTTTAAGATTCTAAAGTTAATCTTCTAAATTATTCAATTAGTATGTAATAGACATACATATGTATATAAGTATATATGTATGCATAGATGTATTTCCATGGGATATCCATATGATCAATAGTGTCTCACTAAATATTGTATTTCGTTACTAATTTTGTTAAACAAAACAAATAAATTTTGTTTTTTTCTTAAATTTCTATGACCATTGATTTGTTTGTCACTAACTGTCGTATGTAAGTATACAAATGCTACGTATGTATGTATATAATTGTAGTAGATATATGTATGTAACTATGTATGTAATTAATTATTATGAATTTCAAATGAAATTGTTTTCATTAATTAATTTAAAATTTTAATTTTATTTTTATGTACAATAGACAGACAACTTGTACAGCAAAGAGTTTGATTTAATTTATTTGTAGGAAATGAATTACAATTGCAAATGGCATTGAGAAAAAAGAAGGTTTTATGAAGAGAAATTAAGTTGCAGACTTACTGGAGTCAACTGTGAACAGAAAACCTATCGGAATTGCTCAGATGCCTCTAAATTATGAAAGCACATTATCACTCATAAGCACAATGTGAGCAAACCCCTGCAGTTGTTATAAATTAATGCGTCTGACAGAAGAAAAAAAACTGTAGCAGCTGTCTAGATACGCTTCAACATCATCACTCGTAAGCACAATGTCAGCAAACCCTTGAAATTTTTATAAAATCTTAATATCGTCGAAAAAGCTGATACAATTCAAGATTCGTTCAATACCATAACCAGTCACAAAGGGCACATTGGCCCTTATATTCTAGGTACGAAGTATATTTTTCAAAAAAAAAATCACTAAGAATAGCTTTTGCGCTTTACTACATCAGTGATTCACTTCATTCTCAATTGAATTCACTTGAATTCTAATGAAGATAATGCTGTAAAAGCATTGCGACTGTCGTTCCAAATATTCTAAAATTCTGGTTGTCATCGTTTTTAGCCATCCTGAACTTTAGATATGAATTTTACTCAAAAAATCGTAGGCTAAAAAAGTGTTTTAATAGTTATTGGCAACCCAAGGATGTTTTTTCTTAAGTGTCCAACTGATGGACATTGGCAGAGGCGACGTTCTGCCAATTTCCTGTCGTTTCAGCATCTTGTAGAGGCTCTTGTCTATGAGTACTATAAAGCGCCTATGATTAATACCCCAAAGTATGGTCAATAATTTCTAATTACCGCAAATGATATGGAAAATGTTCTGTTCTTTCCTATTCGTCCTTATTCTTACAGCATCTATGAGGCCATTGTTTACAAGT
This sequence comes from Sarcophaga peregrina, assembly GCA_014635995.1. Taxonomy (NCBI): domain Eukaryota; kingdom Metazoa; phylum Arthropoda; class Insecta; order Diptera; family Sarcophagidae; genus Sarcophaga; species Sarcophaga peregrina. The sequence continues at coordinate 86,654,078 of CM025792.1, read as the reverse complement.
ACCAAAAACTTTAGTCTAAAAAATGTTTGTCAATAGTTTCTGACTGCCGAAAAAGATCTTATCTCAGTTGATGAGGAAAAAAAATTAAGGAACTTGGATTGAGTTTGATTTAACAATTCATTTTTTTTTTTTATTATTAAACCTGCACTCAGGGGATGACCCCTATATTGTGCAGGTTTAGGAAAGGTGGAAAGAGAGATGGTGCGAACGGTAAGCAAACGAGTTGCTGCAGGTGACTATAAAATGGCCAGTGCTAAACCTTCACCATTAGACAGTCTACAGCAATCGTCCCCAAGAAGTCCGCAGTTTCTCACACTACTTATGTAGTGTGTGTTAATTTTAAACAGAAGTGGCGGGACTTACAGTTTAAAGTCGACTCGAAACGACAGATTTTTAAGAAACTTTTCAAGAAGAGAAAGAGAAGAAATCGTCGAAAAAATACTTTTTGTATTTTTTTATTTTTGATGTCTGGCCTGGGACTCGAACCCTGGTTTTACGTCTAATAAGCTAGCACACTACCTACTAGACCACGGCGACCCCAAATTAACACGTTGACTGCCGCTGCAATTTTTAGAAAACTTTCCAATAAACGACAATTTGATTTTTTCACTTTAGTAAGTACGAAATAACTCGTAGTTTGACACCCAAGAAGAGAACGCAATCTACGAGTTACCTCGTAGTCGGCAGTCAACGTGTTAATTATCATCATTTCAATAAGTTATGTGACCAGGTTTGCCAAAGGGATGTTAGTATACTTCCGAATTAACTAAAAATCGTTTTTTAGAGCTGTAAAAAGAAATCGTTCTTTTCCCATAAACGCCGTAGCAAAACGAATAATTGTACAAGGCGTCTGGGTGCGCGCAACTTATAGGCTTGTTAGGAAAAGCTACTTGAGCGAAATAATATTTTTAAGACTTGCATGAGGATGAGAATTTTTTGGTGATATATTGAATATATTTACCGTAACCAACTAAATTTCTAGAACTATTTGCAATCTTCCTCTAGGTTTAGTGAAATCTTGACTTTAGTGGTATAATCCAGTGACAATCCCTGAGCTTAAGATCGTTAAAAGATTTGATCAGAACTCTTATTTTTGAATATTTTGTGATAAGAGTAATATAGTTCCATCAGAATCAAAATGACCATTTGAAGACGTTCAGCATAATATCTTTACAATGCAAAAATAAAAAAAAATAAAATAATTGCCACGCCTACTTCCTTTAATAATTCCAAGATTTTTGAGAATGTAAACATCATTTGCAATTGTAATTCATTAATTTTCGATTTAATTTAATATTATTTTATTTTATTTTATTTTTTATAATTTTTCATTTTTTTTTTAATACAAAATTTTTTACAAAAATTGTGGGGGGGAAGGAGGTGTATCGTAAAAAATATGCTTAAAATATGGTGGTGGGTTCAAAGTAGATTGAAATTCTAAAATAATTTCTGGTTTTTTTTTGCAATTTTGTAATGTTTTTAGTTATTCTAACAATAAAGACATATAAATACACACACAATATTGGTTTTAATACTTTCTAAGTAATTTCTAAAGCTAAATTGTTAATTTAATTTTTTTTTTTTTGTATTTATTTCTAATGATATAATTTATGATTTTTATTTTTTTCTTTTGTGTTGAAAGTCTTGAATTGTTTCAATTACTTTGTTTTGTTTCTAAGTTTTATTAATTTTGATTATTAATTATGATTTTATATTAAATAAATAAATATTTAATGGATTGTTGTTTGGTTTATAAATAGAAATTCTACAAATAATAATAAAAAGAAAAACTAAATTAAATTAAATTAAATTTGAAATAAAAGTTATGCTATAAAAAAAAATCCGAGTTATAAACAATTGGTCAATTCACACAAACCGTTATATCGTTGTATTGAGTGTATTGTTGGAAGATTATACAACAGCGTATGCTTGTTGTTGATAATTTTCATGTAAAAATCCGATACACTTATACACAAATTTTTCCCATATGTTTTTAAAAAGTTATGTTTGTTCCGTGCTATCAAATTGTTTGAATGCCAAAAAAATATATTTGGAATACGAAATACACAATACAACATAGCATTGAGCGTTCACAAACAACCAAGTGTATTCAATACAACATACACGATACAAAGTCGTATGAATTGTCCCAATAAATACTTGTTTCATGGTTAAGAAAACTTGTTGAAAATGATTAAGAAGAACTCAAACTATATCCATATCAGCATTCCAACTAATGACTTCTTCAGAATCTATGGGTCTAAGGAGAAAGAAGAGACTGTGTTAGTGGCCTGCTCTTAACTTCAAGATACGGAGGTTTCTAACCCCTCATTTTCTGACATCGTTGTCCGAGCTCCCACATATACATTAGACCTGAAACCCATATGTTCCTTGCGATTTATTTCGAGATTTAAAGCTTAAATTTAATACTTTTACACAGGACATGCTTTTTAAACTGCTTCTTACTGAGAATGGAGAAAATAGAACCCATTTCAGGTATACAATTTTAAACAATTGTTTAGCATCCTAAACGTCAGTTCCAGAGTACAAATCTTAGCTCTGAAATCTTGAAAAAAGAAAAATTAAAAAATATATCTTTCGGCGTTCTCCTGTCTTCCAGTCTTTTAGAAAGAGTAATTGTTGGCATGCAAAAACTTTTGAAATCTCTCGTTCGAAGTAAACTTTAAATTATAGGTTCGCACAAAATAAGGCTGGTGTAAAATTCTAGGGCGTAATACGGTATTCAGATGTGCACCTTAATTGAGTAAATCGCAATATATACCATTATTGAGCTCAATATTCCATAAAAAGTTTCAATTAATTATTGCGCAATAAATAACAATATTAATAATATTGAGTATACAGTCGAACTTCTATAATTTGAACTTCTATTAATTGAATTTTATATAAGTTGCAGCACAGAAACAGCATCTTGGACAGGAATTCTATCAGGTTTTTTCTTCTTTAACTTGAAGTTTCTGTAATTTTTTTCTGGGTTATGGTGATTCAATTTATAGAAGTTCGACTGTAACTGAAAATGCAGCGTTGTTATTGTTGTAGTAATAACATTCACTTTTCTAATATACACTCAGTTATTTATATATACTCGATATCTTAGTAACCTTTGAAATTTTTATAATTTAGCTTTTACATGAAATAATTTTTCATTCCAATAAAGTCGTTTGAATTATAAAGATATATTTTTACTTCAATAAAGTTGCAATAGCTGCAATAGGTTATGGGCCTATGCATATGAAGTTTCCAGAAAATTCAAGCGAAAAATAAAGGACATAAAGTCAAAAATAAAGCGTTTAACCAAGATAAAGTTTATTTTAAAAATAAAATTAAATAAAGATGACGGACACAAAAGCAGAATTTAATAAATTAAACAATGAAAATTACGTAAATTGGAAGTTCAAAATGGAACTACTATTGAGAAAGCAAAATTTATGGAAGCTGGTGATTGAAGGTAGCCGTCCTGAACCTAAGTTTACAAATAATGTGATGGAGAACAAGGCAGTGATTGATGAATGGGACACCAAAGATGATGAGGCCAGGGGAACCATTGGATTGCTTGTGATGGATGACCAACTTTGCCATATAAGAAACTCAAAAACGGCAAGAGAAATGTGGGATAGTTTGAAAAATTATCACGAAAAGAATACTCTGTCTAATAAAGTGCATTTAATGAGGAACATTTGTTCGTTAAAATTGGAAGAAAGTGGCAATGCGGTAGTCCATATTAATACAATGAACGAGTTATTTACAAAATTGCATGATGTTGGTGAGGAAGCCTTATCTGATAAATGGAGTGCTGCTATGTTGCTCAGCAGTTTGCCGGAGGGATATGATACTCTTATAACATCTCTAGAATCCAGAAAAGAAGATGAAATTAACTTTGCTTTTGTTCAACAGAAAATTATCGCCGAATATGAAAGGCGTTTGCATGCTAATGGAGGCGTAGTGAGTGATGCTATTTTGAAGGTTGTTGCTAAGCCTGGCGGTGTTTGCTATTTTTGTAAGAAACCCGATCATCGAAAGAAAAATTGTATGAAATATAAAAACTGGAAACGGAAACAAGGACCAGAAAATAATTTCAACAGAATTAATTCTATGGAGGAAAAATCTAATTCAGATTATCTTTTCAAGTTTGGTAAGAATAAGTATTTATCTTGTTGGCTAGTTGATTTAGGTGCTACTCGTCATGCTGTCAACGATTACAAATTTTTTCAAGAATTGGATGAATCTTACAAGAGTCATATTGAACTGGCTAATGGTGAAAAAGTTGCTATTGAAGGCATTGGTTCAGGTGAACTGATGTTTTATGATAAATACGGTAAGGAGCATAAATTTTTCGCAAAGGAGGTTTTATATGCACCTAGTTTAGTGGGAAATATAATTTCAATAAGACAGTTAACGAGATTCGGTTTTGATGTAACATTTAATAAAAATATTTGCTGCATTAATTTGAATGGTAACAATATTGGTATGGCTGATATCGAAGGAGAAATGTATATTTTACGTCAACGTGATAAAATAAATGTTTTAATTCAACACAATAATAACTGTATTCATGTATGGCATCGAAAGCTGGGACATCGTGATCCTGAAGCCATAAGGAAGATGTTTTCGGAAAACTTAGCTGATGGTTTTAAAATTGTTGAATGTGGTATAAAAGAGATATGTGAAACATGTATGAAGGGGAAGCTGACTAGAATACCGTTTCCAAAACGATCAGTAAGCAAATCAACGGAGCCATTACAGTTAATTCACTCTGATGTTTGTGGACCGATGCAAACTACTACACCATCTGGAAAACGGTATGTAGTGACTTTTATTGATGATTACTCAAATTTTACAATAATTCGATTAATATCAAAGAAATCAGAAGTGGAACAAGTATTTAAAGATTTTATAATGTTTTGTCGTACAAACTTTGGTAAAGCTCCCAAAGCAATACGCTCCGATAGAGGTGGGGAATATACCGGAAAGAATTTTACTTGCTTTTTACGGTCTGAAGGTATTCAACTACAATTAACAGCCCCTTATAGTCCTCAACAAAATGGCAAGGCCGAAAGGAAAAATAGAAGCCTAATTGAAATGGCCAGATGTTTACTAATACAGGCTGATTTGCCTTACTCATTTTGGGGAGAAGCTGTATCGACAGCGAATTATATTCAAAATAGAATTTTTACAAGATCTACAAATAAAACTCCATATGAATTATGGTATAATTCAAAACCAAATTTAAGTCAATTTCATGTTTTCGGTTCAGAATGTTTTGTACACGTTCCATCTGAAAAAAGACGTAAATTAGATGATAAAGCACTGAAAATGATTTTTTTGGGATATGATGATAATTCAAAAGCATTTCGTTTTTACAACCCAATTACGAAGAGGGTAGTAATAAGCCGTGACGTTCGATTCTTAGATTACAATAAAGATAATACTGATGAAAACGTTTTTATTAAGTTTCCTAAATTCCGCCAGAATTATCCATATTTAATTGAGAAAGAGAAATCTAAATCTGAAATTCAGAACAAAACTAATCCATTATTGATTGAGGAGGAGAATACGGAACAACAACAACAAAATTCAATCAATAATAATACGGCAGAACTTAATGAAAGAACTGATAAAGAAGATGATTCTGAAAAACATTTGGAAATACACACACCAACAGTTAGAGTTTCTAGCCGTACAAATAAAGGCAGAATACCTAGAACACTAATAGATGAATTGTGGTCAATACAAGAAATCAAAGAACCTAAAACATATACGGAAGCAATTAATTGTGATGAAAAGGCACAGTGGTTAGCTGCTATGCAAGACGAAATGGAATCTATGAAAAGAAATCAGACTTGGGAACTTGTCAAATTGCCCGAGGGAAAGACAGCCATAGGAAGTAAATGGGTTTATAAAATAAAACGAAATTCCGATGGTGAAATATATCGTTTTAAAGCTCGTCTTGTTACTCAGGGTTTTTCACAGAAATATGGAATCGATTATGATGAGGTTTTTGCTTCGGTGGTATCGCACACTACATTCAGAATTTTATTATCAATTGCAGAAAGAATTGTGAATCACATTGATGCAAAAACAGCATTTTTAAATGGAAAGTTGTCAGAAACAATTTATATGAAACAGCCTGAAGGTTTTAAAGATGAAAACAGTGAACTGGTTTGCCTACTAAAGAGAAGCATATATGGTTTAAAACAGGCTGCAAGATCGTGGAATAATACATTACACGAAATTTTAATCGGAATGGAATTCAAACAGAGTCTTAATGATCCTTGTTTGTATTATGGTAATATTTACGGGAACATATGTTATATAATCGTTTATGTTGATGATCTTATTCTGGCTTGTTCAACAATGAAACAAATAAAGTATGTTGAAACCAACTTATTAAGAAATTTCCCTATAGAAAATCTAGGCGAATTAAAACATTATTTGGGAATTCAAATATCGAAAGATTTCGATAGCAACTATCAAATTTGTCAATCAAATTATATAAATAAAACAGTTATTGAATTTGGGCTACAAGATGCAAAATCCGTGAGAACCCCTTTGGACTTATGTTACGGAAAAGGAGGAGATACTAATTATCTTGAAAATAATAGTATGTATCGCAAATTGATTGGACATCTTTTATATATTTCCGTTAACACCAGACCTGATATCTCAGCAGCTGTAAGTATTTTAGCACAAAAAGTATCATGGCCTAGTAATGAAGACTGGATACAGTGTAAGCGTGTTTTAAAATATTTAAAATCAACAGTAAATTTAAAATTGAATTTAAGCAACAAAGATAATGAACAAAAATTAATTGGATATGCTGACGCGAACTGGGCTGAAGATAGAATTGAAAGAAAATCTAATAGTGGCCGAATATTTCTGTACAATGGTGGAACTGTTTCTTGGTCTTGTCAAAAGCAAACACTGGTTGCTTCTTCAACATGTGAAGCGGAATATATTTCATTATCCGAATCAGCAAAAGAGGCAAAATGGCTTAGACAACTACTGGAAGATTTGCAACAACCAATGAATGAACCAATAGCTCTCCTAAATGATAATCAAAGCTGTTTGCGACTTTTGAATGACGATAAATTTTCCTGTAGAACGAAGCATATGGATACGAGATACAAAATGACAAAAGATTTGGTGAAGAAGGGTATCATATCAGTAAGCTATTGTCCTACAGAGGAGATGATAGCTGACATTTTAACGAAGCCGTTGCTTAAAGTGAATGAGGAGGAGTGTTGTAGTAATAACATTCACTTTTCTAATATACACTCAGTTATTTATATATACTCGATATCTTAGTAACCTTTGAAATTTTTATAATTTAGCTTTTACATGAAATAATTTTTCATTCCAATAAAGTCGTTTGAATTATAAAGATATATTTTTACTTCAATAAAGTTGCAATAGCTGCAATAGTTATAAGTGGGTTTAGGGAGCGTATTACAATTTATCGAACACTTTCTATTGATATTTGCCAATTATAATGTCAACAAGGACATACAAATACTAATAAACTAACCAACAAAACTAATTTTCGCAACCAAAATAAAAACAATGTTGTTGTTTACAAGCTGTCAAATGAATATTGAGTAAACTGAATTGCGTATACAGTAATCCCTCAATTGACGCAGCAAAAAAAGGCCACGTAAATCGAATTTCATATTGCTCATACTACAAAGTAATATGTTTTTAACAAGGAACTTAAAAAAGTTATATGAATTTACAGTAATCCCTCGATTTACGATGCAGTTGGTTCCAAAAAAGGCGACGTAAGTCGAATGACGACTTAAATTGAATTTGGAGGGAACAAAAAACTTGACAACGTAAATCGAAACAACGTTAATCGAGGCGACGTAAATCGAAGGTTTACTGTATTATTATGCCTGAACACTTCAAATATTGCATTCAATTAACCGAATATTGACTCAATAAAAGTACATATTTGAACTTAGTATAATGCTGACTAATTGTGATTGTAAAGGTCAATTATTATACGAATAAAAATAGAGATTAAAACGATTACGTCTTTGTTTAAATTCACAGTAAGTACGTTGCGTTAATTTTTACATTTTGCTGACTATCGAGTAGCAAATAAATTGTTCTGATATTAAGGAGGCTGGAGCTAATATTCACTAAATAACATAAAACGTTATTGAATGACCTTTCATATGCTATACATACTTGTATTCCATAACAATTTAATTGTGATTGCATTTAAAACCATTATAAAAAAGTACAGTATGTGCTCGATTTACGTCGTAGAATGTTCCGGAAAAAGGCGACGTAAATCGAAACAACGTAAATCGAATTTCAAATAACTCATACTATCAGATGCATTTATTTATGTGCATTTTGGAAAAATAAAAAACCAAAATAATTAAATTTTTATTCTATGTATTAAATTTGTTTTAAAGAGGGAATTCCCCTAATTTTGTTTATAAACAACAGAAGCGACGTAAATCGAATGACGACGTAAATGGAAGTTGAAGGAAACAAACATTAATCGAAACAACGTAAATCGAGACAACGTAAATCGAGACAACGTAAATCGAGGGGTTACTGTATTAAATGTTACAGTTCTTTGGTTACGTATTAAAAGTAAATAAATTTAAATAAAATCTAATTTCAAAAACAATTTCTATTTTGTATATATGTATGTATAAGTGTTTGTAATTAATTTTAAATATTAATTATATATGACTAGAGTACTATAGTTAATTACAAAATATTTAAATTATTTTTTCTAATATTTTTTTTCAATTATTTATTAAACTGCATTATCATTGTGTTCAATTCGTTGCAGTATATTTCGCATTACGTTGTAAAATTTCTAAAGAAATATCGAAAATAATAGATTAATCGAGTATTTTTTTTTTGTTTTCAATTTATAATTTTTGATTATGTTTTTGTTTTTCTTTTAATTATTGTCCATTTCGTTTCGAAAAAATAAAATAAATATTTTGAGAATTATACAATAATTTTTATTTCTTGTTTTTTTTTTCGTTCTAAAATGTTAAACATATCTTTATAGACATCAATTTTGAAGAGTTTCATTGGTTTTTGATAAGTTCTATAATAAATTCTTTGCTAGAAAATTAATTAATTATTAATACTATTGATTATATATATATTTATTGATATGCATTAATTGCACTATTTAAACTAAAATACATTTTTTAATAATTTTAAATAAATTTGAAAAAAAAGAAATAAAAAAAAAAAATAATTATTTTTCCGTATAAGTGGGATACGAATTTTAAAAAATAATTTATTTAAACTATTAATATTGAATAATAATTTAATAAAATACTAAATGGAATCGTATAAATTCCATTTGCTGTAATACATCTTAATTCGATAAATTTTTCACGTTATATTATAATTAAAAATCCAATAAAGCCACTCAGGGGGCTAATTATAAGACTTGTGAACGAAATTTTTTCGAAAAACCAATATTTGTTGGAAATAATTTTGAACTCGATTCCCGTAATCAGCCCAGAGTTTCTTTTTAGTTCTTAGAAAATTTAAATTGAAAAATCTGGCAATTGTGATTCTAATTTTTATTTTATGCACTCTAGTACATACATAATTGGCCATTACAACCCAACCCCAACCAAACAGCGGGACTTATAGTTTAAAGTCAACTCCGAACAACAAATTTTTGAAAAGCTTTTTATGGCCATTTTATTTACTCTCAGAGTTCTTGCTGGAAATCTGTTGAGAGAAAGTCGCCGAAGAAATATTTTCATATTAATGGCAAAAACTCTGATGGTGTTTTCTTTTCTACAAAGAAAACGGCACCCTCTTACAAGGTGCATTAAAAAAATTTTTGACCAACTCTGTTGTAATGTCAAAAGTCATCTGCTTTACAGGGCATTATCAGCACTCTCTATTTATACGAGGGCATAAAATGCAATGCCCTCCACCATTGGCAAGTGAGAATTAGTTAGTCTTAGAGGGCGAAACAATTTTAAGAAACAAACGCAAAATTGCATTTTGCCTTAATAAAATGCACATTTTTTGGTAGAAAAGAAAACACCATGAGAGTAAATAAAATTGCAATGAAAAACGTTTCTCAAAAATCTATCGTTCGTTAAATTTGAAAGGTCAGGTTTTTATAGTAGAGGATGGAATAAAAAAAAAAAACTACAGTCAGAATCAACATGTTACCATAGCGATTGAAATCTTCAGACGTAATATAGGAACAGACTTAAAGAAATTGCCAGTAAAACTAGCAACGTACATAGATGGAGTTAGATCCCATAATCGACGAACGAACTGTTGAAGTCTTAAAAGATATTGAGAAGACAATCCAGTTCTTGAGAGATTATGATGGTTGTAAAAGTTACCTCAATCGCACTACTGAATTCATTACTTCTGTTAGAGAAAGTATAGCGATAATTTGACAATTTCACGGCTTTGCCAACCTATTACATATGATTGCGATTTTTTCATTTGATTAGGCACATTTCCGCGTATAAAGTTAATTCACAGCGACGTAGACTCATTGGATGCTAGAGTAATGGGCAAATTTATTGAACATGGGTCTCGCAGAATCCAGATTGAGGAAAATCAATTATTTCCGAAGGAACTATCATATGCACTATGCTTTGGATATGTCATAGTGCTACGGTTTTTTCGAAAATAACTCTGGAAGAACCGTCTCGTCAGTTCGGAGCCCTAGAACTGCCTGATAATCGATTTATTTTGGCCTGGTTTTGAGGTTTTTATGAACTGGTCGGTATGTAGACTACCAACACCATCGATTTTGGTTTTATTGAATGATAATTTCCACAAAGTCTCATGCTGATTAATGCATACTTAGTTGCATTCGGCCAATGATCTTGTCTACGTTGGTCACACCCTAATGTAAGCATAAGACAGTACAGGTTTTAATTAGTACGCTGTATTTGCCAATGATCCTACGAATATTCTGGTTCAACAAAATTTCAAGCGGAATGGTGTGGGTACAACCGAATAAAATAAATGGAATTACGTTAAGCATATGCTCCATGACTGCATTGCTTGAATTGCTACAAATTTTTCTTTGTAAGGCAGTCCTGATAACGGAAGCCTCGTATACATATAAAGGATACAGATCGAAAAGGAAAGCTTGTCAAGGCCAGGGCAAACTTGAAGTGAGATAAAGAACATAGCTAGGAAAAATGACTATTTTTTTATGGGATCTAAAGGAACAATTTTATGATAGCCATTCAAGAAAGGGAAATCTAAAAAGCCGTACCTATAGTAGATTGGTACAGTGGGCGTCAAAAGAAATCGTACATTAAAAATATATATATGCATTAATAAATTACAATTATTTTTATTTTAAAATTGTTAGATTGCCAGTTTTTAAAATTGAAACAAAAAAAAAAATATTACAAAATATTTCAAAATGTTGACAAATTTTTTTGGAGACTCTCCTTAAGTGACAAAAGTTAAGTTTAATGATTGTTAGAATTTTATCCTTAGTGTATAGTTACTTTTGACGCCCACTGTATTTTCAAACTTTTTTTTTATAATTCTAGTAGGTACAGCTTTTCTCATAAAGAAAGAATATTTAGAGCAATTATTACAACTTTCCGTTATCCGGCATCTTTTAAAGTTAAGTTTATGTTTGATCTTGCCATATTATATATTATTTTTAATATGGTAACATCATATATAAAGAAAATAAGCGTATACAGCAAAAATATGCAACTCGTCATTGCCCCTGTGTTTAAAAAAACTTGTATAATGGATCAGTGTTATCGAGATTGTTCGGGCACTATCATATTTTATAAAAAGCTAACTATATTTTAAAATTAGATTATAATAACGAAAAGAAGTTAAAGGTGACTTTAAAGTTCACTTTAGCTAAAGACTTTAGATAGATAGATAGCTCAAGACGTTAGATAGATAGATAGCTAGAGATTTTAGATAGAACAAGTTTTTTTTCAACGCAGTGGCATTGACGCGCTTTGTTTTTTGTTGTATATGCTCATTTGGTTTATACTTGAAGTTGCCATATTGAAAATAATATATAATATGGCAAGTTCATATATAAACTTAACTTTAAAAAATAACCGGTAGAATGATCCTCTCCCTTTAGCTTAACGCTCATTTCTGCCATATTGTCCACTTATAATAATGAAAAACAATTTATCCGCCCGTCAAAGTTATACCTTTAGTTAACGGCAAATTGTAATAATGGCTCTAAATATTCTTTCTTTATGAGAGATGCTATACTTACTAGAAATATTAAAAAAATTTTGCAAATACAGTTGGCGTTAAAAGTAACTATACACTAAGGATAATATTCTAACAATTACTAAACTCAACTTTTATCTATTCAAAAGTCTTTATCTAAAGTGAACTTTAAAGTTAGCTTTAACTTCTTTTCGTTATTAGCTAAAGTGAACTTTAAAGTCAACTTTAACTCGTTAACTTCGTTATTATAACCTAATTATAAAATAAAACTAACTTCTTCAAAAGGTGACTTTAAAGTTCACTGTATTTCCCTACCTATCCCTCTCTCTATTGAAGCAAACTAAAGAAATTATTGACAAGCGTCGCTGTAAAGACTCTGGGAGATAAATTTTTCATACAAAATTTAAACATCTCAGCTGTACTCATTTGGTGGACGTGTGATTTTAAGGGCCATTATTACAACTTACCGTTAAAGTTGGGTTTAGTTAAAGGTGACTTTAGCTAAAGTGAATTTTAAAGTCACCTTTAACTTCATTTCGTTATTATAACCTAATTATAAAATAAAATGAACTTTTTCAAAAAGTGACTTTAAAGTTCATTTTAGCTAAAGTTGACTTTAACTAAACCCAACTTTAATGGGAAGTTGTAATAATGGCCTTTAAAATAATACACCAAATTATTGCAGCTGAGATGTTTAAATTTTGTATAAAAAAATTAGCTCCCAGAGTCTATACAGCCATGTATAGCACTTAATTTCTTTAGTTTGCTTGAATAGAGAGATGGATAGGCAGGGAAATGCAGTGGGGTTAATATTTTGCCATACTTCTATTGCAGAATAAAGGTTTTTGTTTTTTTTAATGTATTACAGCTGAGATTATACAATTCCATTGGTGGTAATAAAAAATGTAAAAAAAAAATTTTTTTTTCAAAATATTAATAACTAAGTATTGCTCCATAAACAAATCTCAACTAATTTAAGTTTTTTTGTTTTTTGTTTTTTTGCTTTGCTAAATAATACTCACATGAATAAGTTTCAGTATTCTTCTTAAATATGTACGTACATTACGTTATAATTATTTCACTACTTTTACGATTCAATTCAATTCGATTTTCTTTCCTTTTCCGTTTTCTCTTTGGGGGTTGTAAAAAATATGTGTTTTATCTTTGTAATATGATTCTTTATATATACAATTCGATTTGATTAGTCGTTTAAATAGAAAAATATTTGATGCTTCTCATCAGCATCATAACAATGGATTTTCTTTTTTTTTACGTTTAAATATAACTGTTCACACACACATAAATATAGTGGCAATAAAAGTATAGTTCAATCCAATCCTATGGTCTTAATCAATAGCTTCTTCACCAGGTTGTAAAGTGATACCATTACCAACGCTTTTCATACGATCCAAAAGCCATTGGAACAGTTTATCTCACAATATTGTGCAGACCACAAACAATGCAATAACGAAAAACATCATGGCCACTATGTCCTTGTGGAGACTGCGATCTTTCGCAAACGGCCGTGTTATGTACGATTCTTTGCGTGTACGATTTAATAGCCATAATGGTATAACCAATTGCATAATATCCGGCACCATAAAACCAATATCGCGTACAATTTGATGAGCATAGCCTTCACCGCGTAACACATTGAAAAAGAATTGATCAAAACTGCTGGCAATAACATGTAGTATGGCAATGCCAACAATGCAAAAGATTTTCTTTGTTGTAACCGTATTTGTGCTATCGGCTAAATGCATTACCATAACTGTTGATATAATTTCGGTTATCTGGAGAAGAAGAGTTCAAAAAAAATTAATAAAAAAATTTCTCATTTTACTTAACGTACGTACGTACCGTAAAAAATAATTGATGATTCCATTGCTGATAGTAGTCATCGTTGTAATAGTTCATATAGGCCCACCATGCATAATAATGTGAAAATATTGAGAGGCTAAATAGTATCAACATGGAGTAACGTAAACGTTGCTGTAGTATTAAGGCTATTAAACGTTTAATACACTCGTACAAGGCAATAACGGCAAATACAGTTAACAGCCACATTTTGAATGTATTTTGTGTGGCATTGAAATACATATGCTTGTAGGATGCCACACCAGACTCGTAGGGCCCCTTGAACACTGTATCCCAGCATGAGCACGTACAAAAGTGCTTATCAACGTAACGGGCATAATTCTCCCAAAAATACCAGAGTATGGCAATGTGTGCAGGTGGTATAAGGGCCGGTGCTAGGCTGCCACATGCAGCTGGCAACCATTTTGTATCGAACATTTTCTTTAATTGCTACAAAAATTTTAAAAGTTTTTTACTTTTTTTTAAATATTCGAATCAAATTTTATATCAACATGTAGCCGGTTTGTTTTGTCAATGACAATTCGTTTTAGTTTAGCAGCTGAAAGAAAACTTTTTTAATTGAGATTTTAAAGGATTTTGTTTTAAATGTTATAAAAAAAAAACCAAAAACGATAAGAATAATAATGTTAGTTAGGAGATAATATTTACAAATATGTTCTAAGGATTGGTGGTTCTTTAAATGATATCTTTGCGACTTTTAGAATTGCAGAGGTGCGACATTAAACTAAAAGTACTATGATCTTATAATTTTTAGGTTCTTTTTTTTTGGGTTTCTAAACTCTTGTTTCATTTTGAATTTTGTTGTGCATGTTTCTACTAAAATAACAACTTTAAACTTTTAAACCTGATGTGCAGCTTTATACTAGTACTCCAAGGGGGAATATTGATTCTTGTTTGGACTATATTAATAGTGATTTGGTAAGGATTGACAACGGGGCCTCGGCCAATGGACTTTGCATCAATCCCTCCAAGTCTAAATGTATTATACTTTCGAGAACCGACAGATCATTATGCATCAGGGGAAATAAGATTGACTTTGTCAAATCTGCGAAAAATCTGGGTATTGTCTTTAACGGCAGTTTATCGTGGTCTAACCATATTGGTGCCGTTGTAGGTAGAATTTATAGTATGCTTTGGAACTTGTGCACTATTATTGATTCGACTCCTTTTGTCATTCGTATGCAACTTGCCAGAACGTACTAAATTCCTGTACTTTTGTATGGGTGTGAAATTTTTGCAAACTGCGATTGTGATGATAAACGTAGACTTAACTTGGCATTTAATAACATAGCTAGATATGTCTTTCAGAAGGGGCGTCGTGATCACATTTCCCGTTTGGCTTGCCGGATTCTTAATGTGAAATTTGATAATCTCCTGAAAATTAGATGCCTTATTCCACGTCATAAGATAATTTACACGGGACGGCCGGAATATTTATTTTGTCGAATTAAATTTGCTAGACCCAACGGGGGTAGGAACATTATTCAGCAAAGATTTAGGACTCTTTTATCTTAGAGACAGTTTCTTACACACACCACTAGTCTTTGGAATTCACTACCAAATTACATCAAGAATCTAGGCAATGGAAACGCGTTCAATAAGGAGTTATTCAAATTATTTTCATGAGTAAAATTCTTTACGATTTGTGATATGTTTTATAGGTCTATAAAGGATATATTTTTATTCCCAGTTTTTTTAGACTAATTTTTGTAAATGGAAACTTTTTTTTTTAATATTCTTTTTTTAATATTTTCAACTCACTTATTTACTTACTTACATTTTTAATTTTTTAATTTCTTTATATTATATTTTTTCTTTATATTGTTTAATGTATTTTTGTTTCACCATTAATTTTTAAACCTTAATGATTCCTAACATAGCACTGTCACTTATAAGATTCATATCTTGTTGTGCTATGTAAATTACAATAAATAAATGAGTAAACTTACATGTCCTCTAAGAATACTTGCGCTGTTTACAAGTTTTCTCTAACTGCTATACATACTCTCTGCCGAACTAAGGTATTAAGCTTGGATTAAAAACCATACAATTCAGTAACTACATACATACACATATAGTTGGTCATTATGTCAGTCAGAATGACGACATAGCTTCTCACACCACTTATGTGTGTTATTTTTTTAGATGAGTGGCGGGACCTACATTTTGTTAGAGATTTCTTCAGAGCTGTCATTATTTAACTTTGAATTCGTTCTTACCTTCTATTAACTGAGCCATTTACAACTATGCCACTGACCATTAAAATCGCTCTGGAAATCCCACATTAAATGAAAATCCCTAAATATCTGATATCGTTACCAAAAATTCTACTGGTTCTCGTTCAATCTGATTAAAGTTCCAAATTTCTCATCATTAAAGATAAAAAACAAAACAAAAAAAAAAAAACAGGCGATGGCCCCTTTACAAGCAGTGTATTCTGTTGTAGTCAGAAATACAGGTTTGGAGGAGGGCGAATAGAGTGAAATAGCACTTATAATTATTAAATTTGAATTTCGTTATATTGTAAGTTGAAGTCGCCCGTAGTCTAGTAGGTAGTACGATATGTTGGCTTATTAGACTTAAGGCTAAGATTCAAAGCGAAATATGGAACGAAATATGGAAAAATAATTTTTCGGCGACTTCTACTCAATAGATTTTTGGCAAACACTCTGAGAGTAAACAAAATGGCCATGAAAAAGTTTCTCAAAAATCTATTGTTCGGAATCGACTTATGGTGTTTTCTTTTCTACCAAAAAATGTGCATTTTATTAAGGCAAAATGCAATTTTGCGTTTGTTTCTTAAAAATGTTTCGCCCTCTAAAAGGGTGGTATGTTTTATTCTAAATAATTCGCCCTTGCCAATGGTGGAGGGCATTGCATTTTATGCCCTGTATAAATCGAGAGTGCTGATAATGCCCTGTAAAGCAGATGACTTTTGTTTATTCATAGGGGTACCAGATGATATTTAAAAAAAGTCGTCTGGTATTGTTACCCAATTGGTTATGTAACCTTCAGGAAACATTATATAATTAAAGCTACATGGTCCGTAATAAAAAAAATTGCATTCAATGTTAGAACAGTGTTAAAACGTTCAAAAAATAAAGTTGAGAAATTAGCGATCTGGCAACACCTTTTTCATATTTACATTTATTATTGAAAACAAATCAAAAAATACAACATATTTTTAGATCTAAAACCTTTTTTATGCAAAAAATATGAATATAAATATTGCTGTATCTATTTTATTTGTAAAAATTTAAATAAATCAGTTATTAGATACAACTTCGTCATCTGATGAAGAAGAATTACTGAATTTATTTCAAGATACATAATCAACAGCCGCCGTGGCAAACACAAAGCATACCCTTTTCTAAATATTTGTGTTATGTTCTTCTCAAATAAAAAATGGCATTACAACAGGGTTGGTCAAAAAATTTTTTAATTCACCTTGTAAAGGGTTGCATTTTCTTTGTAGAAAAGAAAACGCCATTAGAATAAGTGCTGTGAGAAGCTATGTCTTGTTATTGACTGAAGGGTTGTAATGACCAATTATGTATGTATATATAGTACGGCTAAAGAAGAAAAGTCCTTCCTTAACCTCATTAATTAATCCAACGGCCAAGCTAAAGTTCTATTATATAAATTTTTTTTTACTTCATCAGAGCGTATTCCATCGTAGTGTTGATAAATTATTTTTGTTTTTATTTGATTTTTGCTTGAATATTCGCTGCCTTTGTTGCAAAGATAAAACAATGACAAGCCATAATGAACCATTGAATCGATATGCTCCTTCTCCTATACGCCCTTGAGATGCCACAAATTAGACTGTTGGGCTCTTAAAAGTTGTATTCCATTCTCGGTTGAATGTAGGTTTAAGCAGTGAGAAGATCAGATGGATTGAATTACTACTTGTTTGATATCCCGTCTTCATCAAATCTTACATAGAAATTTCGAGCATGGAATACTTAAAATTTCTGGCTACACAGTCTTTATACTACCAATCAACTTTATGTATTATGGGCTCAATGTCATATCTCTATACCCAAATAGTTGAGCATACGTCGTGGCGTGTGTTTCATTGTTCTATCGGTACTATAATGGGAGGTGTTCTCGAGAGATAAGGGACTTGGTGCCCGATAACCACATATTTTTACGTGGTACTCGAGCTTCTCACAGAGCCTATCCTTTTGTGGTTGTGGTGTCCAGTGAACCGCACAATGCATTACAGGGAGAATTTATTGTTTGCCCGCACTGCTCGCTTGTGGAATGATCTTCCTGCGAGAGTTTTTCCCGTCAATTACGATATTGGTGAGTTTAAATCGAATGTTTATAAACACTACTCCCTCTTTCCTCCATCCTATAACCTATTTTCCTAAACCTGCACAATGCACTGCATGAATCGGGGCCATCCCCTGAGTGTTGGTTTTTATAAAAAAAAAAAAATCAAGGCCAAATCTTGATACTCCACATAGTTTGTTTTTCCTAAAAAACTCAATCATTTTTCGTATTCGCTCTACGAACTGGTTTAACAATATAATCTCGGCAATAGAGAAAGAGCTCGATAGCCACAAGTTAATAAGGATTATGACAAATAATACGGAAATGATGAATATTTCAAAAAAAAAAAAAAATTATGAATATTTCTTAACATTTCTTAACATTTTAGAAAAGATGTGTACGAAAAAAGAGCAGAGCAGCTTAAAATTTTCAAAGACAAAATATATTGATAAGGACAGATAAAAATATCAAGAATCTGTGTTATTGGTAAATCCCGTTTGAATTAGATGCAGAGGACTAAAAAGTACAATTTTAAAGGAAAATATTAGTCTTCTTTTGGAGTAATTAAAGTTTTGTCTTTAATACATATACGTATATCACACAAAACTGTATCATTTTCGATGAAAATCAGTTCACAATTGTTACCAGCCAACCGATAATTTAAAAATTGTATTCGATTTCGGTTAAAATCTAGCAAAATTTTCGCAATATAAACACAAAGAAATTTATACTATTTGGCTTACCATTCTAATCCGAATATGAATTCACTTTAAGCAACTGGTAACGTATACTTTATTTCAAAACAATAATACTCGTATGTGCCCGTATAAAATATCAATCATACGCCCACTGGTAAAGCAGTTTTCAACGTGTCACAATAATTTTAGTTTCTCTGCATAGAGAAGTCAAACAAATGCAAATGAAAATGAAAACTTTTTTTGTCATTTCCTTTCAAAAGAATATTAAACAATGAAATCACATATGAATATAATAAATATGAATTATTTTCTATACTAAAAGGGGAGGGGGCAGTGAGGGTTGCTTAGCTATTGTTATTGTTATTTTTGTTAACAAAATAGAATAAAATAGAACAAAAAATAAAAAAAGAAAAGTTAAAACAGAGGGAAAACCTACATAATATGTGTAACACCTCTCTAGAGACTCATATGTTTGAAAAATTATAGTTTATAGTTTTAATGAGATTCACAGTAATGGCAATAAATATAGCAATAATATTAAAAACTGTTGGGTTTTTATTCTCTTGTTATATACGACTGAAATAGAAAATTGTAATTCTATGACATGTTACCGATGATCGGAAATACACTTCAAATCAAAAAATTCAACGATAATCATAACATTGGGTGGGGTCATATAAAGAAGTATGCTCTTCCTGAGTACTTCCCTGTTATCCTTAGTTTTCTATAAACTTTAACTAAAGTATAGATGTATAGGTCGAGACATTATTTTTCACAGAAAACGACATATGCACATAGATTTTAATGAAGATTCATACAGAAAAGGGCAGAATAATAAGATCACTTTCTGCCTCTTTGTCGCTTATCATGAGGTATGATAGTGGAATTCGATCTAATGTCTTTCATTGGTCACTAGATTATGATGCGGCAATAAGATTCATCGATTAAGCCGACTGCAGTTTAACTTCCAATGATTCCATCATGGACACAATGACAAAAACATACAAACATAATTGGCCATTACAACCCTTCAGTCAGGATTACGACCTAGCTTCTCACACCACTTATGTTGTGTGCGTTAATTTTATACATGAGTGGCGGGAACAACAGTTTAAAGCCGACTCCGAACGACAGATTTTTGAGAAGCTTTTCATGGCAATTTTTACTCTCAGAGTCTTTTCCAGAAATCTACTGAGGGGAAGTCGTCGGAGAAATATTTTTCGTTTTGATGTCTGACCTGGGATTCGAACCCGGGCCTTTTGTCTAATAAGCCAACACACTACCCACTAGACCACGGCGACTTTAAAGAACAAAAAACAATTCTCCCGCTAAATTAGATCAAAGAGATAATGACGTAATCCTTCGTTATAATCTGAAATGAATTAGTCTTCTTGGAGGCCCTCTTATTAGTAATAACTCACCCACGGTTAGGGCTTATGATGTATTCCAGGCAAAAATATGTCCCATAATGGAGATGGACTTCCCTATAAAGATAATCGCCCCGATTATAGTTTTGGAGTCCTCTTTAAATCGTTGAGATGAATAAAAATTTCATTGTGGTTATTCTGATGTTATAAATATCCCCCCTGTAACTGCCCAGCCTTTGGTAGGTTGAGGACCCTTGGCAGGGCTTTCTTTGAGAGCTTGAGTTCTGTGTCGAGTACCGACATCAAGGCTCTCCACAGATTCATTAGCAGCTTGGGCTGGTTGGGTGGTGCTAGGGCTTCATGTGTGCAGTCGCGCCCTCACCCACTTTTGTTTTGTGTCTGGTTCTTTCTGTATAATTCCTCCGTTTCCCATTCTCCCTACCCTTACCTACATTCCTATATCCTCTATTTTCTTCCTTCCCTAAGGACAATGTACAATGGGTCAATTTCGAACTCCAGGTACTGTACTTGTCTTAACCGACAAGTACACGTCCTCTAACCTAACCTAATCTATTCTGATGTGCATGGAAATTAAAACGTTTCTAGTGTCCGCATAGATCTCTAAGTGATTATGCCCATGACATGGTAAACTGGTAAGGAACGCAGGCATATGATACCAGTTGCCGAAATCATTATTGAACGTGCTAGAACGTGCAGGATTTGCATGCAGAGCAATATGTATTTAGATTTCATATGAAGAAGTTCCTGTACTTTAAATGAGACTTTTGCACTTCTTTTAGAATCCACTACATACAGGTTTTCCCCAAGATAGGTCCCTGGTCATCGGTTATAAGTCGATTAAGTCGTAAGTCGAATTTCATATAAAAAAACAAATTTAAGAAGAAAATTACAGACTGTACTAATCATATATATTATTTCTAAAGGACTTTTTTTTGTCGGTTGCAAATATCTCCCATACCACCGCATCAAATTTAATGAATGATATCTCATTTTAAAGCTTATATTTCACACTAATGGCGAAAAATAATTAGAAATTGAAAAATTAATATTTTCATTGATAAAAATTATATTTTATATAGAACTGCATGATAATACTGTTGTCATTATGATTATATGTTTTTGTTCAAGTGTGGTAATACAGGATCGCTTAATAGTAATGCAGTTCTACATAATATAGTATGTATTAAAATCCATTCTGGCAATACCGCTATTTACAATAATGCCGTTTATTGCTAGGTCAGTTATATATACTAAGTTGTAAAAAGCTGTTTTGGCAATACTTTGCAATAGTTGTTAGATCAAGTGCGATAAACAGGGTCCACATAATAATATATAAAGTTGTAAAAGCCATTTTGGTAATGTCGTTATTGTCATGGCATTGTTTGTTTTATGAAGTGTAGTAATACGATGTATTTTAATATACGATAAAACTGTAATCATACCCCGAATCAACTTTACACCTTCTGATCCAACTGTGCCTTTCCGAATGACACGAAAACAATTGCCTGTGAAAGTTGCTTTTGCTATGGAGATAAACAAAGCACAAGGTCAAACCCTTCAATAGGAAGGATTGCATTCACCAGAACCGGTCTTTTCACATGGGCAGTTATACGTGGCTTTTTCTCGAGTGCGTACGTTTAAAGATATTTTTGTTTGTATTAAGGATTCGTACGGGCAAAAAGTTAACGATGATCATGTCATTACCTCTAACATTGTATTCAAAGAAGTATTATAAAAGCATTTAAACATATGTATGTATGTATGTAAATATGTATGGTGATATTATGATTTCTAATATTTTTATACTTTTAATAAAATTTCTATTAATTATTATCATTTTATGTTACAAAAATGACAACTAAAGGTGCGAAATATTCGCACGGATCATTATGTGGAACTGCATTACTAATAAGCGACCCTACATTACTTGAACAAAAACATATAATCATAGTGACAACAGTATTATCATGCAGTTCTATATAAAATATAATTGTTATTAATGAAAATATTAATTTTTCAATTTCTAATTATTTTTCGCCATTAGTGTTAGATATAAGCTTTAAAATGAGATATCATTCATTAAATTTGTTGCGGTGGTATGGGAGATATTTGCAACCGACAAAAAAAGGGCTTTAGAAATAATATATATGATGCTACTTTTTTTTCTTATAAGATTTGAATCGCTTTTCATTTTATGATATAAAATATGCATTAATGCTTATAGAAATTTTATTTAGTTTTTATAAAGTTTGTCGAATCAGTTTTTTTCTAGGACTTATTGTGTTTTTACATTTTTTTTTACAAAGTTTTTTTTTATTTCATGTCTTTTTTTACACGATTTTCCTGGAACGTCTCTACCGTGTAAAAACAGAATTAATACTGCATATTTGTCTTCTTTAAGTATTTTCTATGAAAAAGTCGAGCGGTCGTAAGCCGTGGACTACCTGTATTGCAAATGGAAACTTTGCCAGGGTTATTAATTATGAATATCAGGAGTACGAACAGGTGCTTCATTTGTCACATAAAGGAAGAAGGGCTGTGATGTGAATCTGTTAATGGTTTAAAATCATCATTATCTCGAAAACACAAAAATTACAAACCAATGAGACATTAGTTTGAATTATAATCATCATTTAGCTGCTCTTATTTTGCTCTTAACTGTATAGATATTTCAACAGCGATAATCAGTTCTCAACACAGCTGCATAGCGGCAGCCAATATTAAGTTTAATTTATTAAAAGCATTTGTTGAAATATTTAAAATGATTGTCAGGCACAAATGAGTTCGAAATTATTTTCCTTTTTTTTTTTGTTCGTAATTGCACGTGCATCATTAAAACTGCCACTTTACATGCATATAAATACGCACATACACGCACACATCACACATTCAACATATTATCAACAAAAGCAAGTGAGTTGCCAAAGTAACATTAATTTCTGTCTCTTATAAACAGTTAAAATAATTATACAAAGTCTTGTTGCTGTTGTTGTTGTTAGTGTGGTAAATGCATATAAGCATTAAATTATGTATAAAACATAATAAATTGTCCTTGTATCAATGTGTGTGTATACGGTAGGCCAAGGGGTAGCAGTGTGAAATGTGTGAGAGTTCATAGCGCGACATGTTTGTTCGATAAAATAATAATTTTTGTGTGGGAATAAAACGAATTTGTTGTTGTTTTTTTTTTTTTTTTTGAGTGATATTTTTGGATTTATGCAGAATATTTGCATGCATATTTCATAGTGTTTCTCTCTTTTGCTGACAATTATCAAAAAAAGAGTTGCCATAATTTGACTTTGTTTGTATTTAGCAGGAAGACTTTAAAATAATGTAAGACATAACTTTGTAGCAAAGTGTAATGAAAATAATCACAGTAAAAGTAATCCCAGTAAAAATATGTATTCACGTTCATTGCTCAATATTTTAGAATTAAAGAAATACGGCCGGACATATACATTTTTATGATGTGAAAAAAAGAATAAATTTATCGAGTATCGAAAATGACTATGCAGCTACAGAATATGAAACTAATTGTTGTTTGACGACAATACCTTATCTTTAGCGTTTAATGGGTTTAATAACCATTTCTGGATGAAGTTGTCGAATTTGGGTCGATAATAATCCACATGAGACCCTAGAGCATCCAACGTATCCTGAAAAAATCTCGGTGTCATTGGTTCACATTTTCTTGAGACGACGATGGCCAGGCCATCAATCAGTGTCGATGATTACAACCTTTTTTTACAGGAATTTTATGATCTGGACACCAATGACCAGAGATCAGCAATGAATCGTCTTTTCGCTACTTATAAGTACTAACGCAGTTTTAAGTATGAGTGATTCAACAGTATTGAAATTGAACTACTCTGAGTCATACGTACTTGCTACAACATTAATTTAAAAGTATAATTAGCAATGAAGTCGCCGTGGTCTAGTGGGTAATGTGTTGGCTTATTAGAAGAAAGACCCGGGTTCGAATCCCGAAAAATATTTCTTCGGCGACTTCCATTCAGAAGATTTCTGGCAAAGACTCTGAGAGTAAAAATTGCCATGAAAAGCTTCTTAAAAATCTGTCGTTCGGAGTCGACTTTAAACTGTAGGTCCCGCCACTCATGTATAAAATTAACGCACACAACATAAGTGGTGTGAGAAGCTAGGTCGTAATCCTGACTGAAGGGTTGTAATGGCCAATTATGTATGTATGTGTAATTAGCAATGAGTATGAGTACAACGTTGACATCAAACTCATAACATTCGAAATATGTTTGATTCATACGCCTACCCATTCAGATTCATAAATTTAGAAAAATACTTACAATACTTATAAATGATTCGAGTGACTTGAATCATTCATCAAAATTTTCAGTCTTAGGTGTTGTTGCATGTACAAATAAAGAACAAAGGAAAGACAAAGACAACAAGCAAACCAAAAACACAACCTTCTTGTGAGTATTGTGGTGTTCGCAAGCGAATCATACTTATTTTGTGCTTCGTGTATATACTGAGTCATGGAGAGTCGAAATCGACAATATCATGCGTATTGTTAAGTATGAGTATGACGAGTACTTCAAACTTTGAGTATAAGTAATATGGGTAGTATGAGTATGATATTAAAATAAGTATAAATGCGTAGAAGTATCAGAAATTATAAGTATGACTCGAATCTACTCATCGTTTTGAATACTTATTGCTGATCTCTACCAAAGACATAAAATTTCAACATAACGGCTCTACGTGCCACGAGCTTAAGTATATCACATTGGATATTGGGGGTGAAGTGAATTGGGTAACGATATCGTATGAGTTCATCACGTAAGACTTTTTCTTGTGGCATTTTCTTAAATTGCATATGTATATTAGGACTGAATTGAACGATCTGGATGCTTATGACATGTGAACACATACGAAGTACGCTAAGTACGACATAATTCATGCCAGATTTATTATTCTTCAAGATTGAATTGAGGGCATGGTTATCTTCCATGGAGGTGATGCAAAATGGCTACCAATCTCTTGCGATTGGAGCCCGTTAAACTTCTTGTGGGATTTTCTTAAGTTACAGGTGAATATTTGAACTGAACTGAATGATCCGAATGCTTATGACATATGATTACATCAGAGCATTAGAAATTTAATATTCTGCAAGAGGGCAGGGTTATCTTAAGTGGAGGTGATGTTTATTGGCCACCGATATCGTGCGATTTGAGCTCGTTATATTTTTCCTTGTGGGATTTCTGAAGTCATATGAGTTAATCACAAACTACAGCAGTCTTCCTAGCCAACACAATCCATGCCACCCCTTGAATTCAGGCTGATTTATGCGCCAGAGTCATGGAAAATATGGTAATTCCGATACTTACACTCCAAAAGAAGTCTCCGTAGTCTAAGAACTAGTGTGTTGGCTTATTAGACGTGAGCATACGGTTCAAACCCCAGGTCAGTCATCTCCAACAAAACGAAATATGAGAAAATATTTTTTCGGCTACACTCGCGCAAGGCCATAACGGCAAATACAGTTAACAGCCACATTTTGAATGTATTTTGTGTGGCATTGAAATACATATGCTTGTAGGATGCCACACCAGACTGGTAGCGAGCCTTGAACACTGTATCCCAGCGTAAGTGCTCATACAAAAGTGCTTATTAAGGCAACATGCATAATTATGAAAATATTTCTTTGACTATGGCCTAACAGAAAATTTCTGGTAAAAACTCTAAGAGTAAATAAAATTGCCATGAAAACTTTCTTTATCTGATGTACGGAGTCGTTTTTAAACTGTAGGTCCTGCCATTCTTGTATAAAATTAACAAGCGCAACCTTAGTTGTCACCGTGGTCTAGTGGGTAGTGTGTTGGCTTATTAGACAAAAGGCCCTAGTTCGAATCCCAGGTCAGACATCAAAACGAAAATATATTTCTTCGGCGACTTCCACTTAGCAGATTTCTGGCAAAGACTCTGAGAGTAAAAATTGCCATGAAAAGCTTCTCAAAAATCTGTCGTTCGGAGTCGACTTTAAACTGTAGGTCCCGCCACTCATGTATAAAATTAACGCACACAATATAAATGGTGTGAGAAGCTAGGTCGTAATCCTGACTGAAGGGTTGTAATGGCCAATTATGTATGTATGTAACCTTAGTTGTATGTGAAATTAAGTCGTAATCCTGACTAAAGGAACTGGTTGCAATGACCGACTATATATGTCCACCTGAAGAAGCCGTTTCAGGTATTTAAACGATATTACATTCCATGTATAAGGACATACAAAATTTTGATGATATCTTACACAAACTATTTTATTTAAATTAAAACATGGCAAGCACTTTATGAAAATCTTCTTCAAATTTGCATTGATTCATCTCCTTTTATTAAATCCTTTTTTTTTATGGAAAAACTTGGCAACTCTATTAACAGTATAAGTGTAAGAGTGATGATGTTTTGCAGACAAAGTGATGTAAACAAATAAATCGTGTTGGGTTTTGCAATAGCAGCACCAGCACCAGCAACAACAACAATAACAAGAACACTGATGTAGAAAAATTGAAAATAAAATGTAAAACAACAAAATTAAAGGCAAATAAGAACGAGGTTAGTAACCGAGATGCCGGTAAGAAGTATACATACATTACAAAAAATACAAAAAAAAAAACATTAAAAAAAAATGAAAGCAAATGACATAGAATTAAGAAAAATAGGAAAGAAAACAACAAAAACAAATATAGAGAAATTCTTAATTTGTCTTTTCACTCTCAAATATTTAATTTTCTTGTTATGAAATCAATTAAAAGCAAACAAATTCTTTAAAAACACACTTGAAATGAGTTTTTTTCTTTTTAAAATATTTTTTAAAATAACTTTTGCTTAGTGGCAGTGTATGTGTTTTTTTTTTAATTCTTTTTTTAATACAGCATCCAAAGCACTGGAATAATCTTTATTCAAATAAATTTGCCATAATTTTTGTTTTACTTTTTTGATTATAATTTTACTTTAATTATTTAATAATTTGAATTTTTTAAAAATTTATTTCAATAAACATTCTTTTTTTTTTTGATTTTATAATTTTATGTGTTTTTTTTTCTAATTATTTTATCTTAAAAACTTTTTGTTGGTAATAAAAACAATTTTTACATCACACAGCAGCTTTACAAAATCAACTGAAAATTTATGTGTGCATGAAATTGTTGAAAATTGTTTCCGTTTTCTTTTTTTTTTTGTACTTACTTTTTGTTTACATTAAGCTCTCTTGGTTTTTGGTATTTGCTCTCTCTCTTTTTACAATTGCGGTATTTTACTCTTAAAATAATAAAATTCACCTCCCTTGTTGTTGGTTGTTATTCCATTATGCAGGATGGCTACAACAAACGAGTACTAACAGTTGGCAACCTCCGTTTGCAAAACAACGGTTTTTTATTTAATGGTGTTGTGTTTTGAAATTATTGGCGCTTTATATTATAAATAAATTCTTTAGAATTTATTGCTTTCAATTTGTTGTTTTTATAGTTTTTTTTATTTTATAAACAAATACAATAATTTCTGTTTTGTTTAAACAAATTATGCTGGCATGCGATGCTTGCTTTTCTAATTGTTAAACTCCCCCTTTGGCTCGCTGTCTACTTTCTCTTTGTGATTTTTCTTGCCTATAAGCAAAGTATTGTTATTTGTGTAGGGTTTTTGCTGCTTAAACAAGCATTTGTTTTGGGTTTTACTGTGCGTGATAAAATGTTTCTTACCTTTTTAATGTTATCTCAATTACACTATGCGACAAAATAAAAAATTAAAAGCACCCGGCTAATAATATAGTGTAGTTTGTGAGTTATGTTAAGTAGATCTCAAAAATATTTTTTTTTTTATATTTTTCGAACCCTCCAAACTTTTGTTGTTTTGTTATTTGACGAAAACTGTTTTTTATTTAGACTTTACACACTTTACTTTCTGGATTACTCAAACATTTCTGAACCGATTTTTAAATTTTAAATCTTGTTTGAAAGGCAAGAGATGGACCTTTAAAATGGTGTACATTTATTTATTATTTGACTTAATATGCTACGAGTTTTATTGGGGTAAACTTGTAATATGCAAATGTTTTTCAAATTTTTTTTTAGTTTGACCGTTCCT
Source organism: Sarcophaga peregrina (assembly GCA_014635995.1). Taxonomy (NCBI): domain Eukaryota; kingdom Metazoa; phylum Arthropoda; class Insecta; order Diptera; family Sarcophagidae; genus Sarcophaga; species Sarcophaga peregrina. The sequence goes on along the minus strand of CM025792.1, from coordinate 86,625,505 downwards.
AGAAGCAAACTTTACTTAAAAAATATGAAATAAGTGATAACATTCTGAAAGTGTATTATCTTGTGAAGAGATTGCCACTTCGTTTGATCAAATCGGACAAAATTTACCATAGTTATTATATAAATAGTGTAACAGTCACTCAGCAGATTTGTGGCAAAGACTCTGAGAGTAAAAATTGCCATGAAAAGCTTCTCAAAAATCTGTCGTTCAGAGTCGACTTTAAAGTGTAGGTCCCGCCAATCAAGGATAAAATTAACGCACACAACAAAAGTGGTGTGAGAAGCTAGGTCGTAATCCTGACTGAAGTGTTGTAATGGCCAATTATGTATGTATGAACAGTCATTTCATCAAATGAACATTTTAGTTAAAAAATTTTCTGAATTTTTAAAGAATCTTGATTGTTTATCACAAAATATATCAATTTCAGGTGTGTTTCAATATTTGCGCAAATAGAAATAATAATATTTGCAAAAAACCTAAACATTTGTCGACTTCTGGAAGTCATGGAAACATGAAATTGGTACATTTTGCAATAAACAATTAAGATCCATCAAAAATTCTGAAAATATTTGAACTAAAAATTCATTTGATGAGATGACATACATATATAAAAAATATAACATAACTGTTACACTATTTATATAATAACTTTGGTAATTTTTATACAATTTTATCAAATGATTAATCAATCTACTTCACTATACCTTTTTTTCTTAAACTTTGCTACTATGAATGGCTAAACTTAAAAAAATATGAAAAAATAATCGATTTTTCCAGGTTTACCTCATCAAATCGCATGGTATATTAAGTCGAATAATAGTTATATGTATACCGTTCTAAAGGTCTTCTTCCCTTTACAACAAGATTTAAATTTTGTAAATCGGGTCAGGAATGTTTGAGTTATCCAGAAATTTTTGCATGAAGTCCAAAAAAAAAAAAAAAACAGTTTTCGTCAAATAAAACAAGTTTGGAGGCTTCGAGAAAGGTAATTTTGAATTCTACTCAACTAACTGAACAACGTGGACTATATAGTTATCCGGGAGTATTTTCATTGTCGCACTGTGTTATTATCACTTATGAAAAGATGTTTTCTTAGGGTTTCTTTGAATATTTATTTATTTATTTTTTTTTAATATAATTGTTTATATTTTAATTACTTAAAACTAAAAAAGCACATTTAGAAAAAATATATACGATATTTAAATTTTTTTCCTCTCCTTTTCTGTAGTATTTTTAATTTGCCAACTTTATTTCATTTGTATCACATTTATTATTACAATACATTCAAAAATAATTGGTCTAATCAAATTTATAATCTGGTTTTTTTATATTTTATTTAATTCATTTAAATAATTTAAAATGTTTTTCTTTTGATTCTAAGTATTTATTTGTTCATAATTATAAAAATGTGTTGTCATTAAAATTAAACAAAATAATGGAACGGCATATAGGACTATAGAGATAAAATATAAATAAATTTTTTTAAATTAACAAAGTAGCATTTTCAGGAATTACAAAAGTTTGCATATTTTTTTCACATAATTTGTATGTCTTTAATAACTTTTATGGCTTTTTAGAGGGTTCAGAACTATGATTTCGCCTCACTTATTTTGTTTAGCTTTCAAACTTTTATTTTTTTCTACCACCAAACTATTATTTGCTGGGAGTTTTAACAAACAAATTCAAAATATTTTTAAAGTAGAATTTTCTCCTCTTTCTCGTTTGTCAAGTGTTCAAGATCAGTACATTGTTTCGTTCGCATCAACGCCTATAATGGAATGCCCAGTTATGACTGAAACAATCGAAATTGAAAGCACTCATTAGGATTTCAAGCAGTTATTCCGTGCCCGCCAAAGTCAGTGGCGAATAGAAACTGATGTAAATTAAAAGACTATTTTGGGTAATTAAAGTGTTCAAAATAAAAAGAAATTAATAAATCATATGTTTAGTTCGATAAACCAGTGGATTCAAAGCCGAGGTTGAGTTTCGATAATGATTATACCACGTATTATAAGTTTCTAGGGTAACTGTACCGAATCAAATTGACTGGTGGCACTGTAGTGGTTTGTGTTCATTCATACATAAGGAGTGCGCACAAAAAAAAAAAGTGGGCCTACACTTTACGTACTAAATTTCATTGCAATAGCAAAATTAGTTTTTTAAAAATGGGCACCCAACGAGAATGGCGTAAAAAAATAATTGAAATTTTCAATGAAAAACCACGCTGCTTACAAAAAACGATTGCTAGGTTCGCAGGTGTTAATCAAAAAACTGTTTCTAAGGTAAGAATAAAACAATATAAGGAGTCTGAGTATTGAAAGAAAGCGTGAAAGTTGAAGGAAAAAAGGAAAATAATACGTATTTTGCTAAAACACTCTAATATGTCTGGAAGAAAAGTGGTCTGAGACCTTTGTCAGGAAAAAATTTTATACACAAACGAATTCAAATATTATTTACTTTAATTGAAATATAAAACGAAAAAATTCGCCATTTAGTTTTACTTCTATAACGAAAAGTGTAAGTCCAGTTTTTTTCGTGCGCACTCCTTACCTAACATAATTGGTCATTGCAATCCTTCAGTCACGATTACGACTAAGCTTCTCTCACTAAATATGTATATGTGTCTGTTTATTTTATACATGAGTGGCAGGACCTACGGTTTAATAACTCTCAGAGTTTTTGTCAAAAATCTGCTGAGAGGAAATCATACATACATAATTGGCCATTACAACCCTTCAGTCAGGATTACGACCTAGCTTCTCACACCACTTATGCTGTGTGCGTTAATTTTATACATGAGTGGCGGGACCTACAGTTTAAAGTCGACTCCGAACGACAGATTTTTGAGAAACTTTTCATGGCAATTTTTACTCTCAGAGTTTTTGCCACAAATCTACTGAGAGGAAGTCGCCGAAGAAATATTTTTCGTTTTGATGTCTGGCCTGGGATTTGAACCCGGGTCTTTTGTCTAATAAGCCAACACACTACCCACTAGACCACGGCGACTTCAAGAGGAAATCACAAAAGATATATTTTTTATATTTCATTTTGAATTTCCGTGCTCTGTTTGGCGGTACTAGAAGGTTGCCATGTGTTATATGTTGGTGAAATTGGGGCAGTTCGGTGAACTGATGGTAAGAGTTTTGGTGAGACCAAAAAGAGTTTGTGAAGTCGGTCTGTTTCGAAATATATCAGGTATGTAGTATATACATATTGCAAGATCAGTCGACAACAATATAGAGGATAAGATAACACTTGAGGCCATTATTACAACTTGCCGTTAACTAAAGGGCGGATTTTAACGGAGAGATAAATTGTTTTTCATTGTTTTATTACGAGTACACAATAAGATAGAAGTGATCTTTAAGCTTAAGGGAAGATCATCCTACCATTAACATTTAAAGGTCACTTTATATTTGAACTTGCCATATCATTTAATATTTTCGATATGGCAACATTAAATTTAAACAAAATGAGCATATAAAACAAAAAAAAAAAACGAAGTCCGCTGTTGCCACTGCGTTAAAAAAAACTTGTTTAATTGACTTTCCTCCGGAACTGCCATATTTAAATTTTATTTTATCTGTAATAACGAAAATAAGTTAAAGGTAATTTTGCCGGGATGTTGTAATAATAGCCCTTAGTATCTTTGAAAAATGAGCTGTTCCTTTGAAGCTTATAGATTTCATCAGAAACATGGGAAATGGTCATAGGTATTAAATTTATATTAAAAAATTTGTGTTGGTTTTATTATTTAAGGTTTGTAGAACTTTGGAGCAGGGTGAAATAATAGCGTTTCTGTGAAATAAAATAATAAAATCTGAAAAATATGCTATTGATTAAATGTCACGGTTTGAAAGATTCTTATGTTTAGGTTTGGAAGTTTCAATTATAAATGTGTTCCTAAACTGATATTTGGTGGCTGCTTAAAGATTTTTCGCTCAATGATATGCCAAATTTGGTGCCCACATACATTTATAAATATTTTTGCTTAACATTAATTAACAAAATTAATTAATTTTTGTTATATTATTTTAAATACACAATTAAATCTAAACAATTGTACTATTTAGGCTAATTTTTTTATAAAATAAAAAACATTTTTGCAGACATTAACAATTAATTGCTACATTTAATATAAAATTTTTATTTTAAAGCTCACATTTTTCCATAATATTACGAAGAAAGAACACGTGGTATTAATATCGGGTCCGCCATCTAACGCGTTTTTTTCAACTAGTGCTTATTTCGTGAATGGTAACACTTTAGCTCATGTCTGATTTGACAGATAATTAGTTTTATTCTTCCGCTGAACGAATATTGACCATCCAATGCGTTTTCGCTTCGCTAAGTAGGCCTCCGATCGACTTACAGAAGATGCCGATTTTGGCAAAAAAAACCATCTTTTCAGATGAAGCTCATTTTGATCTTGGTGGGTATGTAAACAAGCAAAATTGTCGCATTTGGGGCTTAGAAAACCCGCACGCATACATTGAAAGCCGACTCATGCAAAACGAGTGACTGTTTAGTGAGGATTTTGCTCCAGAGGCATAATTGGGCCATTTTTCTTAGAAAATGAGCAAGGAGTAGCCGTTACAGTCAATTGCGATCGTTATGGGGCCATGTTGAACGAATTTTTGTTTACAAAACTTGAAGAGGCAACTTTGGTTTCAACAAGACGGCGCTACGTGTTACACAGCCGAAGCTACACTCGATGTTTTGCGCCTTTTTTTTAAAGATCGCATTAACAGCCACAGAGTTGATGTCGTTTGGCCATCTCGAAGCTGCGATTTGACAACAACGTTGGACTATTATTTGTGAGGTGCCGTCAAAGACAATTGTTACACGGACAAGCCAGAGACAATTGACGCTTTAAAAGACAATATTCGTGAAGCCATTGGTGAAATACAGTTGCACATAATCGATAATGTGCTTAAAAATTGGACCGACTGTGTAGGCTACTGCATGGCCACCCGAGGCAGCCATTTGAATGACATTATTTTCCATTATTAAACGGAAGGATTGTACTTTCAAATAAAATAAAAAAATTTGAGAAAATATTCAAAAAAAGTTATTTGGCGGACCCTTTATAAGGTGCAGTTTTGCAGCATACTTTACTGGAAAACATTTAAATGCCAAATCAATTTCCGAGTACTTAAATTCTAATTTGAAATATTGTTTACTAATGGAAATGGTGTAAAATTAAATTTAATTGTTAGAAAACCAAGAAGGAAAAAGAAAACATTTTTAAAATAATATTTTCAAATCCATAAGCTGCCCTATTCTATTTTAATTCTCAGTAAAAAACAAACCACCCTTCCACTGTCAATGAGAATTTTTTATTTCTAGGATAAAACGGTCGTAAAGAAACTCCATTTCTTTATACAATAAAAAAATATTTTTTTTTTCGTTTTAAAGTTTTTAAAACTTATTTCAAGGCCTTCATTTCAGTTTTGGGGGGACAACGCCCTTTAAAATCTAGTCTCCGTTGTGGGATTTTGAATTGGTTGGTCCACATTCGAATCATCGACTTCCAAAACATAAACACCAGCATCTTCAGAATATACTACCGGGCTGATGTGTTTCTTAAACAGGAGAGGATTTCTTAGGGCGTTTCTGTGCTATCTGATGATGGCGGTTACAGACATTGGTACCGTGGTTGGTTGGGGGGTGAAACCAGTGGCCATAAAGTGTTGTATTAACCACAACCGCGCAATGGTTGTAGTATCAGATGCATATCTTCGATTTATACTATTGGAGGCAATGTTCTGTGCTTATACAGTGTTAGGCAACTCTGGACGATTTTGTGGCCCGTTTGCTGGTTCTGGTCAATACGAAGGAATCGTGGTCCAGGGAATTAACCATACAATATACCGGACGTTTACAGAATAAACGCTTGGCAGCTTCAACTACGAAAACGTTGTAGTGTGAGATGGTATAGAGCAACTGGGTTAAGCAAGCGGCTGTTTTACAAACAAAGCCGGTATCAGTGATCTGGTGGGTGTCAAATAACAGCTTCAAGACCAAAATACCGCCCGAACAATGGCAACAATAGCAATGGCGTCCATGCCAAAAACCAACAGAACCCAATCACCAATAGTACAATGAAAGCCAAACGGACTTCGACTTGGTGTTTATTATGATTGCTCTGGATATCCTTGGACGTGAGGACAACCCTTCAGTATATGAAAATAACAGTAGGCGATGAATGCAAAAGCGGTACACACCAGGCACAAAGAAAAACGTAAACATGAAGATGCGTGCATGCATGCCTTTTGTCCATGATAGGTCCAAACGCGCAAGTGGTTAAATAACTTCGGGCACATAAACCGAAAGTTCCAATACTCTATCCAGAAGGTATTGACCGAGACGAGTAATGCATCCAACCAAGCCACGAGCATTAAGGAAATAATAATATTTCGTTTATGATCTAAACGTAGCGGACTTAATGGGTTAACCACACGCTATAGCGATCCCAGGATATAATGTAACATGGCAATTGATGCTGGAGCCCTAAAACCTCCGACAAAGGCAAATAGGCGGCAGCCTAAAAAATAAATTGAAAAAAAATTGTTTTTTTTGGGGTATATTTTCCACCTTGAAACTTACCCCAGTCCCCTAGAGCTGGTCCACGCATAAAATTATTATACACTGCAATGGGATTCTTGACTACGATTAAAAAATCGCTTACGGCCAAATTGAATACCAAGATATTGGATGCAGTTTTGCAGCATACTTTACTATATTTCAATGGAAATGGTGTAAAACGGAAAACATTTAAATGCCAAATCAATTTCCGAGTACTTAAATTCTAATTTGAAATATTGTTTACTAATGGAAATGGTGTAAAATTAAATTTAATTGTTAGAAAACCAAGAAGGAAAAAGAAAACATTTTTAAAATAATATTTTCAAATCCATAAGCTGCCCTATTCTATTTTAATTCTCAGTAAAAAACAAACCACCCTTCCACTGTCAATGAGAATTTTTTATTTCTAGGATAAAACGGTCGTAAAGAAACTCCATTTCTTTATACAATAAAAAAATATTTTTTTTTTCGTTTTAAAGTTTTTAAAACTTATTTCAAGGCCTTCATTTCAGTTTTGGGGGGAAAACGCCCTTTAAAATCTAGTCTCCGTTGTGGGATTTTGAATTGGTTGGTCCACATTCGAATCATCGACTTCCAAAACATAAACACCAGCATCTTCAGAAGATACTACCGGGCTGATGTGTTTCTTAAAAGGAGAGGATTTCTTAGGGCGTTTCTGTGCTATCTGATGATGGCGGTACACATTGGTACCGTGTGGTGAACCAGTGCCATAAAGTGTTGTATTAACCACACCGCCAATGGTTGTATTATCGATGCATATCTTCGATTTTATACTATTGGAGGCATTTGCTTGCTTATCATTATTAGACAACTCTGGACGATTTTGTGGCCGTTTGCTGGTTCTGGTCACATACGAAGAACGTGTCAGGGAATTACCATACAATATACGACGTTTACAGAATAAACGTTGCAGCTCACTACGAAAACGTTTGTGTGAGATGGTATAGAGAAACGGGTTTAGACAAGCGGCTGTTTTACAAAATAAAGCCGGTATCATGGATCTGGTGGGTGTCAAATAACGCTCCAGGCCAAATACGCCCGACATGGCAACAATAGCATATGGCGTCCAAGCCAAAAACCACAAACCAATCACCAATAGTACAATGAAAGCCAAACGGACTTCAACTTGGTGTTTATTATGATTGCTCTGGATATCCTTGGACGTGAGGACAACCTTCAGTATATGAAAATAACAATAGGCGATAATGCAAAGCGGTACACACCAGGCACAAAAGAAAAACGTAAACATGAAGATGCGAGCATTCATGCTTTTGTCCAGATAGTCAAACGAGCAAGTGGTTAAATAACCTTCGGGCACATAAACCGAAAGTCCAATCTCTAGCAGAGGTATTGACGAGAAGAGTAATGCATCCAACCAAGCCACGAGCATTAAGAAATAATAATATTTCGTTTTATAATTTAAACGTAGCGGACTTAATGGGTTAACCACAACGCTATAGCGATCCCAGGATATAACTGTTAACATGGCAATTGATGCTGAGCCGCTAAAACCTCCGACAAAGGCAAATAGGCGGCAGCCTAAAAAATAAATTGAAAAAAAATTGTTTTTTTTTTTTGGGTGATAAACATATTTTCCACCTTGAAACTTACCCCAGTCCCCTAGAGCTGGTCCACGCATAAAATTATTATACACTGCAATGGGATTCTTGACTACGATTAAAAAATCGCTTACGGCCAAATTGAATACCAAGATATTGGATGCAGTTCTCAAAGATTTACATCTGAAAAGATGGTAAAAAGAATAGAATTTTCATAAATTACAATTACACTGTGTTACAAAATTATACGGAAATATATATGCATGTGTTCTGGTGTATTAGATGTGGTATAGGTTGCTGAAGTCCACGAAGTGTTGAAATAACGATGGTACTTTCCGTAGAAAATACTATTCGCTTAAGTAATCGACCCTTTTTTAATTGGTGATAACAACCCTTTAGTCAAGATTACAACCTAGTCTCATATAACTTAGGTTATGAATTATAGATAATACTTGCAGATAATAATATTCGCTTCAGTATTTGAAGTGTCTTCCAGGATTTGTTTTCCTTTTTTAATTGGTTATTAAATCCCTTTAGTCAGGATTACAACCTAGCATCTCACACAAAACTAGGTCATAGTGGGACCAACATAATTCGGGGTAACAGATGTGAAAAACTTTCCATAGACATTTTATTGACTCGCAGAGTTTTTGTTACAATACTGGTGGGATGAAATCGGCGAACGAAATTTTTTTTAAATTTCCTTTTGCTTAGATATCTGAGCTAGGGCTTGAACTAGGGGCCATATGTCTATAGGGTACGACAGCATAGAAAAATCTCTTGTGAAAAATCAACTTTTTCGTAGCAGCTAATTTGATTAGTCGTATGATGGGTTCATTTCCAACTGTATGATCGATAACTGCTTAAATTTCGTTTTGTTGTCTGAGCTAGGGCTTGAACTAAGAGCTCTTATCTATATGATAGGATAGGACAACATAGAAAAATCTCTTGTGAAAAATCAACTTTTTCGTAGCAGCTAATTTGATTAGTCATATGATGAGTGCATTTCCAACTGTATGATCGATAACAGTTTAGATTTCGTTTTGTTGGAGATATCGGAGCTAGGGCATGAACTAAGGGCTCTTGTCTATATGATAGGATAGGACAGGATAGAAAAATCTCTTGTGAAAAATCAACTTTTTCGTAGCAGCTAATTTGATTAGTCGTATGATGAGTTCATTTCCAACTGTATGATCGATAACAGTTTAGATTTCGTTTTGTTGGAGATATTGGAGCTAGGGGCTCTTATCTATAGGATAGGCAAATCTCTTGTGAAAAATCAGCTTTTTCCTAGCAACTAATTTGATTAGTCATATGATGAGTTCATTTCCAACTGTATGATCGATAACAGTTTAGATTTCGTTCTGTTGGAGATATCGGAGCTAGGCCATGAACTAAGGGCTCTTGTCTATATGATAGGATAGGACAGCATAGAAAAGTCTCTTGTTAAAATCAGCTTCTTTGTATCAGCTAATTTGATTAACCATTTGATAAGTTCATTTCTAACTGTATGATCGATAACAGTTTAGATTTCGTTTTGTTGGAGATATCGGAGCTTGTCTATAGGATTGGAAAATCTCTTGTAAAAATCAGCTTTTTCGTAGCAGCTAATTTGATTAGTCATATAATGAGTTCATTTCCAACTGTGTAATCGATAACAGTGTTATCGATAAACCTTGACCATCCTTATAATCGTGTACGATTAGCGTGATTTTTTCCCTAGCTCTGCCGACTGCCTATCCATCATTATTTACAGGGACCAGGTACCATACGTTATGGTTACAGAATGAAAGATAATTTTCGTAGCCTGTGGACTCCACTAAATTAAATTTCAACCCTTTAGTCAGGATTACAACCTAGTTTCTCACATCACTTATGTGGTGTGTGTTAATTTTTATACATGAAAGGAGGGACCTATAGTTTAAAGTGGACTCAGATTTTTGAGAAACTTTTCATGGCAATTTTATTTTACGCTCAAAGTTTTTGCCAGAAATCTGCTGAAAGAAATCGTTTTTTTTTGGAGATGTCCGAACTAGGGTTTGAATCGAACACACTACCTACTCGACCAAGGCGATATTTATGGTTCACACTTACCTTGCAAACATATAAATCACCAGACCATTGCCAGTTACGCCAAATACAAATGTAAGTATATACATGACACCCATTACATAGTACGACATATCACTGGGAGGTTCAAAGGTCAACCAAAACGGATTTATACGGGCAATCATTCTATAATCATAAGCACCACGGAAACCTTTTAAAGCGGGATATAAACTGGAAAAAATATACAAAAAAAAAAATACAAATTTAATCACAAGAGATTGTTATAGGTTTACTGGTCAAAAATAGTGTGACAGTGTGTAACAAAAGTAAAAGCTTTAAGATACTTACACTTCATTCAATTCAATCAGACCATTCCTTGAGGAATTGACATATTTGGTGCAGTTGCTGGTATCATTAGCCGGTAGACATACCACTAATCCGCTGCTTTCCAAGGGCTCCTCGGAAGATACGATTGTAGAATAGGCCTTTACCAATGAGATCAAACTTAACAATATCGATGAGACCGTATATTGATTAAGCTTGCATAGAAAGTCCAACAGATAACAGCATTTGTGATAGAGTGGTGTGAAGTAGTTAAGGAAAGTATTTTTAAGTTCGAACCATTGGCGGTGTTGCCAACTAAATAGACTCCTTTGAATTGTAATTTGGGTGGGTAGATCGGTTTTTGTTTCAAGTGCCGAATTTATTTTGATTTTTCGATGTTTATGATCTGCTTGTTGCTGTATTACTTGCATTTGACTTTTATGTTGCGGGCCAAAGGTTGTTTTAGACTTGGCATTAATACTTGTACCCTGTTTATCCATTGTAGTGTAAGTATTAGCGTTCTTAATATTATTGTTTTTGTAGTTTGATTATCAACAACAGTACATGGCAGCAGTTGCATTTAACTTGTTGCCATGGAAGTGTTGTTTCATTTATTTGTAGTGTGAAAAGGATAAAATTGATTTGATTTTGAACAATTGAAGAGAATTTCGTTGATTACTTATTATTTCAATAAAAATTCATTGTCAATGTATTGTTATTACTGTTTTGTATTTCGTTTCAAATTAAATCCTTATAATCGCGTACGATTAGCGTGATTTTTTCCTTAGCTCTGCCGACTGCCTATCCATCATTATTTACAGGGACCAGGTACCATACGTTATGGTTACAGAATGAAAGATAATTTTCGTAGCCTGTGGACTCCACTAAATTAAATTTCAACCCTTTAGTCAGGATTACAACCTAGTTTCTCAAAGCACTTATGTGGTGTGTGTTAATTTTTATACATGAGTGGCGGGACTTACAGTTTAAAGTGAACTCAGATTTTTGAGAAACTTTTCATGGCAATTTTATTTCACGCTCAAAGTTTTTGCTAGAAATCTGCTGAGAGAAATCGTTTTTTTGGAGATGTCCAAACTAGGGTTTGAGTCGAGGCCAAACGTCTAATAAGCCTCCTAGACCACGATGATATTTATAGTTCCGCACAATTAATATTGTGGTTCACACTTACCTTGCAAACATATAAATCACCAGACCATTGCCAGTTACGCCAAATACAAATGTAAGTATATACATGACACCCATTACATAGTACGACATATCACTGGGAGGTTCAAAGGTCAACCAAAACGGATTTATGCGGGCAATCATCCTATAATCGTAAGCGCCACGGAAACCTTTTAAAGCGGGATATAAACTGGAAAAAATATACAAAAAAACATACAAATTTAATCACAAGATATTGTTATAGGTTTACTGGTCAAAAATAGTATAACAGTGTGTAACAAAAGTAAATACTTTAATATACTTACACTTCATTTAATTCAATCAAACCATTCCTTGAGGAATTGACATATTTGGTGCAGTTGCTGGTATCATTAGCTGGTAGACATACCACTAATTCGCTGCTTTCCAAGGGCTCCGCGGAAGATACGATTGTAGAATAGGCCTTTACCAATGAGATCAAACTTAACAATATCGATGAGACCGTATATTGATTAAGCATGCATAGAAATTCCAACAGGCAACAACATTTGTGATAGAGCGGTGTGAAGTAGTTAAGGAAAGTATTTTTAAGTTCGAACCATTGGCGGTGTTGCCAACTAAATAGACTCCTTCGAATTGAAATTCGGGTGGGTAGATCGTTTTTTGTTTGAAGTGCCGAATTTATTTTAATTTTTCGATGTTTATGATCTGCTTGTTGCTGTATTACTTGCATTTGATTTTTATGTTTAGGGCCAAAGGTTGTCTTAGACTTGGCTTTACCACTTGTACACTGTTTATCCATTGTAGTGTTAGTATTAGCGTTCTTAATATTATTGTTATTGTATTTTGATTATGAACAACAGCACATGGCAGTAGCTGCATTTAACTTGTTGCCATGGAAGTGTTGTTTAATTCATTCGTAGTGTGTAAAGGATAAAATTGATTTGATTTTGAACAATTGAAGAGAATTTCGTTGATTACTTATTATTTCAGTAAAAACTCATTGTCAATGTATTGTTATTTCTGTTTTGTATTTCGTTTCAAATTAAATACATATTCTGTAAAATAAAGGCTTATGAATTTGCATTTATACAGTGGGGGTCAAAAGAAAGTGTACATAAAAAAAACTATACATTATTAAATGATCGTTATTTGTATTTTAAAATTGTTATATTGTCAGGTTTTTAAAATTGAAACATATAAAAAAAAATTACTAATTCCAATAATTGCCAAATTTTTTCGGGCACTCTCCTTACAACTGGTAAAAGTTGAGTTTGTTGTTTCTTAGAATTTTATCCATATTGTACACTTTCTTTTGATGCTCACTGTACATCAAGGTACTGATTTTATTACACATACGTACATAATTGGCCATTACAACCCTTCAGTCAGGATTACGACCTAGCTTCTTACACCACTTATGTTGTGTGCGTTAATTTTATACATGAGTGGCGGGACCTACAGTTTAAAGTCGACTCCGAACGACAGATTTTTGAGAAGATTTTCATGGCAATTTTTACTCTCAGAGTCTTTGCCAGAAATCTGCTGAGAGAAAGTCGCCGAAGATATATTTTTCGTTTTGATGTCTGTCGTCTAATAAGCCAACACACTACCCACTAGACCACGGCGACTTCTAATTTTATTATATTCAACTAAAAAAAACTAAGACAGTCTCATGTTATTCTACATTTAACAACTTGAGCCAATTATAGCCCGCATTTAGATATTTAGGACCACGAAGGTATAGTTTTAATGAGCATGTGAAACTCTGACCTTTGATTGCTAATATAACAGTTTGAACAACTCTTGTTTTGTTTTCATCTTGACAACATCTTGGCCATCTTTGATGGCACAAAAAAAAAACAGAGAGGCTGGCTGGGGAGTTTCAATTCATCCACCACATTGGCTGGACCTTGCACCCTTATACTATGTTCAGACATGCACTTATATTGAGAAAATCGCAATAAACGGCATTATTGATCTCAATATTTCATATAAAATTTCAATTAATTATTGATCAATAAATTCATAACAATTTGATATAATATTGATTAAAACTTCAAATACAACACTGTCATAAGTACGTTCAGTGAGCATATTACATTCTTCCGAACACTTTCTATTGATATTTGACAATTCAACTGTAAACTGTCGTGCCAAAAGCAAAAGCTTTTTTCTGCATGCTTGCCAATATTATCAAAATTTTATTTCTCATCCTTCTGAGAAAAGCCACTTTGGAGTTACAAGTAGTCCCTATTAACCGCAACAGCTCGGCGTTTCGGTTAATCATTAGCAATACCCTTTCCAATGTTAAATTGTTTTCTGTTTTTTTCTAAAAAATATTTTAGGCACTAATTTTCGCGATTAAATTAAAAGCAATTTTGTTGAAGCAATCAGCTGTTTTGTTTACCATCTGTCAAATAAATTTTCGTATATTATATGTCTGAACGCTAAAAATATTGTTCTCAATAAACCGAATATTGATTTAATAAAAATGCGTGTCTGAACATAGTCTTAGATTATAATTTGTTGCCATCTCTTCAAAACCTTCTTATTGGTGTAAATTTAAATTGTAAATTTAATCCAGAAGTTCATCCCTCAAAAAGTAGTAGAGATCGTTTCAAATGCGAGAAAAGTTTCATTCTTGCAATCGAACTTATGGTGTTTTCTTTTCTACAAAGAAAATGTCGCCCTCTTACAAGGTGCATTAAAAAATTTTTGACGAACCCTGTCGTAATGTCATTATTTATTTGAGAAGAACATAACACAAATATTTAAAAAAGGGTATGCCCTGTGTTTGCCACGCGGCTGTTGATTATGTATCTAATAAATTCAGTAATTCTTCTTCATCAGATGACGAAGATGAATCTAATAACTGATTTATTTCAATTTTTGCAAATAAAATAGATACAGCAATATCCATATTCATATTTTTTGCATAAAAAATGTTTTAGATCTAAAAATATTTTGTATTTTTTGATTTGTTTTCAATAATAAATGTAAATATGAAAAAAGTGTTGCCAGATCGCCAATTTCTCAACTTTATTTTTAGAGAGCTTTTTTTATAACAAAAAAAAAAAAAAAACATTTTAACACTGTTCTAACATTGAATGCAATTTTTTTTTATTACGGACCATGTAGCTTTAATAATGTAATGCTTTCTTAAGGTTACTTAACAAAACTATGAAAAAATTAACTTCAAATTGCCTAACAATACCAGGCGACTTTTTTAAATATCATCTGGTAGCCCTATGAATAAACAAAAGTCATCTGCTTTACAGGGAATTACCAGCACTCTCAATTTATACGAGGGCATAAAATGCAATGCCCTCCACCATTGGCAAGTGTGAATTATTAGCAATAAATCATACCACACTTTTAGAGGGTGAAACATTTTTAAGAAACAATTGCAAAATTGCATTTTCCCTTAATAAAATGCACATTTTTTGGTAGAAAAGAAAACGCCATTATTTAAGCATTCAAATATAAAAGTAACCCCTGATGAATATTGATAAAAAAGCACCGGTATTATCAGTGCCAGCATTCAATAAATTTGTATTTAAATTGTTCATCATAAAAAAGTTTGCCCAACTACACTTCCTGTTAGGGAGAGTGAACCACTCGTATATTCAAAAGAACAACTTTATTATGCCACTTACA
The DNA here is from genome assembly GCA_014635995.1 of Sarcophaga peregrina. NCBI lineage: Eukaryota > Metazoa > Arthropoda > Insecta > Diptera > Sarcophagidae > Sarcophaga > Sarcophaga peregrina. The sequence continues at coordinate 86,610,140 of CM025792.1, read as the reverse complement.
AATTGTTTTCAGTTGGATTTCAATAATAAAAAAAAGGAAAAATCTTTTTCGAGATATTTTTTTTGTCAGCCAGCCGACACTATTACAGTAAGACCCCGCTTAACACGGGGGTTACGTTCTAATAAGTTCCAGCGGTAAACGAAACACCGTTAAACGAGTCAACTTTACACGTACATTTAAAATTCTGGACAGACTAACAAGACATAGTATCCACCGTCGCTACATAGTTCACCGCATTCGATGGGTGCATGGCCGTTTCATTTGCATACATTTAGAACAAGTATTAGGGGAATCCTACAATTACCACGTAATACTGAAACAGCGTTAAGCGGCGCAGCGTTAGGCGGGGTCTTACTGTACCTTTACAACGAGAAAAGAAAGAAAAAAAATTAATGCAAGCGATGGTTATTCAGATTCAATTTCAGATTAAACAAAAACTACTCAAACCGAAACTAGAAATTAAACAAAAAATGAAATTGTTTTTGCATTTAAATTTATTTTTTACTTTTCAATTGCAATGCAACCAAGGAAAAGAGACCACAGGTAATAAATGATATAACGTTACAGTGAAGGTAAATTTAAATAAAGAAAGCAATGGTGGTTGCAGTCGAATACTTGATGCCCTACATGTCAATTCAGTCTATTCTATATACCAACGATTGCAATGTCTGTAGATACATATACCAACTTGCACAAGACTAAGGGCCATTATTACAACTTGCCGTTAACTAAAGGGAGGATTTTAACGCGCAGGTAAATTGTTTTTCATTATTATGAGTACCCAATAAGACAAAAGTGATCGTTAAGCAAAAGGGAAGATCATCCTACCTTTAACATTTAAAGGTCACTTTATATTTGAACTTGCCATATGATATACTATTTTCGATATGGCAACTTCAATTTTTTGTTTTCAATAATACATTGGTTTGCCTCCACCAAGTATACCAACAAAACCTCTTCCACCGTTGAATTATTTTTCGATCTTTTGCGGCAGGGTATTGGCGTACACATTTTCTTTTTAATCATAAAATCACATCACAAAAATAAACTAAATTCACGACACTCAAACTTTGTAAACAAAATAAAAATAATAAACATAACAAATAAGAGAGCACGTCGTTGCCACTAGCGTTTTTAAAGAAAAAGTTATCGATATTGTACCAGGCATTGCCATATTTTTGAAAAAGTTAATTTTGTTTTATCTTTTACTCTGCCGTTCACTTTAGCTAAAGGTACCTTTAACTAACTCCAACTTTAACCGGAAGTTGTAATAATGGCCTTAAGAGGGATATTTACAGGACCTATATTTTACAGATAACTTTGGGCGACAGATTTGAAAAATTTTTCTTTCCGTGGTTATTATTTTTATGGGCAGTAGTTACTTACAGAATATCTTTTTAAGAATTGGCACTATTTGTTGGTACTTTCTTAATATTTTAGATTAATGGGCGCCGTAGTCTTGCAAGTAGTATGTAAAGACGTAAAGCCCGGGTTCGTATCCCGGGTCAAGCATTAAAACGAAAATGTGCAAATATTTTTTCGTCGACTTCCTCTCAGCAGATTTCTGGCAAAAAATCTGAGAGTAAATAAACCTATCATGAAAAAGTTTCTAAGTCTGTCGTTCGAAGTCGACATTAAACTGTATGTCCCGCTACTCACACTCACAACATGAGTGGTGTGGGTTGTAATGGCCAATTGTGTGTGATCTAACCATTCCTAGGGCAGAAAGCCAATGACCCGTTTTAAAATGGACATTGTCATTGATACAAACATAACCTGAAACACCACATACCTACGGTAGCGTGAAAATGTTTGCTAAGATTTAATATTCCAAGTGGTTATTGAACACAGAATAAAAACTTAGATTTTCTTGTTTCAAAATCTTGAATCTTATTTAAGCGAAAATCAATAAATCCTCTGAATGCGAATGGTTTTTGATTTTGTTGGAAATTGTATTTGATTTTTTCGTTTTCTTCTTTTTTTGTTTCTTTTGTGCATCATATTCAATGATTTTTCGCCTTCCGTTTTCTTGTATTCATCCAAAGGTAAATACCCGCATTAGAATTTCAACCCTGACTTCTAAACTCTTTTGCACCTTAATTCCAAGGATAATAAAAGTTTTTGGTGAGATTTCATACAAAAAAAAAATTTTTTAAAACATTTGAAATTAAATATGATTTATAAATGCCAAACTAAAGCTTTAAGGATTAGTGTATGGTGTTGGAAATAAAATTAATAAGAAGATAACGAAAGGCATGAGTATAAACAGCATAATACTGAGTTCTGACATGCATCTTTATTGCGTAAATCGCAATAAACGGCATTATTGATCTCAATATTTCATATACAATTTCAATAAATTATTGAGCAATAAATTCATAACAATTTATGATATAATATTGATTAAAACTTTAAATACAACACTGTCATATGTACGTTCAGTGAGCATATTACATATTTCCGAACACTTTCTATTGATATTTGACAACTCAAATGTAAACAACGACAGTGCCAAAAGCAAAAGATTTTCTCTGCATATTAACCAATATTACCAAATTTTTCTTTCTCATTTTTCTGAGGACAGCCACTTCGGAGTCACAAGTAGTCCCTATAAACCTCAACAGCTCTGCGTTTCGGTTAATCATTAGGAAATACCTTTTCCAAAGTTAAATTGCTTTCCATTTTTTCTAAAAAAATTTTTGCCATTAAATTTTGAGATTAAATTAAAAGCAATGTTGTTGAAGCAATCAGCTGTTTTGTTTACCAGCTGTCAAATAAATTTTCATAGATTATATGTCTGAACGCTAAAAATATTGTACTCAATAAATCGAATATTGACGCAATAAAACTGCATGTCTGAATATAGTATTAAGTAAACTAAAAGGAACAATAAAAAAATTATATAAACTGTCATACAACTTGCTTTTACTGTCGAATACATTCTTTCTCGCTTAAATTCCTAAAAAAAATCAACAATTTACATAACATTTGTTGGCTACTGTTTTTTTTAGCGCAGTCCAAAATTCTATTCTGCATAATTTTATAATTTGACAGCTTTTTGTAAGACAGGGGAAGGGAAAGCGGAGGGGGAGGGAGGCTGTCAAAAGTAGGCAAAATATTATGCCTAAAGGAATTTCAATCAATTGAATGACTGTGAATAAACTCAATGAAATAGATTACCCGAACGATTGGCGATGACATTGTCTAAAATGGGGGAGATGGTTATCTAAAAACATAACCTCAAATAACATGTTTTTTTATTACTGCATAGCAATGATAAGGCATTAAAATATTAAAAAATATAAAGAAAAATGGCGTATAACGTTCGTCTAATGTCTTCTAAGAATAAAAACATTCATTGATAGACTTGGTAACCTTAAGATTTAAAATACAGTAAGACCCCGCTTAACACTGATCCGCTTAACACTGTTTCAGTATTACGCGGTAGTATTGGCATTCCATGAAACGGCAATGCACCAACTAAAAACGGGTGCACTATATACCGATCGTGTATACTATGTCTCTTTTTCAGCGTTCTTTTGTTAATCTGTCCAGAATTAAGCCTCTCCAACTGTATTTTCCAAAGTCGCAATCACAGTACGAATGCATCTTTCCTGTTGTCTCGTTTAACGCTGTTTAGTTAAGCGGGGTTTTACTGTAAAAGGCAAGATAAAAACAAAGATAAAATAATTTCATATGAAATATCGTCTTTATAACGTCTACCTTCAGTCGTCTATGCAAATCTAAATGATGATTTTAAACATCATTTACATGGGCAAATACCCAAAGGCTGGCTGGCTGGCTGTTGTTCTAACCTGAAGGGTGGTTTATCTTATTACAAGAGTTTATTTTATTTTTTTACATAAATTGCCTTCGTTAAGGGTGAAATCATGAATTTAATATTAATTTTTTTATAACATTTGTAAAGATTTAGCATAAATTGTTGAAAAATTCTTTAAATTTTTGAATAAAAAAAATTCCTTCAGACATCTCGGCGACACAATTGATTTCAAATACCAAATACGGTAATTACAGTCAGCATCTCAAAAGCAGGGAAGTATAGTTTGGATCGGAATATATGTACGCACCTACCAAAGGTCAGCAATGAATCGTTTTTCCGCTACTCATAAGTACTCATGCAATTTTGAGTATGAGTGAATCAACAGAATTGAAATTCAACTATCCTGATTCATTGGTACTCGGTACAACATTGTTTTATAAGTATAATTAGCAATGAGTATGAGTACAACGTTGACATCAAACTCACAACAATCAAAATATGTTTGATTCATACGCCTACTCATTCTGATTCATTTAGAAATTTAGAAAAATACTTATAAATATATATAAAAAATACTTTCAATTTAGAAAAATACTTATAAGTGATTCGAGTGGCTCGAATCATTCATCAAAATTTACAGCCTTTGTTGTTGTTGCATATACAAACAAAGAAGAAAGGAAAGACAAAGACAACAAGCAAAGCATACACACAATCTTCTTGTGAGTATTGCAGTGCTCGTAAGCGAATCATACTTATTTTGTGCTTCGTGTAAATGTAAATTAGAGACGAGTCGCAGTCAATAACATCATGCGTATTGTTAAGTATTAATACGACGAGTACTTCCAACTTTGAGTATGAGTAGTATGAGTATAATATCAAAATAAGTATGAATGCGTATAAGTATCTGAAATTATAAGTATGACTCGAACCTACTCATCGTTTTGAATACTTGTTGCTGATATCTGGTACCTACCGACTACACGATAGCTAAACTTGCTCTAAATCTTGCTTTTATAGCGAAGATATCAAATACATACCTTTTTGGTGCACATTTCAAAGAACTTCATCCAAATATTCATTGACAGATTCTAATGACTGGCCAAAATCAAATGTGTAATCTTTCCGGAAGAGTTGAGTTGACACTATCCGATTACTGTAGTACAAAATACTAAAATAGTGGCTATTAAAATTGTCGCTATGCGAGTCAGGTGTCAGAGTTTATCGTACTGTGATATACCCTTGCTTACTGGCAGTAAATTGGCCCCTGGAGCACACCACATCTAAGATTACTTACCTACATTAAGTAAATGGTCATTACAATCCTTTAGTCAGGATTACGACCTAACTTCTCACACCACTTATGTTGTGTGTGTTAGTTTTATATATTAGTAGCGGAGCCTAAAGTTTAAAGTTGTTTCCAAATAACAGATTTTTGAAGAACTTTTCCACGGGAATTTTATTTCACGCTCAAAGTTTTTGCCAAAAATCTGCTGAAAGGAAAACACAGAAGAAATATTTTTTCATATTTCGTTGTTTTTTTGGAGGTGTTTGACATAGGGTTTAAACCCTCACGTAGTCTATCTACTAGACTACGGCGACAATTCCATTACTCATTGATAATATTAACACATCCAATATGGGTGGCATAAGAAGCTAGGTTGTAATCCTGATTAAAGGGTTGCAATAAGTGAGTAAGTAAGTCAAGGTTTGTGAGATCTTTTTTTGCTACTGGAAAAACTTCTTTCCATTTTCTTTTCAAGTCACGTGGCAGTCTGCTATCGACAGCTGTCACATGCAAACCAAATCATACACCTTTTTCAAATTTCGTCACTAGCCAATTGACAGGTGCGTGTCTCAGTTATAAGCAAACATCGGCACAAAGAGAACATGATTAAAATGTGAGTGTATTTATGAGAGGCATGTGTATAACCCAGAGGAAAATTGTTAGTAATATTTTCAAGTGTAACCAAATAATATGTTTATGTAGTGGAAGATAGAAAATGTACAGCGCCAAATCCCTAAAGACAGCTTATTTAACTTGAGAAATATTCTTTCAAATATAGAGATCATTTCCCATTGTAATTAGGGAATTTCATTAGAAAATAGCGAATCCTATTGTAATTTTTCTTTGGGTGTAGAATTGATATATAAAAATGTGTCAAAAAGAGATCATGCTTTACTGAAAGCTGACAAACAACTGAATAAAAAATGTTCATGCTCTTTTTTTAACGAACATTGTTGATGTTCCTGCCCTATAAGTGCAAAAAGTCAAAGATAATTTTCCCCTGAGGGACATTGGTGAAGAATCGAACTCAATTGAAAACAAAATATCTAGAAAATTATGACAACAGCAACAACTAAATTAAATGTGAATAAAAATCCTTGTATTTACACACAAATGTTGTATTGATTTGAATAATAATTCGTTAATAATTTAATTATTTATTCCGTTTAGGTAATTATCGATTTCATTGGAATTAAGCAGTTTGTGAGTGGTTTTAATGGGAATTTTTTTTTCTTAGAAAATTGTTGTGTGTTCAAATGTTGTAATTTTTCTAATTATTTTTTTGTATTCTTAGAAACATATTTACGTACATACATATGTGTTTACAATACAAGGCCCACAAATGTTTTAAGAATTTCTTTTGTTTTTTGATTCTAAACAATTCCTATTTTTATATTCTCTCTCATCCTGTAAGTTATTGTTCTAAATGTCATAATGATGTTTGCCAAGACGTTAACGGTCATTGTGTTTTATTTTATTTTTATTTTTTTTTTTATAATTACCAGGATGGTTTTGACATTGTTTTCAATTTTTTTTTTAAATTGAGCATAAAAAAACTTTATAAAAACAAAATGTAAAAGAGTAAATGAAATTTTCTATTCAAAGGATTTAATTGTTCACGATTGTGGAATGATTGTTATAAAATAGTTGCGTTACTTCTTGAATACAAATCATATTGACCTAAGAATGGGTAAAATTTTAATTGTAAAGGTAAGAGTAAATGTTATCGATTATTATATGTAAATGTAATCGGAAAAAAATGTATAATTTATGCATTTATATTCGGCCAAATACAAAACGTTACCATCTAGTGTCCTTTTTATAATTTAAGTTCATTATAACTCTTCATTTGAAATCTGAACCTTTTTTAAGGGTCTGCTACTCATATAAGAGTCTGCTATTCAATATAAGAGTCTGCTATTCAATATAAGAGTCTGCTATTCAGTATAACGGTCTGCTACTCAATATAAGAGTTTGCTATTTAGTATAAGGATCTGCTACTCAATATAAGAGTCAGTTATTCAGTATAAGAGTCTTATATTCAATATAAGAGTTTGCTCTTTAGTATAACAGTCTGTTTGTCCTCTTGAGTGATAATGCTTGCACCTCTTATTGCCTAGTTCGCAGCATAATAAATTCAATCTATTCAGGCCCTTCTTGCAAAAAAAGCTGTAGAATGTAGTCCGCTCAATTAGTATCGAAACTGTGCCATTTTTGCGACTAGCAGTGCCCTACTAAAATTAATCGCCGCAGGTATTTACCGTTTCCTTATCTCCTCGAGAAGTCTAGTGGGTAGTGTGTTGGCTTATTAGACAAAAGGCCCGGGTTCGAATCCCAGGTCAGACATCAAAACGAAAAATATTTCTTCGGCGACTTCTTCGGCGACTTCTGTCGTTCGGAGTCGACTTTAAACTGTAGGTCCCGCCACTCATGTATAAAATTAACGCACACAACATAAGCTAGGTCGTAATCCTGATTGAAGGGTTGTAATGGCCAATTATGTTTGTATGTATATCTCCTCGAGTGTGTAGTCTACCGGGTTGTGTAGTCCATTAGGTAGTGTAGTCTAATAGGTAGGCTATCCAGACTCTAAGTTCTAACGTAATGAACTCCAAGATGGTGTACGACTGTCGCAAATATCTTGACAGAATATCGGAACGATATCACATCCATATCGCATGGGTACCGGGGCACAGTGGTAATTTGGGTAACTGCAGAGCTGATGAACTTGTCAGGCGGGGCGCGACTATCGAACTCTCCGATGAGTTCTCGAGTTCTGGGCATCCCTATGAGGACCTGCAAACTCATAATTGTTAATACGATCGTCGATTCCATCAACGACAGGTGGGCGGCCTCAGACACTGGTAGAACGGCTTGTAAAATCTGACCAAGGCCGGATGAGCGGCGCACAATAGTTTCTATTTAAACTCCAAAAAGGTGCACTTAGTGTAGTTGTCGGTGTCATTACTAGGCATTGCATTATGGGCACGCATGCGAGACTCTTTGGTCTTGGACACTTTGTTAACGTCTTCTGCAGAAACTGCAGAGATGAAGAATAGGGGGAGACTGTCTTTCACCTACTGGATACATGCCCTGCTTTTTGCCAAAGGAGAAGAAAGTACTTGGGTACTTACTACATGGATGATCTGGAGGAACTGTCGAGGATTGACATTGGCAGCCTGAATCGCTTCATTAGGAGCTTCGAATGGTTTCGAGACTAGGGAATAGTGAATAACTGTGGTAGTAAAATGGGCCCAATGCGGTCTAAGTAAATCCATCTAAGAATTTTTCTTGGATGGGCGGCCACCTCTACCTACCTACTTAAAGATGATATAGGTAAGATCTTAACCAAACTCATTGAGATTCAGACGTTCAATTAACAATTTATATGACTTCAAGTTCTTTCAATGGCAAACGATACATACATCCGTAATTGGTCGTTACAACCCTTCAGTCAGGATTACAACCTAGCTTCTCTCACCATTTATGTTGACTCGCGAGATCTACAGTTTATAGTCGATTACGAACGACAGATTTTTTTTAGGAACTTTTCATCGCAATATTATTATTTTTTGCCAGAAATCTGCCGAGGGGAAGTCGCCCGAAAAATATTTGTTCACATTTCGTTTTATTGGAGATCTCTGACCTGAGGCTCGAACCATGGTCTCACGTTTAGTAAGCTAAAACACTATTGGCCAAACAGACTGCGAAAGAGCATCGATCGATACCGTTTTAGCTTCACCAATTCGCAGAAGACTCTATTCCTGTTGTCATCTTCAATTCTCTTCCAAAATGAACGCGGAATTGAGTTCTGGTATCATGGATATTAACTTTTAATATGAAAGTTATTTGCGTACAATTTCGTCTGCTTCAGGAGGGTCGTTCGCCAAAAAGGTAGTGAATGCACATACATTTTTTGCCATTCTATTTTGTACCCACCGTTCAGGTTAAGTAGCTTCTGAATTGATTTGAAGCTTTATTAATACCATGTGAGGTTTCATATAGGATGATCCCCTACCATGCGACCTATTGAACTTCGTCATGGAGAGTAGTTTACAGAAGCGGAAGTGGCACTATTTTTCAAAAAAACTTACAGTTTCTCGTGTACGCAAACGACATTGACATCATAAGGCGCATCAAGCGATATGTTACTGCTACCTTTAGTGCTATTGAACGGGAATCTATAAAAATGGGTCTGAGTCTGGCAGTAAATGAAGGCAAAGTAAGGACATGCGGCATTTGGGATCCAAATTACGGTCGATAACTATACTTTCGATATAGTTAAAGAATTTGTTTATCTTGGCCCCGTGGTTACCAGCAAAAATAATGTCAGGTCAAGCGCAAGATTATTCCTGCCAACAGGTGCTGCTGTGGTCTCAATAGGCAATTGAGTAACAGAGAACTTTTTCGTACGATAAATACTACGCAAGAGGCTTATCTTCCTCGCGCTTCTTTATGGCGCAGGGGCATGGATATTATTAAGCACTGATGCATTAGACTTGGAAGTATTATAGAGAAAAGTCCTTCGTAAGATCTTCGCTACAGTGCTAGTTAGCTCCGATTTCCGCATTCAATCCAACAATGCGTTGTATGAGCTGCTTAACGATATGCACGTAGTGCAACGTATTAACATCCAGCGGCTGCTCTGGCTTGGCCATATCGTTCGAATGGAGAAGGATGCCCCGGCAAGACAGGTATTTGATGCGAGAATTTGCAGAAGTTTGCTTAGAGAACATCGTTGTTTGCGTTCGAAGGACTAAAGCGAGGAAGCCTTGTCATCGATTGATGTGACCAACTGGCGAAGGCGTGCTAGAAGCAGGGGCACCAGGAAGGACCCGTTAAACGGATTATTAAATAAATAAGACATGAAGATTTGTAGTCACATACTTTGCCCAGAACACTACGGCCTTTGAATGTGAATGAAGTTAACTTCTGTCTTGATGTATTAAGATAGGGTACCCAAAATCATATTTCTTTCGTTTTATTTGATTAAATAGTTCTGAACCCTCACCTTTTTTGGACATTAAAAGGATTTTTTTATTAATTTTTTTGGATAGAATCTCATTATGAAGCCAACTCTCCATTGTTGCTTTATCAACTCTGGCGTTGAATAAATAAAGTGTTCGTAACATAATTTTCTTTGCAATAGAATGAAGAAGGAAAAGAAAAGTTTTTTTTTACTAATAATTGTTGTTTTTAACTTCATTATGAAATTCCAAATAAAAAAATAATTTTTCGGAATAACTTTTCATAACTTTTGCTTTGGTTTTCTTGGAAACCGAACAATCATTAATTTGACTGTCTTTTAACGTTTCATCAAACAACGTTTCTCAAATAGAAATTTCCTTTATGTTCTTAAGAATAAAAAGAAGCAGAAAAAAAGGAAAATTTAACAGTTTTTAAACAGTTTGAAAACCTTCTTGACCAATTTTAATGAACCCTTAACAAATTTGCTGTTGCTTCCTTGTTTCCTGTTTCCCAAAGCCTCTTATTTCTTTACAGCCATTATGTTTCAGAATTTCAAATGTATTTTTCCATCTTCAAAATGCCTTGTAAACTATTCTGTAAGAAGATTTCAAATGTTTTTGTTCCAATAAGACTCTTTACACACGGCAACATACAAGCGTACACAATATTTGGTTGGAAAACTCCATCAATTAAAATTCTGTTGCTTTGAAAATAGGCTGCTGCAATGGAAAATATTTTTTTTTAATGAAATTTTCTCTAATCGAGCATAAAATTTTAAAAATGAAATTATTTTCTTCTTCTTTCGTGTGTAAAAATTTTATGTTGGCATTTAACTAAAAAGCTTCTTTTAAAATAAATAAATGCCATCAAACATATGACCTACAGACAGACAGGCCAATTAAAGAATTTGAATTTAAATTCGAACAATTCATTTGCAGCCTATTAAGGCATATCATATATGTGCAAAGGTGGCGGCGTTTTTACAACGAATATGATTGGACAAACGTAACAAGTATTATTTTTTTTTTTCAGGGGATGACCCCTACTCATGCAGTGCATTGTGCAGGTCTACGAAAGGTGGAAAGAGGGAAAATGCGAACGGTAAGGAAACGAGTTGCTGCCTATAAAATGTCCAGTGCTATACCTTCACCATTAGACAGTCTACAGCAATCGTCCCCAGGAAGCCCGCAGTTTCTCACACCACTTAGCTTGTGTGTGTTAATTTTATGCAGAAGTGGCGGGACCTACAATAGAGAAAAGGAACGTATTCTAGGCAAGAATACAATCAGACTTCTTACAGCTAAAATTACTATAAACTGTGTGATTGGACTAATGGTATGTATGCATGTATGACCGACCGTTTAATCTATGCAACTTATGACTATTGTGGGATTTGTTTGGACAAGGAGCAAGAAGAATCTCAACCCAATGCCCTATGTGAATGTTTTTTCTTGGAAATAAGAATGTTACTGTCAAATCAGATACGATTTGTAACGTTTACTGATTAACTTTTAATAGATATAGATTATGGATTAGTTATGATTACAATGTAGGTCCTGTATTTGCTAATTTTTATCCATGTATGGTAGGAGCTACAGTTTGAAGACAATTGAATTTACTTTAAGGGCCATTACTATAACTTGCCGTTAGCTAAAGTAAGGATTTTAACGGGCAGATAAATTGTTTTTCATCATTATAAGTGGACAATATGGTAGAAGTCAGCGTTAAGATAAAGGGAGGATCATCCTACCTCTAACTTTTAAAGTTAAGTTTATGATCAAAGACAAGAAATAAACAGAAGCCTGTCGTTGTCACTACATTTAAAAAACTTGATTTATTGAGCAGTGTTATCGACATTACTCGGGCGCTGCCATATTTTTAGAATTACGACAAAAAGTTAAATGTGACTTTAAAGTTCACTTTAGCTAAAGTTACGTTTAAATAAACCTAACTTTAACGGCAAGTTGTATTAATAGCCCTGAAAGTTTTAACCAGAAGTCTGAATAAGAGGTAACCCTTTATAGTGAAAGATATGCCGCATATACTATATACGCAGTGCTTTTTAATCAGAAATAATCGCTTATTTTACGAAGTAGATGGGGGCCGTAGATCAAAGGCCGGACTCATTGGATAATTTCGTCCTTTTTAAGTTTAAAATTTTTCATTTAAAACTTTTTCAAAGTTCTTAACTAGAATTCACAATATTTTAAATGCTTTTCAACAATTTTATAATTTTTTTTGTAATTTTTTAATTTTTTTTTTTATTTTTTTTTAATTTTTTTAAATTTTTTTTTTTAATTTTTTAAATTTTTTTAATTTCTATGAAAATTCTTTAAATTCTTCTTTTTTTTTAAATTCACCTTAAATTCACCTTAAATTCGTATTTAATTTTCTATTTTTTCTTTTTTAAATTTAAAATATTTTCGTTATAATTTTATTTTTAAATTTTTTTGTTTTTGCAACACTTCCGTTTCCTTTTGTAATTTTCAAAATCTACCGCCTAATGATTGATTTTTTAATTTTTTTAACTGGCATTTCAATTTCAACGTTCGTTCATAACATATTAAACCGGCCCGTTGTTTTATTATGTTTGTTGTTGCTGTTGTTATTTGAACATATTTAACCGGTATTCGTTCTTCTTACATGTCGACATTTTCACGGTCAAGTTTCAACTGTCGGCTTTCACTGGCAAGGTCAGTCCTTTTATACTACCAAACAATTCTTGTTTTTGTTTTCCTTTGTTTTCACTCTCACAGGATGCTGCGCAATTTGTTTGCGTTTTTATTACATAAAGAGAGCGAGAACAAGAGAGAGAGAGAGAGCAAATATGGGAGAATAAAAAAAATGTATGCATTCTTTATTCATTAACATTTTTTAATAGTTACTGACACCTGTAAGGATGTGTTACGCACATATGCGTCTCTGTATGTGTCTGGGTATGTATGCTGTTGAAGAGGAAATGTAATTCAATAGACTACTTAATTTGGGGTCTTAAAAATGTACGTGGGTGGTTTGGAAATTTTGTTTGTTTTATAAGAGAGTATTTTGAAAACAGCCTACAATTAGCAGAGACGTTAAACGATGATTTTACTTTGGAAATGCCACTGGAACAAAATAAAAAGAATTAATTTAAGCATCAAATTGATCAAATGGAGCACTAGACAATGAATGAAGCCCAGACAATTGACAAAAATATCGCCAAGAAACAATATCCAATGATTCCAAGGTAATGATCTGTATATAGTCGGCCAATTAACGTTCCATAATTGGAAATAATTTGTTTCAAGCAAACATTGTTTGAAAAACATCCGGAATATGCCAAGAAATATGAATGCGTAAAGTGTCCACTATGATATCCAACTTCGCCTGCAAGCATGACCTGATAGCAAATCATTCATCTTGCATAAAAGGACAAAAGTAATGTTTGCAAACTTGACGTGATGAATGTCAAAACATTTTTTTATATTTGACTAGATAGTGTAATTAGCAAAACAATCATTCTCATCAGGTCGTGTTTGCAAACAAAGTTGATGCAATGATTTCAAGATAATGATCTGTATATAGTCGGCCAATAAGCGTTCCATAATTTGAAATGATTTAAGCGATCCCTGTTTGAAAAACATCCGAAGTATGCCTTGAGATATGAACGCATAAAGTGTCCATTATGCTATCCAACTTCGCCTTCAAGCATAGCCTGATAGCAAACCATTCATCTTGTATAAAAGGACAAAAGTAATGTTTACAAACTTGACGTGATGAATGTTAAACATGTTTTATATTTGACTAGATAGTGTAATTAGTAAAACAATCACTCTCATCAGGGCGTGCTTGCAGGTAAAGTTAGCTAGTGTAATAGCCATCACGGCAATGCTGCGCCATTCGTTGTATGACTATTTAAATACCATTTAGTGAATCAGTGTGTTTCACTTCAATACGTTTGGCTTTAAACCAGTTAATCCAACATGGGCCTCAAAAAATGAGCAGCCCATATACCAAACATACGTAATCGGTCATTACAACCCTTCAGTCTGGATTACGACCTAGCTTATCACACCACTTATGTTGTGTGTGTTAATTTTATATATAAGTGACCGGGGGAGCTACAGTTTAAACTCTACTCCGAACGCCAGATTTTTCAGAAGCTTTTCATGGCAATTTTTATTTACTCGCGGAGTTTTTGCCAGAAATCTGCAGAGAGGAAGTCGCCGAAGAAATATTTTCATTAATTCGTTTTTATTTCTGACCTGGGGTTTGAACTCGAAAGATGTAATAAGAGACAGTACCTGGGATAAAATTCAGAACTTAAAGTAGCTTAAAAAGGATGATGGTGAACACTATCAACAGTGGACCTAGTTAGTGCTTATGGACTAATGTGGTACTTGTAATGGCGATGTAACTCAGAGATGATTAAAGACGTTAACCTTGGATACTGTCACTTATCCTGGGATGAAATTCAAAACTAAAAGTTGCTTAAAACGGACAACTGTGAACCCTATCTGTGAAAAACTCAAGCAACTGTTGTTAGGGCTACATTGCAGGATGTTGTGTCTTATTGCATTGCAATTTCAGTTGGTTAAGCATGTACAAGACCTATGCAAGGGACAAAGCCCGGAAGATCGTTGGGCAGCTTAGCAGATTAATGGCGAATATTGGAGGCCCGCTACCGGCGAGACGGAGACTCCTGATGGATGTTGGAACCATTATGCAATATGCTCTATGGGAACGAAATTTGGGCCGAAACGCTAGAGGTTGGAAAACGGGCGAACTTACTTCTATCGGTACAGAGAACGGCTGCACTACGTATCGCATCGGCATATCGTACAGTGTCCGCCCCAGCCGTACTTGTGATAGCAGGTACAATCCTTGTGGATCTGCTGGCAGCTGGAGATTTATAAGGCAAAATCGGCTGGAAATCATATAACTGGTCAATTCAGTGAAAACACCATTTCAGAATGGCAATGACGATGGAACGATGAGCATAGAGGAAGATGGACGGAGAGACTTATTCCGGACATAAAGCCCTGGATCGATCGGAAATTTGGAGAAGTAAATTATTACATTACACTGATGCTATCGGGCCACGGATATATTAGGAAATAAATCCACAGAATGGACAAGACCACCTCCTCTTACTGCTCTTTACGAGGAAGGGGAAGTAATTGATGATGCAGAATACACTATCTTCGAATGTGTACGCTGGCAGAGCTATCGCCTTGTACTGACCTCAATAATTGGAACGATAACGGCCGCTAACATTGTCGGGGTTATGATTGCGAGCAGGGAGATTTGGGCCTCGGTGGCGAATTACGTGGAGCGCATTCTGAGAGTGAAGAAGAGAGATCTGGAGGCTTCGGAGCATATAGGCACGCCGGCATAAATGACACTAGCTCAAGTGTCAAACGAGGTCCCAGTCGGGAGCCTGGACGAAAGGAATAGCGGAGACACTTAGAAGTCTCCTTAACCTTCAATACGCAATCCGGATGCGGATGTGAGCATGAAGGCGGCCAAAGAGTCAAAAGGACTCCACTCCGAAGTAATTCATCGTAGTTCCGGAGTGGACACAACAGTCCACGGAACGAGGGGGGATTTAGTGGGTGAGGGCCCCACACATGGAGGACGTGACAACTTCCTCTATGGTGCGGTTAGGCAGATTTGTCCCTCCTCAGCGTAAAAACAAATGCAAGGGTGCATTCTACCTCTAATAGACTTAATACCTCCTTGAAAGGGAAAACTTTTGAAAGAAAATTTGTGTAACGAGAATGCATAATTCTTTACTTTACGCAGCAAGTAAAAAAATTGTCTCAAGATTGAATTTCATCCAGTTTTTTATCCTCTAACTGTCTTATCCCCGTAATGTTCCAAAACCTATTGCAGGCAGGTATCATAGAGAAAAATACATAATAAAACCCAGAAAAAAAATGTCTATCACTGGAGGTCTTTAAATCTTTAACGTTAGTAAAGCATAATCATTGCTAGCAAAAGCAAAAGCACATACTCAGGAGATTATTTCGGTTGTTGTCATAATCATCAAAGAAATAAATAAAAATGACAAAATGATTTTCCTACTTTATTTTGCTTTCCTTTTATTTGAGTTTTTTCCTTATTTCTTTAAGAACAACATTTTCAACATTCAAAAGAGAAAAATGCTGAATTACGAATGTCATTTCTTAATAAACGTTGTATGTAGTTGGGGAATATAACCATAGGCTGGCCTGAGAAGCTGGAAATATTAACAGCAACAACATTAACAACAACCACACCACAAAAGCAATAGGCATTAAGAAAACTAATCTAAAATTCATTCTATTTTTCACTAGAACTGCAAAAGGCACAAACCTAGTCGTATACACGGATTCATAACTTTATGGCTTTGGCTTAATACACACACACACCTTCACACAGTATTTTATGGTCTGGTATGAAACAAAAAGTGGCACAGTGGTCCGGAATGCATAATTTTTCAAGTAAAAAAAATTACTTTATAGCTTTGGTTTAATACACACACACTATTTTATGGTCTGGTATGAAGCGAAAACTGGCACAGTGGTCCTAAATGCAAAATTTTTCAAGAAAAAACAGAAAGCGCTTGATATCTAGAAAGTGTTTGATTCGTGACAAGATTTAAAGCAACTTAACAGGCTTAAACTACCGATAATCACGATGCAAAATTTATATGGAAAGGGACGGGTAAGGCTAATGTACACAGGTTAGATTAGGTCGGACTGGCAGCTCTGATATCACAAAGCTCACTTGAGCACGTATAGTGGCCCGTTGTGATGCCACGGGTGAACGGGTTCAAGTGGTTTTCGCAGGATAATGATATGCGATCATAGCTCCTTCGGAGCCTCCTGCCTCTACCCTATCAAGACCGCTAGTGCATGAAATTGTCACATCCTGCTAGAGGTGGCCCTGCTTTTCAACAGAACACTACGGATATAGACTGGGCAGTAAATAAACACCTCCCTCTCAGTCGGGGTAACTAGGGCTGACCCACCCTTTGGCACGTCACTTTCCTTTTATTCTGCTAATTTACACAAGGAATAGAAATCCTATCTTACAATCTCCATCACTGAAACGAAGTTAGTTCTCCAAGCGGCTTAACTATTAACTGTTGGATTGAAACCCATATGGAGAGGATTATATTATCGTACATGCTTATTCTCTAATCGAATTCGCGGATGTTAAGATAAAGAAGAATAAGGTAAGGAAGGGTGATGTTAATCTGAAGGCTAAGACCGGTAGAGATTATCATAGGATAGAACAGATAACGGGAAAACATAGACTGGGCAGCGGTGGACTCTTGGTTAAAGTTTATATATTCACGACTCCGTTCTATAACATTCTAAGGCGAAAAAGTGTGTTTTAGAGTTATGAGCTCTCAAAGTTTTCACGTGACATTCGACTGTATGTATATTCTAAATAGATTTTACCATATAACTTCGGAACGGATGGGCGCATCTTAACCAAATTTTGACAGTATTTAAGTTAGAGAACGTAGAATTTAAAAATGCAAGAACATTAAAAATATTTTAAGTACACTTAGAACGTTATAGAATGGAGGCTGTAAATTTTGATGAATGATTCGAGCCACTCGAATCACTTATAAGTATTTTAAATATTTTTCTAAATTTATGAATCAGAATGAGTAGGCGTATGAATCAAACATATTTCGAATGTTGTTAGTTTGATGACAACGTAGTACTCATACTCATTGCTAATTATGCTTATAAATCAATGTTGTAGCGAGTACGAATGAATTAGAGTAGTTGAATTTCAATTCTGTTGATTCACTCATACTCAAAATTGCATGAGTGCTTATGAGTAGCGGAAAAACGATTCATTGCTGATCTCTGGTATGTACGTTTAAATTCCTATAATTTTCTAAACAATTTTTCTTGAACAACTTGTTTTTGATCTTCAATTTTATCTTTCAATCCCACTGTGCACCTGTTGTAATGAAATGAAGTGAAACACAAAATAAAAAAATAACAAAAAATCGGCTACAAATTCTGTCGTAGACAAAACGTAACTTCCAGGAATTAAAATATTGGATTCGTAGGAGATGTGTTGGCATTAATAAAAATAATCTTCACTAAAACTCCCAAATAAAAAAAAATCACTGACACACTGACACATACTGGCACAGAGACAAAGAGACAGAATGACCGAAATATTAAAGAGGAGACACGTATTAGGATTAAAAATTTTGCAAAAATCTTATCAAACGGCCAGACACTGTTCACTCAGGCAATAATAATTTGTTGCAAGTGTTTGTTTTTGTTGCCTTTCATTTTGATTTTTTCCATTATCATTCACATACTACAAGTCTTAATATGATAACACAGTAGGGCTAAAGGTTCAATTAGTCGTGACTTTACCAAAACGCTGTATCCGTAACCGTAAATTTACTATTAGCAGCAATCAGTACTGCCACGCCCATAAACAGCTGTTTACGTTAATTGCACATATGTATGTATTTTTCAAAAGTACAAAAGTAAACAACAAAAAAAATGTGTATACTTGTAAGTAAATTCAGCAAATAGCTGTTTATGGTTATGGCAAAAAACCAAAATTCAATTGGTACATATGGTTATCGTTATGACTATGGCATTGTGGTAAGTCACCTATAATCGAGAACAGTGATGTCCATAAAGTTGGTTAAAACAGCTGATTTATATGGTTATGGTTAAGTCACGACTAATTGAACCTTAATACCGTAAATAAATGTATTTATTTGTTGTTGTTGTTTTTATGATTAAAACTATTATTGTTACGATAAATAATCTTAAATTATTTTGTAATTTATTTATTTATTCACTAGAATATTTATTCCACACGTTTTGGTTTTATTTGAAGCACTTTGTGCTCTTCATCAATTGAAGTCTAACTTTGTACTAAAATGTACTAAAATTTGTTTCTTAGCTGGCAAAAGGTCAACGTTTTACTTCAATTGAAATGCATTTAAAAATATTTTAATTTTACTTAGGTTTTTACTGGCTTTTTTGCTTCTTTTGATTTCCACTAATTACAGCTTAAATTGGAAATATTTGTGCCTCTGCAGTAGACAATCAATAAAAAAAAGGAAAAAAAATTTTTGTTCCAAATCTATGGAAATAAATTCATGTTTTAATTGAGAGGCTTTAGAATAAAGAAGCTTAAAATACGATATAGAGGCCTGTAATAACAAAAACGGTCTAAATTGCAAAATATTAAAACGGTGTTCCATACCATCAGCAATGAATCGTTTTTTCCCTACTCATAAATACTCATGCAGTTTTGAGTATGAGTGATTAAAACTGTGTTCCATACCAGAAATCAGCAATGAATCATCTTTTCCCTACTCATAAATACTCATGCAGTTTTGAGTATGAGTGATTAAAACTGTGTTCCATACCAGAGATCAGCAATGAATCATCTTTTCCCTACTCATAAGTACTCATGCAGTTTTGAGTATGAGTGGTTCATCAGTATTGAAATTCAACTACTCTGATTCATCGGTCTCACTAACCCATTGATTTATAAGTACAGGTTGCAACAAGTATGAGTTCAACGTTCATCAAACTCACAACATTCGAAATATGTTTGATTCATACGCCTACTCATTCAGATTCATAAATTTAGAAAAATTCTCTTATAATTCGGATAAATAATTCAAGTGACTCGAATCATTTATCAAAATGTACAGTCTTAGTTGCAATGCAAACACATAATCTTCTAGCGAGTATTGTGGTGTTCGTACTCGAATCATACTTATTTTGTGCTTCGTATATATGCTGAGTCAAGGGGAGTCGAAATCAAGAACATCGTGCGTATTGTTAAGTATGAATACGATGAGTATTTCAAACTTTTAATATGAGTAGTATGAGTATAATATAAAAATAATTATGTATGCGTAAAAGTATCTTAAATTATAAGTATGACTCGAATCTACTCATCGTTTTGAATACTTATTGCTGATCTCTGGTGAATATAGAACCCTCTTGACCAGCACATTATTTTCCAAATTTTAATGTGATTTTCATCAATTATTATTTATTTATGCTGGTTCCAATGAACATTATGAAACATTTTGCTGTTAATGCTGATGTGAATTCCTCCATTCACACGAATCAATAAATGAATGAGCGTATCTAACGTACAAATTCATGGAAAAAAGTTGAAAATCTACTCATCGTTTTGAATACTTATTGCTGATCTCTGCCAATGGTATGAGATTTCAACAGAACGGCGCTACGTGCCACGAGCTTAAATATATCACATTGGATATTGGGTGTGAAGTGAATTGGATACCGATATCGAATGAGTTGATCACGTAAGACTTTTCTTGTGGCATTTTCTTAAGTTACAGGTTACAAGTTACATGCCTGATTTAATATTCTTCAAGATTGATTTGAGGGCATGATCATCTTATGCGGAGGTGATGTAAAATGGCTACTTGCGATTTGAGCCCGTTAAACCGTACATAAGTGGTCATTACAACTTTTCAGTCAGGATTACGATCTAGCTTCTCACACCCCTTATGCAAAGTGCTTTAATTTTATACAATAGTGGCGGGGGACTTACAGTTTAAAGTCGACTCCGTAAGACAGATTTTTTGTGAAATTTTTTCATGGTTTTTCAGGTTTATTTACTCTCAGAATTTTTGCCAGAAATCTGCTGAGAGGAAGTTGCCGTGAAAATATTTTCATATTTTCGTTTTGATGTCTGTTTTGGAATTTGAACCGTGACCTAAGTCCAATAAGCCAACATACTATCTACTAATTGTGTATTGTGTGCCGTATGATGTCCTTTAGTCGCGTATTATCTAACTTTACTAAGTTTTTCATAGATTTTTTTTCCAAGTTCAAGAATTTAAATTCGCAAGAAAGAAAAATCAAGATTTTAACGAAATTGTAACGAATTTGATATTTTCTTCTTCTTCTAATTCTTTTTTAGCTATTTAGCCAATATTTTCTTGGTATTTTAAGTTTTTCTTTTTTGGACAACAAAGTTTTTGCAAACAAACTTCTATTATAAGTTCACGTTAAAATTGACGTGACCATTATATTGTAAATGCAGTAGAAGATTTTATTAAATTTTTAGTTGAAATTTAATTTAAGAAAATTATTGAAAATTAAATTATTTTTTCGGTACTTACATTAAGGTGAATTAAGATTTATTTGAATTGAAAATCAATTTTATTTGATACTAGCTAAAACCCGGTGTGCTTCGTTGCTTCTATCGATATATATAAAAATGAATGTGTGTTTATTTGTTTGTGGATTAGTTTGTGTTTGAAGTCTATAGACGGCTGGACCGATTTTCTTTCTACATTCGGTAGGTCTAGATGTTGATGCTCGCAGTCTCACTCCTTCTAGGCGTGCATCGCGTTGCTCCGACGTCTCATCAGTTCTTAATCTTGATGATTGGGTGTTCCAGCAGCTATAGATGTTGGTGATCATTTTATCTCTCCTTCTACATGTGCATCAGGTTGATTTGGTGTCTCCGCAGCTCTAGGTGTTAATGCTTGTACTCTCTCTCCTTCTTGGCGTACATCGCGTTGATATTTTTCTGTTAATTCTGGTAATACCATCGTTGTGGGAGTTCTATTCACAAACGAAAAATAGTCAAATGTAAACAATTTTAAAGCGATCGTCAAAGGTATTCGTAGCATTGCCATTTTGGCGAATTCTATTAGTTTTTTTTTTTTTTGAATTATTGGAGTAAATAGTGAAGTTGTAAGCAGTTGGGATAAGAATTACACATTTCACCAGGTTATAGCAGCATATAGTGGATAATTTTGCTCCACTTTGCACTAATCACTCAACATATTTTCGCTTGTCGTTAAGCTAGGCTTAAACGTTATTTGTAGAATGAAAAACAGCTTCAGTCTAGTAGGTATGTCAAGCGTTGTGCAGCGCGTAGTGCCATACGCCTGAGGGAATCGGGTTGTTGGAAACTGCGCTCGAAAGGTCACTCCAGAGTTCTGAATACCGTCTTTCCTGACGGAAGGTACGGACTTTCGGAAAAAGCCACTGTGCCTGAGGCTATATTCCTACCTGATTTGAGTATACTCATACAGGATAGGGCACAATGGAGTGGTGGGGTATTCCAGGGGCAGAGTGGTATACCCATCTTCACAGATGGGTCTATGTTAGGAGCTGGGGTTTTCTATAAGGAACTCGGTTTTGAACTCCACTTCAGGTTGAATGATGACTGCAGCGTTTTTCAGGCGGAGATTTTCGCAATACTGAAGGCTATTGAGACCATAGCTGGTGGCCCATCTTCGGATTCGGAATCTTACACGATCTTCGTTGACAGTCAGGTTGGCCTTAGGGCCATTGCGTCGGTCTGGTGCAAATCGTTCGCGAGTGCAAAGAGTCGTTGAGGAGTTTTGGACTGGACCGTATCCGTCTATGCTGGGTTCCGGGTCACAGCGGAATACTGGGAATTGAGACGGCGGATGCCTTCGCTAGGTTAGGTTCGCTTTCAGGTGGCAATTTGACGGTTGGTCCTGACCCCCCGGTCTGTCACCTCTATGGCCTCATCGATGGATGGGTCAGGAGGGCGTCTAAGGCCAGCTTAAAGTAGGCTGTCGGTTTTATCACGGGGCATTGCGAGATTAGGTGCCAGAGAACCTTTGGGGAAACTAACTATTTTGTGACCTAGTTCCTTTCGGGTCATGGTTATTTCCGAAAATACCTATACCGCATAGGCAATGTGACTGATCCTGGCTGCATTTATAGCAAGGAAATGAGTGACGACGTTGAACACATATTCTTCCATTGCATTAAATGGCAAGATGAGAAGAACATGTTGATAGAGTAAATTGGTGAATTTACACCCGACATCATTGTGGACGCAATGCTCGAAAGCGAGACGAAATGGAACGCTGTGACAAGATACGTTGAATATGTACTCTGCAGAAAGAAGTTCGACCTTGACACAATACAACGGAATGATACATGAGAAGACGAGCCAATAGCATGAAGCTGGCTTTAAATATGGCGTACCCAGACATGGGAGAGTAGACAACGGTCCTTAACTGGACGTCGTTCTGGGCCCTTCCCGAAGGGAGTATCCCCAGAAGGAGGAGGGATTGTTTTAATGGAAGCACTACTCGACGCAGCCGACGACGATCACTGCAAGTATGAAGCCATTTTGAACCCTACCTTACACGCAAAAAAAAAGCCACGGTTCAAACCCCTGGTCACACATCAAAACGAAATTTGAAAAAATATTTCTACGGCGACTTCCTCTTAGCAGATTTCTAGCAAAAACTGTGAGGGCAAATAAAATTGCCATGGCGAAGTTTATCAAACATTTGTCGTTCAGAATCGATTTTAAACCCTAGGTTCTGCTACTCATGTATGAAATTAATGCACACAACATAAGTGGTCTGGGAAACTAGGTCAATAATCCTGACTGAAGCGTTGTAATGTATCCGATATTCGGGCACTAATGCCTTCTAGTCACAACTTTTCATATGACCTCATGCTCATGCCATAAAAAAATTCTAATTAACTACACAGAGCCATGAAATACAACCAGTAATAAGGATATATAATCTCGCTTATAAATTAATAAATAAAATTCATGCAACAATTTCCACAAAAAAATGGAAAAAAAAAAATTCTAAAATTTTCATTAAAAAAATTCCAGCGCCTGCAATGGATACCTTTTGGCAACAATAAACGCAAAACGTTTCATGCAGCAACGTTCTATTAATTTGAAAAACAAAATATTAACGGTTATCCGCATATATAGCCGTACACATACATACAAACATGAATTTCAAGGCAGACATATTTTCAGGCAATTAGTGTCCTTTGGAAAATAAAATCGTAATAAAACACCAGACAACAAAATTCTGTGATACATTGTATAAGGAACCAGAGAGAGAGTCTTGTATGTATAATGGTAGCCTAGTAAGACAGAGCAGAGTTGCCAGCTAAAAAGTTTTTCTCTGATTTTTTTTTGTTGCATAAACTCAACATTGTTGTACTGTGTTTCATAAATTCTATAGAAAATTAAATTTGAAGACGAACATAGAATTTAGGAGTTTACGATTACCCTCCAATTAGATGTTCATGTTTTCATAGATAATTTTTCATTTTAAATGTTCAACATTGTTCAACATGTTGTAAATGCGGCAAATTATGATTGTAATGTTCCTTTTGCTTCTGTCTTTGCTGTTTATTTTAAACTTTAGACGGTCTTATAACATGATGTTGAAAAGTTAGCAGTTGACATAACTAAAATACAAGGAACGAAGAACGAAGTGTGTGTGACCTTTTAAGATATGTCAGCGATTTTAGTTTTGTTAGCTTTTCAGAGTAGAATGGATCAATTCGACCTCCGGGTACTGTACTTGTCTTAATTGTCAAGTACACGTCCTCTAACCTAGCTTCCCACATGGCAATGATTCAACAACATGGGTGGATTGCGAAACTAGGTCTCAAACCAATCTAAAAGATTTATAATGAGCAATTATGTAAGTATGTAATGTATCACGTGAATCTGATGAATAAAATAAAAAACTGAATCCCCTATCATCGTTTAAGCATACACTTTAGGAATATTTTATCACTGCATAGATGAGATGCAAGAAACATGGACCCTATTAACCACTGATGCAGCAGCCTTGAGAGTATGCGAGATTTCCGAATCTGATCTAACAGTGAGCTGTATGAGCTTCTCAACGACATAGACGTTGCGCAGCGCATTAATATCCAACGGCTGCGATGGATTGGCCATGTCATTCGAATGAAGCATAATGCTCCGGCGAGATGGGCACGTGATGCGAAAATCTGCCGTCCAGTGCGAGTTGGCGATAATTTCCTCATCCGATCCAGCAGTGAGCTGTATGAGCTTCTCAACGACATAGACGTTGCGCAGCGTATTAACATCCAGCTCCGCGCTGGATCGGCCATGTCATTCGAATGAAGCAGAATGATCCGGCGAGATGGGCACGTGATGCGAAAATCTGCCGTCCAGTGCAAGTTGGCGATAATTTCCTCATCCGATCCAGCAGTGAGCTGTATGAGCTTCTCAACGACATAGACGTTGCGCAGCGTATTAACATCCAGCAGCTGCGCTAAATCGGCCATGTCTTTCGAATGAAGCAGAATGCTCCGGCGAGACGGGCACTTGATGCGGGAATCTGCGGGTCCAGTGCGAGTTGGCGATGATTTCCTTATCCGATCCAGCAGTGAGTTGTATGAACTTCTCAACGACATAGACGTTGCGCAGCGTATTAACATCCAGCGGCTGCGCTAAATCGGCTATGTCGTTCGAATGAAGCAAAATGCTCCAGTGAGACGGGCACTTGATCCGGGAACCTGCGGGTCCAATGCGAGTTGGCGATGATTTCCTTATCCGGTCCAGCAGTGAGCTGTATGAGCTTCTCAACGACAGCGTATTAACATCTAGCGGCTGCGCTTCCATTTCGTTCGAATGCAGCTGAATGCTCCGGCGAAACGGGCATTTGATGCAGGTATCTGCGAAATTCGGCGAAAAGGACGACCTTGTTTCCATTGGATGGATCAAATCGTAGGAAGCCCTATTATCGATTAGTATGTCCTACTGGCATAGACCTGTAAGAAGCAGAGTCGTCTGGAAGGATGTGTTACGGCAGTCCGAAATCCATTAATCGGGTTGTTATGGGCCAATTATTAAGTAAGTAAGTAAGATTAAATGCAAAAATTTGCTTAAAAAATGATTCCGAAAAATATAAAGTTGACATTACTGCAATCAGGCAGGACAAATGACGTGGTATGGTTGTTAAAATGCATAAATTTTAACTCAAGAAATCCAGATTCATTAATGCCTTCGACTTTTAAAAATACTCCGCCGACAAAGAATTTATGAACGAAGAATCCTGTGCCATACACAATGAAAATAAGGTCAACAACGAATATCAGAAGAAGGTTTAGTGATGTCACCGCTACTCAACGATTGATGGCAACCCTCACTGTTGTTCTAGCACCTGTTATACTATACTATGCCGATTAAACATACTCTCGACTAGATAAACTTGATTAGTGACAGTGAGACAAAGCAAAAAAAGAAAGAAGAAGTAGCGACTGATGCTCTGTGAGGAATCAAAATTAATTGGAGACAAAAAATAGGACATCAGAGGAGGTGAATAGACCCAGAATACCATAAACCCGCATCAGGAGATATTTACTGAAACCATAGTGAAAAAAAGCACACGCTTTTGTTTGCAATAAAATACTTAGAATACTTTTCTTGCCTTGCGGGCTTGGCAATATACGGCTGTAATACGGGTTAGGCTCTGTGCTCCTCAGCCTACCGAAGAGAAAGCTGCAAAGAACTGCATCAATAATCGTTTTGAGGAACTATACTTGGAGATTTCGTGGCAGGTAAGAGTTTTTGAATATTTTTTGAGTTAAAATTCATACACTGTATTATCTTGACATTAGGAAACTAGGCTGTGGAAGAAGGTAAAATAATGTGCCGCTAACTAAAGGAAATAGCCGAGAGAAATAAGCCAGCACATTCCTTAGTAGACTACTCTTGTCATCCACATCAGTCTGCCAGAGCCAATTCATGCTGTGAACGAAGTTGAACCTCTTAGTCAAAACCACCTAATTCGTCATTGCAACCCTTTAGGTTAGGTTAGATTAGAGGACGCGTACTTGTCAACTGTGACAAGTACAGTACCCGGAGGTCGAATTGGCCCATTGTACAACGTTCTTCCTTCTCAAACCACTCATGTTGTGTGCGTTAATTTTATACATGAGAGGCGGGAGGACCTACAGTTTAAATTCGACCCCGGACGATAGGTTTTTTGAGAAGCTTTTAATGGCAATTTTATTTACTCTCGAGAGTGATGGCCAGAAATCTGCTGAGAGGAAGTCGCCGAAGAAATATATTCGAACTCGGGCCTTTTGTCTAATAAACCAACACACTACCTACTAGACCACTGCGATTCTTACAAACCTTTAGTCAGGATTAAAACCTAGCTTCTCACATCACTTATGTTGTATGTGTTAATTTTATATATGAGAGGTGGCAGTTACAGTTTAAAGACGACTTCGAATGATAGATTTTTTTTGAGAAACTTTTCATGGCAATTTTATTTCACGCCCAAGAGTGTTTGCCAGAAATCTGCTGAAAGAAAGTAGACGAATTTTTTTTTAAATATTTTCGTTTGATGTCTGATTTGGGATTTGAACTGTGGCTTTACGTCTGATAATAATATCCAATGCAACTGAGGCAATTGGAACAACACTTATGCGTTATAATATGTCGCTGATTGTAAGCTCTGTACCAGCTTTGGCTAGTTAATCAGCGATAGTATTCGGCTTGACATTCGTGCAACAGCTACTTTCGAATGGTCCGAAATTTTTCAAAGATTTTCAACATTCCGGCATTTCGTCTGTAGTTGGCTGTGGGCTTGAGGATTAAGAAAAAGATATAAGGTCGCTAAGCTAAAGTCAGTGTTCGAAGCCCAGCCCGGACATCAAAACAAAATACAAGCAATAAGACTACCGCGTTATAGGAAGGATGTCACAATTTCTGCCCCGCGTTACATGGAAACCGCGTTCTGAGAGTACCGCCTTATAGGAGGGTTGACTGTACTACCCTAAAATAAGTGACTCTATGAAACAGTGCGAAGTTGCCGTGGTCTAGTAGGTAGTGTGTTGGCTTATTAGACGTAAAAGCAAGGGTTCGAGTCCCAGGCCAGACAGCAAACCAAATTACAAAAAAGATTTCTGGCAAAAACTTTGAGAGTAAAAAAATTGCCAAGAAAAGTTTCTCAAAACAATCTGGCGTTCGGAGTCAACTTTAAACTGTAGATCCCGCCACTCATGTATAAAACTAACACACTCAACATAAGTGGTGTGAGAAATTAGGTCAATAATCCTGACTGAAGGGTTGTAATGACCAATTATGTATGTATGTATAAGGTCGCTAAACTGTGCTAGTTTTATGACCTCTAAAGTGTACCAGAGATCAGCAATGAATCGTTTTTCCGCTACTCATAAGTACTCATGAATTTTGAATATGAATGAATCAACAGAATTGAAATTCAACTACTCTGATTCATACGTACTCGCTACAACATTGATTTATAAGTATAAGTAGCAATGAGTATGAGTACATACTACTCATACTCATAAGTCTACTCATTCTGATTCATAAATTTAGAAAAATACTTATAATACTTATAAGTCATTCGAGTGGCTTGAATCATTCATCAAAATTTACAGTCTTTGTTGTTGTTTTTTATACAAACAGAGAAGAAGAACTTGTGAGCATAGCAGTGTTCGTATGCGAATCATACTTATTTTGTGTTTTGGGTAAATGTTAAGTAGAGACGAGTTGAAGTCAATAAAATCATGCGTATTGTTAAGTATGAATACGACGAGTACTTCCAACTTTAAGTGTGAGTAGTATGAGTATAATATTAAAATTAGTATGAATGCGTATGAGTATCAGAAATAATAAGTATGATTTGAATCTACTCATCGTTTTCAATACTCGTTGCTGATCTCTGATATGTATGTGATCTCGTGTTGCCTTGTCACAACATAAAAATTCCTAAAGCAGGTATTGAACGATTATGTTGCTCATGTTTCAAGCATGATTCTTCAAATCTCAATAGACAACCGTCAAATCATCCCGACTGTCAATGCTGGTTTAACTAACATTTTCGGCATGAATACGACGAGTACTTCTAAGTTTAAGTATGAGTATGATATCATAACAAGTATGAATGCGTATCAGAATTTATAAGTATCAGAAATTATAAGTACGACTCGAACATACTCATCGTTTTGAGTACTTCTTACTGATCTCTGAAGTGTATCGAAGTATAAAAATTCAGTAATTGCTGTGGCTTAGACATGAAAGTGGCAAATGATGCAGTAACTCCTAGAAGGGACCCATATTGATATATTTTAGATAATATTTTCACTAAAGCTTTGTAATAATGTTGCTTTAAATAAAGACTACAACGGTTTGAGTATTTTTGTGTTAACATTACCTTGAGAAATTTACTGGAAAAATGTACTCACAATAGAAATTGATTGAGATTTTCCAAAGCAAAATAAATCAATTCCAGCTTTGTTAATCAAACAAATCATAATGAAATTAATTATTATTATAGGCAGATAAGTCTGCTACAAATAATGCTATAGGCTTCAGTGGACTTGCATAATGAAATCCGTTTTTTTTTTGTGGATTTGTTACATTCAAGTTCAAAAACAAAAACCAAAGAAAAAATTCTATTTTTTTGGGGTTACTCAAGAGTCCAATATTAAGGTTGTCATCTTGAAATGTTTTCGTGGAATTGAAATGAATTGTGCCTCCTTCTCTCACTAGCCCTTCAGTTGCTATATTCATGGCTAAGATTCTCATCATCATGCTGAATGAGTTTGAAAAGAAAATGCCAGTGTCAGCAAGTGGATTAAAATGATTTGGATTCACGTTGTCTACTTTCCTTTTATTTTCAAAAATTTTTTAAAACAATTTATTGTTGGCCTTCATAAACATATTATTGCAAAATCTTTTTATAAATTTTGAATAGAGAAGGAAGATTGTATTGCAGAGAATCTAACCCAATTAGCCAATTAAACGTTTATTAACAAATTTTGTTATTCCTTAAATTCCTTTTGAAATTTCCATGCGATAAACAAAATGAAGAAATAGTTTTCAAATCTTAAACTAAGTTTAAAAGCTGATAAGTAGAGCACAAAATACGACAGTAATTGGGACAGAATGCTTAGATGAGAAAATAAGTTTACCGGAACTACGGTGATATTACTTCGGAGTGGAGTCCTTTTGGCCCTTTGGCCAACTCCATGCTCACATCGGCGTCCTGATTGCGTATTGAAGGTTGAGGAGACTTCTAAGTGTCTCCACTATTCCTTTCGTCCAAGCTCCCGACAGGGACCTCGTTTGACACGTGAGCTAGTGTCATCTATGCCGGCGTGCCTATATGCTCCGCACCCTCCAGATCTCTCTTCTTAAGTCTCAGAATACGGTCCACGTAATTCACCAGTGAGCCCAATTCTCCCTGCTCGTAATCATAACCCCGACAATGTTAGCGGCCGTTATTGTTCCGATCATTGATGTCAGTGCAGAGCGATAGTTTTGCCTGCGTGCACATTTGAAGATTGTTTGTTCAAAGATAGTGTGTTCTGTATCATCTATTACCTCCCCTTCTTCTTAAATACAGTAAGGGTAGGTGGTCTTGCTCATTCTGTTCAGATATTTCCTAAAATATTCGTGGCCCGATAGCATCTTCGTAACGTAATAATTTACATACATACATTCATAATTGGTCATTACAACCCTTCAGTCAGGATTATTGAACTAGTTTCTCACACTACTTATATTGTGTGTGTTAATTTTAAACAGAAGTGGCGGGACCTACAGTTTATAGTCGACTCCGAACGACAGATTTTTGAGAAACTTTTCATGGCAATTATATTTACTCTCAGAGTTTTTGCCAGAAATCTGCTGAGGGGAAATCGCCGAAAAAATACTTTCTGTATTTTATTTTGATGTCTGGCCTGGGCATCGAAACCTGGCTTTTACGTCTAATAAGCCAAAACACTACCTACTAGACCACGACGGCTTCAAAGTAATAATTTACTTCTCCAAATTTCCAACCGATCCATGGCTTTATGTCCGGAATAAGTCTCTCCGTCCACCTTTCTACATCCTCATCGTTGCCATTCTGAAATGGTGTTCTTCCCTGAAGTGACCGGATATGTGATTTCTAGCCGATTTCGCCTTATAAATCTCCATCCACAGGGATTGCACCTGTTATCACAAGTACGGCTGGGGCGGACACTGTACGATATGCCGACGCGATACGTAGTGCAGCCGTTCTCTGTACCGATAGAAGTAAGTTCGCCCGTTTTCTAACCTCTATCCTCATCGTTCCATCGTCGTTGGCATTCTGAAATGGTGTTTTTCCGGAAGTGACCGGTTATATGATTTCCAGTCGATTTCGCCTTATAAATTTCCATCCGCTCTGCTGCCAGCAGATCAACAGGGATTGTACTTACTATCACAAGTACGGCTGGGGCGGACACTGTACGATATGCCGACGCGATACGTAGTGCAGCCGTTCTCTGTACCGATAGAAGTAAGTTCGCCCGTTTTCTAACCTCTAGCGTTTCGGCCCAAATTTCGCTCCCATAGACCATAATTGATTGATAATGATTTCAGAGTGTGGGAGCTTGGTTAGGAGGTTCATGTCTGTGATAAATAATTTTGTAGATCAATAACATGGAAAAAACAATTGTTTTAGTCTTGACGATACACTCTAAAACTTGCCATTGTCACTTAGTTAGTAAAGAAATTTTAATTTGTCCATTAGAGTGACCATAATGCGTTGTTTTTTCTTGTAAAAAACTAGGTGAACTTCAACAGAGAATTCTAAATGTTTGTGATCACTTTACACTATCCAAGTTTTTCTCTCTTTTTAATTTCTTCTTTTAAAAATTGTGTTGCTATATTGGTTTTCTATTTCCGTAGATACATTTTAATTGATAACCGTTAGAAAAATAAATTAAAAATAAAAATAAAATAAATTAATAAATAAAAATTTTAAATGTGCCGACACACATACATATTTATATAGCAGGTATATGAACCTGTATCCACAATTAATGTTTATTTCTTCCACAACGTAATGGCGATTTTCAATTTAGCGCGGACAGTGTAATTACAATATTATCGCGATTATCAGTTACTGCAAATGGGCGGTACACCTCACCATACCGTACATGCATGCATGCAGACAGACAGTAGGCTTTTATGGTGATCATATGAATAGCTGGTTTGACCACATGTACGTACATTGTATGTCTGTATATACAACATTACAAATTAATATGTTTATAAGCATATCATCCATATTTCTTGGGAATATAAAAACATGGATTGCCTATGGATTTCATTGTGGTTAAGATCGGAAAGATAATTGTTATCGCAATAATTGAATTATACTTCGCCATTGTAAAATACCTATCGGTATAAGGCATATTTTGCCGTGTATAACCTGTTTAAATAATACAAGCTCAACTTTATCTCTGGCTCAGGGTCTAAAAAAATTATCACACCACAAATACCTTTGATGACCCACTAGAAATGGAACGATTAAGATTATAGGGCTCCTTATAGTATATGGATAGGTAGAGGTTGCTGAACATCTTCGTAAGAGAGTTGGATCAACGCTCTTAGGCCCCTTAGGGCCCATAGTTTTCTGCTATCAGCTAGTCACAGAACCAATCGGAGTTTCAAATAAAGCGACTTACACTGCTAGATTCAACCTGCGACTGTTCCTCCAGATCATCCATATAGTAAGAACTAAAGTACCCAGTACGCAAGAATGATAAACTAAAGATTACGCCATCACGCACACAAAATTAAAACTTTCTGCGCATGTTGAATCAATGACGTCACGCAAATTGTGTTCCTATTGGCTAATGATAATGTAAGTTATATTACAGGGTTCCCAACTACTTTTACGTAGTGCACACATTTTTCAGAAAAAATTAAGTCGCCGTGGTCTATTAGGTAGTGTGTTGGCTTATTAGACGTAAAAGCCAGACATCAAAACAGAATACAAAAAATATTTTTTCGGCGATTTCCTCTGAGCAGATTTCTGGCAAAAACTCTGAGAGTAAATAAAATTGGCATGAAAAGTTTCTCATAAAATCTGTCGTTCGGAGTCGACTTTAAACTGTAGGTCCCGCTACTCATGTATAAATTAACACACACAACATAAGTGGTGTGAGAAACTAGGTCAATAATCCTGACTGATGGGTTCTAATGACAAATTATGTATGTATGTATGTATGTTAATTTCCCCATATGAAAAAGACTTGGAAACCTTTAAAATAGCCCAACTACGTCATCTAACGGGAAATCATCCGCAAGGGGTAATCTTTAGTTTATCATTCTTGGTCAGTACGTACCCAGTATGCAGGACAGTCTCCTCCTATTCCTAATCTTTGTAGCAAGATGCCCAAGACCAATGCCTCTCGCTTGCACACCCATAATGAAAAGCCCTGTAATGACGTCGACAACAACCATACTCAGCGTACCTGTCTGGAGTTTAAGTAGAATTACCGTTAGCTTAGGTTTCATCACATTTTAGCCAGATTTGTTCGAGGCCATCCAGCTGCCGTTGACGGAATCCACAATAGCATTGTTGATTATAAGTTTTTAAGTTCACATAAGGATTCCCAAAGAAGAGAATTCGTCGGAGAGTTTGGTGGTTGTGCCCCATCTGGCTAGTTTATCCGCTCTACAGTTGCCCGGGATATTACTGTGCCCCGGTACTCATATAATATTAACATAATATTGTACTGCTACCTCGTTAAGATATATGCGGCAGATGTACACCGTCTAGGGGTTCATCACGTTGATTTTTAGCGCTTTGATGGAAATGTTCCGCTTCCAATATTACACGCCTTAGGCTGTATTAGCAACACCACCGCCTGAAATACGTTATAATGGTCCGGCAGCCTCATAGGCTGGGCTATACCGAATATACTATGAAGACCTCCATCTAATTTCAATAAAAGTAAAGCCCGATGGTGGACAATGGTTAGTTATTTTGGAGTCATATTCCCACTATGGCATTGAGGTGAGCTCTCTCTAAATTTTATACTTCTTTATATCGAAGAGAAAAAATATAGTACTTTCACGGATGTACTGTAAGCTAGCTAAGAACTGATGCGGGGGTAGCAATATCAATGTAAAACACTGGCCCATACTATCATCAGATCCAAAACCAATCTTTTTTTTTTTTTATAAAACCAGCACTCAGGGGATGACCCCTAGTTATGAAGTGCATTGTGCAGGTTTTTTTATGAAAGGTGGAAAGAGAGGGGGTAAATGCGAACGGCGAACGGTAAGGAAATGAATTGCTGTTGATGGCTATATAATGGCCAGTGCTATACCTTCACCATTGGACAGTCTACAGCAATCGTCGCCAAGAAGCCCGCAGTTTCTCACACCACTTATGTTGTGTGTGTCAACTTTATGCAGAAGTGGCGGGACCTACAGTTTAAAGTCGACTCCGAACGACAGATTTTTGAGAAACAAGAAGAGAAATAGAAGAAATCGCCGAAAAAATACTTTTTGTATTTTTTTTTTTTAATTTGGTGTCTGGCCTGGGACTCTAACCCTGGCTTTACGTCTAATAAGCCAGCACACTACTTACTAGACCACGGCGAACCCGTGCTGTTATAAGCAGCAATCAGGGAAAGACGTAGTAAATTCGGTATGCCAAAATCTTATAAGTACTTAGACGACATCTATCAATTTTAAACAACGCCGGAGTCTATATTATTAACCACTCAAACTGCATTGGAACCTAAATTAATTTAATTTCACTTCAGATTTTTATTGTTAAAATAATGTAACATAAACATTTCGAATTTTATTTATTTATTCTTATTGATATTATTTTTACTATAAGAAATTTATCGTATTTTAAATAAATGTTAACAACACTTTTTATTTCCAACACTTAACATCCCATGAATACAACACTGCCGGTAAGAAAACGTTTGACAAACGAAACACACAACAACTGCCAATTATTGCCGGTTATGTGAAACAGAACGTTTTAATTTCTTATATTCCACAAAACAAAAACAAAAAAAGACTCGTTTCGTTTTCCAATCGTTCGCTAACAGAAATTCGTCAGTTGTTGTTTTGCCCGTTTCCACGAAAGTCAATAATTGCGCTAAGAGACGGCGTGCGTGTGTGTGTAAAAATTTATCTTTTCGTTACTGTTTTATTTATTGTTTTTGTTTAATGTGTGCGGAGTTTTATAGTGTTCCCCCTTTAACAAATGCAATTACAACAATAACAAAATAAAATAAGAAAAAACACCAAAAGAAAAAAAAGTGCACTAAAGAAGAAGATGTAGAAGTAGAGAAGTGTTTTTCAAAGCAGAATTAAACGGAAAACAGGAAGTTGACTAACAAAACTTCCATTAAATAAAAGTTAAAAGGAATCAATTTAAAGAATCTTACAATGTTTTAATAAAAACATTTTAAATAAAAAATTTGGTGTTGAATTTATAAAGAAGCAAAAAATCATTATATTTTTGCCAACTTCTTGTGAAGTTTTTCTGATTTTTTTTTTGTTTCGCTGTGTTTCTAAAGGTGTACGTACAAGTGTGTGTTTTTGTAGCTCTCTGACTGTGTGTTTACCATAGAAGAAGAGAAGCATACAAGAGAATATATGAAAAAAAATAAAGTAAATGAAGTAAAAGAGATAAAAAAAAATATAAATTAAAATCAAACAAATTCAATTTGTTGTGTATCTTGGAAGTGAAAATTAAATTAAAGAAAAATAAAAGAAATATTGAAATAAATTTGATTAAAAAAGCAAATAATATTAAACAAAATATTTAAAATATAAAATTTATATTAAATTATAAGCAAAGCCTACTTACTCTGTTACACTTGCGCATTTTGTGGCAAGAGTTTTACGACAGAAAATACGAAAAAAGAGGCACTCGTAGAAACCATTGGAAAACCCACCACCTTACAATCAAAAAGGCATAGCCAGCCTTATAGCAAAGAAAATAAAATTCAATAATCGTGTTATTCAACAAAGTGTTTTTCAAAGTGTTTTTCATGTTGTTTTTTTAGTGCTTTTAGTTTTATAACCTCCATCATAAAAGTGTGAGTTTGTGTTCAAATAAATAAATATTATCGTCTATCAAGTACTTCATATTGAAAAGGTAAAAAATTTGCACAAATAAAATCAAAGAAACGTATTTATTTTTATAATTGACTGTATGTGTGTGTGTGTGTATGTGAGAGCGTAAAAAGTGAGTTAAATTAGAGAATCCAACCTAATCAGCAAATGCAACCTTGTATAACAACAACACGAAATGATCGCCATGGACGACTTTATTTATAACGGACATTATTTATCACCTTTTTTATTGTTGCTTATTAAACAACAAATATTAAAAGAATATTTTTTTTTTGCAATATACGACCGTAATAGTGTTGAAATTGTTGTTGTTGTTAAAAATATTTCCTTTTTATTATCCACCTTTTCTTATTATTTGCTCCTTCCGCCATAATCTCAAAGTTCTTTTCGTAGAGTTGCCATGGTGTTATTTAAAGCTTAAAGCTAAGATAGTAATAAAAGGAATAATTGAAGTTACAAAAAGGTTTTGCAAATAAGAAAATTTTGTATTTTTTGAATTATTTAAAAAATTAATAAACCGCTACTTCTAACATTTAATGAAGCTTTCATTTACGGCATATTTATACCAGATGACATTATTTCTACAAAAAAAAGGTGTTCTTTCTTGAAGAACAATCTTATCGTTAACAGAAAGGGACTCTTAGACATTAATAATCAGAAACGCTGCAAAACAACGCCTGCAAGTGATAAGGCATATGCTGTTTAATTTTAGAATGATAAATTTTAATTTATCGATACAAAAGTATATGCGGGCATTTCTTGTATATACATTCTAGCATATGTTTGTAATTTAATTTTTCTAACCATCATGCCAGAACGGCACGAAAATTAATTTGTCAATCCCAAATGTATAGTCAAGCCAAACGTCAATATCATACAAGATATTTCAAAAAATTTATTGTATAATAATAAAGTTTTCTCAAAATTAATTAAGACAATTCGATAAATAAAAGAAATGAATAGACATTAGCCAAGAATGATAACCTAAAGATTAGGTCTTGCGCATGATTTCCCGTTAGATGACGTAGTTGGGCTATTTTAAAGGTTTCCAAGTCTTTTTCATACGTGAAATTAACATTTCTTCTGGACAATGTGTGCACTACATGAAAGTAGTTGGCAGCCCAATAGGAACACAATTTGCGTGACGTCATTGATTCAACATGCACAGAAAGTTTAAATTTTGTGTGCGTGATGGCGTAATCTTTAGTTTATCATTCTTGGACATTAGCAACTTTTCGCTGCGGAGCGGCTGTCTATAAATCGTCGTAAGTAAAAAAATATAAGACTGCCGTGTACCTATATGCGGTATAAGCCGCTGTATATCAATAACTAAACAACTGCCTTATTTACGTAACGTCAACTCCTATAATCCACCAAGTTACTGCTGTATGTAAACCGCAAAGGTGGCGGATTAGTTAAGAATGATATTAACAAGATTACTATGTATTTGAGTTTCAAATGCAATTGTGAAAAGAATTTTCATGTTTGGATATAGAGATATCATATGCCTATAAAAAAAAGGATTGATTTACTGCGAAGTTGATTATGAGGAGAAAAAAGAAATAAATCTTAGCCAACTAACAGCTATGCTATTACGTTCTCCTAGTGCAAATAAGTCCTGTTTGAACCAAAATTATTTGACAGCTACTAGAAGATATGGTGTAAGAATGTGTTTCTGGGCGTTAACATGCTCATGGTGATTGTTTGGAATCTTTTTTACTACTTATAATTAACCGTTTGGCTGCTAAGCGATTCTGGTGAGAATGTTCGAAAAATGCCCGAAAACTACAATTAATTATTATAATAAAAAAATCTAAAACATTCTAATAACCTATGTATAAAGATTTATCGGGTTTTCTCGTCTTTTAATTTTATTTTAGTTTTTTGACTAAATTTTTGCACTGAAATTCGCAGCACAGATGCGATTTTCGTTACAAATGAACGCAGCGTTTTTGCGCCGCGTAGCAGTCAAACGGTTAAGTGCATTGTGCCAAATTCGAAATTTTTCTAAGATATTTTCGATGAACGCTGAACGATGAAACAAAATACCATCTCACAAAATTACACCAATTAATAATAAAACACAGTTCAAAATCTTGGCATTCAGTCACTTAATATAAGTTAATAATTATTGTCATTAATCTCCTTGATTACTAATTAAAAAATGCTAATTATTATCCCCTGTAATTTTCAATAATTGCTGTTATTATTAAGGTATTTAATATAGATAGTATAGAATTTCTATTCAATACATCTTAATGAATGTATAAATAAAATACAAAACATTAATAATTTTTTAAATATTTACAATATTTGATTTTACAAATATTACGTTAAATAAAACACAGAATCCGTTTTTCCCCCTTCTACCATGTGAAATGGCAACTCTCCTAATATATACTTCTAAACAAAATTTGTATTTCTTCAAGTTCTTTTCATACATTTTCATTTGTTTGTTGTTGCACATTTATGTTGTTATACTTCTTTTTCAACACGTTTCTCTTTTGGTCAGATAAAACGAAATTATTTTTTTTTTCTTCTTCCAATTAATTGCACTTGTCTCTTTAAGTTGTACTTAGTAGGCTCTCTTCTCTCTTATCTTTTGCTTTTAACCACTTCTTTCTTCTTTTACTGTTTTTTAAACAAAACGGCAACAAAAACAATAACAACAAACACAACGAACTACCATTAACACTTTACCAACTCAAGTGTTGTTGATGTTTTGTATGCTATTGGACGTTAACGTTTTTGTTGTTGTTGTTGTTATAAACAAAAACTTATTTCGTTTATTTAATAAAGATTCGTGCATGAGAGTATAATATTCCCGAATGTTTCATTTCTTATTTGGTTTTGTTCCTTAGGTTTGTTGTTTACCCATTTGATTTTGTTTCTTTTGTTTAAGTGTGTGTGAGTGTGTGTGTGTGAGCATGAGAAATTTTTGTTCTTGTTGTTTTGTAATATTTTTCATCAGTTTCATATTGTAAATTTTTTCTTTTTTGGCTGTTGCTTTAATTATTGTGTGTGATAATAATGCCGTCTCTTGTATATTTTTTTTTATTTATTTTAAGGGCAAATAAATTAAGAAACCCTCCGGTAAATTAAAAGGAAAATAAATTGTAAAAAAAAAAGGAAATTTTCATTTTGGAATATTTATGTGATTTTTTTTTTGATTGTCCGTGGATTACAATCACCGTTCATTTGTATGCGTCGCGCGTTTTTTGTGTTTGTCACGTGATCCCGTTTGTTTTTTTTTTCATGGATAACCAAACAGTTACAACAGAACAGGTGAGTTGTTTTTGTTTTTTCTTTCTTTTTCTTTTTTTTTTTACCAATAATTTAAGTAAATTTATTATGAATTATTAGTTATCCTAGGAGAAATCGTCCTAATAAACAGCTGTCATGGAAAAGTTTTGTTTTACGTACGTACTGTTTCAACCTATGTAGGTATGTACATATGTATGTATGTATGTACATATATTTTCTCAATTTAAGTACAATTGCCCTTGACTACAGGCAATCAAAGCGAAATTACGAAGATGGTGGTAGTGTTTCCCTATTCCCGTCAGATCCTTTTTTTTAATATTTCATAGGCGAAATTGTCTCTCAAAATATTTGAGTATTACGCTATAAACAGATTCAACGCGGCTAGTGTTGCGCAGCATGCGTGTAAATTGAAATGAAAAAAGTAGCGCAAAAATAAACGAAGAATAGCGCGCCGTCAAAGCTTTATAATTTGAAAATTTGACTTTGGCAGCTCGTTAAAGCTTACAGATGGCTGCGAAGAACTGTTTTTTGTCATAAAATAAGGTATTTTGGTTCTTTTCAGTTAAACTTAGGGATTTATTAGTACTCATTGTATCATTTCTGTTTTGTATGTTTTGACGAAAAGTTAAAGTTGCGTTTTGTGCAGCCCTTGCGCTTGCGTTTTTCCCTAGTTTGGTGGAATTCGGTCAGTACAGGGACTGCGTTCACCTGTAGAGTCACAACGGGTTGCTATGTATACTCAAAGCAACCACTTCGACGTAACCGAAATTAACCTAACGATACGTTTCCTCACACAATGTTAACGCTTTTATTTTAGTACATCAATTCAGCGGTAACGCTGGGGCACTCTTATTTAGATTGGTTTGTTAACACGTTGACTGTTAACTACGAGACAACTCGTAGATTGCGTTCCCTGCTAGTGTGACAAACTACGAGTTATCTCACTAATGGGAAACAATCAAATTGTCGTTTTTTTTGGCTATGGCAGTCAACGTGTTAAGTTATTTAAATTGTTGTTTGCGACAATAAACAAATTTGTGCTGCTAATACAAAGAAGTTACCTGAAATAAAGGTTTTAAAAAAACACGCTGCATATAATATAATTAATAATAACGCTAGAAAATCATTTTAGAAGTACAATTGATAAAGCATTAGTAAACTGTTAATTTTTTATTTGTTTTACTTATAATTTGGCGCTTCTGTATTTCAAAATAATTAAAACGCATGCTGCTTAACAAAATTGTGGTGCATCGTTTAGTGCATCTTATGTGTTTATAATAACAACGCACGCAATGCTAACAATTTCTGATAAAGGAGAAACTGCATGTGTCATACCAAGGGCAGAATAATTGTAGAGGAGACTCATGAAGGTTATTTAGTTCAAGGAGAGAGAGAGAGAGAGAGAAACCAAAAAAAAGGAGAAAGTTCTTCAGTTGAGAGAACACTAACACTACAACACTATGCGATCTCAGCAAGTTTATAAACAAACAAAGCTTCCGTAAATTCAGCAAAATTTAATTTGTGTCAGGAGTTTCTTTTAAAATCCTCTAAAAAAAATAAAACGTGTTGGTTTTTTCACTTAAATATAAGAAAAAATAAAAAAAAAAAAATCTACGAATCCTTATAGCAAAAATTGAAGGAAAATGCTTTGTGAGAAAATATAATAAAATGTTTACAAATTTAATATGACCATTTAGTTTTACAATAATATACGTGGATATGTACATGTGTACGTACACCAAAAACAACATGTTTTACAAATACATGCTATTGAACAGCAAAAACAACAGTAATAACAACAATAATCGCAATACATTACTAAAACATGCAATGCTGCTCTTTAACAGTTTTGTTATTGTTGGTGTTGGTAGCTTTTCTGTAGTATAATATGTCTGGCAGTATGCTGTTGTGTTGTTAGTGGTGGTGGTGGGTTATGGGGTCAGATTCATTTCATTTAATGTGTTTTTTATTTTTGCCTTTCTCTCTCTCTCTGTTTCACTCTCAGCGCCATTACTAGCTCCCTGCTGACACCATCATAAAAAAAATTTACTCCCCATGAAAAATTCCTCGTTTTCTTGAGTATGAGTGTGTGTTTTTTTTGCCCTTTTTCATAACTATGAATAAAAATTGGATACATTTTATGTATTGGTGCCCTGGCGGTCGGCCTTATTGGCTTTTGTATGTGTGTCTGTGTATGCTTGTATTTCTGTTTTCACTTGGAATTTCCGAAATTTTTTAACTGACATATACAGTGTCGCCAACTATAACACAAAAATTGAAACCCACTTCTTTTATTTTCTCTTTAGTTTTTCACTTTTTTGTTGGTTTTGTTGGATTTTTTTTGGGTTTTAACAACCAATCAATATTTTTAAGAAGTCTTGCATAAAATATGAATATTCTTGGTGTGTTGTTGTATTTAAACTTTTCATTTAATAATGAATTAACACTGTTCTGGATTGATTGATGCAAATAATAGTCAGAAGAGGCATGGTTTGCGCCAGACGGTGGTTGAGGGAACACTTTCCTGCTATTGTTTTCCCAAAAGCTTAGAACCGGCGCAGTTTTATGTGCCTGGTGGCATATTCAGTTCGTTTTTTTTTTTTTTGGAAAATTCTATCTTCAAACGAATTAATTGTTGCCTGTACGGGTCTCCTGCGGTTGTTGTTGTATCAGTTCCGCTGTTGTCTCCAGAATTATTTCCGTGTGGATATAAGAAAATTCGGTTTTTGTGCTTAATTGTATGCCTATGTGATTCTAGTGGAGATGGTTTAGATAAGAGAGGGAATTATCAGTTCTGAGTTGAGTACGTTGGTAGTTGTCGTCACGTGATCGGTAGTCCTAAAAAGTCTTCTGCTAGTGTTGCGTTCAGCCACAAATCTGTACATCGAAGGGTTGTTGGATTTGCGGGGCTACCGAAGAGGTTCACCGTATAATGTGGTGTTTGATTGCATGGCGGGGAGCGAACCGAGGTCCCCGAGGACCGTTCCGATCTTAGCTAGTTCCAGTAACCCTGGGTAGCTGCCTTTCATTATCTTAAATTGGTGGTGGATGCTGATTGATAACCCTGTTGTTTGCTGAGTCTTCCGCAGTAGGTTGGCCCTGTTCTAGTAGCTCATAACGTATGGCAAATCCATTTGATTGAAACAAATACAGGGCATTACTATGGCGCAATGGATATTTTGCTTGGCCGTAAATTTTGCTACCTGTTTTTGGCAGTAATAATTCGATTCAAAAATTATTTCCTTTCAAAGCAATCAAACAGCATTTTAGGCATGTAAAATCGTCTTTCCGCGTCTCTCCGCTTCATTCAAATTCCTTTAAATGAATTCTGCAGCGCATTGGAGTACTACATGATCATTTGAACGTTTGGCTAGTATAAAATAGGGATAGGGCTTCTGGATACTTGGATCGTTATGTAGAAATTGGGTGAATGGAATACAGTGGGATAAATTTCCCCAAAGAGACCAGTTTATTACTGTGGAATGGAAGAAGAAATTTGAGAGAGCAAGCTTAGCGGAGGAGAAGAAAGTTTCCTTAAACCTACTCAGTTTTACAGATAGACTAGTGAAGAGATTTAAAGCAAACTGTTTAGGAATAGCGTAAGAAGAGCAAACGGCCTTCTGATCAGGAAACGAATGGGCAAATAAACTTTCTACAATGAGGGAGTTTGAAATGGGAGAAGGGGTTTGAACTCGCCGTTGTCTGGTAGGTAGTTTGTTGGCTTATAAGGCCCAGGTTAGACATTAAAAATAAAAATATGAAAAGATATTTCTTCGGCGACTTTCTCTCAACAGATTTTTGGCAACAACTCTAAAAGTGTAAATAAAATTGCCATGAAAAGATTTCTCAAAAATCTGTCGTTCAAAGTCGACAATTACTCGACTCAGAGTAATTGTAGGCCCCGACACTCATGTACGAAATTATCGCACACGTACTATGAGTGGTGTGAGTAGGCGAGGTCGTAATCCTGACTGAAGGATTGTAAAGATGAATTATGTATACATGTACAGTGAGCGTCAAAAGAAAGTGTACATTAAAAAATATATGCATTAATAAATTACCGTTATTTTTATTTTAAAATTGTTTCATTGCCAAAAAAAAAAAAAAAATTACAAAAAAATTTCGAAACGTTGTTAAATTTTTTCGGGCACTCTCCTTAAATGCTAAAAGTTAAGTTTGATGATATTTAGAATTTTATTTTTCTGTACAGTTTCTTTTGACTCCCTCTGTAGGTGTAGGAGCGGTTTAGCAGAGCATGCTTCGGGAGAGGACATTCATTCTTGGCAAGCCAGTTGAATTTGTTAAAGTCTTCCAAGGAAATTTGAGTTACTAATCGATTACTGAAGGAAGGCGCCGTGGTCTAGTGGGTAGTGTGTTGGCTTATTAGACAAAAGGCCCGGGTTCGTATCCCAGGTCAGACATCAAAACGAAAAATATTTCTTCGGCGACTTCCTCTCAGCAGATTTCTGGCTAAGACTCTGAGAGTAAAAATTGCCATGAAAAGCTTCTCAAAAATCTGTCGTTCGGAGTCGACTTTAAACTGTAGGTCCCGCCATTCATGTGTAAAATTGAAGCACACAACATAAATGGTGTGAGAAGCTAGGTCGTAATCGTGACTGAAGGGTTGTAATGGCCAGTTATGTATGTAAGTTTGGTGATATTTAGAATTTTATTTTTCTGTACAGTTTCTTTTGACTCCCTCTGTATGTGTAGGAGCGGTTTAGCAGAGCATGCTTCGGGAGAGGACATTTTTTCAAGGCAGTTGAATTTGTTAAAGTCTTACAAGGAAATTTGAGTTAGCAA
The DNA here is from genome assembly GCA_014635995.1 of Sarcophaga peregrina. NCBI lineage: Eukaryota > Metazoa > Arthropoda > Insecta > Diptera > Sarcophagidae > Sarcophaga > Sarcophaga peregrina. The sequence continues at coordinate 86,566,329 of CM025792.1, read as the reverse complement.
TCGATTATTGCAGAGTCAAAGAGCATTTGGAACGCATTTTTGGTATTTATGTGCCATTGATGTCTAATTAAGTCTTGGGCAGGGAGATATTCTTTGTGATCTTAAAAACAGACGTCGGGGCAAGGTGAGCAACCAAATATTAGTCTAGGGTAGTCCATTTGCAGTACTTTAGCTGCTTACAAAATTAAATTCAATATTTTTCCAAGAAGTTTTAATTTGAAATTGAAATAAACTTGAGCCCTTCTTTTTCTTTAAGTGGCTGTTCTTTTAACTTCACAGCGATTAAGTTGAGTTTTTTTTTTAATTGCATGCCAATAACGGTTTCATAAGGCCCTAAGCTAAGCAACAAATTAATATTTATTAAAATGGGGCAAAAACAAAAGGTTCTCATGAAAAAATTGAAATTCAGTTCAAAGAAGAAAAACCTGCAACTTGCAACCAACCTGGCTGGCTGGTTGGCTGGCTGGTTGGCTGGCAACATAATGAGAGATTTTATAACTGCAGTTATCGTTTTCTGTTGTTGTTGTTGATCATATGAAATAATTATTATTTAATATTTAATAATAATATTATAACATAATCAACGTTTTTGAATCTACAGCGTTAAATAAAAATGGAAAATGTTAAGCATCTGGTGGAGTTTGCGTGCCATTAAGAGTAGCAACAACAACAACTAACAACTGACAGCCAACAATGATGACGGCTACAGTGACGATGGATTCATTCAGTCATTCATTCATGGCTTTGAAGCGTTGATGGAATGTCTTAGCACTTCCTTAAAAGCGTTAAATCAAAGCAGCTACAACAACAACAACAACATAGTCCCAGCAATATTATTAATAGAAAAAACCGCCTACAATAATCATTAGAAACAATTTCATAATTTTTATAATTTTTTTTGGTTTTTTTTCTTCTATTCAATGTTTTTATTTATAATTTCGAAAGAAAAAAAATCTCTTGTTTTTATCTTTTTGAAAATTTAATTTTTCTTATAGCATAGCGTGAGGGGGGAAAGGGGTAATAATAAATTAAAAAAAAATCTCAAGAAATCTCACAAAGTCTGTATGTAATAAGCTGGAACAAAAACAATAACAATAACAACATAAAAAAAAAATTTACAACTTTGTAAATGCTTCTTTGCCATGTTTTTAATATCATAAACAGACGCGTGAGACAGACGAGCGGGGCCAGCCAGGGACGGGCCATAATTTTATAATAATTTAACCTTTTAACTTCACACACATTTAAGCGTTTTTTATCTTTCTTTTTTTTTGTTTTTGTTTAAAAACAAAAAATAATGCCAAAGCATGGAAATGTACCTGCTAATATAGAGGTTCTTGGCGTGTTTTATTTTTAATTTTTAATTTTTAAAACTTTACATGCTCGCATGAAGCTCTCATAAGCATATGAAAGTACTACATGCACTTAAAGTGGGCAATAAATACTAAAAACAAATACTAAAAACACTTTAAACCCCAATTCCCCTATGTTTTCTAAGTTATGTAAGTCCCTGTTTAAACACACTTAACCATTGTTTAGGCTTATTTCCGGTTTTAAGTGAAATTTAAAAAAATCTACATGCAAGGCACAAGTACATACACATACTTAAAGATAAAGTAAAACAGAAGAAGAACATTATTTTTATGACACACTGTCTTATTCCAGTTGAAAAAGAGGGAATCATGCACAGTGTTGGTGGAAAATATAGGGACAGTTTTTTTTTTCTCAAAAAATATGTCCAAATTTTCTATATTCATGTCATGTGATGACACTTTGTGTAGAATTCTCTTAAATATAACGGTATTTTATATGTAGCAGTGTTAGAAGGAACAATTCTTCCACCGTAGTCCTGTCAGAAGCCTTTCATTTCAATTCAAATCAATTCATTGCATTGTTTATCAAACTTGAGTTTTTGTATGTGCTCTCCAAGTATTGGTTGGCCTCATTCTGCTTTTAGTGCTGTGAGCATTTGACTTTTTATACCATTCTTGGTCCTCTTTTTGCCGTGGCCGATTTAGGTCCAATTCCCTTTACTTATTCGACATAAATTAGCTGCACCCTTTCTATTTCACGTCAAATTTTTTTCAATATCTTTCGCAATGAATCCACTTCCATTCAAAGCCTAAGGGTTTGTAAAGAAGTCCGGTGATCCTGTTTCCACGGATTCCAATATCCTCTCTTTCTCTCTCTATTCATCAGCAGAGGATACTGGTTAGGTATGAAAAAGATTAAACATCCTTACTACTGTTATATCCTAAAAACTATTTACATCCAGGCTAATGCCATCAGCTTAATTAAACTCTTTCACACGTTCATTCATTGTCCATAAAATGTCCCCTCTTCCAATATTATATTGAACAACAACCCCATCAGACGTAGTCCTATATTTGCCAGAAAATTCCTAACCATAAAGCGGTTGTGTAGGACTTCACCGTAGTCTAGTAGGCAGTGTGTTGGCTTATTAGACGAGAGGTCAAACCACAACTTGAAAATTTCCATCAGAATATGAAAAACATTTCTTCGGTAACTTACCCTCAGTAGATTTCGCGCAAAAACCATGAAAAGTTTCTCAAAAAATCGTAAATCCCACCATTCATGTATGAAATTAACGCACACAACATAAATGGTGTGAGAAGCTAGGTCCATAATCCTGACTGAATGGTTGTTAAGACCAGTTGTGTGTGTAGGTCTTCACATGCCGCATCTTGTAATTACCAGTTCAATCAATTCCCGGTAAAAAAATGTATTTAACGACTAGCGCAGTCTACTAAAGTCTGACAAAACGCGGTTAGTTTCATTGGTTCCAGTGGATAATCATATGTACCTTCGGCACTCCTCAAAATAGCAATATGATCCTAAATACATTAAAAGGACTAGGTAGGGAATTATATCTCCCTATTGAATATCTGGATAATGCAGAGTATATACATTAGGCGCGCCTTCCGCTAGAATTGTCAAATCGTAATAGCTTTAACGAAGTCTGCTCCTAAATCGCTTCAAATTGAATCATATCGAACAAAATAACGTTTTTTTTTTCTACTTTGTATTCAATAAATCTTGTCATACCCAGACATTATACTAATGGAAGGTCATTCTCGACCAAGTTTTGAAATAATAAAATGAATGTCCCTATTATTTTTTCCAACAGTGTAGGTAAAAATCTAGCCATTTTGTTTACTTTTCCATTTAAATTAAGTAATTTTGTATGCCTTGTGTTGCCATTGAAGCGATTTTTTTTTTGTGGTGGCAGTTTAACTTTCATGCTGAAATAATTGCCTCTGCCAAAATATATTTTTCTGGGCTTTAAAAGTTTAGTTTAGTAAACTTTATTTCATTTAAAAACAATTTCGGTTTCTCTAAAATTTAGAGTGTAGGTGTGTCAACGCAGCGTCAGCAGAAATTTCTTTTCCTATCACATGTGATACGAAATTTGAAATTTGCCCTTCGCTGCTCTAAATGAATAACTCGGTTGAACTGAATTTGTGTGTTAAATACTTACCACCACCTAATTAACACATTATTGGCAACACTTTTTTATCCTTCTTCTACATAAAAACACATCAAAACGTATACATCTATCTCTTTCTATTCCATGTTGTTTCGTATTAACAACCAAATGAATTTGTCAAATTGCCAGCAAACAGTAAAAACAACAATAAAAACACACACAGTACAGTAATAAAAACAATAAGAGCGTGACTTCCTAATTCAATTGACATCTTGTTTACACAACAATATGTTTGCAAGCATGCATGTGTGTTTGTTTTCCTTTTACTTACTTTCCACACTCTCTGACTGTCTTTCTCCTGTTGTTGGCAAATGTTTGCCATGCCATGTTTTTTTTTTGCCAAAAACAAAATGAAAAACAATCGACTCATCATCATCGCCATTTTAATTATTATGCGGCAAATCATAAGCATTTTAATACCATTGAGTGTGTGGGAGAGAGGGGAGAGTAGATGTGATGAAAAATAACAACTGGTGGTACAAATCAAAACAAAATGAAAAAAAATGTTGACGTTTTCATTTGTTTCGTGCAGAGTTGACATTTTGAAGTTTTTATTTCGGTTTGTGGAAAATAACTTCCGGTTTAACAACGGCAACCAACAAACAGGCGAATTTTTTTATGTGCGATGGCAAAAGGTTAAAACTTTTTATTTTCAATTTCATCTGCAATTAAGATGCTTAGCGTGGAATTTATTGAATTTCTTTTAATTTTTTTTTCTATTAAGTTTTGACCAAATATGTGAGTGGCCAGCTGAGGTCAATAGGGGACTATTGCTTTGGTAATTTGCAAAGGAGGTGAAATTGTTATGAGAAACTTATCAGAGTTCCTCTTAATTAAGTTTAGTCGTCTTATAAAAAAAACATAAGTTTTCACAAAAAAAAAGAAAACCCCGGTTTTCAGTAAAATTCGTTTTCAAAGTTAAAACCTTATATGTTCCCAAATGGCCACTGATCTTCTAGAGAATTCTCATATATTTTCGACCAAAAATTGAATATCTCGACTCACAAAATTATTTCAGCTATCCCACTACCACCGTTGGAAAGCGGACCCTCTGGACTACCATTTGCATATAGTCTGTATGGGGTACAGTTTCTTATGTGTTCCCAAATGGTCACTGATCTTCTAGAGAATTTTCAATCAAAAAATTGATATTTTCAAAGCCAATTTTTACAAACCATATCACTTATACAGGACTTTTTTGCTGATTATATTAAGAGGAATTGGAACAATCCCTAGAGTATGATATGGTACTCATAGACCTACTATATGCCCTAAAATTACCTCCTAAACAAGTTACCTTGTTCAAATGGATACTGTTAAATACTGTTCTTAAATACGTAGGAGAACTTCTAGAGAGAAAGCTTCAATTATCTGACAAGAAACAAGAGTAGACCATTGGAGATCTCTTCAAAGATCATCCAATATGTGTAGGAAAAAAAATCGTATTTCAAAAGCTCTCAAATATAATTTAAAATAAACATTAAGCTTGACTTTAATAATTAGAAATTATTTTCTCTACAGATTAGCACAGAGGTGTTAAAAAATAATTGATTGCCAATGTCTAGATATGAGATCATTAGAATTCATTTTATTTGTATGTCTTCCGACGCCGCTTGCCTACATAGCATGAGGATGAGTCAGAGTGGAAGGATTTTTGTATAAAAAAAATCAAGACATTATTATCACCTCATTTGTTGTTATTCACCCCTGAGGTGAATAACTAATTAGAAATAGAAAAATGTGTTAACATTTTGACCACAATTTAAAAATAATGGCCAGTGGATGGTAATACATGCTACAATAATAATGCGACTATTTATTTTATTTTAAACCGCAATAAACAACAATATAAGAAAAATTAAAAATAAAACTGAGAAATATAACAACAAACAAATAAAAGTAACAATTTATTCATAAAACTTAACAAAAAAAAAAAATTGCAACTTTTGTACTTGAGTACAGTTGGCCCATCCCTGAAATAAAATAAAAATTTAAATCGTTTTTAAGCACAATATTTAAACGCATTTCAGTTCAGCTGTTTTACCTCATTTCTATTTAAAAAAAGAATTCATGAATGACTGAATGACCAACTGGACTGGACTGGACTGCACCACACTTTAGATTAATTAGAGACCTGCACGCATGCATGTACTCACTCACTCACAGCTGATTTGTGGTTTTCATGTAGTTTTTTTTGAGTTCCCACTCTGCTGATTTTCATTTTCATTTTTCCAGTAATGCATGTGGAATGGTTCAATAAATTCCTTGAAATGCCAACGTAACGTTGTCGTAATGTTGATTTTTTAAATGAAATTAAAAAAAATTTTAAATTTAAAAATTTAAATTTAAAATTCAAACTTTAATACGTTTTAAATGGAAAATACTCGTACAATCCGTATCAAATAAATGTTGAGGAATTCAAAGTATTTTACAATTAAACAGACAGACAGACAGACAATTAGACAACCGGGTATTACTAAAGTGCGTTTTATTTAAACTTTAATTAAGTTTTGGGTTTTTTTATTTTCTTTCTTCTCTCAATTTGAAATTTAATTAAAGCTTGTGTTTGCCTGTTTGTCCGTCAAGTCAACAAATATTTGTCTGTACTCAAATACTTTTTGCTTAGTTAACACGCCAGACAGACGGTTTAAACTTTCAATCGCATACAGTGGAACCAAAGAAAAGGGTGGCAAAAAATCTACTCTTTTTTCCTTTCGGTACTTTGCGAAATATATAGAGCGAGCGGTGTCAATCATAATCAGATCATAGTCAATCATCGTCAATCATAGTCAGGTTTCTCCGTTATTATAACATTTCTCTGTTAACATAGTAAACTTTTCAAGTCCATTTCCTCAAGTTCCAAAATTGCTTGGAAAATATCACTAATTGGGTGTTCCTAAGGACTTTTTAGGCTACAATTTGCATATGGTCAAGCATATCAAGCATCCTTGCCTTACATTGTAAAACAAGTGATTTTTGTTTGTGTAAGTTTTGTCTTTGTCCAAATAATTTTGAAACTAGAGAAATCTGACTATGTTGACAGTCTCGATCGTCAATCATAGGCAGATCATCATAGTCAATCATCGTCAATCATAGTCAGGTTATTATAACATTTCTCTGTTAACATAGTAAACTTTTCAAATCCATTTTCTCAAGTTCCAAAATTTCTTGGAATATACCACTAACTAGGTTTTATTACGGACTTCTTAGGCTACAATTTGCATATGGTCAAGCATATCAAGCATCCTTGCCTTACATTGTAAAACAAGTGATTTTTGTTTGTGTAAGTTTTAGGTTTCCAAAACCATTGAATCAGTGGAACTATTTCACTCAGGAACTTGTGTGTAATGTAATTTTTATCGTCTGGGATACATGCTCCGTACGCCATTTTCAAAAGTTTGGATGGCCATATTTTTAAATTCTGCTAAACTAGTAACTTGCCTTTGTTAACTCTCACATAAGGTCTATTAAAATTGTTGGTTCTTGTCTTTGCTATTTAAGTTCGAATTTATCTTCAGACACATGGCCACTATTGGGAAGCAACCTGAAGACAGAAATCTATAATTCAAATGGATTATGTGTGTCAGGCCTTAACCTAAGCCACTCCATAACTCAGTAACTGTCATACGTTAACATAAACGATGCCGTGAGCCCATTCCATTTTGGTTGTAAAGACCAAAACCTTTCAGACTATACTAATTAGATACCGATTTGACACGAGACTTATCAGAGATTATCGCGTCCAGACAAGTTGTGTGGCTAACAGCTCCATTGTGAAGTTTTGCCGCAAGGTCCTATGAAATTGATTCGGGATTGGTAAGGTATGTACTTTAGTACTCTATAGTATGGACAGACCCAATCAGCAAGGCAATGGATTCTAATTCTTATGGATTTCTAATTCTTATGGGAACTTTTGCTCCAAAAAAGTGGAGTTGTTTGGAAAGGTACAGACGTTGAATGATATGGATTGAGCGAAGAAGAGGCTTTTTCCAGCTTTGAAGCTTTTGCTTGAGTCTTCTATCGGCCTATACTGATTGAGTCTGAGAGTAATACGTTCTTATCGGGCTTTTTAGAGTCAGGGAACATTTGTAGAGAAAAAGAATAGCTTTAACCCCCTGAAACCAGAAAAAAAATCTTCTGAACACAATTTTTGAAACAGTACGAGTTTAATACAACTAGGGAGGGAATTATTTTTAATGTCCTCGAGCATTATGCTTAGATTAGTTAGAGTAACAGGGTTAGGCTAAAGCGTTATACAATAGAACAATACCATATTACTTTCACACAACATCCAACCATGTGCTAACCACTAAAATTTATAGGAAATCTCGAATCATTTATGTTTTTCAAAATTTTGTTCCCTTAGGTCAAGAATATCTGGTAGAGTGTAAACACCGTTGATTCGGCTATCATTTTTGGTTTTTGTCTTTGCTAGTTAAGTTTGAACTTATCTCCATACAAACATCCTTAATACTCAATAAAGCAACACAGTACAGTGGCCGCAGCCTAGTAGTAAGTTTGTTGGCTTACTAGGCAGGATCCGCGGTTCAAACATTTCGAATATGAGAAAAAAAGTTAGCACACAATATAAGTGGCCTAAGAAGTTAGGTTGTAGTCCTGACTAAAGTCCTTTAATGGCAAGTTATTTCCCTTTACATGTTGCATGTTCGAATTTGTTGTAGTAGATCAAAAAAAAAATTGGATAATAGAAAACGAGGAAGTCGCCGCAGTCTAGTAGGTAGTGTGTTGGCTTATTAGACTAAAGGCCCGAGTTCAAACCCCAGATCAAACATCAATAAGAAAATATTTCTTCGGCAATATCCTCTCAGCAGATTTCTGGCAAAAACTCCGAGAGTAAAAAACTTATCGAAAATCTGTCGTTCGGAGTCCCGCAACTCATATATAAAATTAACGCACACAACATAAGAAGCTAGGTCGCAATCCTGACTGAAGGGTTGTCATGACAAGTTATTTCCCTTTACCCTTGCTTGTTCGAATTTGTTTTAGTAAACCAAGGGCAGATTAGATAAAAAAAAAAATTATTAATAGAGGAGTAGGAAGTCGACGCAGTTTAGTAGGTGGTGTGTTGGCTTATTAGACTAAAGACCCGAGTTCAAACCCCAGGACAAACATCAAAACGAAAATAGTTTTTCGGCGACATTCTCTAAGCAGATTTCTGGCAAAAAAGCTTATCGAAAATCTGTTGTTCGGAGTCCCGCCAATCATATATAAAATTAACTCACACAACATAAGAAGCTAGGTCGCAGTCCTGACTGAAGTGTTGTAATGATCAATTATGTATGTGAGTTATGTAATAGAGGACAAGGAAATGGAAAAGTGTGTCATGTTTTTAATCTTACCTCCAATTTGATTACAACTGGAAAGCACTATAAGCTCCTACCGCTAACTTTTATTCTCTTGAATAATTTTTTAAATAACATGAGGAATACAAGACTCCATAGTTTCATATATCAACGGTCACTCTGTGTGTAGTATGTATGTGCATACATAAATTGTGCAAAACAAACACTATTTTTATGATTTTAGGTGTGGAGATTATATTACAAAATTTATCATGACAGGAATTCATAAATACATTTGGACGACAGTCGCTTCGAGACGAGACGAGTCGAGACAACTTAGTTGGCTGTCAATCATGTATGCCAAACATATGTACAAACGTAGACAAAAACAAGAAGAATTGGTTGGATTTATGTACGCACTTATGTGTCAACGTTATTTCAATTTCAAAACATAGTTGTTGCAGTTATCCGCCGCAGTGTAAGAAATAATTTTAAATTCCAACAAACAAAATAAAACAATGCGCTGCGTTGCGTTGCGTTTCAATGTCAATTTTTGTTTTGATCTAAAAATAAATACAAAAAATTTTAAATTTAAAATAAACTTGTTTTTAATGAATTTATAAAAATTAATAAAAAAAAAAATTATTAAAAAAAATGTTGAAAAAAAAAATAACTCCCATAAACTGGCCATTAATTTGCCAGTCATAAGAATTTTTAATTAAATTCATAACAATATCTCTCACGCAGGGCAATTTGTTTAAACATGAATTTGTTTAAATTTTGTATTTTTACGTTCACAAATTATTGTTTTTTCCTATTTCTTTTTTTCGTTATCAATGAATGAATGAAAAGATAAACGAAACCGTGGGGATTAACCCATTTCGGGTGCAGCGGGTATTCTTTAATGAGTGATCGTTTGATTTGAAAGCCAAATAAACTTGACAGAATGATTGAAAAGTTGTTTTAAACACTTGAAAACAGTTGTTAACAGTTTTCGTAATTGTAATTGGGGTTAATAGGGCTTTAAGTAATTCCTTCTTAATAATAAAACTAAAAAAATATTGGAAAAAAAAATTCTTTGAAACCTAGTTAAAGAAAGAAATTGAAACGTAGAAACATAGAAAATATTAACTCAAACTGGAAGTCGCCGTGGCCTAGTGGGTAGTGTGTTGGCTCATTAGACAAAAGGCCCGGGTTCGAATCCCAGGTCAGACATCAAAACGAAAAAATATTTCTTCGGCGACTTCCTCTCAGCAGATTTCTGGCAAAGACTCTGAGAGTAAAAATTGCTATGAAAAGCTTCTCAAAAATCTGTCGTTCGGAGTCGACTTTAAACTGTAGGTCCCGCCTCTCATGTATAAAATTAACGCACACAACATAAGTGGTGTGAGAAGCTAGGTCGTAATCCTGACTGAAGGGTTGTAATGGCCAATTAGGATAGGATAGTAGGTTACGAATTCTGACCTTTCCTAACCTACTATCCAGTTCAGTTCTAACAGCGATTAAACATTCCCTGGACGGAACCCACTTGTTTAGGTCCCCGTAGCCTAGTAGTAAGTATGTTGGCTTACTAGACGTGAGGCCTCGGTTCAAACATCTAGTCATACATCTCCAACATTCATCTCCTTTCTGCCAAAAACTCAGAGAGTAAATAAAATTACCATGAAAAATTTCTCAAAAATCTAGCGTTCGAATTGGCTTTAAACTGTAGCTCATCCGTTTATGTATAACTTTAACACACACAACATGGGTGGTGTGAGAAGTTAGGTCGTAATCCCGACTGATGGTGTAATGGCCAATTATGTATGCAAGTATGTAGAACGTATTGCAGTAACCTTTATATCAGAAAACCTCGGTTAAAGATGTTAGAAAATGGGAGCTCAACAACTTCCGACTCTTTATGACCAGTGCACGGACAATCTCGTCCTCTTCCTCACGATCCTCTTCCAACGATCCTGCAGAAGTCATTTGCCAGAATACTGAATCTTTCTATCGGGATGTCTTCTACAAGAACAGGGGCCCTTAGAAATCGCTATTGTGCGATAGTTTGTCATGCGATTTAAAGACAGAAGTGAGTCGATGTCTGATCCGTACTATTCCAGCTGAGTCTGGACGTACTCTCGTGCTGCCAACGAATGTAATTAACGAATAAGTTATTTTAATGAACTGAAATAAAGCTCTCAGATAGAATGTATGTTCCTTAAACGAATGAAAGAAATTAAAAATCCCTTCCATGCAATAAAAATCAACGATTGGCTAATGAGTTGAGTTGAAATCATCAAAGTCTGGTAAATACTGTGTTGGCTTAGTAGACGTGAGAGCACGGGTTAAACCACAGGCCAGATATCTCGACAAAAACGAGAATATGAAAATATTTTTTCGAAGACTTTCTCTCAGCGGATTTCTGGCAAGCGGACTTTAAACTGCATTTTCCGCTACTCGTGTTTGAAATTAACATACGCAACATAAGTAGAGTGAGAAGCGGGGTCGCAATCCTGGCTGCAATTATGTATATATGTATCTATGTATGTTTGTATGTGATCGAAATACCTATAAACTGCATCAGCAATCCAATTTCTAATAATATTCCTATATCCCACAACTCTTATAATTTTTAGCTTTGAATGATTTGGGCCTTGAAATTACGTTCATTAGGAACATAAGACCAAAATAGTTTGTGCCGATACTACGCTCAATATTAGATAAGGTTGGGTTATTGTTCCGTATTTACCTTTTTAAAAACGTTTAAGATATGAGTTCATTGATTGCAAACAAATTAAAAATAAATTTGTGTTTAGTTTCAATAAAATTTTTTTTGTTCACACAATTTTGTGTGCCACTATTTATAACTTGATGTTGTTTGATGTTTGCTTGTTGGTTATTCTTCTCTGCTTGCACCCTTTGCGTAAGCAACAACAATTGTTCGTTAGAACTATATAGCATACATCTTCAAGCCACAACTGTTCTCTTCACATGTAACACGTCTTCACACAAGACTGACTGAATTCTTACTACTCGTTGCAAGCTTTGTCTTGCCTTTTTATATGACTACTTAAACATTCTTGAAGTAGAATGTTTGTACTTTCGTTTTCCTGAGAACTCGATCGCGACTTTGTGTAGTTCGTTTGTGTAGTTTGTTCAAATTGCTTGTTGTTGCGTTCGCTTACTTGTGTAAAGTTGTTTGTTTACCTGTAACAAGTTCGTTGTATTTGTTTGTGTAGTTTTTACTTATCGTTTTAATGTTAAACGATGGTACTTCATTTTCATTTTCGTAACAATATTTTAAGACAGTAAGGACGGGGAGATTCACATACATACATACATAATTGGCCATTACAACCCTTCAGTCAGGATTACGACCTAGCTTCTCACACCACTTATGTTGTGTGCGTTAATTTTATTCATGAGCGGCGGGACCTACAGTTTAAAGTCGACTCCGAACGACAGATTTTTGAGAAGCTTTTCACGAGAATTTTTACTCTCAGAGTCTTTGCCAGAAATCTGCTGAGAGGAAGTCCCCTGGGATACGAACCCGAGCCTTTCGTCTAATAAGCCAACACACTACCTACTAGACCACGGCGACTTCGACAGGGAGATTCATTGCAATAAAATTTTGGATGAATACACTTAGTGGCCCTTAAAAATTTTAAAAGCCTTGTATTACTTAATTTATGTATTGTTGCCTTCATTTAAATATCTTTCAAAATCTATGGGCCTTATTAATTTGATCGATGATGTCTTAAAAAAAAATCGTTTTGTTAACGTTTTAAGGGGGTTAATTTCTTATCTTAGTTGTTGACATACAAACATATTTCGTAAGTCAACACATAATTACGCACAAATTTTAAGTAAACTTGGAATTTGATTTATAATCTAAAAAAACAACAAAAATAAAGAAAAAAACAACAAAACTGAAATACCTGAAAATGTCACAATTAGTAGAATACGTACGTAGCTAATGAATTGAATTTCAATTCATTAACCAACACTACCCAACCCTCTAGCCAACGGGGCTGCTGCTACTGTCAGCATAGAGTTGTTAAATAAATAAATTACAATAGCAACAACAACAACAACAATAACTGGTTATCTTCTAGTGATGGCAATAAAAATAGTAGATTTACGCACTATTTTTTGGGTTTTTTTTCTTTTTACGGGGAAGGAATAAATTTGATAGTGAATGCCTGCAGTGCTTTTGTGCTATTTTTCTGTGTTAATAAAGCAAATAAAAGCGGAATAATTTTTGTATAGAACAGGGCGTCACCGTAAGCAATGTAATTTGAGAAATAAAAAAAATCTAAGTGAGGTTATGATGAAATCTTTGGAATTTTTTAATTTCAAAAGATTTTGAATTTTTAATTGTTAATGTGTGTGTGAAGATATGTTTGAATTTAACTAGCACAGACAAAAACCAAAAAGCTGAAAGCTGAAATGCGATGTTATGTGGAGAGGAAATAGTGACATAACTTTTTAAGCAGCCCTCGTAGTTAAAGGGATTGTTTTTACAATTGTAGGCAAATGCTATTTTTTTAGCATAAAAAAATGCACACAAAACAGATGAAAAATAGCACTGATTGAGCCATAATATAAGGGGGATTGGCCTCGCTTTATTTCTTTGTTCTTTAAAAGTGTGTAGTTATGGTTGAATGGCTGGCGATGAATGTACAGGTAGGAAAAGTAACAAAAATATTTTTTGTTTAATACACGAAATAGTTGAGTTTCCATTGGAGTTTACGGGAATCGAGATTAACAGAGCTGGCACACTGGGACCTTAACTAAGTATTCCACTAAAAATATTCACCAAGTGAAGCATGTTATGTGTGTGAAGATAAATTCGAATTTGAAAACCCAAGACGCAATCCATAAATTTTAGCAGCGCCATATTTAACATTAACAGAGCAAAATTTACCCTCAACAGAGCACTGTTAACTGTTTAACAGTATCCATTTGAACAAGATCACTTGTGTTTAGGAGGTAATTTTTGGGCATATAGTAGGTCTATGACTACCATATCATACTCTAGGGATTGTTCCAATGCTTCTTAATATAATCAGCAAAAAGGTCCTATATGAAGTGATATGGTATTGCAAAAATTGGCTTTGAAAACATCAATTTTTTGATTGAGATTTCTCTAGCAGATCAGTGGCCATTTGGGAACATATAAGAAATAGTACCCCAAACAGACTATATGCAAATGGTAGTCCAGAGGGTCCTCTTTCCAACCGTGGTAGTGGGATAGCTGAAATAATTTTGTGAGTCGAGATAAAATATTTTAAAAAAATCGATTTTTGGCCACAGATCTTCTAGCGAATTCTCATATAGTTTCGTCTAAAAATCAAATATCTCGACTCATAAAATTATCTCAGCTATCCCACTACCACGGTTGGAACTAGGACCCCCTGGACTATCATTTAATTGCGTTAGAACAACCTCTATTTATCAAATTTTCTTGATGTTTTTCTTTAGCACAAGTACTAAAATTTTCGGAGAGAGTTTAACTGTCTATAACAGATTGCCTACCATGTCCTGCTAACTTTAGTTCGGGCAGTAAACGATATGGCATTCGAGTTTAGCAAAAGGTCCCCATAGACATTTTATAACTCAACACCGTCACACCTGATTGGAGTATCCTAGATACAAAAAGTTATAAACCGTTTTGAAGAACATACTTCATTATAAAGTAAAAAAATGGCCTTGTTTTAACGAATGTATGAAGGCATTCGTACGGAAATTTGTGAACCAGACATATAGACGAGGATAATAGCTCGATTTTATACTTCAATTTGCATAATGCAGAGAACGTAGTGCTGTTAAGAAGCATCTTATCCACCTTTTTGTCGTTTTTTTTACTTTAAATTCCATTAATGGTAGGTTTTTGCAGGTTTGGTAGACAATTGATCTGCAGTAGCAATTTTAGGAAGGTTAGGGTTGCCATATATTGCCGACTCTACGATAATATATTGGTAGTAGTGGAAGGGTTGGGATTGAATGGCGTTGTTTTGAGGAATGTATGAAGGTATTGATGCCTATGCAAGAGGCGTACAAAAATTAGTTAACCAGACGTATAGACGCGGATAATAGCTCGATTTTATACTTCAATTCGCATAGTGCAGAAAACATAATGCTGTCACGAAGCATCTTATCCATCTTCTTATCGTTTTTGTACTTTAAATTCCATTAATAATGGTTTCTTGTCAGTTTGACAGGCGATTGGTTTGCAGTAGCAAGTTTTGGTATTATAGGGTTGCCATATATTGCTGACTTTACGAAAATATATTGGTAGTAGTGGAAGGGTTGGGATTGAATGGTCTTGTTTTGAGGAATGTATGAAGGTATTGTGCCTATGAAAGAGGCGTACAAAAATTAATTAACCTAGCGTATAGACGCGGATAATAATTCGATTTTATACTTCAATTCGCACAGTGCAGAAAACTTAGTCCTATTACGAAACGTCTTATCCATCTTCTTATCGTTTTTGTACTTTAAATTGCATTAATAATTGTTTCTTGCCAGTTTGACAGGCGATTGGTTTGCAGTAGCAACTTCTGGAAGGATATGGTTCCCATATATTGCTGACTCAACGAAAATATATTGGCTGCAGTGAAAAGGTTGGAATTGAATGGCTTTGTTTTGAGGAATGTCTGAAGGTATTGATGCCTATGCAAGAGGCGTACGAAAATTAGTTAACCAAACGTATAGACGCGGATAATAACTCGATTTTATACTTCAATTCGCATAGTGCGGAAAACATAGTTCTGCTACGAAGCATCTTATCCATCTTCTTATCGTTTTTGTACTTTAAATTCCATTAATGTTGGTTTCTTGCCAGTTTGACAGGCGATTGGTTTGCAGTAGCAAGTTTTGGAATGATAGGGTTGCCATATATCGCTGACTTTACGAAAATGTATTGGTTATGGTGGAAGTTTTGGGATTGTTTTTAGTATTGGGAGTTGACATCGCATGGCAATCATGTGAAATATGAAAAAATATTTCGTTCTGCACTTTACTGGTAACTCGGTAGCTCGGAGAGTAAGGTAAAATTGCCATGAAAACTTTTTAAAACTCTGTTATTCTGAATTGCTATAAAACGGTAGGCCCCGCCTTTCATGGATAGAATTAACCCACACAATATAATTGTTTTGAGAAGCTACTTTGTAATCCTGGCCAAAGGCTTGTAATGACCAATTATGCAAGGAAGTTATGACCGCCCTTTGGTGAACTGTCCATACAGCAATGGATCGTATCTCCCACACAATCCTTAGGACAGTTCAAGGTAATTTTCTTGGAAATATTTGCCGTTAACTCAGAATCTATTAAACTTTGATGTTTTTCTTCATTATTTGCTTGGGAGTTCGCCTTCTACTAAATGCCAGATCATGCTTTGATTCGTAGTGTCTATAACTAAAGATCAGCGTATCGTGCTTAAGCCTTAAAGATCTTGGTACAATATATTGGGAGGATAAGCGATTCAGGTTCTATTTTCCTTAGGATGCATTCCTCTTAATACAAGGCGTAAACGACGTGTCTCTTCTCTGGTGCCCGCTTCAATTTGAATCAACAGAGTACACATTTTGTGACAGGAAGCCAGAAATTCGTAAATGCATGCAGATATTGATGCAACCTTGTCTTAAATTTATTACGAGTTTTTTTATCTAAACTTTTTGGTCAACAGTTGGTGGAACAGCCTTCCATCAATTCTTTTATGCCATCTTCAAAACGATTCCTTTTAAGCTGCTGTAAGAAATTTTAAGGCAAATTTTGATAATAAAACGCCTGTTAGATGTTTATCACAATCAATGTCAAAGGTCAACAGCTGTTATTTATTTTCTTTCCTCTAAAAATTCTTTAAATTTTAAACCGAACTCTCAAACACATGGCCTTTTTTAAATTAAAACATTTGCCGGCTGGCAACTATTATTTGAGGGCTACATACTCTCTGTATACATAATAATACTTAAAGAAACGAAAGGAAGAAAATTAACAAATTATGACCACCACATGCCTCTGTTTATTGCCTCTGTACAGCGAAACATTAACCACCACTACTGCCCTTAGCATTACTGACGGTATGATTACATCCAAAAAAAAATTCACTCCCTTTGGCTGGCTGGCTGCACACTGAACACTGAGTTAATTCGATTGTGTGTTCTTTGTTTGTTCAGTCGTTCGTTCGTTGATTCATTCATTCATACAATTATTCATTCATTCATTCATTTGTTTACCTACCGAGTCTTTTTGTTTTCACATTTATTCATGGATTTATTTTGTGTTCATTATATGGCGCATGAAGATAATAAAGTTTTGATAAACAAAAAACGAAATTCATAGTTTCGGCGGTCTGTGTTTTCCAACTGCTCTCTGTTCCATGTATGTTTGCGTCAATGGATTTGTTTAAAAATTCAAAAAAAAGAAAGGAAAAAAAATGTTCTCTTAATATTCAGTGCCATAAAGGAACGATTTCTTTTACGAATGAATGCATTCCACAAAGCATGACCACTTGCCAGGTAGCTAGCTTTATTCTAGTTGCTATAATGTCCTGCATTCGTAGGTTTTTTATTTGGTTTAGGCAACTATCTGCGTTTTTTCTATGGATCTCTAGAACGTTGTTCTGGTTTGATGGAACTTTGTGTCTGGAGGCTATTATTTTTCACTCATGTTAAAGTAATTTTGTCGGACAGATCTTTTTGATGATAAATTTAAATTCGAAAATCCAAGACACAAACCAAAATATTAGCAGCGTCGCATTTGGCGTTAACAGAGCAAAATTTTCTCTTAGAAGAACAAAATTTGCCATAAACAGTGCACTGTTAACTATTTAACAGTACCCATCTGAACAAGTCCACTTCTTTAGGAGCTAATTTTGGGAAATACTCTAGTTCTATGAGTACCTTACCATATGCAAAGGAAGATTCGAAGACTCGTAATATAATTAGCAAAATAGCCACAGATAAAGTGATATGATGTTGAGAAAATAGGCTTTGGAACTTTAAATTTTTTGTTTGAAAATTCTCTAGAAGATCAGTGGCCATTTTGGAACATATAAGAAATTGCACCTCATACAGACTACATGCAAATGCTAGTCCAGAGGGTCCTCTTTCGAACCGTGATAGTGGGACAGCTGAAATAATTCCGTCCTCTGTCCCCACCAACCATCCTTTACATTTCAACACTTATGTTCATATATAGTAATGATCAGATAATGAGCAGAAGACTAATCTACTATTGCCACGTCTTTTTTTTCTACGCCGAGGAGGGGTAAATGTACCTAAACGCAAAATAGAGGAAGTGTGTGGGGCCCTCACACACTAAAACCCCCTCTCGTCTCGTGGACTGTTGTGACCACTCCGGAACTACGGTGATATTACTTCGGAGTGGAGTCCTTTTGGCCCCTGCATGCTCATATCTGCGTCCGGATTGCGTATCGAAAGTTGAGGACACATCTAAGTGTCTCCACTATTTCCTCCTGATTGGATTCTGAATGGAATTTGGTTTGACACGTGTGCCAATGTCATCTATGCCGGCGTGCTTACATGTTCTGCAACCTTAAGATCTCACTTCTTTAGCCTTAGAGTGCGCTCCACGTAATTCGTCACTGGGGCCCAATTCTCTCTACTATTTCAATCATAGACATAGCTCAGCCAGCGAGCACATTCGAAAACAGTGTGTTTTGCATCATCAATTACTTCCCCTTCCTCCTAAAGGCAGTAAGGGGCGGCGGTCTTGCCCATTATGTGCAGATATTTTGTAAAACATCCTTGACCCTATAGCATCTGCGTAACGTAGTAATTTACCTCTTCAAATTTTCGACCACTCCATGGCTTTATGTCAGGAATAAATCTCTCCATCCACCTTCCTCTATGTTCATCGTTCCACCTTCGTTGCCATTCTGAAATGGTGTTTTCCCTGAAGCGACCGGTTATATGATTTCCAGCCAATTTCGCCTTATAATTCTCCACTTTGTTAGCCGAGTACTGAATCTGTTACGAAAATGTCAGTCTGGGATCGAGCCTTATTTACAGGATCTTACCGAGCTGTTAGTCCTAATTACCTCGTTTCCAATACTCATGTCCACCTGCAAGGGGATATGACGACCAGTGATTAGCAGCAATTCCGTTTTATTCATGGCCAGGTCTAGGTCTAGGCATTGCCACTTTTAAATAGTTAACAGTGCTCTGCTAATAGCAAAGTTTAAACGGTTAGAGACAAGAAGTGGCGCTGCTAAAAGTATGGGTTTGTGTCTTTGGTTTTTAAATTCAAATTTATCTTTAAACATAAGGAGTGCGCACGAAAAAAAATGGGCCTACTTTTAAGCTTATAACTTTTATCATAATTGAAAAAAATTAATACCGTTACATTGTTTTTGCCATTGCAATGGGAAAATTAGTTTTTTGAAAATGGCCACCCATACATACATACATAATTGGCCATTACAACCCTTCAGTCAGGATTACGACCTAGGTTCTCACACCATTTATGTTGTGTGCGTTAATTTTATACAAGAGTGGCGGGACCTACAGTTTAAAGCCGACTCCGAACGACAGATTTTTGAGAAGCTTTTCATGGCAATTTTTACTCTCAGAGTTTTTGCCAGAAATCTGCTGAGAGGAAGTCGCCGAAGAAATATTTTTCGTTTTGATGTCTGGCCTGGGATTCGAACCCGGGCCTTTTGTCTAATAAGCCAACACACTACCCACTAGACCACACATTGTCGTAAAAAAATAATTGAAATTTTCAATGAAAAACCGCGCCGCTTATAAATAACTTTGCTAGGCTCGTAGGTGTTAACCAAAAAACAGTTTCTAAGATAAGAATAAAACAATATAAGGAGTCTTAGAGTATTGAAAGGAAGCGTGAAAGTGGAAGAAAAAAAGGATATGCCGACCGAAACAAAGCAAGTAAAATAATACGTATTTTTCTAAAACACCCTAACATGTCTGGAAGAAAAGTGACTTAAAAAGTTGGATGCTCTGAGACCTTGATCAGACAAAAATTTTATACACAAAAGGAATTCAAATATTATTTATTTTCATTGAAATATAAATCGAAAAAAATCCGCCACTTTGCTTTATTTCAATAACGAAAAGTGAAAGTCCAGTTTTTTTTTTGTGCGCACTCCTTATTGGTGTGGTGCCTAGTTTGACGTAAGAAGGCCACTTTGGAAATGCCTCTAATGTGTTTATAGCATTATATTACGTTTATGTGTGGATCATCGAACCTTTTTCAATTGCAATGAAATCATACCTTTAAGACTCTGTTGCATAAACACTTTAAATTAAGGAGGAGTTTTAAGTTGTCTTGTTTTTATTTTTTTGATACTCAATTAAATAAAAATATTATTTATTACCGAAAATCACCAGAAAACAAGAAAAATTACTTTCGATGTCGACCAACAAATGGAAAACATGGGGGAAAAAAATCGTGAAAATTTAAAAAAATTTTTTTTGGGATTTTGGTTGTAAGAACCAAGCAAAATTTATTCACGGAAGCTTGTTAAAAAAATGTTGTTTCTATAGTTTCATGTGTTTATCTTTTTGTGCCTTGTGTTGTGTGATGAAATCTATTTTTCTTGTACTTTTTGTGGCTCGCATAAGTTATTCTTTCAAAAAAAAATTTTTTTTCATTTAATTTGATTCCCATAAATCACTTCCCCAAAAAGTGAACATCTGTAGCGTTTTTTTTTCTTTATTTTCCTTGTTTTTTTTGTTCGAAAAATTCGTGTTTAAAAGCCTTGTGTGTCTGCGAGTATGTCAAATCAGCATAAACACACCCACTTTTAAGTGTCGCTTTAATGTTTGGTTACGAAAAAAAAGCGAAATTTTTCTAGTTTTCAAATGTGCAAATACGCGAGCGAATATATTTCCCAAGTTGTCCTATTTATTTTGGTTTTAAGTTTTAAGTTTTCATTTTCGATTTCGATTTCATTTCTGTGTTCGACTGACACATGAAATTTTGCAGCGCGGCCACCATTTAACAATCTGTTGCAGTATTGCTGCACGGTTTGGGGAAAACGAGGAAACATTTTCACAAAAACAACAAAAAAAAATGCTAATTTACCATCGTATCGTATCGCATTGTATCGTTTACGTTCGAATACGTATCTCATATCGTATGGTATGGTATGGTAACGTATGTAACGTTTTGTATCGTCCGTCGTATCGTTTATGTTAAATTAAGTCGACAGACAATTAAAAATCGTTTGGTTTTGTTTATTGGCAATTTTGTTAAAAAAAGAAAAGGAAAAATAAACAGGAAATTTCAATATCTTTAATTCGCCGTGTGTGTGTGTGTCTGTGTAAAATCAGGAAAATATTCAAAAATATTTTTCATTTCGTGAAATTTTCTTCTTTGATTTCTTTAAACAGAGATGAACAATTCAAATAAAGTTGATCTAGGGATTGTTATCGATTGGTTGATTTCGATTGTTCAGTATCAGTTTTACAATCGAAGCTTCAATCATTTGTTGCTTACTTACACATCACTAACAGGACTCAAACAAGTATGCCTGTTGTCCTCCCATCCAGTGTTACCGCTGGAAATTTTTAAGAAGTCGCACAAAAAGGGGATTTTTGAAGAAAAAGTCGCACAAAAAGTGTATTTTGGCAGTAAAAAGGGGCAACATTTTTAAAAGAAAAGAAAATGTCTATAGTCTAGTCTCCAGTCTAGTATATAGTCTAGTATATAATCTAGTATATAATCTAGTCTATAGTCTAGAAAAAATACTTTTTAAAAAAAAAGGGGGAAAAAAGGGTCAAAAATCTTGAAAAGTGTCAGATTTAGTTCATTTTAGTAAGGGGGCACAAAAAGTGGCGAGGTCGCTGAAAAGGTGTCAAATTGCGACTTTAGTCTCTCAACGGTAACGCTGCTCCCATCCTACTCGGAGTTATACTTGCATTTAGAAACCAATCGCTGCCCAGAACTAGGGCATAGGGTGGAGAACTTTATCTAGCCTTATTCGACATGAGGCTTAGACTTCTAGAACAAAATGAAAAATTAAAAAATATTTCATCGGCGACTTCCTCTCAGCAGATTATTTGGCACAAACTCTAGGAGTCAATGGAATTGCCATTAAACATACATAGTTGGTCATTATAAACCTTTAGGTAGGATTACGAGCTAACTTCTCACACCACTTATGCAGTATGCGTTAATTTTATACATGAGTGGCGGTGACCTACAGTTTAAAGTCGACTCCGAACGACAGCTGTTTGAGAAGCTTCTTATGGCAATTTTATTTATTTTCAGAGTTTTTGCCAGAAATCCGCTGAAAGGAAGTCGCCGAAGAAATATTTTCATATTTTCGTTTTGAACTCGGGCCTTCAGTCTAACAACCCAACACACTGCCTATTAGACTACAGCGGCTTGCCATTAAAAGATTCTAAAAATAGCTTTTGTTAGGAGTCACATTTAAATTGTAGGTCCCCTCCACTCTCCACTTCTCACACCACTTCTGCAGTGTGCGTTAAATTTAAACATGAGTGGCGGGACCTACAGTTTAAAGTCGACTCCGAACGACAGCTGTTTGAGAAGCTTCTCATGGCAATTTTTTATTTACTCTCAGAGTTTTTGCCAGAAATCTGGTGGGAGGAAGTCGCCAAAGAAATATTTTCATATTTTCGTTTTGATGCCTGACCTGGGTCTGAACTCGGGCCTTCAATCTAACAACCCAACACACTACCTATTAGACTACAGCGACTAAGGCCATTAAAAGTTTCTCAAAATAGCTTTTGTTAGGAGTCGCATTTAAATTGTAGGTCCCCTCCACTCGTGTTAATTTAAAACAACATGAGTGGTGTCAGAAACTCGATCGTTATCCTGACTAAAGGCTCGTAATAACCACTTATTATGTTATTTCATTATATCTTTCCCTAGCACTTACAATTTCCCATCCCTGGCAATTTGATTTAACGTTTATGCATTGCGTTAAATCCTTTCACTGTATTGCATTCGCCGCAACAACTCAGTTAACACAAATAATAGCTTGCATTCAGAGACAGTCTGTTGTGTGTGTTTTGATTTCTACAATCATAATTAATTATTAGCCCCAAAGACATGTTTGACAAACGACATCTAGTTTTCATAATCGCAACTAATTGAACTGAGCTCTTTTCAATTG
Organism: Sarcophaga peregrina; assembly: GCA_014635995.1. NCBI lineage: Eukaryota > Metazoa > Arthropoda > Insecta > Diptera > Sarcophagidae > Sarcophaga > Sarcophaga peregrina. Next base: position 86,543,405 of record CM025792.1, on the reverse strand, counting down.
AATTGATTGAAATGAAGTGCGTAATTATGATGTGTGTGTGTGTGGAGTTAAATTCAAATTTAATTAGCAAAGGCAATAATGACCTTATGGTCGGGCGTTACTTGGAAATCGCGTTAAAAATGGCCTTGTGGGAGAAGTGCATTTAGTGGGATAAATAGCCATGGCATCAAGGATTCTAAAATAGGTTTCCTTACGGTCGAGCGTTAGTTGAGATATAGCGACGAAGCTAATTATTTTCTTCAAATGAGCAACAAAAAGTTTTCTATATAAATCGGGCAAAATTGTTTTATAGCGGTTTTTTTTTGTCGACCACTTGCTTTTTTGTGGGTGTCTTTCATTTCTTGTATCGATAACTTGCATTTTTTTTTTTGGTCGATACTTTAATTTCATTTAATTTAAATTAAATTTAATTTAATCTAATGGATGGGTTGTATTTTGTGGCCGATATCTTGGGTTTTTTTGGCCGATAATTAGCATTTTTTAGTCGATGACTTGTATTTTTTTGGCTGATTACTAGCATTCTTTTAGTCGATGACTTGTATTGTTTTAGGCGATGACTTGCACTTTTTTTTTGCCGATGACTTGCATTATATTTGGTAGATGACTTCCATTTTTGGTTACTGACTTGAATTGTCTTTGGAAAATGACTTGCATTTTTTGATCGATGTCCTGCATGTTTTTCGGACGATGATTTTAAATACTTAGATTCTTTTTTTTTAACGATGACTTACACTTTTTATGGATGCCTTGCATTTTTTGGTTGATGACTTACATTTTCTTGGACGGTATATTGCGTTTCTTGGCCGATATTTTGTATTTCTTGGCCGATGTCTAGCATGCTTTTAGTCGATGACTTGTGTTTTTTGTGCTATGGCTTGCACTTTTTTGCCGATGACTTGCATTATCTTTGATAGATGACTTGCAATTTTTGGCTACGGACTTGTATTGTCTTTGGAAAATGATTTGCAATTTCTTGTCGATAACTTGCATTATCTTTGGTAGATGACTTGCATTTTTTTTTTTGGACGATGATTTTATTTTTTTCTTTTGATTACTTAGATTTTCTAAGTCGCTGACTTGCATTTTTTGTCGATGACTTTTGACATTTTTTTGACGATGATTTTAATTATTTAGATTCTTTTAGTCGCTGATTTCCATTTTTTAATGATGACTTGCATTGTCTTTGGTAGATGACTTGCAATTTTTGGTTACTAACTTGCATTGTCTTTAGAAAATGATTTGCAATTTTTTTTGCCGATAACTTACATTATCTTTGGTAGATGACTTGCATTTTTTTTTTTTGGATGATGACTTTAATTTTTTCTGTTGATTACTTAGACTCTTTTAGTCCGTGACTTGCACTTTTTGCCGACAACTTGCATTATCTTTGGTATATGACTTGCATTATCTTTGGTAGATGACTTGCATTGTCTTTGGAAAATGACTTGCACTTTTTTGCCGACAACTTGCGTTATCTTTGATAGATGACTTGTATTTTTTGTTTACTGACATGCATTGTCTTTGGAAAATCACTTGCATTTTCCATCGATAATTTGCATTTTTTTTAGGCGATGAAATTAATTTTTTTTGTCGTTTACTTAGATTCGTTTAGACGCTGATTTGCATTTTTTTAACGATGACTTGCATTATCTTTGGTAGATGACTTGCACTTTTTTGCCGACAACTTGCATTATCTTTGATATATGACTTCCATTTTTTGTTTACTGACACGCATTGTCTTTGGAAAACTACTTGCATTTTCCATCGATAATTTGCATTTTTTTTTAGGCGATGAAATTAATTTTTTTTCGTCGATTACTTATATTCGTTTAGTCGCTGATTTGCATTTTTTTTAACGATAACTTGCATTATCTTTGGTAAATGACTTGCACTTTTTTGTCGATGCCTTGCATTTTTTGGACGTTGATGTGCATTTTCTTGAACAATGACTTGAATATTTTTAATTTCATTGCCTGTATTAGTTTCGACGCCTATATTTCTGGTCTATATTACATTCATGACAATTTTTTGTATTTCCTGTTTAACACTTAATATTGTTCTGTTAACTTTTAGATGGGCTGTGTTGAAATTTTTGGTTGTTGTCTTTACTAGTTAACATACAAGAAAAGAAATTTTAAAAATAGGAATTTTGAAGGACAAAAAAGTATGTGGAAATACAAGAATGAAGCAATGAAATCCCAAAATGATTTATTTTTTTATGTTTTATTACAAAAATTCTTTTTTTTTTATGGACATAAATCATGATTTTATTTTGTAATCCTTGTACTTTAATATCGTATAATAAAATTTAAAAAACAAAATCAAAAACCATCACGTTTAAATTCAATAGAATTTGTTGTTGTTTTTTTATTCTGATTTGTTACCAAAATTGCTAAATATTGTCGGTTTAAACATTGACGGACAAAATTCAATTGTGGGAAATAAATTAAGAAACTAAAAAAAACTATGAGAACACTACAATCGGCCATTATAGCTATAGGTGGTTGTGTAGGATTTTTCGTTTCTAGAAGGTACGGAAGAATGTTACAAAGCGTGTCAATTTTCTTTTTATTCTTCGTTTTGTTTTCTCGATTGTTTTGATTGCGTGATTGACACAGCATAGCAAGTTCTAGAATTCTAGGAATGCCAGCTAATCTGTTCAAGAATCAATGCCCGCCCCTAGGAGATAAAGTGTTGGGTTCGTGTATTGGATACAGCGGTGAGGAATCTTGCTTAGCAGGGATGTTAACTGATATTCTAGAAGTTGTTTTGTTTCTTTGTTTACAGGAATTTCTAAAAGAATTATGTGGAGGGTGGGTAAAGACTCCTTTTTTGAAGTGTCACAAACATTTGCCTAGACTCTATATACCCCTCACCAATTACGGTAGCGCAGAGTTTTAATATCGAAATCACAAGAACATGTTGGTTGACAAAGAAACAAAAATTATAGAAACATGTGTCACAACCATTGGTTTTTTCCTTCTTTCGTTTTGTAAATCGTACAAATGGACGTCAAAGACGCCACACATAAATTTGAAAATCAATTCAAAAAATACCAGCAGTTGTGTGTGTGTGTGTGTGTGTATGCCTATGTGTCTCATGGTAGTATATTGTTTGTGTGGAGAACTGTTGAACAAATGATTTTCTATTCAAATTCACATTAATCACGCTTTTATTTATTTTATTCTCGATTTATTTTAGTGTCCCAAAATGTTTTATTGTTTAAGACAATCAACTAGGAATACGAGGTTGGTGCGAGAAGTTTACGCAACCCAAATGTTATTGCGATAGTTTTTGTTTTTTCTTTGTTTAATAGAAGTCTTTACACAAGAAACGGAAGTCTTTACATGTATGACAAGTGCATGGGGCTGATGGATTGGGTAAATACATACTAAGGGGTTCATCGTTCATTGATGACAATGCCCAACCTTCCTATAATATGTTCCCCGATGATGTTCTTCCCCTATACCCTCCGTTTAGCAAGTACAATCTCCATATAATAATACACAGCCTTAACTGAAATGACGAATACTTCTCGCCCATACTACGTTCTCTTCTATAAAATTCTTCAAAGGCCTCAATATCGGCATACGTCTTTTGATTAATTAAATTTAAATATCAAAGATTCAGAACAATACACGACGAAATTGCAAAACAAGAAAAAAAAATATTCTAACGTCGTGGCCTAATTCCCAATGATTTACAATTTTTTGAAATTATTGTTCAAGGCTATTCGATGTTACAATGTTGAAAGAGAGAACTAGATTTTGATAAAATGTTTTAGTTACACGGTTAGTCATCAAACCGAGCCCATAAAAAAAATCTTGCTATTGCAGCAATCTTTATATTGGATAGCTCTGGGTTAAGAATGTCAGAAAATGGAAGGTCAAAACTCTCATTCTTTTCATGACAACAGCTGGACACTGACACATAGGATGAAAGACAATCTCTTCCTCTATTCCTCAGATCCACAGCTCCATTTCGGCATGTCTTTTAAAGGACGGTGGCACGTGACAGCAGCTATCGTGCTGTGAATGGTAATGCACTTTAAGAATAGAAATAAGCCGGTTGGATGTCGCCGTGGTCTAGTAGGTAGTGTGTTGGCTTATTATACGTAAAGTCAGGATTCGAGTCCCAGGCCAGATATCAAAATAACATACAATAAGTATTTTTTCGGCGATTTCCCCTAGACAGATTTCTGGCAAAAACTCTGAGAGTAAATAAAAGAAATTGGCATGAAAAGTTTCTCAAAACAAATCTGTCGTTCGGAGTCGACTTTAAACTGCAGGTCCCGCCACTTATGTATAAAATTAACCCACACAACATAAGTAGTGTGAGAAACTAGGTCAATAATACTGGCTGAAGGGTTGTAATGACCAATTATGTATGCATGTAGTAAGCCGGCTGTCTTCTTCTTGCCGATATGTACGTGCCCATCAGAGTCTAGCAATACTGCGCCTATTTTTCTATCATTAGTGAGACTAAGCTTCTCTGTAAACTGAGTTAATAATTTCCAATTTAACTGAAACAATTGCAGATGTCTGTGAAGATAGATTTTAAAATCTAACTCCCCAGACGCAAACAAATTAGTTAACAGAGCTCTGTTATGTTATTAACAGAACTCTGTTAGACAATTAATTTGAGGCTGGGAACGAAAAAAAAGGAAAAATTAATTAAATTCCTGGGAAAAATAAGAAAAAAAAGCAGAAAATGATAAAATAAGTCCCATAGTTAATCACTGTTACAAAATATTGCTTAAAAACACTACAACAGACAGATAATCACACATTTCCGAAAGCTATTGTAATCCGATAAATAAATCAATATTGTAGGAAAAGAGGACTGAGTGGGCGGATAAAGTAAATTCTTTTGGAAGCATTGGACGTCCCTTTAACTAACATAATCGCCAGAATCCTTAACAGATCGAGTTTTCATAGTAGATTTAGATTTCAGATTTAACAAAGAAACAGCATTGTTTCTAAGGAAATTTTTTGTAAGACAGATTATTATAGATGATACACAGTCGCTTGAATTAAAGTTGCTGTAGTGTAGTGTGTGGTGTGCTGGATTTGTAAACGTAAGATCGGAAGTTCAAATCCCGGGTCGGGATTTTTTCAATTTTTTTTTTAAAACATATCAAATATGTGTATAAAATTTATCAGTAAATAATCATATCAGTATATTAATATACAATGTATGCTTTAAAAAATTAAAAAAAGATAATCACAGAAAAACCCCAACTAGAGATTGAACTTGGTCATAATTGAGAATATGGAATTGAATTGGAAATTTTGTTTTCAAAAATATTTTGAAAAGTTTGTTATATACAAGTCATAACAATAATCTCAAACAGTTTGATTAAATCTCCGAGCAAGATTTTTATAAAATAAAATGTCCTTTAGTTAATCTATATATAATATTATATTAAATTAATAAGTTTAAACTTTTAACTAAATTTATTAGCATTTTCTTAATACGTTTAATGTACAAAAAAGTTTAAAAAAAAATATTTCACAGCTCCCCTCCCGATACTCGAACCTGTGAAGAGTAAACATCACAATTTTTTTTATATTTAAATAACTGTAGTGTAAAAGGAAAAACAAAAATGGGGCTTCCCCGTTTGTTTTCATTGTACCACAAGCCGGTAATTCATTTCTGGTATTAACATAATAATTACTAGTAATGAACATGAATTCTACATTTTATTTAATTTAATCATTATGAATAAAACAAAAACTTTTTTCTGTAACAATTGAAACTAAATTATTCTTTTCTTTTTACTTCTCAATGTATGTATAAAATCTACATGTATGTATGTATGTATTTTTATGATAAAGTCAAAATTAAAACTTTAATTAATTAAATATGTAGTATATTATATGATTAATAATAACAAAATCAAAGGAAAATACAATACACAAATACATATGCATATATATATCTTTATGTGTACTTATATTTAATAAAAAAGATCCTGGCCAGAGATTAAATCGAGATGTGATAATATTGTTAAAAATTGATGCAAGAAAATCCCATAGGATGCAACACGTTTGATCGAACATGCCATAGAGCTCATGTTGCATCGATCATGTTGCATCGACCATGTTGTATCGATCGTGTTGCATCGACCATGTTGCATCAATCATGTTGCATCGGTCGTGTCGCGTTGGTCGTGTTGCATCGATCATGTTGCATCAAACATGTTGCAGCGAACACGTTGCGTCGAAACATATCGATCAAACATGTTCGATTCATGCAAATGTATGTTCGATCAATCGTGTTGCACCAAACATGTAGGTCAACATGTCGAATCAACATGTTGCATCAAACATTGTTGCAGCGAATCAAACGTTGCTTGTCGAATCATCCTTCGATCAAACATGTTCGATCAAAATGTGCATCAAACATGTTCGAATTCAAATATGTTGATGCAACTTGTAACTGTTTTCGATCAAACATCGTTCGAATCAAACATGTAATCAAAACATGTTGCATCAAACATGTTCGAATCAAACTTGTTGCATTAAACATGTTCGATCAAAGATGTTCGAATCAAACATGTTGCATCAAACATGTTCGAATCAAAAATGTTGCATCGAGAATGTTCGATCAAACATGTTCGTATCAAACATGTTGCATCAAACATGTTCGAATCAAACATGTTCGAATCAAACATGTTGCATCAAACTTGTTGCATCAAACATGTTCGAATCAAACATGTTGCATCAAACATTTTCGGTCAAACAAGTTCGATCAAACATGTTCGAATCAAACATGTTCGAATCAAACAAGTTCGATCAAACATGTTCGATCAAACATGTTCGAATCAAACATGTTCGAATCAAACAAGTTCGAATCAAACATGTTCGATCATACATGTTCGAATCAAACTTGTTGCATCAAACATTTTCGATCAAACATGTTCGAATCAAACATGTTGCATCAAACATGTTCGAATCAAACATGTTGCATCAAACAAGTTCGAATCATACATGTTCGAATCAAACATGTTGCATCAAACATGTTGCATCAAAAAAGTTCGAATCATACATGTTCGAATCAAACTTGTTGCATCAAACATTTTCTATCAAACATGTTCGAATCAAACATGTTCGAATCAAACATGTTGCATCAAACATATTCGAATCAAACTTGTTGCATCAAACATGTTGCATCAAACAAGTTCGAATCAAACATGTTCGATCAAACATGTTCGAATCAAAGTAGTTCGAATCAAACATGTTCGACCAAACATGTTCGAATCAAACGTGTTGCATCAAACATGTTGCATCAAACAAGTTCGAGCCAATCATGTAGCATCAAACATGTTCGAATCAAACATGTTCGAATCAAACATGTTGCATCAAACATGTTGCATCAAACATGTTCGAATCAAACGTGTTGCATCAAACATGTTCGAATCAAACATGTTGCGTCAAACAAGTTCGAATCAATCATGTTGCATCAAACATGTTCGAATCAAACATGTTCGAATCAAACATGTTGCATCAAACATGTTCGAATCAAACATGTTGCATCAAACAAGTTCGAATCAAACATGTTGCATCAAACATGTTCGAATTACTAGTAATGAACATGAATTCTACATTTTATTTAATTTAATCATTATGAATAAAACAAAAACTTTTTTCTGTAACAATTGAAACTGAATTATCCTTTTCTTTTTACTTCTCAATGTATGTATAAAATCTACATGTATGTATGTATATATTTTTATGATAAAGTCAAAATTAAAACTTTACCTTTTACACTACAGTTATTTAAATATAAAAAAAATTGTGATGTTTACTCTTCACAGGTTCGAGTATCGGGAGGGGAGCTGTGAAATATTTTTTTTTAAACTTTTTTGTACATTAAACGTATTAAGAAAATGCTAATAAATTTAGTTAAAAGTTTAAACTTATTAATTTAATATAATATTATATATAGATTAACTAAAGGACATTTTATTTTATAAAAATCTTGCTCGGAGATTTAATCAAACTGTTTGAGATTATTGTTATGACTTGTATATAACAAACTTTTCAAAATATTTTTGAAAACAAAATTTCCAATTCAATTCCATATTCTCAATTATGACCAAGTTCAATCTCTAGTTGGGGTTTTTCTGTGATTATCTTTTTTTAATTTTTTAAAGCATACATTGTATATTAATATACTGATATGATTATTTACTGATAAATTTTATACACATATTTGATATGTTTTAAAAAAAAATTTTAAAAATCCCGACCCGGGATTTGAACTTCCGATCTTACGTTTACAAATCCAGCACACCACACACTACACTACAGCAACTTTAATTCAAGCGGCTGTGTATCATCTATAATAATCTGTCTTACAAAAAATTTCCTTAGAAACAATGCTGTTTCTTTGTTAAATCTGAAATCTAAATCTACTATGAAAACTCGCTCTGTTAAGGATTCTGGCGATTACGTTAGTTAAAGGTCCGTCCAATGCTTCCAAAACAATTTACTTTATCCGCCCACTCAGTCCTATTTTTCCACAAAAGGACATAGAGTGGATTTTAAAATCTGAAATCTGGGAAAATTTCAAAATCTACTATGAAAACTCGCTCTGTTAAGGATTCTGGCGATTAGGTTAGTTAAAGGGACATCCAATGCTTCCAAAACAATTTACTTTATCCGCCCACTCAGTCCTGTTTTTCCACAAAAGGACATAGAGTGGATTTTAAAATCTAAAATCTGGGAAAATTTCTAAATCTACTATGAAAACTCGCTCTATTAAGGATTCTGGCGATTAGGTTAGTTAAAGGGACGTCCAATGCTTCCAAAAGAATTTACTTTATCCGCCCACTCAGTCCTGTTTTTCCTCAAAAGGACATAGAGTGGATTTTAAAATCTAAAATCTGGGAAAATTTCTAAATCTACTATGAAAACTCGCTCTGTTAAGGATTCTGGCGATTAGGTTAGTTAAAGGGACGTCCAATGCTTCCAAAAGAATTTACTTTATCCGCCCACTAAGTCCTGTTTTTCCTCAAAAGGACATAGAGTGGATTTTAAAATCTAAAATCTGGGAAAATTTCCAAATCTACTATGAAAACTCGCTCTGTTAAGGATTCTGGCGATTAGGTTCGTTAAAGGGACGTCCAATGCTTCCAAAAGAATTTACTTTATCCGCCCACTCAGTCCTGTTTTTCCTCAAAAGGACATAGAGTGGATTTTAAAATCTGAAATCTGGGAAAATTTCAAAATGTACTATGAAAACTCGCTCTGTTAAGGATTCTGGCGATTAGGTTAGTTAAAGGTCCGTCCAATGCTTCCAAAACAATTTACTTTATCCGCCCACTCAGTCCTCTTTTCCTACAATATTGATTTATTTATCGGATTACAATAGCTTTCGGAAATGTGTGATTATCTGTCTGTTGTAGTTTTTTTAAGCAATATTTTGTAACAGTGATTAACTATGGGACTTATTTTATCATTTTCTGCTTTTTTTTCTTATTTTTCCCAGGAGTTTAATTAATTTTTCCTTTTTTTTCGTTCCCAGCCTCAAATTAATTGTCTAACAGAGTTCTGTTAATAACATAACAAAGCTCTGTTAACTAATTGGTTTGCGTCTGGGGAGTTAGATTTTAAAATCTATCTTCACAGACATCAATTGCAGTAACTACGCCCTGTAACATGTCAGAGATTTCTCGCGATGAACTAGCAATGCCGAATTACCGAATGATCCAAAATTTGTTCAGAAATTCTCGACATTCATAGACAAAGACGGGCGTTGAATATATATTCGTTAGGGACTCAATTCGCTGAGTGGTTGTCTAAGTAAATCAAAAGATTTTCATGGAAAATGTTTTCACCAAACAAGTATTTGCGCCGCTTTAAAAATAGCTATGACTTCTGCCTAGCTCTGGGAGAAAAATGTGCCTGCTGGTATACAGTCAAAGAAAAAAGTCTGTGAATTTTTTTTTGTTGTTAGTACGATCAATTCTCCCCTATTGTATACAGTTGAGTTATTTCTGTGAGCCGATTAAGTGTCAGAGATCTAAGGACCTTGAAAACACTGCAGGGATCAGTCATGATAAACATACAATAGCTCACTCAATCTTAATGACCCTATCGAGAACCTTAGGGGTCAGAAGTCCCTAGTTCCGATACTATAGTTGAATGAGCTATTTAGAAAGGAGCCATATAATCGAATCTAATATCCCTATCTATTCCAAGAATAGCAATGTGTCCATAGTTTTGGTTTGATTAGTATTTGACAACAATAACGATGGAAATGAGCTTTAATAATCTGGCAATTATTAGCAGGAAAATGGACACGCTGATTACAGAAAGGTTCAGACCTTTGTAGGCTAAAAAAGCTGAGAAATAAGTCAAAAAGTTGAATAACTGCAGTCCGATAAAGCAAAGTAAGTTGAGAACGCTATATTGACAAGGGTATGTTGACAAGAATATGATGCCAGGCGTTAATTGACAAGAGTACATATGTTGACAACAGTGTGTTGACAAGAATATGTTGCCAGGAGATAATTGACAAGCGTATATTGCTACCAATATGTTGATAACAGAGTATGTTGAAAAGAATATATTGCCAGGAGTTAATTGACTAGCGTATGTTGACAAGTGTATATTGACACTAATGTGTTGACAAGAGTAGGTTTAGAAAACTATGTTGACAAGAACATATTGAGCAGAGTGCGTTGACAGGAGTACGTTGACAGGAATATTGTGCCAGGAGTTAATTGAAAAGAGAATATATGTTGACAAGAGTGTGTTGACACCAATATGTTGCCAGGAGTTAATTGACAAGAGTATATTGACACGAATATGTTGATAACTGAGTATGTTGACAAGAGTGTGTTGACAAGAATATGTTGCCAGGAGTTAATTGACACGATTGTGTTGACAAGAGCATATTGCAAGAGTAGGTTTACAAAAGTATGTTGATAAGACTATATTCAGAAGAGTATGTTGACATGAATATGTTGGCAAGAATATTTTGCCAGGAGTTAATTGACAAGAGAACATATGTTGACAAGAGTCCGTTGACAAGAGTGTGTTGACAAGAATATGTTGTCAGGAGTAAATTGACAAGAGTGTATTGACACGAATATGTTGATAAGAGAGTATGTTGACAAGAGTGTGTTGACAAGAATATGTTGCCAGGTGTTAATTGACAAGAATATGTTGACAAGAGTATATTAAGACGAATGTGTTGACAAGAGAGTATGTAGACAAGAAAGCATGTTGCAAGAGTAGGTTTACAAAAGTATGTTGACAAGAGTATATTGAGAAGAGTATGTTGACAAGAATATGTTGCCAGGAGTTAATTGACAAGAGTATGTTGACAAAAATATCTTGAAAGCAGTAAGTTGACAAAAATGGGTTGACAAGTATTCCTGCGACTATATTTCCTGCCAATAAATAGAAAATAATGAGGCGAAGAGTGAATAACTGCAGTCCGATAAAGCAAAGTGTGTTGAGAACGGTATGTTGACAAGAATATGTTGCCAGGAGTTAATTGACAGGAGTATACTGACACGAATGTGTTGACAAGAGAATGTTGCAAGAGTAGGTTTACCAACGTATGTTGACAAGAGTATATTGAGAAGAGAATGTTGACAAACGTATGTTGACAAGAGTATGTTGACAAAAATATCTTGAAAGCAGTAAGTTGACAAAAATGGGTTGACAAGTATTCCTGCGGCTATATTTCTGGCCAATAAATACAAAATAAGTAGACTGATGCAGGACATGTAGACAGAATATCAAAATGGTTGAGATGTTCCAATGCCATAGTTCAGCTTTTGAGAATATGGAACTTCAAACTGGACAGCAAATATATTTAAATCCAAGAAATTAAGGTGATATGGCTTTCCGACAGTATTAAGAGCCTATCACCAGTAAAAGTGACAAGAAACCTACTCTAACTTCATAATGAACTGTAAATATATAAAATTACAAGATGGAAATACCATGAAAAGCCATATATTATACAACACATGAGAAAACGTTTGTTTTTTAAGTGTTTTCTGGTTTTCTAGTTTTTTTTTTTTGCACTTATAAACAGCGGCCAAAGGTGTTGTTAGCAAAATAACCTCATTTAGAAAAATCAACAAACAAATTGTTGTTAATTAAATTTACAATGGAAATAAAAATTAAAAATAATCAACAATTTATGACAGATACAATATAACAATTTAACAATACATATGCATTACAAGTTATTTATCAATATGGTTGGCTGGGTGGTTGGTTAGCGGCTTGTTGTGGTGTGGTTGCCATTGTATTTATATCTCTCAGTATATGTAGTTGACGTTCGTTCTGCTTCTTTGTTTCTCTTTCAATATTTAAAGATAAATTTCAAAATTAATTGAATATTATTTGTTTTATAAGTTTTTGTTTTTTTTTTATGATTCAAGAATCGTCTAAAATAACAATAAAAAAAAAAAATAATCAAATACAACGAGAGGTGTTGTAAGAACACTCAGTTAATATGCGAAGTGAAGTTAACTTATTTATTTATTTCCGTAATACAATACTTTGGCCAGGATTACCTAGTTTCTGGGCTAATTTTAAACCTACTGTTTAATATCGATTTCTAACAATTGCTTTAAGAAACTTTTAATCGCAGAGACTGTTGAGAGGAAGACGATTTGATCTATTTTAGCTTGTTCTAGTATGACAGGGTTGCCATCTGCTTTTATCTAGAAAGGTTGGCCTTTGAAAAAGTATATTGGATTGTTGCTATGGGTGAACTTTACTCATTTTTTTATAGCTAACGACGACCATCACGAAGGTCCTTGACTTATTTCCAAGTGATGACGCCGTTTAAGCTTGCTACGATTTTCGTTGCTTATGTCGTTCTGGCCAGGAAATTCCGGTTGTTTTTTTCGTTCTTTTCCTAATTTGTATACAATAAACAACACAAGTGGTAACAAGTTTAAACAGCGTCAACTCTTGGAAATGAGTCAAGGACTTTCGTGATAGTCGTCGTTGGCTATAAAAAAAATAGGATTCGTAACTAATCTTATAAAAAGTTCTCGGACAATAGATAGGTTGCTTGAACCTTAGTCTACTTGAAGGTATTCTGAACTTGTCATTACATTACAACTAGGGATGCCAAACGGGATCGATTATTAAAAATCCCAGTATTCGGGATTTTGTAAATCCCGATCCCGAAATCTCGGGATAATTAGGGATCCAAAAATTCACAATCCCGAAAATGCCGAAAAATCCCGGGACAAGTTTTTACATATTCCGGGATTTCGGGATACGGGATTTCCCGATTGGCATCCCTAATTGCAACCCTTCGGTCAGGATTATTGACCTAGTTTCTCACACCACTTATGTTGTGTGTGCGTTAATTTTTATACGTAAGTGGCAGGACCTGCAGTTTAAAGTCGAATCCGAACAGATTTTTGTTGCGAAATTTTTCATGGTAATTTTTTTTTACTCCCAGAGTTTTTGCAAGAAATCTGCTGAAAGGAAATCGCCGAAGAAATACTTTGTTTTCATGTCTGGCCTGGGGGCGCGAACCCTGGCTTTACGTCTAATAAGCCAACACACTATCTACTAGACTACGGCGACTTCCGTTGCCGGGCATTAGCATTCTATTTTCCAAAATATGAAGGCTATTCTAAAGGCTCGCATTGTTCTAGAAAATTCTTTCAGATCTTCACTGCCCGTAAATATAATGGAAATAATTTTTATCCCTTTAAGAAACAATCTAGTGTTCACGTGTTTCAGTTTAATGTGGCGGCATGTTTTAGAATAATAGAAGTCGCCGTAGTCTAGTAGGTAGTGCGTTGGCTTATTAGTCGTAAAGCCAGGGTTCGAGCCGCAGGCCAGACATCAAAATAACATACAAAAAGTGTTTTTTCGGAGACTTCCTCTCGACAGATTTCTGGCAAAAACTCGGAGAGTAAATAAAATTGCCATGAAAAGTTTCTGAAAAAATATCTCGTTCGGAGTCGACTTTAAACTGCAGATCCCGCCTCTTATACACACCATAAGTGGTGTGAGAAACTAGGTCTATAATCCTGACTGAAGGGTGGTAATGACCAATTATGTATGTTCTAGAATAATAGGGTTGCCATATACTTTTTGAGAAATCCTAAGAAACTTTGTCCATTGAATTGTGTTCCATGTCTGCCTGATATCTTCTTATCTTTGTTTAAAAAACCATGTCATTCATGGTATTTTTCTTGGATTTTTAAGCCCCTATCAGGCAACGCTTTGCTAGGTAAGATTATTCTAGAGAACTTAAATACAAAATTTATAAATGATGATGATGACAATGACGAAGACGATAACGATGATGTTGACGACGATGACAATGATTATATGAAAACAGCATTTCGGTTCAGTTTTAGTTTCTTTTTGTGTAAAATTTGTGTTTCTGGAACAAACATGTACTCGGGCTGGTACAATGTTTACAATTGATTTGAGGTAAACCGCATTAGAAGTGGCAGGCAGTGTCACTACTACGAGCAGCATAAAGCAGAGCTCCTAATAAAGTCTAGCAAATAGTGAAGCAGTAGCAAGTCATCATCATCAAACAGTTTTAAAACTGTAGACAACCGCCGCAGTAGCAGTGTGGAAATGGAAGTGGCACTGGCAGTCAACAAGCCAGCCAGTAAATTGACGACGACATTTGAAATTGCACAACAACTGCAAACTGGAAAAACTCTGTAAAGTAGGTGGTCGTTGGATTAAAGCGTTCGATCGATAATTATTTATGCTTTTAAATACAAAATCGAACGCTTTTTTTTTCTAAGTTCTTTAAGCAGATACAAAATAGAAAACGACTGCGGTGGCAAGAACCAACAACAAAAGTTTATAGAATACAATCAAGTGCATTGACTTGGTTTTTTTGTTCGCTTTTTGCGTTTTTCTTGATTTGAAAAGCGGAATAATGGCATCAAATAATGGCCACAATAACCGAACGTTACCAAATTATGAGTATAATGCCAATACAAATAAAAAAACATCATTTTTAAATTGATATGATTTGAAAATTGTCAATAAAATCATTGAAAATTAATTGAATGTAACTAATAACACTGTGCTACAAAAGTCAAACTTCAGCAGTTGGAAAAAATTGCTAATTTTAGAGCAAGATTTCTTGGTGATTTTAATCTTCCTCATATATCTTGGAATTTTTCACCTGAGTCTGGGTCATTGGTGCCATGTTCTTCAGTTCCATTCTATGATGAAATTCTGTCCGCTATGTGTGATCTAGGTCTTTTCCAAGTTAATGGTGTATTTAATTCAATGGGGAGAATTTTGGACCTTGTGTTTTTGGAGGATCCAAGTATTTCTTCTTTATTTCGCATTGATCCTATATCTATTCCCGAGGATAGTTATCATCCTACGTTGTTACTTTCTATTGAAGTTGATCTTTGTTCACCTCCTGTAATTGATCGCTCATTTGATAATGAGAAGCGTTTTAATTTCCATCGTACGGACTTTGGTCGCTTGAATACACTTCTGTCCTCTGTTGATTGGTCGTCTGTACTTATCTCGCCACCGTACGACTCTCTTTCACTTGACAGGATCTTGGGTGACTTTTATGATGTATTATTTAAATGTTTTGGGAAGTGTGTTCCATTGGTAAAAAGTCGTTTGGAGCGTTCTGGTCCTCCATGGAATTCGGCTAGACTGTCAAGGTTGAGGAATAGGAAATCGAAATTATTTAAAAAGTTTGTTAGATCAGGTTCTGATATTGATTATGCTCTTTATTCTAGGGCGCGTGCGGATTATCGTAGAATGAATCATTACTGTTATGAGGAATATATGATTCGAGTCAAGTCGAATTTCGCTAACGATCCTAAGTCGTTTTACGACTTCGTTCGGGCAAAACGTAAATCATCTTTGTTTCCTACTGAGATGTTTTACGGGGATCTATCATCCTCCAGTCACCTTGATATTTCGAATATGTTTGCTGACTTCTTTCAGTCTACTTATAGGCAGTTGGACCCGGGCCCTGATCTGAGTGGCGGGTATCCTTATTCTGTGGGAAGTGTCTCTATTCCTAACATATACTCATTTGATGAGGAGTCTGTTCTTGATGCTTTGTCTGGACTGAAACTTACATACTTGCCGGGCCCTGACGGGGTCCCGGCCTGTATTTTAAGAAAATGTGCTGTTGTCTTGAGTGGTCCTTTGACCTTTATATTCAATAGGCTTCTGAGGGTTGGTCATTTTCCATCTATTTGGAAGAGTTCGTTCATAATTCCTTTGCACAAGTCGGGTAATAAATCTAATATTTCCAATTACAGGGGTATTGCCAAGCTAAGTGCTATTCCCAAGTTGATGGAGAAACTAGTGACGGATTATCTCTTTTTTAATACAAGATCTTTAATATCTCCTTTCCAGCATGGTTTTTTGAAGGGCAGGTCGACTGTCACAAATCTTCTTGAATTTACTACACATGTTTTCAGGGGCTTTCTTGTCGGTGCTCGGACTGATGTAATTTATACTGATTTCAGTAAAGCTTTTGATAGGGTTGATCATAGTATTTTGCTTCTTAAACTTTCACTAATCGGTATTCCTGATATTATTCTTCGTTGGCTAGACTCTTACCTCTCCCTTAGGACTCAGAGGGTATTGTTTAGGAATGTATTGTCTAAGACTGTATGTGTTACTTCTGGTGTTCCGCAGGGTAGCCATTTGGGTCCTTTACTGTTTTTATTGTTTCTGAATGATCTTCCTTCTGCTCTTTCTGATTGTAATATTCTGATGTATGCTGATGACGTTAAATTATTTTATACTTTTGATGATGATCATGGCCAGGCTGTTCTTCAGCGAAATATTGATTTGTTTGTTACTTGGTGCAGGCTAAATTTAATGGATCTTAATTTGAGAAAATGTAAATGCATGGTTTTCTCTCGCCTTGGTGTAATCTCGTCCACTTATATGATTAATTCTTGCCCTTTGGAAGCTGTGCCTTCATATCTTGATTTAGGAGTATTATTGGATATTAAATTGTCTTTTATTGATCATATTAGTTTGATGATTGGCAAGGCTCGAGCTGTTCTTGGTTTTGTGAAAAGATGGGCTAGGGAATTCATTGATCCTTATATAACAAAACTACTGTACATTTCACTTGTTAGGCCTATTTTGGAGTACGCGTCTGTTATTTGGAATCCATACTATCGTTGTCATAGTGATTCAATCGAGTCTGTGCAGAGACAGTTTTTATTATTCTGTTTACGTGGCTTAGGATGGGATTACACCAATGGGCTTCCGTCGTATGAGGATAGATTAGCTTTGGTAAAACTTCCAACTCTGGAACGTAGAAGGTCTGTTTTAGGTGTTTGTTTTATTTTTAATTTGGTTAAAGGTGATATCGACTCTGAGTTTTTGCTTTCCAACCTGAATTTCAGCATTCCTGCAAGATTTACACGGCACTATCGTCCTCTTTCCTTAAATGTTTATAGATCGAATTATGCATGTAATTTTCCTTTCCGGAGATTATGTAATGATTTTAATTCGCATTATAATTCTATAGATTTTAATTGTAGTGCTTGTAACATAAAACGTATCTTGTATTCTCGCAGTAATTTATAAATTATCGTATAAAAACGTATTTTTGTTCTAGTCTTAGATAGTTCTGTTTTTTTTTGTTACCTAGTTCAGCTTGTGATTAAGTTCTGTAGCTGTTTTTATGTTCTAGTAGCCATAGCTTTTCCTTTTCCCGCTACAGTCCGGACTGTGGTGTGTACGTGTCCCTGCGTAATGGGGACGAGCCCTCCGCGGTCGGGTGAGGGTGGGTTAGTGTGTGGCCGGGGACGTTCGAGACAAAAAAAAAAAAAAAAAAAAAAAAAAAAAAAAAGAATCATCAGGAAGCAATAGCAAACAATGCTCGCAAATGTTGGACAATGTTAGAAGAGAGTATAGAAGTCGCCGTGGTCTAGTAGGTAGTGTCCGAGTTCGAATCCCAGTTCAGACATCAAAACGAAAATATGAAATTATTTTCTTCGGCGACTTCCTCTCAGCAGATTTCCGGCAAAAACTCTGAGAGTAAATATTGCCATGAAAAGCTTCTCTAAAAGCTATCCTTCGGAGTCGAATTTTAAACTCTAGGCCCTGCTTCTCATGTATAAAATTAACACACACAACATGAGTGGTTTGAGAAGGAAGAACGTTGTATAATGGGAGTAAAAATTGCCATGAAAAGCTTCTCAAAAAGAAAAAAATCTGTCGTTCGGAGTCGTCTTTAAACTGTGGGTGTATAAAATTAACGCACACAACACGAATAGTGTGAGAAGCTAGGTTGTTGTACAATGGGTCAATTCGACCTCCGGGTACTGTACTTGTCACAGTTGACAAGTACACGTCCTCTAACCTAACCTAACCTAGAAGGGAGTAGGAGTACAACGACTTATGCTGTAAATTCAGAAGTGAAAAGTTACGCTTATGAAAGAAATGTTCGAAAAAATTTTACAAACTCTTTTGTTGTACAGTTCTCACAAGTCGCCGTAGTCTAGTAGTTAGTGTGTTGGCTTATTAGACGTAAGTCCAGAGTTCAAACCCCAGGTTAGACATCAAAACGAAATTTAAAAAAAATATTTCTTCCGCGACTACCTTTCAGCCGATGGGTCAATTTCGACCTCCGGGTACTGTACTTGTCTTAACCGACAAGTACACGTCCTCTAACCTCTCAGCAGATTTCTTGCAAAAACTCTGAAAGTAAATAGAATTGCCATGAAAAGTTTCTTAAAAATTTGTCGTTTGGAATCGACTTTAAACTGTTAATCTCGCCACTCATGTTTAAAATTAACACTTTCAACATGAATGTTGTGAGCAGCTAGGTTGTGGTCCTGGATAAAGGGTCCTTTTCAATACTATAAGTAAACTTTAAGATATCGATCTGTATCAGTCAGTTTGCTCACAATCTTTTTGTAAGCACAAGACTAACAACTGTTTTCTTCACACGCAACTTGCTTGTACGCAAGATTGACTGAATTATAGCTTGATCTCGTGACTTTACACACAACTGATTGAATTCTCACTGCAACCAACGTGTTGGATCATCACACACGGCTAACTTAATTCAAATTCCATCATTGCTTGTTTTGTCTTGCCTTTTATATCGCTGGATCATTAGTGTGATTAATGCTCTCGAAGGGAAGGATGACAGCCTTCGGGAAAAATTCCAAAAATGTAAACAATTTGTTTTCATTATTGTTGTTTGTGTGTGTTGTTTAAATGCATTTTGTTTTTGCTTGTTTACTTCTTTGTTCGCTGCCCTTTGTTGTTGGTTGTTTACATCTTTTATGCTTTTTATTTTTTTATGCTAATGTTGTTGTTATATTTTTGTTTATGTAAAGAAGTCTATGTAAAGAAGTCCATTGTTTTTGTTGCTATATTTTTTTTTGCTTATTCGTTGATCACGTGAACAAGTCAATTGTGTTATTTTTTGGAGCTTTTGTTTATTATTTTAACAACACCATTTCCATTTTCGTAACAATATTAAATTAAATTCAAAACATTTGAATAAAAAAAAAACAAATTCTAAAATCATGTCCAACAATCAAAATGTTTATGAGTTTTTAACGATATTTTCCTATTTATAGTTGCCGTCAATAACAAAAAGTTCAACATAAAAAAATATAAACTTGTATGGCATGTCTTCCTGTAGCACTGTGTAATGTATTGAATTGTATTGAATTGATCAATAAATTTCAACAAACCCATAAAACTCTAAAACATGAACATGTTTTATTTCGTATTCCTATTAAAACGGCATGATTTACGATCAAATTTATGACCTTGACTAACAATTGTTTTGGAACGAACAAAAAAAAAAATTTTTTTTTCCTAACACCAAGAATAGACAGGGGAATGAGTGTCATGATCTTTTGGGAATTGACAAATTCAGCACAAAATGTCATTTTTTTGTCGTTTTCTAAAAAAAAAAGTTTAGAAAAATTGAAAAAGAAAATACAGAAAATAAAATAAATGAAAGGCATGTTAAAACAGAAAATAAAAAAGCAGCAGGAGCTTTTAATTTTCTATCATCGATTGATTTTCATCACGACTGTGGAGATTTAAAAATTGAGGGGCTATTTCTACTTCAAATCACTCAGCCAGGGAGCCCCCTTCTTACCTATGGCTACCCCAGGTACGATATTATTAGGAACTAACGCCCCTACATTTGTGAAAGCGTAGAGTTTTTGCTCACCACTAAACCCAATGCAATATGTTTTCAAAAGCATTTTTGGTTGTAGACAATAACATATGGCAACCCTATTAACCTAAAATCTTCCACAGTAACTCAATCTAGTTAAGCGGAAAATTTGGCTAAAGGATCTGAAAAGCAATCTTGAAAGTCAACCAGTAACATAGAGGGGGTGGCTTGATTTTCCCTGTAAATCTCTTGATTTTACCAGACAGCCAGGCTATAGGGATTAATAAGTTCCTAAGAAAAGTTTTTCAATGACGGTCCGTGGGATTAGGTACTCGCGGACAAGCCCCCACGTAAAACCCATCGTCGTTGTCCTTTTCTATAAAAGAAGTGGAGTTTAGATAGTCTCCCACCCCTAACCAAGAGGAAAGTCTTGTTCAAATGCAACACTTCGAATTGGTACTCACGTATGGTGATGTAGCAAGGCATTGCGCCGTGCTTTGAGCACCGTGGGGTATGCCGTTATGGCGAAACTCACGTAAAACCCCGTACTCATGTGCTTGTCTATGAGTGTCGCGGTTTTCTCAGGGAAATTTAGGGTCGTTCAAAGGTAATTTTTATATAAATTCTGAGACATTGGAAAATCGCTGAAAATAGCTTTGCTGAAGAACTGGCTAAAGAGCCTGTAAGTGAGACCTCTACAATTATAGAGATACTATCACTGTTAATTTACTCACTGGCATTGGCATATCGTACAGTATCCATCATAGCCGTACTTATGAAAGCAGATACAATCCCTGTGGATCTGCTGGCAGCAGAGCAGATAGAGATTTATAAGGCGAAATCGGCTGGAAATCACATAACCGGTCACTTCAGGGAAAACACCATTTCAGAATGATAACGACAATGGAACGACGAAGATAGAGGAAGGTGGACGGCGGGACTTATTCCGGACATAAAGCCTTGGATTGGTCGGAAATTTGAAGAGGTGAATTGCTACGTTATACAGATGTTATCGGGTCATAGATATTTTAGGTAATATCTGCACAGAATGGACAAGACCGCCTCCCCTCACTGTCTTTACGAGGAAGGGGAAGTAATTAATGTTGCGGAACACACTGTTTTCGAATGTCCACGGTGACAGAGCTATCTCGCTCTGTACTGACGTCAACAATTGGAACGATCACGGCCGCTAACATTGTCGGGGTTATGGTTGCGAGTAGAGAGAATTGGGCCTCAGTGGCGAATTACGTAGAGCGCATTGTAAAGCTGAAATATAGAGATCTTGAGGCTGCAGACTCCCCGGCATAGATGTTACTGGCACACGTATCAAATGAAATTCCAATCAGGAACCTGGACGATAAGAATAGTGGAGACAAATAGATGTTTCATTAACTCTCGACACACAATCCGGACGCGGATATAAGAATGAAGGGCCAAAGGTGCCAAAAGGACTCCACTCCGAAGTAATACCACAGTAGTTCCGGAGTGGTAGCAACAGTCCACAAGACGAGGGGGGATTTAATGAGTGAGGGCCCTACATACGGAGATTGTGCGGTCAGGTACATTTACCGTTCCTCAGCGTAAAACAAAAGAAAAACAATCCCTGTTAATTTCAAAATCGTGGAGTAAGTTCTTAGATTTTGGCTTAAACGCGACTAATAGAAGAGGAAAGAGTTTAGCTCATGATTGTAGTTCCTACTGTTCCGATTCACGGCCAAAGACAAGGTGTTAGGAAAGAATAGTAGATGAAACCTACATACCTGGTTGAACTCTACTGAGTAGGGCAAGAATTCGTGGTGACACGTCTTTGCGAGCTTGACAAGCAACTGCAACAATCATTGCCAAAGAAAGGATGGAGAGGTATTATTTATAGACCCGATCATGTGGTTTTGATTTTGAAATGCAAGTGTAGCTTGACAAACAAACTGCAAACGCAAGTGGGGCTTGACAAGCAACTGGAGCAGTCATTGCTAAAGAAAGGAAGAACAGCTACCATCTATATGCCCGATCATGGGGTTTTGATTCTGAAACGCAAGTGGAGCTTGACAAGTAACAGCAAACGCAAGTGGAGCTTGACAAGTAACTGGAGCAATCATTGCCAAAGAAAGGAAGAAGAGCTACCATCTATAGGCCCGATCATGGGGTTTTGTTTTTGAAATGCAAGTAGAGCTTGACAAGCAACAGCAAACGCAAGTGGAGCTTGACAAGCAACTGGAACAATCATTGCCAAAGAAAGAAAGAACAGCTACCATCTACAGACCCAGGCATGGGGTTTTGATTTTGAAATGCATGTGGATAGGCGAATATTTTGTTGATGTCTTGAGGCGTTTAACTGGAAAAATTAGGAGACATTGTGTCTTCAAGCAATTGGAAATGCAAATGGGGCTTGACAAGCAACTGGAACAATCATTGCCAAAGAAAGAAAGAACAGCTACCATCTATAGGCCCCATCATGGGATTTTGTTTTTGAAATGCAATTGTAGCTTGACAAACTGCAAATGCAAGTGGAGCTTGACAAGCAAGTGCAGCAATCATTGCCAAAGAAAGAAAGAACAGTTAGCATCTACAGAGCCGGTTATGGGGTTTTGATTTTGAAATGCAAGTGGATAAGTGAATATTATGTTGTTTTTTGAGGCGTTGAACTGAAAAAATTAGGAGGCATTGTTTCTTCAAGCAACTGGAAATGCAAGTGGAGCTTGACAAGTAACTGGAGCAATCATTGCCAAAGAATGGAAGAACAGCTACCATATATAGACCCAGTAATGAAATGCAAGTGGATAAGCGAATATTTTGTCGATGTCTTGAGGCGTTTAACTGGAAAAATTTTTTCAAGACAATACTGCAGTGTTTATATTCACGACGAGTATGGTCAATCAATCAATCAATCATGTAGCTTATATGTAAGGTTTAGCTGCGTGGTGTGATTTTCAATATTCAAAAACATTTCACGATTGTTTGTAGAAGATGTAGAGATAGAAAGTTCGATTGATGGATACTTGGAAGGAACTAGTTGTGAATGAAAGCAATATTTGGGAAAAGTTTGTCAAGCTTAAGGTAAATTGTCTTGAGAAATTAAGGAAATTTTATTAATTTTTTTTTAATTACTTTTTTATTTTGGTTTTCTTGGTATTCTTATATGAAATTACTATTTAACATACCCATGGTTATTTTACAAGTTATTTCTACACCATGATCACTAATAATTAATTCGATAGATTGAGGTCAATGATGATCAATTTATATTCTTATTAGATCTCTATTAAGATGCAAATTAAATCAATAATACATGTAAAAACAGACCATTTCCGCTTTTCATCAATAAATAGTTAAATTGCCACAATATTATTGTTTATTATTCTTCATTATAAACTATACAAATAATTTATTAATTAATTTAATTACAATGAAAATGTAGAGATTTTAAATGCATTCCATGCATAAGATTAAACAAAATTATACAGAAATTTCAAAGGAAATGAATCATTCATCATACACTCAATCAATGTCTTACAAGAATAGACTCTAGACTATGACAATAAAAAATGAAGTGAATTAATAAACGTATGAATGAATAGAATTTTAACAAGATTACTTTGAAAAATTCCACAAAAACTTGGTCTACATCCTTTTTTTTTTAAGGGTTTAGGCTTTTTGTTTTCAATATTCAAAAACATTTCGCGATTGTTTGTAGAAGATGTAGAGATAGAAAGTTCGATTGATGGATATTTGGAAGGAACTAGTTGTGAATGAAAGCAATATTTGGGAAAAGTTTGTCAAGCTTAAGGTAAATTGTCTTGAGAAATTAAGGAAATTTTATTAATTTTTTTTTAATTACTTTTTTATTTTGGTTTTCTTGGTATTCTTATATGAAATTACTATTTAACATACCCATGGTTATTTTACAAGTTATTTCTACACCATGATCACTAATAATTAATTCGATAGATTGAGGTCAATGATGATCAATTTATATTCTTATTAGATCTCTATTAAGATGCAAATTAAATCAATAATACATGTAAAAACAGACCATTTCCGCTTTTCATCAATAAATAGTTAAATTGCCACAATATTATTGTTTATTATTCTTCATTATAAACTATACAAATAATTTATTAATTAATTTAATTACAATGAAAATGTAGAGATTTTAAATGCATTCCATGCATAAGATTAAACAAAATTATACAGAAATTTCAAAGGAAATGAATCATTCATCATACACTCAATCAATGTCTTACAAGAATAGACTCTAGACTATGACAATAAAAAATGAAGTGAATTAATAAACGTATGAATGAATAGAATTTTAACAAGATTACTTTGAAAAATTCCACAAAAACTTGGTCTACAGCCTTTTTTTTTTAAGGGTTTAGGCCTTTTGTTGTCATTAGTAATGAACGACTGTTTTGTCTATTCAGATTCTTAGAAATAAAATCCAATTAATGCCCTTAACGTTGATGTTTTCTGAGAAGTATGTTCTGAAACTACAGGTTTCCAATAGTTAAGACATTTTCCAAGTAGGCTTTCGTTAAGATCTTTCAGAAATAATTAAAAAATATCTGATGGATGAGTAGTTTTTATTCTTTATTTTTTCCTAAATCACCCATAAAAAGTTTCCCCCCCTATTTTAATTATTTCTTTCTGTTCTGTTTCAGTTTTAACTTTCACATTTAGCTGATAACTCGTTTGATATTACATGTTCTAGAATGATAGGGTTGCCATGTGGCATATATTATGCAAAAATCATATATATTATTTCTAAAGCACATTTTTTTGTCGGTTGCAAATATCTCCCATACCACCGCATCAAAATTAATGAATGATATCTCATTTTAAAGTTTATATCTAACACTAATGGCGAAAAATAATTAGAAATTGAAAAATTAATATTTTCATTGATAAAAATTATATTTTATATAGAACTGCATAATAATACTGTTGTCATTGTGATTATATGTTTTAAAAATTACAACTAACGGTGCGAAATATTCGCACGGGTCATCTAGTATATTTTATTTGTATTTGCTATGTTGAAGAGAATATATTTTGCATGGCATTCTACCCTTTCCTAAGAGCAGTGGGTGCCTTTCTCTGATATTCGTTGTTTGTTTGTAGTATGATTATCGGGGGGGTCTGACTTTAAAAGATTATTAAAAGATTAAACAACATAACTTCTCACAAATTTCATTCCATCTTCTTATATTCTTTAAACCTTCTTTTTTATTTTGTTGGTTTTCCATTTTTGATTTTGAAGGTTTTCCAACAAAACTAGAATGATAGAGTTACCAAGAATTTTTTTTTTACATCTAAGCATAGCAGGTACTAGCATTATGGAGTTGCCAACTGCCAACTGTACAGAAACGATGCCTTCTTTTGAAAACGTATATTATTGAGGTATGGGGTGTAGAGAATGGCCACGTAGGCTGACCTTACTAACGACTTCTGGAGTGGTTGTACGTCGGCAGAGAGTGGATTCATACTCCGCACCCTTGCTGCAGAGTCTAATGGGTTTAATGCAAAGCCCTATTGCTGTTTGTGGAGACAGATTTATAGTGGCTAATTCGACGACATTACTTCAATTGCGACGACACAAATCGAAGTTGAAGAGAACAAAATTTTTGATGACGTTAATCGAAGCAACGTAAATCGAGGGAATACTGTATTGTTATTGCATTATTGTAGCGCAGTTTGAATTTTGGAAGTTGAAGGGAACAAAATTTTTGATGACATTAATCGAAACAACGTAAATCGAGGGAATACTGTATTGTTATTGCATTATTGTAGCGCAGTTTGAATTTTGGAAGTTGAAGGGGACAAAATTTTTGATGACATTAATCGAAACAACGTACATCGAGGGAATACTGTATTGTTATTGCGTTATTGTAGAGCAGTTTGAATTTTGGAAGTTGAAGGGAACAAAATTTTTGATGACGTTAATCGAAACAACGTAAATCGAGGGATTACTGTATTGTTATTGGATTATTCTAGCGCAGTTTGAATTTTGGAAGTTGTAGGGTACAAAATTTTTGATGAGATTAATCGAAACAACGTAAATCGAGGGATTACTGTATTGTTATTGCATTATTCCAGCGCAGTTTGAATTTTGGAAGCTGAAGAGAACAAAATTTTTTATGTCATTTATCGCAACAACGTAAATCGAGGGAATACTGTATTGTTATTGCATTATTCTATCGCAGTTTGAATTTTGGAAGTTGAAGGGAACAAAATTTTTGATGACATTAATCGAAACAACGTAAATCGAGGGAATACTGTATTGTTATTGCATTATTCTAGCGCAGTTTGAATTTTGGAATTTAAAAAGGATTTCCGAAGCAAATCAAACTGTTTCTCATAAGAAATCTGAAGGGTTTCTTGTAAGAAGTTAACAGTGGGAAGCCAAGGTTGAGTTTTATAAGAAGGCAGGCCTAAACTTATCCTGCCCATAAATGTAATGCTCCAGTTAACTATAATTTGTGGTGGGTTTATTTCGAATTTTTCGCCATAACTTTTAACACATACTGTATATTTAAAATTCCTTTTCTGTAGCACATTTAAATAAAAGCTATTAGCCTTTAGAAGTAGGCACAATTAACATTTTTATTCTCCAAATTTAGGGAAATATTTTTAAGCACGTATTTGAAAATATTCTCTTTCTGTGCGAATATTATGGTAATAACGATGAAAACATAAAAAAGAAAAACTTTCGAATTTGGTAAAACATTCCAAACATACCAAATTTCTTATTTTATGGCATAATTTTCTACTGCAGTTTGCATAGAAACGACTTGCTAAACTATAAGAAACAAAATGTACCTGTTTGAGGCAGTTGCTTGCTGCTTCTTTGGCTGCATCAATATGACACGTCGATGTAAAGTCGTATCCCCATTATGAGATGTTTTATGTTTATGGCCTTAAAGAATCTTTTTCTTCTTCTTCTGCCATCCATTACCAATCACGTTCTGGTTACTTTGGTTTGATTGCTCTGGTGGTGATGGTGTTGTTGGTGGAACCCTCTTCTTGTATATGGAAGGAGCAGTAAAGAAAAGATTTTTTTTCTTCATTTCATTTCTGCTTTAAAACAGAACTAACTGACCGACCACCAATAAAAATCTTATAAAAAAAAACAAAGCCAAGGCGACTACAACAAGTACTCGTACGAGTTTACTTGTATGAAAAGTTGTTGCATTGATGACAACAGCAACTGCAACATTCTTGCCTTTTTATCTTTGGCTGCAAATATGCAGTGCAACATGTGTGTGCTAAATTGAAAAACAAAAACAAAAAAAAAAACAAAAATTTTTTCCATTTTTTTTTCTGGCGATTTTTTCCCCCCTTTAACATGAAAAAAAGACGACAAAAAAAATGAGAGATACTGGCTGAAAATATTCATGTTTTTTGTCTTTTGTTGCTAAAAATAAAAGTAAATTGGGAGATTAACAACAAAAATGCAAGTGTCTCTTAGTATTTCTTTCTTCTTCTTCTTCTTTTTTTTCGCGTTTTTTTTCATTGCTTTGTTTTGTAAAACGAAAATATTTTTTTTGATTTTCCTTGGCTTTTTTTTTGAATGTTGAAAAACAGTGAGAGCGCAGGTATGGGCAATTGGTTGGCCCTCTAATTTGTTGTTTCGGTTTCATAAATCAAATTTTTTTAACTAATCCAATGATTTGTCTTTTGTAGCAGTTTCTAGTATAATAGGGTTGCCATCTCTCGTTGCCTAGAAACAATAAACACTCTGAACTAAAATGCAAACCTTAAAATCTACACTAAAGTGTCGAAGCAAGGCTGCAAAACAAGATTCATTGTGTACATAGCACACTACAACCAGTTTACAACAGTTTTTTTCCAGGCGAAACTTATTAAAGGGTCCGCCAAATAACTTTTTTTTTTAATAAATGCTTCAAAAAAAAGAAAATTACTGAATATTTTCTCAAATTTCTTTTTTTTGTATTTGAAAGTAAAATCCTTCCGGTTAATAATGGAAAATAATTTCATTGAAATAGTTGCCTCGGCTGGCCATGCAGTTGCCTACACGATCGGTCCAATTTTTAAGCACATTATCGATTGAATGCAGCTGTATTTCACCAATGGCTTCACGAATATTGTCCTTTAAAGCGTCAATTGTCTCTGGCTTATCGGCGTAACACTTATCTTTGACGGCACCCCACAAATAATAGTCCAACGGTGTCAAATCACAGCTCCGTCTTGGCCAAACAACATCAGCTCTACGGCTGATAATGGGATCTTCAAAAACAGGGCGCAAAACATCGAGTGTAGCTTCGGCTGTGTAACACGTAGCGCCATCCTGTTGAAACCAAATGTTGCCAATATCCTCCTTTTTAATTTTTGTTAACAAACATTCATTCAACATGGCCTGATAACGATCACCATTGACTGTAACGGCCACTCCTTGCTCATTTTCGAAGAAAAATGGCCCAATTATGCCTCTGAACCAAAATCCGCACCAAACAGTGACTCGTTTTGGGAGTGTCCGCTTTTCAATGTATGTGTGCGGGTTTTCTGAGCCTGAGCATGAACTAAATTAAAACTTTCTGCGTATGTTGAATCAATGACGTCACGCAAATTGTGTTCCTATTGGCTAATGACAATGTAAGTTATATTGCAGGGCTGCCAACTACTTTCACGTAGTGCACACATATTTCAGAAGAAATGTTAATTTTCAGTTAGGAACTGGATCACGTAGTAATTCAGCTCGCAATGTTTGTTCTCCATCCAAACGATTATAGAAGGGACAAGCTGAAATGTCCATCTTCCTTTTAAACTGCTCTCCCATCGTGACTGGCATTTGTGCATGGAAGTCCGTCTTTCCTCCGCTTTTATATCCGCGGCGAAAGTATATCCGCCTCATCTCATCCGCCATTATGTCTATTGGTATTGCTTTTGCCAATACCAATATCGCTCCATCAGACACTGTCCTGAAGCTACTTATCCGTCTAATTGCACTTAGACAATACACCGAGGACAGTATTCTTCTTGTCATCCCCACGAAGAGTGCCTCCGACCATATAGGGCAAGCGTACAGCATTATCGACGTTACAAGGTGCATGCATATGTACGTGTTAAGTAGCCGCGTTTAACGCTGTTTCGTTTAGCGCTGGAACTTAACCACCGCGTTAAAAAGGGGCTTACTGTCTAGTAGTAATTTCATTCGTTTATGGCCCTAAGGTTTTAGACTATAGGCCTGCCCATTATATTCGTATCAAAAGTAAAGATTTTTTTTTCACTCTCCCAGTTATTTTTGAAAATTTTTTTTTTGTTTGTTTGTTGTCATTATTATTGTTGTTGTTTTCCCGATTTTTATTTTCATTTTTCGTTGTTGTTGTTGTTGTTTTTGCATTTAAGCATAAATGTAGAGACAAGACCAACCACATTCCTTATTTTAATTCACTTGAATTTGTTGAAACAATTTTTTCTTTCTTTCTTTTTTTGTTTTCTACTGTTGCTGTTGCTGCTGTTGTGTTGTTATTAATGGTTTCAGATTCTGGGTTTTTTTTCCCCCATTTTTCGCTGGCTCCTCGTTAATACGAATTGGCCAGCCAGCCAGCCCAAATGCTTTAGTTGTTCTCATTTTCTGGTTTCTAGTATCTCTACAACAGTTTTCTCTTTGCCTGCCTTCTTACTTAAGGTCCAAAGTACCAGGCAACTTATTAGGTGCCATTAAATGAACAACGTTGTAACGAAGTAGCATTGATAGCAGCAGAAGCAGCAACAGCAACAGCACCACTAGTAGAAGTAATTGTGGCGAGGTACGTGAAACTACTTTGGTATTGTTGCGGCTGTTGCTGTTCCTGCAACATAATATTAAGAGATCATGGCAAGAGCAGTAGTTACAAATGTTAATAATAAATAACGCAATATTTTCTGTTTTATGATTATAAATGGGGTGACCAGGTTATCTTGCCTTGCCAATAAGATTGATTCAATATAATTTGAAATTAAAACGATCAGTTTTAATCTTTTTTTTAGAAAGAAATGGAAGGAAAGGGATTTCTTTGCTTATTTTTCTTATATTTTAAGCTGTAATTTGTAAGATAAAGAGAAGAAGGTTGATTCTTATCTTTTATTTTTTTAAGGCCATACAATATGACATAAAAAAATTTTTAAAATTATTCTTTCACTTTTCTTTTAAAAGAAAGTCTTTAATTTGAATTTTTATTTTCAGGAATTTTGTTTAAAAAAAAAAACTTGGAAAATATTTTAACGGCTTAATTTAAATCGAATATTTGCAGTAAAATTCCTTTGATATGGAAAAAACTCTTCTTTTTTCCTTCTTTTCTAACCTCAAATTCAATTAGAATCAAAGCAAATAGTTGCTTAGAAGTTTTCTGCTTGTGCAGAAACTCAAAAGAATGCAAACTTTTATGAGATCTAATAGGTCGCTAAGTATTTATTAATACATGAAAAGGTGTTCATTAGTTTCGCGGAATAACTCACTGTTTCTGTCTCTTAAAGAATCCTAAATTATCTAGGACAGGCATAAAATTTATTAAAAAAAAATTCCTTAACATTTTTTTTTAATATTCTGGATGAGATTACATACATACATAATTCGCCATTACAACCCTTCAGTCAGGATTACGACCTAGCTTCTCACACCACTTATGCTGTGTGCGTTAATTTTATACATGAGTGGCGGGACCTACAGTTTAAAGTCGACTCCGAACGACAGATATTTGAGAAGCTTTTCATGACAATTTTTACTCTCAGAGTCTTTGCCACAAATCTGCTGAGAGGAAGTCGCCAAAGAAATATTTTTCGTTTTGATGTCTGACCTGGGATTCGAACCCGGGCCTTTCGTCTAATAAGCCAACACACTACCCACTGGATGACATTAGTCTTTTTTTTAATATCAGAATCACATTACTGATCTCATTTCATAGCTTCGATACATATAAAAACTACCGTTACAGGTTCTATGCTCATGGGGTTGCCATCAAAGACAATATGCCCGTTGTAGTACTAGGTGTAGTAGTGAAAAAGCTTACCTATTGAGTTCTTTACTTTTTTTCAATACGTGGCATGCACTTGCAATCAAGTTTATGGCTTATTAGATGTAGAACCACGATTCAAACCCTAGACATCTTTAAGAAAACGTAATGTAAGTAGATTCCTTAGTGTCCGTTTTTTAAAGTGGAAAGGAAATTCTAAAACTGTCCGAAACAATTAATTCTTGCAAGCATTCCAAGTTCGAAAACATCCGAAGTTCGAATTTAAAACAAAGCAAGAGTCCCAAATAACTACCTAGAGACGACAAATATTCCCAACTATCGTCATAAGAAGTCGAATCAGATTTACCTCTTAAGAAACAGTAGGATTTACATCGAGAATCTGCTCGATTTCTTTCTCTCTCTCTCGCCTGCACGCTCACTCTCTCTTCTCCGCTATAAGTTTACTTCTCTCTTTCTCAGCAAATTCTTTGGAAAGTTCTACGGAAGAATTCTGAGAAAATTCTTTGGGATATTCTAGTCATGATTCTTCGTAGGTTCCTTTCAGAGATTCTAAGTGTGTTACTTCAGAAGTCTTCAAGAGATTGTTTTTTTTATCAGATTCTTTGAGATACTTTATTACTATATTCTTCGGAAGATTTTTCAGAAGCTTCTTTGAGATATTCTTGGCATTTTTTTTTTTTATATACAAAACCAGCACTCGGGGGATGGCCCCTACTCACGCAGTGCATTGTGCAGGCTTTTAGGAAAGGTGGAAAGGGGGAAGATGCGATCGGCAAGGAAACGAGATGCTACTGGTGACTATGAAATGGCCAGTGCTATACCTCCACCATTAGATAGTCTACAGCAATCGTCCCCAAGAAGCCCGCAGTTTCTCACACCGCTTATGTTGTGTGTGTTAATTTTATACATAAATTCGTTGTTGGCTTGGATGTTGTATTGGCTTTAGTTTAGTTTGAAGTCGCCGAAATTTTGTAGGTAGTGTGTTGGCACGGTGCAAAACCCATGATAGAAATTTCCAACGAAATATTACAAAATATTTCTTCGCCGACAGTCTGTCAGCGGATTTCTATCAAAAACTCTGAGCATGAAATAAAATTGTAATGAAAAGTTCTTTACAAAACCTAAATTTCGGAGTCGACGTTAAACTGTAGGTCCTGCCGCTTGCGGATAAAATTAATGCACCCAACACAAATGGTGTGAGAAGTTGTTTCGTAATCCTAGTTAAAGGGTTGTCATGACATATTATCTCTTAAAGCGTCTATGGTGAACTTAAAACTTTATTCAAAAATTCCTTTTTTCCAATTTTCTTTTTGAAATATTTTGCATGGCATTATTGTCCCATTTTAAAGATTCGATTCATCACAGAATCCCTTTAAATGTTTACAAGTTTTAAAAGTTAGATCAGTCTAAGGCAGAAATATTAATGGTGGTGCTGTGACTAGGAGGTGGTGTTTAAATGTACTGCCATTGTACTTGGTATTTATATTAAACTACGAGTGTACGGCATTGCCAACACCCAAGAATGATAAACTAAAGATTACACCATCACGCACACAAAATTAAAACTTTCTGCGCATGTTGAATCAATGACGTCACGCAAATTGTGTGCCTATTGGCTAATGACAATGTAAGTTATATTGCAAGGCTGCCAACGACCTTTACGTAGTGCATACACTTATCAGAAGAAATGTTCACTTTCACATATGAAAAAGACTTGGAAACCCTTAAAATAGCCCAACTACTTCATCTAACGGGAAATCATGCGCAAGGCATAATCTTTAGTTTATCATTCTTGGCCAACACCAATTGATTTGAAAAAATGTTCTTATGACTTTTTTCTTCTTAAGCATAATGCACTTTGTGCAGCGATACTCAATTGCATGATCTTTCAATGTCCTTCTCGACAAATACTGGCTTTCGAAGCACCTTTAGTCAACAATATCTATCATGACTAGAACATTTTTTCTTTGTTTTTCATTCCAAACCTTAAAACCCATCTTACCATATCTTTGCTTTCGTTTTAAGTTTAATCATCAGATTTATGCAGCTAAGTAGACTACTGCTACAGGTTCTATGATAATAGGGTTGTTGGTGTAGGTGTTGTATTGGGCTTAGTGTAGAAAACTTTCCTATTGAGTGATACTCTTTCCCCAAAGGAATACATCACCTATTTTGACGGCGAATTCCATTCGTTAGTTTTATCCTTGGTTCGTTCAAGTTGTAAGAGATCAGAATAGATTACATGGGCCAAGCAGTCAATAACGAATGAGTCCCTTCCGATCTTCTGGTCCTATTCAAAAGCAACATAACTTGGACGATAATCTCAACAATTGATTTGTGTTCATACTTGAGCTTCTTTGATTCGTCTTCTTGGACTAGCCAGCTTCTCCTGTAGGAACCATAAGGTTGATGTGCGTCTGAATAAATGCTTTCATTTTAGTTTCCTGTAAAGAAAGAAAGGCTCTCTGATAATCCCTTTCCGGTTTCTTGGTTATTATAAACTTGTTTTGAAAATTTGCTTTTTTTTTAAGAAAACACTCCTTTAAACACCTGCCTTTTTCCCCCCTTAAGTACATACTTTATTTTTTTTTGCATTGTTTTTCTAATCATTGGAAATAATCTCCATAAATTAAATTCTTTCTAAAAGAACTTCTTTTTAGTTGCACTTCAATCTGGTTGGGGCCAATTTATTCGTTGTCTGCTGAACTCATCAGCGAAAAACAAACATGATTTCGCAACTTCAGACTCAGCGATGTACGATTTTGATTAAGTTTTTTTGCAGAAATAGAAACAGCAATTGCGGATAACAGAGAGAGAGATAATAAATGTTTTGTTATTTAGTTTTCTTCGTTTACAATTAATTTTCTTGCAAAATAAATGATGCCGCAAAAAATTAATTTTCATTTTCAATTAATTTCAAACATTTCCCTCTAAAAATATGCCGACCATGTAGGCAGGGCTGTGGAATGTTGTTATTTGGCTTGTTTGGTTTTTTTTTGTATTGTAGGGGACAGTTAAATTCTTTGTATTTTTTTATTTGTTTTCTTCTTACTAATTTATGTTTTCTTTTATCTTCTATTTCTAGGTAAGATGCTTTGAAATATCTTGAAATTATTCGAATTTTGAAAAAGACCAATCAATTTAAGGTGAGATTGTGAAAAATTCGATTCATTGATCGTTTACTTGCATTTTTTTTCGATAACTTGCATTTTTTCGATAACTTGCATTTATTTTTCGATAAATAGCATTTTTTCAATAACTTGCATTTTTCGATAACTTGCATTTTTTCGATAACTTGCATTTTTTCGATAACTTGCATTTTTTCGATAACTTGCATTTTTTCGATAACTTACATTTTTTCGATAACTTAATTTTTTTCGATAATTTGAATTTTTTCGATAACTTTTTTTTCGCCGATGAAATTTTCTCTAATTTCATTAAACTTTTCCCGATTTATAATAAAAAGTAAGCTCCGTCGGCAATATCTCCGGTCGACAAGGTGCCCCAGCCGTATAGAAAACTGTTTCGGTATGTTAGAATAAAGCTGAAGGTCCTGTTGGCCGGCCTGCAGAATTATTTCGAACCGAAGGTAAAGAGATGGTAGGCTGCATTCTATGGCTAAAGGAAAGTATGCCCAAAGATTAGAATGTCGCTCTTCTGCCACTAAAAAGGCAGATCACATGATATGCGTCTATTATAGAGGTATAAGCCATCATCCTATTGCATTTAAGGAAAGCATGCCCAAAGATTATATTGTAAGGGGGTGCTCTTCTGTCGTGAAAAAGGCAGACCACATGATATGCGTCTAATATAGAGGTAAAAGCCTTCTTCTGATCTCATATAAGGTTTTCACAAGCATACTGTGTGTATGGCTAAAGCCGCTCATCAAACCATAGGTTGATATACACATTGTCATAATTACCGCCATTATTGGGGGAGTAATAAAAACGTAAAAAGTCTTATTTTTGTTTAGGAAAGTAGCATTTTGAAAAAAGTAGCTTAAAAGTACCAATTTTAGATAAAATTCCCTTGTTTGCACATTGTAGGACCCACTTCAGCAATTACTGCCATTTGTTAAAGTTATAAAAACAAACGTAGAAAGTACTATTTTGTTTGGAAAAGTACCTTCTTGAAAAAGTGGTTTATGAAAGGACCAATATTTTCATAAAATTCCCTTCTTTGCACATTGTGGGACATACTTCAGTAATTACTGCCATTTTCAAAGCTGTAAAAAACGTAGAAAGTACTATTTTGTTTGGAAAACTACCTTCTTGAAAAAGTGGCTTATGAAAGGACCAATTTTTTCAAAAAATTCTCTTGTTTGCACATTGTGGGACACATTGAAATAATTACCGCCATTATCAAAGCTGTAATAAAAACGTAAAAAGTGCGTTTTTTGTTTGGCAAAATACCTTTTTGAAAAAAGTAGTTTATAAAACTACCAATTTTTCAAAAAATTCCCTTGTTTGCACATTGTATGACACATTGCACACTGTATGACACTACTGCCATTTTCAAAGCTGTAAAGAAAACGTAGAAAGTGCTATTTTGTTTGGAAAAGTACCTTTTTGAAAAAGTGTTTTATGAAAGTACCAAATTTTTCATAAAATTCCCTTGTTTGCACATTGTGGGACATATTGAAATAATTACCGCCATTATGAAAGCTATAATAAAAAAGTACTTTTTTGTTTGAAAGTACAATTTTGAAAAAGTACTTCTTTATTTTTTTTTTCTTTGAAAAACTACCTTTTTGAAAAAGTAGTTTAAAAAGTACCAATTTTTTTTTCTTAAACTTACTTTGTACATTATGTGACACACTTAGGTAATTACTGGCATTTATCAAAGCTGTAATAACGCTGAAATTGTAATTGTAACGCTAACGCATCAAGTTTTACTTCTGTTTGATGTTGTGTGCCACTTTAAGGCGATTATTCAAATCCAAAATTGGTACAAATGCTGCTTGTGGTTGGTTAGATGATCGGTTGGTGGCCGTATAAATCATTTTTCATAAATGGTAACCAAGTTTTAGTTTTTTTTTTAAGTTTCTCTTCTCCTCCTCCTTCTCCTTTTTCACTGTTTTAATTACTTCATGTAGGTAAATCTTTAATTAAACTTCCTCGCTTAAGATTTAAAGCAAAACTCTTTATATTGTATATGAGATGCTGGAGGTATTTCTAAAATCTACCACTACAAATGGTGTAATTAAATGGAAATTGCAACGAAAGAATGGAAAAAAAAAACATTAAAAAGTGCGAAAGTTTTGTAGAAAAATTCAAAATAAAAATGCAACTTATCGAGTTTGATTATATTCAACACACAGTTTTCTTATGGCCAAAAATGCTTAAAGAGTGTCAGAGTCTTTTAATCGTAAGATTATGGCATGTGGCCGTGCCGTGCTGTGGTGTGATGAGGTTTATATGGCATGGTTGGCTTTGATTTGTTTGTATAACTCCTTCCTTTAAAAAAAAAATACAAGAAATATTTGATTTTATTTTTGTTTTTATTTTATTTGTATGTCAATTTAATTTTTTTTTTATTATTTTTTTAAAACGAATGAGTTTACTGACCCAATTTTCCCCAAAAAAAAAGAAAAAAAATTCACTCGATAAACATGATGAAAACACTTGTAACGTAAGCACCTTTAGGGGACAGACGACGACGAACGACACTAAAAATTGATGGAAAATTGAAATTGAAAGAGACACAAGAGTCTCCAAAAGCTAAACTTCCTTAACTCACCTTGTTGTGCCTGCCACACCAACAACTCTGCTTAGTTCTGCCTTGCTCTGCAGACAGCATGCACTGCATTACCGAAAAACAACAGAAAAATGTTCGTTTTTTTTTCGTTGTGTTAGTAATGCGGCAGTTAAAGTAAACGCACCTGCACGCATAATGCTGTTGTGGTGGTTGCATGTGATCCATAAATTACACCATTTGGTTACACTGGCCACACCTACTTACTCTGCTACATGATGGTAATGCTAGAGTAGTACGGTACGGTGTATCTTTTAAATGCTGGCATGAATTTATAAGATTTTTGTCATTTCCAAACATAATTTTTGTTTTTCTTTTTTTTCCAATTTTTTTTTCTTCTGTAATTTCATCATGAAACTCATGTTTAAGATCATGGATACTCTGTCATCTAATGTTGTCTTCGGGTTATTTGGTAACAAGTTTTATCGATTTTTTTTTGTGTTCAATAATTTCGTTAATCCTTTAAAGAATTTTGAAAAAAAATTTGTAGAATTAATGAAAATATTGTAACGAAAATTAAAAAATCTTTAAAAACAAAGCAATCCCGCAAACAAACCTGTTTACAAATTATCGTACTGTATTGTATAGTAAGCAAGTAAACAAAAATGCAACAACAAACACCAGCAAAAAAAAAATGGTAAACAAGTATGCGAACAAATCTTGCGTTGACCAGGTCAAAACCTGTTTACAAATTATCGTACTGTATCGTATAGTAAGCAAGAAAACAAAAATGCAACAACAAACGCCAGCATGAAAAAAAAAATGGTAAACAAGTATACGAACAAATCTTGCCTTGACTAGGTCAATAGTCTCAGGATTATTAAAGAACAGTCAGTTGAATGGAGATCGCCTCTTTATCTTGTATTTGTTGACTTCGAAAAGGCTTTTAATACTCTCAGTCATACGGCCATATGGAGCGCACTGGCATGCAAGGGTGTCCCCACTAAAATAATAAACTTAATAAAGACACTATACAACAATGCAACATGCTGGGTATTACATGAGAAACAACTGGCCAAGAGTATCAAAATAAAAACTGGGGTCCGTCAAGAATGTGTGCTATGTCACGCACTCCTCTTTAACTGTGTC
The DNA here is from genome assembly GCA_014635995.1 of Sarcophaga peregrina. Classification (NCBI taxonomy): domain Eukaryota; kingdom Metazoa; phylum Arthropoda; class Insecta; order Diptera; family Sarcophagidae; genus Sarcophaga; species Sarcophaga peregrina. The sequence continues at coordinate 86,505,465 of CM025792.1, read as the reverse complement.
CTCGATGTAGTGATGCAATAGTCAACAAGTCACAGAAGAGGGATTACATGGGGTATGCAAGATAGATTAGAAGACCTAGACTATGCGGATGATATATGCATGTCTTTCTCGGACATGCAATCAAAACTAAATCTAATTAGCGAAACTGCAAAGTTAGCTGGACTGAGGATTAATATCCACAAAACCAATACCAATAAATGCTAACATAGAACGTAAATTCCTAATATACGGCAAGGAAATCGATGAAGTACTAGAGCCCTTTTGTTACCTGGTTAGTATAATTAATAAATCAGGCGGCTCATCAACGGATGTTTTGCCAGTCGCTTTAATAAGGCGCGCAATGCTTTTGCCTAACTTAACCCTATGTCTGCAAAATATTGAACATATCGAGGCGCATCAAAATTAAAATCTTCACGTTAAATCCACACTACTATACGGTTGCGAAATGTGGAGTATGGCACCGCGCGATTCCCAGTCTCTTCAGGTATTCGCTAATAAATGCCTGCGAAGAATTTTGGGTGTGTAGTGGCCTTCTGTAATATTCAATGCCCAACTCTGGTCAGATATAGACCAGTAACCAATTGTGAAGGAAATAAGGAGACGCAAGTGGGGATGGATAGGGCACACTCTCCGAAAGCTATTAGGCGACATAACAAGGAATGCCATAGATTGGAACCCGCAAGGGAGCAGGCCAAGTCATAACAGAAATAGCCAAACTACGTATACAATGGAAACGAAGTCAAATATCGCGCTGATGATCGAGCTTATTGGAAACAACTTGTGGAGGCCTTATGCTCCCTAGAGGAGCAAAAGGAACATGTATATATAAGTATACAAAAATACAACAACAACACTCTAAGAATAATTGTAAACAATAAGATTTCGAGAAGGCCGAAGTCTAGAACATACATACATACATAATTGGTCATTACAAGCCTCTTGAGTCAGGATTACGACCTAGGTTCTCACACCAATTATGTTGCGTGCGTTAATTTTATACGGATTCATTCCCTGATTTTTATGACTTGCCATAGATTTTCCCGAGACAATTGAATTTACATGCGATATTTCCAAAGAACTTGTCTTCCAAACACCCTATCAATGTTCACCTAGAGATGTTTGTTGTGTAACTTCCTCTTTCTGCTGATTGCCCGATGCCGTTAGGCAGGCGTACGATTATTCGGTATAAGCTGCATCAGTCGCCTCATTTATGATTTTGTCTAGGACCTAAGGATTTTAGACATCTTACAACTGTTTCCCAGGGATTAGAGATTTTAATTGTACTACAAGTCCTCTTTCAGTTAATAATGCAATTAATTCCTTATGCTATGATTACAACACTAGAAACGAAAAGTTCCTCCCTACCCTGAAAATGATGAGTCATTAAAAGAATTTCGATTTATTTTTGAAAGTGAAATAAAAATAAATGAAAATACGTTTCTAAGAAAATTATGATTCATTTCGGAACCCTCTTTCCTTAAAAAATTAAAAATAAATTCATTTACGTGTGTACACACATTACAGCAACACATTCCTTTCGCACACGAGTAAGAAAAGGGGATCTATTTTTGGGGAAAAGTTCATTAAAAAAAACAAACAAACGCGCATGCATTTAATTTGCAACTCATCCATGAATCCCCAAACAACACAACAACCCAACACTTCTATGCTGGATTTTTATTTAAAAATAATTGAAAAAGTATTCGTGAAAGTAAAGACACGAAATTTGTTTCAAGAGCAAAAATTTACGATCTAAATATAGAGCGCGCAGAGCGATCGTGTTGTCTTAAAGCGAAATTAAAAATTTTATTTTCTTTTAATTCGTTTAAAGGATTCAGTGTCACAGGAAACAGCAAATTTCCTAACACAATTAAACAACGCTACATACGATCTAAATATTTAGCGGCGTTTAGCAATTAAAATTTTATGGTACTTTTACAAAAATGTACTCTGAAGTTAGGATATGTTATTATTCAGACCTCTATATGACTCCTTATCTTATATTTGCTTTGGATTTGGTCGTAATTACGTAAATTACGATTAAAGCAGGGAAAGACAGACTGAATCACTTCTTGCACCTTTTGACCATTTTTCTACAACACCGTCCGTGTAAACCTTGTCCATTCCCGGTGTGCAAACCAGCTTTAATCTATTTCCTGATACTTCCATTACAATGTATAGATTTTTACTTTTGTTAAGATAGTCCATATCGCTATGAAACTAACCGTAAGGCCAACGATTTTTTTATATCGTAGACTCTTCAGTCCAGTGTGTCTGCAAAAGCTCCTCTATCTTAAAAAAAAAAATACGAAACTCCTACTATATGATGATATACATGGTTTGTGTCTTTAATAAGTCACATAGGCATTGTTAATGATCAAACGGATTCGGGAAAATCATCTTAAACGATATAAGCTGGTAGCGTAACACACAGGTAATGCTATACAAACAGGAGGTTATTTAGAACGCAATGCCTGTTTAATGCTGCGCGATTTCCCGCAATGCAGAAAAGTAGAGGAGTGACCAGAAGGTACAATGTACCAACGAGAGAGAGCATTAAAGCAAACTTGGCCACCTGCTTTGCAAGAAGCACATGAGTCCAGGGTTTAACGTGAGTATCGCCGAGATGGCATACCCTACGGCGCACGGGTGAATACAATGCGTCTACCAGCGCCCCCACGCTTAGTGATGCAACCAGATGATATGCATACCAATTCGAAGCCTTACATTTGGACAAGGCTACCCTCTTGGTTAGGGATAGGAGACTATCTAAACTCCACTTTTCACAATGGTTGAGAATGCAACGCCACACCGAGCTTTCACCCTTCCCGCGATTTAGGTTTAAACCACAGCCACCACGCTGCACCTACAAGGGGGTCGCACCATTGTCGGGCAGAGACGAATCTCTGGGGCTCCGCACATCCGTGGTACCAGAATTAAGCTTCCGGTCGAGCTTCGCTGTCCAGTCTGCTACCAGTTGAACCCCAAATAGTTCGGGTTGCGAGAAGCACAGTAGGAAGCCAGTTTAGCATTGCGAACAAGGCTTTCGTGGGGGTGGTGCGTAGAGCACCAGAGATCAGTAATGAATCGTTTTTCCGCTACTCATAACCACTCATGCAATTTTATGTATGAATGAATCAACATAATTCAAATTCAACTACTTTGATTCATTCGTACTCGCTACAACATTGATTTATAAGTATAAGTAGCAATGAGTATGAGTCACAAAGTTTACATTAAACATTCGAAATATGTTTGATTCATACTCCTACTCATTCTGATTCATAAATTTAGAAAAATACTAATAATACTTATAAGTCATTTGAGTGACTCGAATCATTTTTTAAAATTTATAGTTTTAGTTGTTGTTGCATATACAAACAAAGAAGAAAGGAAAGACAAAGACAATAAGCAAAGCATACACACAATCTTCTTGTGAGTATTGCAGTACTCGTACGCGAATCATGCTTATTTTGTGTTTCGTATAAATGTTAAGTAGAGACGAGTCATAGTCAATAACATCATGCGTATTGTTAAATATGAATACAATGAGTACTTCCAACTTTAAGTATGAGTATAATAGCAAAATAAGTATTGCAGTGTTCGTATGCGAATCATACTTATTTTGTGCTTCGGGTAAATGTTAAGTAGAGACGAGTCGAAGTCAATAACATCATGCGTATTGTTAAGAATGAATACGACGAGTACTTCCTACTTTAAGTATGAGTAGTATGAGTACGAATGTGTATAAGTACCTGAAATGATAAGTATGACTCGAATCTACTCATCGTTTTAAATATTTATTGCTGATCTCTGATAAGCACCACCAATATGTGCCTAAAGTCTCTTGCAGTCGACGTTTATAAGGGACAACTTGTCTTTAGAAATAGATATTCTGTGGCTAAATCTGAAGCCTGGGAAAACTCTTAAGGCATCGGTATTGTTTTCAATTTAATACGAGACATTAATGGGGGGTTTGGTGTCAACATTCAAGAAATTCCATGATCACCCAATGGGTTAAAATGGCATTTAATTTTTTGTTATGGAGGACACATTGTAAACATGGAAGTTATTAAGAAACTTTTATGATGGACGCACACAGACTGAATTTTTTTTTGTTTTCTTCTGCTGTTGCTTAGTCTAACTCCATTAGTCCAGGAAAAAAAAATATTTTAACGTGTTTTATATAAAAAACATAAAAAAAATCTATAAATCGAACTAGAAAAAAAACCTGCCAATAATAAATATGCTTTAACATGGATTTCGCTACACCCCACTGTAACCAGCACCACTCATTGCCGTAGTGTATCGTGCATTCCGGCACTCTACTCTACTCTTAACGTCCGTACAAGGAAGATCGCCCATTATTGACCGTCAGCTTAATTGCACTGATGCATGTCTAGTTTTCGAAGTCAACTCGATTGGATGCTGTTCGTTCGGCTCCATATTATGGTCAGTCAAAGCTTGCTTTGGCTAAACTTGAATGAATGAAAGAATGAATGGCCGGCCGACTGGCTTCGATAGTTGGATGACTAGGTGACTGAGTGCATGTAATGAGTGTAATGGTTTTAGTGTGTGGTAGGCCGTTTTGAATCATACAACCACAATCACAACCACAACCAACCAACCGAACACATACATTGCTGGTGTTGTATTGCCTTGGATTGGATTGTTAGAAGATCAAACACGAGTTGATTGACGAGTTATTAAATGCTGGCAAACTGCAAAAGTTAATAGATGAAATGAATGGTCGATGTTGTAATGGCCGATTCTAATAAACAAATTCATGCGATGCAAACAGCACCGCAACGTATATCGGTTCATGTTTTGTTGCACGTTTTGCACCGCTTCACTTTGCATCTGCCTTGTGTTGTACAGTACTCACACACACTTAACAAGTGTTACTCAGGTGATGTTTTGGTGTTTAAAAAGCATTTATTATACCATTTGTAACAGTAGTTTTTCCATTTAATTTTCAAATTGTTTCATGCATATAGCCATGTATGCCCCTTCCTATTCTTTTCCTCTTAGGCTCACTTTGTTTTCATCATCATCATCGTCATCGTCATCGTCATTTTCACATGTACATCATCAGGTTGCTTGAGTAATAATTTTTTGTTTCTGTTTTTTTTTTCATTACTAAACATTTGACCATGTATGTATGCTTACTACTGCCCATACATAGTACATGATGAGTGATAAGTTCTGTGCATCTGCTTGTACGAGTACTATAAGTACTTACATACTACATACGTCTGTTTGCTTCCATTATTATTAATTGTGTATGTAGAGCAAAGAAATATTTTAATAGTTTTCTTGAAAAAAGCTTTTTTTTATTACCTCAAAAGCAATAAAAAATAAAACAAAACCAAAGAACAAAATTACACCATTTCCAAATTGCCGCAATTCCACATAGGCATTGTAGTGAAACTTCGTGAATGTATTGCTTTTTGATGTGGTTTTGTACTGGATATCTAAGCAGGCATTTAAACCACGGGTTCAGGTCTTAACTACATACTAGACTACGGCGACTTGTTTGCCAACAACACTCAAAAATTCAATCAGAGGCAGTGTTGGTATTTTCGAACATTTTCCACAAGTTTAAATCTATAGGACTCATCTTATTAACTTAATCTTTTAGTTGTTACAACCCTTTAGTCTGGATAACGACCTAGCTTCACCTTCAGCTAGCTTCACCTTCATTAGCTTCATCTTCACCTAGCTTCACCTTCATCTAGCTTCACCTTCACCTAGCTTCTTCTTCACCTAGCTTCTCCTTCACCTAGCTTCACCTTCACCTAGCTTCACCTTCATCTAGTTTCACCTTCACCTAGCTTCATCTTCACCTAGCTTCTCCTTCTCCTAGCTTCACCTTCACCTAGCTTCACCTTCACCTAGCTTCACCTTCACCTAGCTTTACCTTCATCTAGCTTCACCTTCTCCTAGCTTCACCTTCACCTAGCTTCACCTTCACCTAGCTGCACCTTCACCTAGCTTCACCTTCACCTAGCTTCACTTTCACCTAGCTTTACCTTCATCTAGCTTCATCTTCACCTAGCTTCACCTTCACCCAGCTTCACCTTCACCTAGCTTCACTTACACCTCTAATGTAGTGCGTATTAATTTTATCCATGGGTGGCGGGAGACTCTGAACGACAGATTTTTGATATATTTTTCATGGCAATTTTATTTACTCTTAGAGTTTTTGCCAGAAATCTGTGGAGAGGAAGTCGCCGTTGATACGTTTTTTCATACTTCGTTGTGTTTGAGATGTCTTGGCTTCATTCTTGCCGGCCTCACGTCTAATAAGTTAGAGCACTACTTGCTAGTGGTTGACGATTTCCGCTCAACTCATCGGTAAATGTTAAATACCTTCATTGCTTAAAGTGTATTTTTTTACTTCTCTTTATTCGTTGAATGAACTTAGGACTCTTCTTTTGCACAGTTGCTTAGTTTTCTGTCTTGGCTTTGTTTCAGTTCTTTAACCAAGTTTTTTCTATCTAATCAAGGTGTTTGGCCTATTGCGGCAAGTTCTAGAATAATAGGGTTACCATATATCATGTTTTAGAAGTAGCATTTTATATTAAAATATATTTCCAGCGGTTAGGAAACTTACCGAGTAGATTAATTGCCAGAATTGAATCTAAATTGCCCAGGTTTAGAGTGAATTTATGTTATACGGCATCAGGCCACCCCTGGGGATATTATTTTGAAAATCGAGGACATTAAAGAAAATCCCTTTTATGGAATTTTTAAAAAATTTTGGAGATCACTCAACATTTTAATTCCCACCAAAGTATAGGTTTTTATCAGCAACCGGACCGTAGTACTTCTTATTCCATTTCCTTTTATTCTTCTACTTTCTACATTTTTAGCCAACATAGGACTTAAGCCAAACGAACTTCCTACTAAGAACGAATGCCGTAAATGTTGGAAAACCCTGAACATCGTTTGAAACAAATGTTTGGTCGACTGGGCAAGGTTTTGGCTAAATAAAGGTGCCCAATCAAAATAATCTTAACAAATTTCAACACTTTTTGCAACATTTGGCCCAGATTATCATAATGAAACATTGTATTTTCATATCTCGTCGACTATTCTAGAAGTCTCTGGACTAACTATTGCTTTGTATAGTAATGTTCCATAATAATGTCTTTCTAGTTTCCTCGAATACCGGAGAATTACAGAATATTCGGTTTTGCTGTTAATTAAGTCGATTGGTAAGGTTATAGTCGCCCTAGCTTAGTTGGTGGTCTGTTGGCTTATTAGACATGAGACCACGGTTCAAACCCCAAGCCAGACATCTTCAACAAGTTGAAATAAGAAGAAATACGACTTCCTCTCAGGAGATTTCTGGCAAAAACTCTGGGCCTAAATAAAATTGCCATGGAAAGTTTATCGTAAATATCTAGTTCGGTGAAGTCGCCGTAGTCTAGGACTTATTAGACTTAAAGCCAGGGTTCGAGCCCCAGGCCGGACATCAAAACAAAATACAAAAGGTATTTGTTCGGCGATTTTCTCTCTGCAGATTTCTGGCAATGACTCTGAGAGTAAAAAAATTGCGATGAAAAGTTTCTCAAAAATCTGTCGTTCGGAGTCGACCTTAAACTGTAGGTCCGCCATTCATGGTTAAAATTAACACACGCAAGTGATATGAGAAACTAGATCGTAATCCTGACTAAAGGGTTGTAATTATCAATTATGTACGCATGTACTTATCGATTCCAAGTACACTTAGAACGTTTTTAATGTTCTACTTTCTCTAACTTAAATACTGTCAAAATTTGGTTAAGATCCACCGATCTGCTCCGAAGTTATAGTCAAAAATATAAATCTTTGAGAGCTCATAACTCAAAACACACCTTTCGACTTACAATGTTGTAGAATGGCAACGTCGATATGTAAGACTTTATATCTGATATTATGGTCTTAGGACTCTCATAATGGATTTATGATTCGATGCAAAAATAATTTCCTTTCATATGAATCTTTCCTTTTAAATGAATCTTGCGTTTTTCCGCTACTTATAAGCACTCATGCAATTTTGAGTATGAGTGAATCAACAGAATTGAAATTCAACAACTCTGATTCATTGGTACTCGCTACAACATTGATTTATAAGTATAAGTAGCAATGAGTATGAGTGCAACGTTGACATCAAGCACACAACATTCAAAATGTGTTTGATTCATACGTCTACTCATTCTGATTCATAAATTTAGAAAAATACTTATAAGTGATTCGAGTGATTCGAATCATTAATCAAAATTTACAGCCTTTGTTGTTGTTGCATGTACAAAGAAAGAAGAAAGGAAAGACAACAAACAAAGCATACATACAATCGTCGTACGCGAATCATACTTATATTGTTCTTTGTGTAAATTTTAAGTAGAGACGAGTCGAAGTTATTAACATCATGCGTACTGTTAAGTATGAGTATGAGTATCATATTAAAATAAGTATGAATGCTTATAAGTATCAGAAATTATAAGTATGACTCGAATCTACTCATCGTTTTGAATGCTCGTTTAAAATACGTATGAATTCGTATAATTATCAGAAATTATAAGTATGACTTGAATCTACTCATCGTTTTGAATACTCGTTTGAGTATGAGTAGTATGAGTATCATATTAAAATAAGTATGAATGCGTATAAGTATCAGAAATTATAAGTATGACTCGAATCTACTCATTGTTTTGAATACTCGTTGCTGACCTCTGATAGGTTTGCTATGTATATATACAACAACAATCCACAAGGAGTAAAACACTTCTAATTCCCCATCTCATTTGGCTGCATGTTTTGAACCTGAGGTGTCACAAACACTTGACTTGAATCAAAATAAAATTTTTTCTCTTTACCAAACAAAGAAATTCAAGTCTATTGTTGATTGAATTGTTATTCTCTTTACAACACTGTGTATAAATGCTGTCATTTAAATTATTTCAATGGACTTGGTGTTGTTATCTTCCTAGTGATTATCCGGCAATTGTAATTTAATAAGAGAATCTCTATTTTGTAAACTCATGTTCGTATCATTTTTCATTTCAATTTCAAATACAAAAAAAGTAAAACGATAAAGATGACGTTCTTTCCACTTTTCCGTATCACAAGACATTGTTGCACTTGGGCACTCGTACGTACAAAATAGGGAACACATTTCAAGTGATAAGAGAGAGAGAGGAGGATTCCGAACAAAAGATGCCAGAAAATCTGTCACCAAAACAATTGCTGATGACTTTATTTAGAGAAAAAAATATAGGAACATGGACTAGAACAGAACATTGTTTTACAGAGTATCCCATTACAATTGGGATTCTAAATTTCTATAGAATTTGAAAAGATTTTCCAGATACAATGGCTTTTTGTATACTTTCTGGGATACAATTACAGAATGAAAGTGCATTTCTGGTGGCTCATGACAAGTACAAGTACTTTGAAGTGTATTTGGGTTGGGCTGGTTGAGTGTGAATGGATGAATGGTGTGTGTTTGGACCCTTTAAAATACAGTGTCTGTATGCTATGATCTCTTTTTAAGTGCCTGCTGAATAGCTGTCAGTTAGTGCTTGCTTAAGTGGTTCTTATCTTCCACTCTCTCTCTCTCTCTCTCTTTCTCCCCATTACATTATTCTAATGCAGTCATCCTCATCATGCATGTAATTGTCTACTATTGTGGGTAATTTTCTTCAAACATTTTTGTTTCTTTTCTCCACTGCTCTAGCTAAGCAATCCGTTACATATTTCTTAAGTATTCCGTTTAACATTTTAAAACGTTTCATTTCCATTTTTTTTTTGCTTTTGTTTTTGCTTTTAAATGATCAATTAATAGTCTTTGCACATGTTACCGTATCGTGTTGGTATTCGTGTTCTTCTTGTCTCTTTCTCTCTCGCATTCTCTCTCTCCCTCTCCTTCGCTTGCCTTATGTTAACATGATCAATTTGCATTGGCATGCCACTTTAATATGCCGTTAAATAAATATTCACATTATATTTGCAACTTGAATTCCATGCCCCATGGCAAGCCAAGCCATGGAACAATGCTTTACACAGCTTCTAACTGTCTTCTCTATTAATTCTGTAGAACTATTAAATTTTCTTGTAATAGGTGTTGCAAAAAAATAAAAAAACACAGCAGGATGGATAATTTAAAAAAAAAAAAAATGCTGCTTCAATCATTGGCAGTATAATTAAAGAAAATTAAAATTGAATCATTTGCATGAAAGCAATACAATTGCTTTCAAACAGGAACTTTTCATTAACTTAAGAGGGAGGTTCTGCCATTAACTTAAGGTATTCTCTTCTTTCTCATTTCGTGGCTCTTTTTTGGTTTCTGATCACGTCAATCATTGTGGCTGGCGCATGCTTGTTGTACTATGCTTGATCAAAAGTATGAATTACAATCAACGATAGTTTTTGAATCATTTTTCTATAATTTTCATTCTATCATTGCTCACCGTAATAGCGTACATACTTACGACCATTCTCCTTTTGTACGTCAAGCCTTGTGGTGAAATCTTGTGATGATAAACTGCATCACTTGGAATAAATACAAAAGACTTAATTTAATCCCGCATATTTTGAGGAAATTGTCGGATTGCTTTGGCAAAAGGGGAGTTTCCACATACGATATTCTCTTCAATCGATTGCTCCTCAAATAAGTTTATCCCCACAAACGTTGCAAATCGCCGGTCTGTTTAGTTCTGTGGTCACGTCAAGCATTGTGGCTCATCCTTATTGTACTTTGCTTGACCAAAAGTATGAATTACAAGCAACGATAGTTTGTGAATCCTTTTTCTATAATTTGAATTCTATCATTCCTCACCTTAATAGCGTATAAACTTAATACTATTTTCCTTTTGTACATCAAGCCTTGTGTTAAAACACCCTGATACACCACCACACCACTGGAAATAAATGCACGAGACTTAATTTAATCTCCTCATATTTTGAGGAAATTGTCGGATTACTTTGGGAAAGGGGAGCTTCCATATAAGATATTCTCTTCAAACGATTGCTTCTCAAATAAGTTTATCGCCACAAACGTTGCAAATCGCCGTTCTGTTTAGTTCTGTGATTTACGTCAAGCATTGTGATTCATGCTTGTTGTACTATGCTTGACCAAAGTATGAATCACAAGCAATGATAATTTAATTTGTGTTTTTATTAACGTAACAAATTGAAATTTATCACTTTCAAAGTCAAGGTTTCTTACACTCCAATTTGAAGCAAAAAAGCTACGATATGGTCGATGAAAATCATTCAATTTCTGTTACTTGAAGGTAAAATTAAAGCGAAACTCCTGTGAAATATTCATTCCGTTTGTTCGAACCAAAAGGAACAAAAACAACAACAATGAAATAGAAAATAGAAAGAGAGATTTATGTTGTGATTTCGATTTTTTGCTTCAATTTTCCTGTGTAGATATTTAAGAAGTCATGTCTACGATCGCCATTTATAGTGCAGAAACTATAAATTATTAAATTTAGTGTCGCTTTTGATACTCTTTTTTTTATTTCTTTACTTTTTTTTGTTGGTTTGTGGTGTTTTCTGCTTAATTTTGCCATTTTGCTGTTTTAAATATTAAGTGGGCGTTAAATTGTAATAAATGTTGCACTGAATGCAAAACGATCATCATCAGCAACAGAAAATAAGAGAAAAACGAAAAACAATTTTTACAATTTCCAAGAAAGTAGGTGGCCAAAAGAGCAGCAACATTACAACCTGGTCTCTGGCAGACCACTATCTCTAAAAGCTTCAGTCTGACGCCTGCCGCAGCCGCCGCTACACCATCATCATCGTCATCATATTGCCAGCCAACAAATAAATGGCAACGCCATCTATATTGATGATAATAAAACAAACGCCAAAGAAAGACGATTTTTTAGAGCAACAGCGAAAGATAAAAAAAGAAAGATGCAAACAAACTCTAGGCAAAGCCTGGCATAAGTGTTTTTCGCTTCATGCTTATGCCACAGTCTGCCAGCCAGCCATCCAACCAACTAGCCAACGTACGTGTATGTTTGCTGTTGACTACTGTCTTGAAATTTGCGTGCTCTATTGAAAGACAGTTGATTAAAATTTAACAGACATGTTTATGCATGATATTTAAAAATGCTGCGAAAAACAAACAACAACAACAAAAATAACAAACAAAAAATTACAATCGAGACTCTTCCTTGCCGCCAACACCACATGCTGCAACATACATTATTCTCCGTATATCCGTACGTCTATTCATCTTTCTCTGGTTGCTGTGTGTGTGTGTGTGTGTGAAAAGAAAGAGTTCAACATTTTATTTTTGATAATATTTACATTTTTTATTTGTTTGTTTTTGTTTTTATTATTGTTGTTGTTGTTGTTATAATTATAATTGTTGTTACAACAAGTGAATGTGTTTTTTTCCATCAGCGGCAAGCAAGTAACATCAATATCATCAGGTGATGAGTAAAGATGTTTATGTTGCGGTTGCATCATAAAAGTTTTTCATAACGTTTGCAACATTTTTTAAAACATCAATCTTATGTAAGAAAATGTTTATCAACAGTTTAGGAACATGTTGCTACAAGCGCATATGTTTACGTTTTAAAAGTAACCCACAAGATTTACGATAACTTAAATCATATTGCTTAGATCATGGATTATGTATCAGGAAACTTGATTGGCTATTAAAACCCCGTTTATCGCATTTCGGCCTGCCTTAAGATATTCTTTCAGGCGCCTCTGCTTTGGTAAATGATCATCCGTAAACAGGGATTCCTCAATTTGGTATTTCCAACGCGGACAAGATCGTCCTCTACGTGAAATTCCGGTAACATCCTCAACAAATGTTCATCTTGCCCGAATATCTTCTTCCATGCGAACGATAATGGCTGAGCCGGGATGTTAATGTCCTTCAAGAACTCATGAACCTTTATTATTGGACCGGTTGCGGGAATCATCGACAACTGGCACTGGACCAAAGATCTTACATAATACGTAATTCGTCATTACAACTGTCTCGACCTACTTTCTGAGCGTTTTAGTATCTCACTTGTCTGGGTATCTGGGCACAGTTACATTCTGTCACGGGCTCGCCAAAACTGGTGCATTCCTTCCGGAATTCTCGTTAATCGACCTGGGTATGCCACTTACATACATACATACAGTCAGGATTACGATCTAGCTTCTCACACCACTTATGTTGTGTGCGTTAATTTTATACATGAATGGCGGGACCAACAGTTTAAAGTCACCCCGAACGACAGATTGTTTTGAGAGACTTTTCATAGCAATTTTATTTACTCTCAGAGTTTTTGCCAGAAATCTGCTGAGAGGAAATCGCCAAAGAAATAATTTTTCATTTTGATGTCTGACCTGGGGTTTGATCACTGGTCTTCAGTCTAATAAACCAACACACTACTAGATTACGGCGACTTACCTATGACTTTTCTCTCCAATACTTTGATAGCTGCTGCATAGGTACTTAATAGTGTTCATGCTTTTGCGCCCTAAGAAGAACGAGGAATAAAAGCGACTTCACATTGGATGCCAGACGCATGTGTTTTTATAAGCCAAAGGTGGGCAACTTTGTTTCGCAACAATATTGTATATTTTTAAAAACTAATTATTCCTAACTGCATTTACGAACTGAAAATTTGAATGAAAAACAAAACTAGAGTTTATATGCAATGTTTATAAACATTTTATGTATGTATAAATATTTTATATAGTTTTGTTTACATGTTTATAAACATTTTTTTTTGTAAAATGTTTCTAAACATTATCTTCACGGTATTTTTTTAAATACGAAAATTAAAATTCTTTTTTCTTTTATTTCAGAAATTCGACCATAATAAATGTATTCTAAGTGGATTAACTGAATAATTAAAAGAGAAGGTAATATTTTTTTATATTTGAAACACCAATCTTTAACGTGATAATATAACTGAACTATCAAAAATATTTAAATTTAATCATTATCAATAACTCAATAATATTTGTCTGCATTTTGTTTACAATTGAAAACAATTTTACTAAGAAGAGATTTGTATCGTAAACTTGTATTGTAAACGTAAATTTGTATTGTAAATTTTTTTATTGGTTCGAAAGACCACTTGATGTCATTATGTATGGAATATAACATCATGCAAATATCTGCGATGACTTCTCTCGGTGAAGTTCATGGCATGAATTATGTTGTCTTTGGGGACTGCCTTGATTTGTAGCTTACGATTTAAGAAAACCGTCACAAGAAAATGTGTAACGGGGTCAAATCGAACGATTTCGGTGGCCTGTTGCGTAAAATAACTATGCCCTCAGATCACTCGTGTAGAATATTCAATGTGGCATGAGCTGTGTGTTACGTTAGCCCATCCTGTTGAAGCCATATGTCGTTGGAGTCCATGTTATCCATTTCAGTATAAAAAATGTGTAATTATCGATCACTTGTGCACGAAGTTGGGACTATTAGCCTGGCCAAGGTCGTAATCAAAGAATTATGGATCGATTATGTATCCCGGATAAAATCCACACCACATGGACTCTTCCGATAGGCACTCGATGCCCTTGCGTTTCGCCTGGATAGCTGTCCTCCCAAATTTGATAATTTGGTTTCTTCTCGTAAACATTTATCCACAAAGGGGCCTAATCATTGATGAAATTAAAGTCCGTTGTCAACTGATGCAGAGCCTGAAGCGAACATATGTAGTCGTTTACGTTAAGTTCCTGGGTCAGTTCAATTCTATTTCCAAAATAATAACTCAAAATTCATTGAAAATTGCTGAAACTTTGTTTCAACATGTTTCCGAACAACATGTTTCCATGCAACATGTTTATAAACATTTTTAAATTTGAAAATATTTTGAAAATTAATTTTCAACTTTACAATACTAATCTTAAAATTCGTTTAAGATGGTTGGTTTTTATTACAACTTTTACTTACCACAATACATCAGTTTGTCTAACTGGCTGACTGACACCCGCTATGTTTTCATTTTAACATTTTTATTGATTTTTTCATCCAGTTTATTTTGTTTTTTTTTTCTACAGATGTTGCAAGAAAAACTGCTGCATATATGTTTTTCATTATTTTTTTTATATTTCAAGTTACAGATGAATTTCATACACATTCGTTATTCATGACTTGCTTTTGCAACGAATCCTCTTTTGTAGAGGAGCATTGAACGTCATTGGATAAAATGTTGTCTATCCAATAAATAAAGCAACATTTACGCCACCACCACCATCTCCACACCAGAGCACCATCACTGCCAATTCCACTCACGCTTATTTTTTATTGCGATCATTTTTTTTTCTTCTTCTTGCTACTTCTACTTCTTCTTTTCTATTTTTGTTTTCTCGGTATTTCACTTTACAATTAAATTGTTAAATGTTGTGTCGTTTTTGTTTTTTTTATGTATGCACGGCATGGCATACTCGTTGTTGGGGATTTTTTTTTTGTTTTTCTGGAAATTATTTTTGCCAGAAAGTAAAGAAAAATCTTACTTTCATTCGATTTGACCAACATAAAGAGAAAGATTTTTTTTAATGTTTTTCATGCTTCTTTTCAAAGTGCTTTATTTAAAGGAATGATTTAAAAGAATGGTTGTGGAGGAAATTAAGCAACATGTTGCAAAGGATAGAAAATTTGGCAACATGTTGCAAAGGATAGAAAATTTGGCAACATGTTGCAAAGGATAGAAAACTTGGCAACATGTTTAAAAAAAGAAATTTTGATCCCTGAATTGATATTTTGTATTACCCAAAGTAAAGTAAGTAAGTAAAGTAAAGCCCTTGGTCATTAAGATTATTCGAGAGCATGTTGCAGTGATCAAAATTGTATTTTTGGGCTAATTTTACTTATGACAGCATTAGCAAATAACTGTTTACAGATTCCATATTCTTTTAATATATAAATAAAGTGTTGCATGGTCTAGTGGGTAGTGTGTTGGCTTATTAGACAAAAGGCCCGGGTTCGAATCCCAGGTCAGACATCAAAACGAAAAAATATTTCTTCGGCGACTTCCTCTCAGCAGATTTCTGGCAAAGACTCTGAGAGTAAAAATTGCCATGAAAAGCTTCTCAAAAATCTGTCGTTCGGAGTCGACTTTAAACTGTAGGTCCCACCACTCATGTATAAAATTAACGCACACAACATAAGTGGTGTGAGAAGCTAAGTCGTAATCCTGACTGAAGGGTTGTAATGGCCAATTATGTATGTATGTATGTGTTCCACAATTTAGCTGCAATCTTCTCACAGCAAACTGTTATGCCCCAACAGGGCCAGGGTTATGCCGACAGGGCCTTTTCAAATTTGACAGTTGATAACGGCCTTTTTGTTGAAGTTTCAGTCAGTTTTTGTTTTTTGGTTTTTTAAAGTGGAATTGCTAAATAAAATCCTTGGGCGTATAATTAAATTGTTATCATCAAAATAGGTACTCTGTTTGGACCCCGCATTTCGTCCATTTTACAGTCCTAACCTAACCTATAGAGAAGACTTTGGTGGATAAATTCGTGTCCACTGGTTCAGTAAATGATCGAAAAGCACTCAGGCATCGACTAAACATGTGATCTGCTCAAAATATCTTTGCTGTTTGCGGAAGAGTGAAGTACAATCTGAAGCAGCCTATTTTGTGTTGCTCACGGGAACTTGGCCTTTCGCTGACCACAATTTGATGAATTTTGTGTAGTGATTTGAGCCTACATCCGGTATCTCAAGGTAAATCACTATGGGTACCGATGTGTGTTCACTTCGAGTTCTGCAGTTAATGACAATGAACCCTAGGTTAGGTTAGGTTAGAGGACGTGTACTTGTCAATTCTGACAAGTACAGTACTCGGTGGTCGAATTGACCCATTGTACTACGTCCCAAATTCTCACACCACTTATGTTGTGTGCGTTAATTTTATACATGAGTGGCGGGATCTACAGTTTAAAGTCGACTCCGAACGACACATTTTTTTGAGAAGCATTCCATGGCAATTTTTTACTCTCAGAGTTTTTGCCAGAAATCTGCTGAGAGGAAGTCACCGAAAAATTATTTTCAAATTTTCCGTTTTGATGTCTGACCTGGGATTCGAACTCGGGTCTTTCGTCTAATAAGCCAACACACTACCTACTAGACCACGGCGGCCTCATGAATGAACCCTAATTTTCGTTAAAAATCGTCTTTAGCGTTTAGATTCATTTCTGGATGAATGCTTATGTGAACAAGCAAAATTATCGAATTCGAGGTCTAAGAGTTCAGTGAATATCGAAAGACTTAGTGTTTGGTGTCCATTTTGTGTCGACGGCGTAATCGATTCATATATGACCATGATAACCAATTTCATTTGGCCTGATTTGGGCAAACTGGACATCAAATGGATGGACGCTACGAGCTATATAGCACATGTCACATTTGATATTCTACACGAGTGATTCCAGACCGCAGTCATCGAACCGATATTGTTCAATTTGACCCCGTTACCCTTTTTTTGTGATGTTTTCTTAAGTCGCAGTTGCATACGAATAATCCAGAAACCACAGTGGTCCCCAAAGCCAATATAACCCAAGCAACGGTTAAATTCAGTCTAGTATGCGTCAGTGTCGTCGTAGTCTAGTGGGTAGTGTGTTGGCTTATTAGACAAAAGGCCCGGCTTCGAATCCCAGGTCAGACATCAAAGTACAAAAAATATTTCTTCGGCGACTTCCTCTCAGCAGATTTCTGGCAAAGACTCTGAGAGTAAAAATTGCCATGAAAAGCTTCTTAAAAATCTGTCGTTCGGAGTCGACTTTAAACTGTAGGTCCCGCCACTCATGTATAAAATTAACGCACACAACATAAGTGGTGTGAGAAGCTAGGTCGTAATCCTGACTGAAGGGTTGTAATGACCAATTATGTATGTATGTATGCGTCAGTGTTATGGAAAATTTAACATTTTATAGGCAAGTGGCGGACATTTGAACGATGTAAAGCCTTTAATAGGTCTTTCAAGCGAATTCAAAATTGTGATGACATCTTACACGTACTTCGTTTTATTTAAATTTAATAATTACAAAAAATAGGAAGCGCTTAATAAAAGAACCGATAGTTCTATAATTAACCATTTCACTACTTCTATTTGTTGTTAATTTTCTCAAAACTTTTTCATTCGTTTTTAAAATTGAAAAGCTTTGTAAGTTTTATTGCTAGATCATCATTACATTCTTTTACAGCTCTGGTGTTTGTGCTATCTTAAGAGCACTTGATACGAGTATCGTAATCATTTCAAATAACCGCCATTAATTCATTTAAGCACTTTGTTTAATTGTTTCTTCTTAATGTTTATAAAATTTTTGTTTTTTTTTTCTATAAATTTTTCCCAAAAAAATAATTTTTCATTTCATTATCTTATCCGTTTTTCGAACCATAAAAAATTTCTTATTTAATGGTTAAATTCAGAGAGGAAGAAACGGTATTTGTGATGGCAAAATTTCACTTTCTTTTATTGTTTTTAGTTTCCTTTTTTTTATTTTTTATTGGAATTTTATTGTTTCGTAATTTCCCATAAATTTTTTGGCACTAAATGTGATTAGTCATGTCTCACATGTTATGGTCTTTGTATAACGAATCTACAGGCATCAGGATAATTTCTGTTGCAAATTTTTTCCCATGACTTGCAGCTATGGTCAAGGACCGTACGGTGAGTTTCTTCATTTTCTGGAAGTATTATTTGAAAAGAAAGGATGCATCCTGGTTTTAAATTCGTGATGATAATTTTTTCGTTTTTCATATGAATTTAAAACTGTGTTGCTCTGGTTCGTATTTAAACGATTAACCCACGGTATTATGGGATCTTTAAGAGTAAATCTAGAAAACAAGAAATCGGGCGAAACCATTACATGATGTTAGCCTTATGCTATGGACATCAGTACACTTGCATTAGCACTCGATCAGATGTGCGACCACTTGAACTTTTAGTAGGATTACTGTGGATACCAGGGCCCTCGGGCTATTCCGGAAATAAATTTTTAACGAATGCGCTGAAGAGTTACATCGACTGTTGAGAAAAACTGACGGACGTTTGTAACTCCCTTCTAGAAAAATTTATCCCGAGAAATTTAAAGCATAACCAAAAGCTGAAGATTTTTACACAAAAGATGTTGGCCAGCATTATAGCAAGAATGGCTTTAGATTAGAAGAGACTTTTGTAGAGATTTATGCTACGGCTTTCAGATCGAGCTGGATTGCGCCTACGTATGCACTTTATTATGAACATGCAGGGAAAGTTGCGTATGACAATAAATAAGGAGAACATACAATCATTTGTACTGTCCTCTGGAATCCTGTAAAGCATAGGTGATTGTTCTTAAAACATAATTAAAATGTGTATGGAATGCTTGAAGCAGTCTTGACTTCTCCACAATTCTCCGTTGGAATAAGAATAGAATAATCGATATGGTTTTATCTTCACAAGGTATATAGGTAGGTAAAAGTGGCTATCACCTCGACAGAATCATGTGCAGACACACTTAGGCCGCATATAGGGCTCATTGTGATATCACAGTTTCACATTCTCCCCTATTTCCGGAACCACTCGGAGCTTCTGATGAAGAGACTTAGACTGCTAATATCCATGCATGACAGTTCATTTAGATCCTCCATGTAGTAGGCACTTAGGTGTCTCTTTCTCCTCTGACCAAGTGTCGGGCATGTGGGCAGCAAGTGAAGAATAGTTTTATCCTCTTCCTCATCTCCACAGCTTCAACAGAAATCATTCGCGTGGTGTTCAAGACCAACACGCCTTGCATGCGTTCCTATAATACAATGCCCCGCAATAACTGCGATAACAGCGCTGAGCCTGCTTCTTTGGAGTTTGAGCAGAGTTGCCGTACGCCTCCCATCCAGCCTTAGCCAGATTTTTTGCGCCGTTTTGTCTTTTTTTTTGCCAAACCTCTGCCTACCTGCTGCAAGGGATGCCTAATGTAGAGATCCAAAATAATTTTCGCCACAGTCTGAATTGCCGACACTTCTTCCTGAAAGATACTGCAGTGATCTGGTAACCTAATAGACTTGGATATTCCGATTGATTTCGAATAGATACCAATTTCAACGGCTCCTTCCAATTTGGGGCCATTGGTGTAAATTTGTACGGTTTATCCGCGAGGTGCTAAGAACCTTTGCTCCAGTCCTCCCTTTTCGGAATGGATGTCCTAAAATTCATGGAGAAGTCATATTGCGGTGGCATAAAGTCAATGCATTCACAAAGTATGGGCAATCTGTAGCCCGTGGTATTTCTTTTAAGCACGCTGGATTGCTACACATCAAACTCCTTTAAAATTTTTTAAAAGGAAGCTTCATAAATGTATGGGTTTGAACAGGACAGATCGTAAGAAAACAATCAGAGGAAATTACAAGATACTTGGTTACAGAGTTTAACTTGACCGAATGTAGTTGGGTTGCATTCAAATCCATGGACGGCATTAAAATATTCTTCAACAGCCTATGGGGCTTATCACGAGCTATCGTCCTTAAGGAGTATAATACATGCTCAGCATGTCCCAGAAGAAAGGACCCTGATGAACTTATTCCATGCAAATGAACTCGCTGTCTTTTCCGAGATACATTTTTTAACCTCTGAATGATCCCAGGATTAGGTAGGATTCATTTATAATACTACGGTCCGCACATAAAAAACTCAATGGATGAAAACAACAACTGTTGGGGTTGTTTCGAACTTTCTAAACAAAATCCTACCCTGATATCAACAACGATCATCAGAGAAAAGTCTTGAGTAAAATTAGGACTCAATGCATTTTCACACAACCCGTTACTATATCACATGGTAACCCTATCAGTCTAGAACATGCTATAGTAGAGCAATTAAACTAAACTAAATCAACCAATGAAAAAAGGAAACCAATTCAGTCCCTTAGCAAGATAAGATCCAATTCCTAAAGAAAAACTAATTCCTAAAGGAAAACTTGAACAAACAACAATACGCGAATGTCTTTATTTTGTTTGACGTATTTTCTTAACAATCATCATATATTATTTCTAAAGCACATTTTTTTGTCGGTTGCAAATATCTCCCATACCACCGCATCAAATTTAATGAATGATATCTCATTTAAAAGCTTATATCTAACACTAATGGCGAAAAATAATTAGAATTTGAAAAATTAATATTTTCATTGATAAAAATTTTATTTTATATAGAACTGCATAATAATACTGTTGTCATTGTGATAATATGTTTTAAAAATGACAACTAACGGTGCGAAATATTCGTACGGGTCATCTAGTTTTGGAATATTTGTGGAATTTTCTCAGAAAAAAAAAAATCGTTGTTATTATCCAATGACTTCAATTACAATTCGATTTCACGACATTTGTATGTCAAATATGCCTTAAGTAGACGCATTTTATTTGTCGTTTCAAATTTTAAAGCCACTTCCAGCGGAAACTGAATAATTTAGAAAGTACTGCCACCATATGTGCTCTGTTCATATAGGCAAAGTTTGTTTCTCCAAAAAACGCAATTTTTTTTTGTGTCCGAATTTCTGCAACAAAGCCTAGGATTTTGTTGTTTTTTTTTGCCAGTTATTTCCGCATGTATAATATGGCGCGCCTGATTTCTGGCAATATTTCTTCCTTTATAACATTCAATATTGATTTTATTATTGAATTATTGAAACAATTCAACAAATCTTAATCGTAAATCGTTTGTTTAATGAATTTATTTTGTATGAAAAATTTTTTTTTCTTCCATGAATTCCATTTCTTGCACAATTTATGACTCTCTCACATAATCACCGTCTTTTTGGTCTCTGGCGACCTGTTAGTTTCGGCTCATAAAAACCAATTTTTTTTTTATTGTACGTCGTCCATCATGCGTTTTAAATGAAAATGAAAATTTTCTTGCAAAAATTTTTCACAGACATTCTTCTAATACGATTTTAAAATGATTTGCAGTAGTTTGCAATGTTAAGCTGTTACAGTGGCTGAGAAAATTCGGTGCACGCTTAAAGTAATTAAATTTTCCTTCCATGAGCTCTTGACTTATGATATGAAAGGGCTTCAGAATGTTTAATCCCTTCAAGCCATTGCCCAACAATATTTTGACGAATATCTCCTAGAATCTTTCGAAAAATCTTCCAAAAAATATCTCAAAAAATTATGTCAGAGTCTGCCGAACAATATCTTGAAGCTTGAAGCTGTAACAGGGGGTCAGAAAATTCGATGTACGCTTAAAGAAATTTTATTTAAATTTTCCTTCCTTGAGCTCTTGACCTATGATATGAAAGGGCTTAAGAATGTCTCTAAAATCCCTTCAAGGCATTGCCCCACAATATTTTGACGAATATCTCCTAGAATCTTTAGAAAAATCTTTCGAAAAATATCTCAAAAATTATGTCAGAGTCTGCCGAACAATATCTTGAAGCTTTCTCAAGAATCTCGCTTAAAATGTCTTGAAGGAACCAGCGAAGATTTATGTCAAGAATATCTCAAAGAACCTTCTGAAAACCTTCCGAATAACATCTCAAAAAATTATGCCAGAGTCCGTCGAACAGTATCTTGAAACTTTCTCAAGAATCTGCCTTAAAATGTCTTGAAGGAACCCTCGACGATTCATGCCAAGAACATTCCAAAGAACCTTCTGAAAAATCTTCCGAAAAATATCTCAAAAAATTATGTCAGAGTCCGTCGAACAATATCTTGAAGCTTTCTCAAGAATCTCCCTTAAAATGTCGTGAAGGAACCCTCGAGGATTCATGCCAAGTATATCTCAAAGAACCTTCTGAAAAATCTTCCGAAGAATATCTCAATAAAGTATCTCAAAGGATCTGATAAAAACTCTTGAAAACTTCTAAAGAAACACACTTCGAATCTCTGAAAGGAACTTACGGACAATCATGCCAAGTATATTCCAAAGAACCTTCTGAAATATCTTCCGAAGAATATCTCAATAAAGTATTGCAAAGGATCTGATAAAAAATCTCTTGAAGGCTTCTGAAGTAACACGCTTAGAATCTCTGAAAAAAACCCTCGAAGATTCCTGCCAAGTATATCCCAAAGAACCTTCGGAAAGATCTTCCGAAGAATATCTCAAGAAAGTATCTCAAAGAATCTGATAAAAAATCTTCTGAAGTAACACACTTAGAATCTTTGAAAGGAACGTACGAAAAATCATGCCAAGAATATCTCAAAGAACCTTCTGAAAAATCTTCCGAAGAATATCTCAAGAAAGTATTTCAAAGAATCTGATAAAAAATCTCTTGAAGACTTTTGAAGTAACACACTTAGAATCTCTGAAAGGAACGTACGAAAAATCTTGCCAAAAATATCCCAAAGAATTTTCTCAGAAGTCTTCCATAGAACTTTCCAAAGAATTTGCTGAGAAAGAATGAGATAGAGTTATAGCGGAGAAAAGAGAGTGAGATGAACAGATAGCGTGAGGGAGAGGACAAGCGAGAGAGAAAGAGAGTGAGACGAACAGATAGCGTGGGGGAGAGGACAAGCGAGAGAGAGAGAGAGTGAGACGAACAGACAGCGTGAGGGAGAGGGCAAGCGAGAGAGAGAGGTAGCGTGAGGGAGAAGGCAAGCGAGAGAGAGAGATAAAGTGAGGGAGAGGGCAAGCGAATGAGCGATAGCGTGAGAGAGAGAGATAGCTTGAGCAGGTTCTCGATGTAAATCCTACTGTTTCTTAAGAGGTAAATCTGCTTCAATTTCTTATGACAATCGTTGGGGATATTATCGCCTATGGGTAGTCATTTGGTGGGCCTCTTATTTTGTTTTAAATTCGAAAAATATCAAAAATTGTTCTTGTTTTACTGTTTTCGAACTTAGAAGGCTTGGATTTTGCAACAATTAATTGTTTCGGACACTCTTTAATTTTCTTTTCAACTTTAAAAATATTTTGAAATAAATTCTGTATTCTTATGACCAGCTACGGTAATATCAATAAAAATAAAAAATTTCATATTGTAAGATTACTTTTTAGGGTCACTGTAACTCAACTGATTAATGCAACAATCTTTCGCGTAAAAATAAATTTTTTCAATAATGTTGTCAGCGTTTTTTACCCCCCATTTAATAGACATTCAGACAAATAGTGGACAGACAGACAGACAATGGACTCGATGGACAGACATGGAAAATTAAAAACCGCTTAAACCAAATAACAAACAAAGAAATAATAGATGAAAGAGAAGACATAAAAAAAAGGAAAAACATGCACGCAATTGTTAAATAAAAGCGAATTTTAAATGAAACCAAATCAAACATACTCCACAACTACCGACCGTACTGATAGACGAATGGTCTCTGGTCTATGGTCTCGCATAGATAAACGTCAGCACTAACCGTATCTCTACCTGTTATGTGGTATGTTTGCCAGTGCATAACATAATCATGTGCATAGAGTTCCAGAGAACTTCAGCTGGCAATGAATGCAGTAGTGGGCAATGCAAAGCATAAAATGTCTTTCGAATTTAATGGAAAATGAATGCTTAACGAATGAAGTCTTTTCGTTCATTACATTTGCCCACTACCACTGTCTTCCGTCTTTCGTTTTAATTGGAAATTAAGGGCTCAAGAGCATGTAATGTCTTGCATGTAAATTAACAAATAACCGTTAAATATCCTTGTAATTAAAAAGAATGTTAAATTAAATTAAATTTTACTTCATTCAATGCAGACAATTCTGCATCCTTTCATTAAACTGATAACCTATCAGTTTACATCCTTAAAACAGTGAAGTGTCTACACTAAACAAATTTTCTCTGTTTAGTTTAAATAAAGGGTCCGCCAAATAACGTTTTTTTGAAAATGCTTTAAAAAAAACTACTGAATATTTTTTTCCGCTTAATAATGGAAAATAATTTTATTTAAATGGCTGACCATGCAGTAGCTTATACGATCGGTCCAATATTTAAGCACATTATCCATTGTGTGCAGCTGTTTTTCACTAATGGCTTCACGAATATTGTCCTTTAAAGCGTCAATTGTCTCTGACTTGTCGGCGTAACACTTATCTTTGGCGGTACCCCACAAATAATAGTTAAACGGTGTCAAATCATAGCTCCGATTTGGCCAAACGACATCAGCTCTGCGGATGATAATGCGATCTTCAAAAATAGAGCGCAAAACATCGAGAATAGCTTCGGCTGTATGGCACGTAGCGCTGTCCTGTTGAAACCAAATGTTGCCAATGTTGCCGATAATAAGAACATTATCGCTTGTGTGCAGGTGTATTTCACGAATGGCTTAACGAATATTGCCCTTTAAAGCGTCAATTGCCTCTGACTTGTCGGGGTAACACTTATCTTTGGCGGTACCCTACAAATAATAGTTAGACGGTGTCAAATCATAGCTCTGATTTGGCTAAACGACATCAGCCCTGCGGCTGATAATGCGATCTTCAAAAACAGGGCGTAAAACATCGAAATTAGCTTCGGCTGTATGGCACGTAGCGCTGTCCTGTTGAAACCAAATTTTGCCAGATGTTGTCAATGTTGCCGATAATAAGAACATTATCGCTTGTGAGCAGCTGTATTTCACCAATGGCTTCACAAATATTGTCTCCTTTAAAGCGTCAATTGTCTTGTCGGCGTAACACACTCCACAAATAATAGTCCAACGTTGATAAATCGCAGTTCCGAGGTGACCAAACGACATCAGCTCTGCGGCCGATAATGTGATCTTCAAAAACAAAGCGTAAAACATCGAGTCTAGCTTCGGCTATGTGACACGTAGCGCCGTCCTGTTGCCAATATTCTCCTCTTCAATTTTTGTAAACAAAAATTTGTTCAACATGTCCCGAAAACGATCGCCATTGACTGTAGCGGCCACTCCTTGCTCATTTTCGAAGAAAAATGGCCCAGTTATGCCTCTGGACCACAATCAGTGTCTTTTCAATGTATGCGTTCGGGTTTTCTGTGCCCTTACAATGTGCAATTACTTACATACATAATTGGTCATTACAACCCCTTAGTCAGGATTACGACTTTGCTTCTCACACCACTAATATCGTGTGTGTGTTAATTATATTCATGAGTGGCGAGACCTACAATTTAAAGTAAACCTCAAAACACAGATTATTAGAGACTTTTAATGGCAATTTTATTTATTCTTAGAGTTTTTGCCAGAAATCTGCTCACATTTCGTTTTCTTAGAGATGTATGGGGCTTGAATCGTGGTTCCATATCTAATAAGTCACAACACTAATTGCAAGATTACTACGACTTCAACCCATGACTAATTCGGTCTGTAACACGATTTTACTGGATCATTAAACACATCTTGAAGCTTTCTCAAGAATCACGCTTAAAATGTCTTGAATATTCATGCCATTTCAGGGTCGCCGTGGTCTAGTAGGTAGTGTGCTGGCTTATTAGACGATAAAATTATTTTTTTCGGCGATTTCTTCTCTTTCTCTTCTTGAAATTTTCTCAAAAAAATCTGTCGTTCGGAGTCGAATTTTAAACTGTAGGTCCCGCCGCATAAGTGGTGTGAGAAACTGCGGTCTTATTGGGGACGATTGCTGTAGACTGTCTAATGGTGAAGGTATAGCACTGGCCATTTTATAGTCACCTAGCAGCAACTCGTTTCCTTACCGTTCGCTTCCTTCCTCTTTCCACCTTTTCTAAACCTGCACAATGCACTGCATGAGCAGGGGCCATCCCCTGAATGCTGGTTTAATATAAAAAAAAATGCTAAGAATATCTCAGGGAACCTTCTGAAAAATCTTCCGAAGAATACCTTAATAAAGTATCTCAAAAAATCTAACAAAAAAATCTTTTGAAGTCTTCTGAACTAACAGATTTAGAATCTCTGACAGGAACTTACGAAGAATTTTGTCAAGAATATTCCAAAGAATTTTCTTAGAATTCTTCCGTAGAACTTTCCAAAGAATTTGCTGTGAAAGAGAGAAGTAAACTTATGGCGGAGAAGAGAGAGTGAGCGTTCAGGCGAGAGAGAGAGAGAGAGAGAGAAATAACTTGAGCAGGTTCTCGATGCAAATTCTACTGTTTCTTAAAGGTTCGATTAGTCGTGCCTTAACCATAACCATATAAATCAGCTGTTTTAATCAATTTTATGGACATCACTGTTTTCGATTATAGGTGACTTACCATAATGCCATAGTCATAACGATAACCATACGTACCAATTGAATTTTGGTTTTTTGCCATAACCATAAACAGCTGTTTGCTGAATTTATTTATTTGTTTACTTTTGTACTTTTGAAAAATACATACATATGTGCAATTAACGTAAACAGCTGTTTATGGTGAGGGCATCACTGATTGCTGCTAATAGTAAATTTACGGTTATGGATTATGTTACGACTACAGCGTTATGGTAAAGTCACGACTAATTGAACCTTAAGAAGTAAATCTGCTTCAACTTCCTATGACAATAGTTGGGAATATTTGTCGTCTCTGGGTAGTCATGTGGTGTGCCTCTTGCTTTGTTTTAAATTCGAAAAATATTTAAAACCGTTCTTGTTTTACTGTTTTCGAACTTGGGATGCTTGGATTTTGCAAGAATTAATTGTTTCGGACAGTTTTAGATTATCTTTTCCACTTAAAAAGGCGGACACTGAGGAATCTGCTTACATTTCGTTTTCTTAAAGATGTCTGGGGTTTGAATCGTGGTTCTACATCTAATAAGCCACAAAACTACTTGCTAGACTACTACGACTACCAACACATGCGATTAGAGTGACTAAAAAATTAAATTCGGTCTGTAACACGATTTGCTGGTCTCAAACGGATAAGGTCCATGAGAAAAATAAATTTTTTTTTTGCCGACTGATTTTTTTTACAAAATGTTTGACTGAAGACATTAGTTTTTTAAATCTTCGTGGTAGAGGCAAACAGCTGCTGTTTGAATATTTCTTTAATAGTTTTCGACTTAAGTGCCAGTAAATGGTTTAGTAATGACATGTGACAGTAGAAACTAGTGTTTAAAGTATTTTTTTTTTTATTGCAAAATGTTTGAATTACAAATTAATTAAACAAATAAATGGAATTTTCATTTTAAATAAAAAAAAGTTGTTTTTATTTGATCACTTCTTAACGATTATCTGATGAGAACATCAATAGCTTTTATAGCAAACTGTAGCGAATTGTGTTGTAAACTTGAAATTTTTTTTTATACAATATCAGCTTAATTTGAACAGGTCCGACAAAAAAAAACGTTTTCTCTCTGCATTCACTTTATTCCACTTGTTTGGCTATATTTTATAGAAATTAATTAATTTTTTCAGTTTCTAATAGAATTTCATTGTAAATTATCTTAATTGCCTCTCTCTTTTTCTCACCACATCTGTTAATGGATGAATCATTGCTTCATTATTGTAAGAAGAATTCATTTTTTTTTTTTAATTTATTCCAACCCTAGACAATAAATGGGAATGATTTTGTTGTTGTTTTTTTTTCATTACCTACAGTGTAATGAATTTAATTACCCTGCTTAACGAGGCTTATGTACAGTTACGAACCTTTACCATGTCTACCGATAATTGCTTTATTTTACAGTAAAATTTCTTCGTGGATTAAGTTATTTTACTCCACTTGATTGGCGACTTAGAACCAGTAAAGTGACTGGTGCCTGGTAAACATGGTAATGACTATTGCCACCTGCGAATGAAACTGGTAGCACAAATCATTTCCATTTGACACGAGCAAACTTAATATATTTCCTTTAATTGAATTCAAAAGTTCTCACAAATACAGTGAGCGTCAAAAAAAAGTGTACATTAAAAATAAATTTAATTAATAAACTGCCGTTATTTTTATTTAAAATTGTTTTTAAATTATAAACAAAAAACCCACCAACAAAAAAAAAAGTTTTTCGAAATATTGTAAATTTTTTCGGGCTCTCTCCTTAAGTGGTAAAAGTTGAGTTTGGTGATTATTAGAATCTTATCCTTGGTTTACATTTTCTTTTGACGCTCACTGTCTCATAGATTGAAAATGTGTGTGAAAATAAATTTTAATCTACAAACCCAAGACGCAAACCAATGTAACAAAGCAAAATTTGATTTTAACAGAGCACTGTTAAGCAGATTAACAGATCCCCACTGAAAAAGTTCATTTATTTAAGTGCTAATTATTTATTATTGAACATATATCTGCTTGGGTCAGGTTTACTGCAGCAGGTCTTATAATGATAGAGTTGCCATCGTAAAAATATACTGTACGGTACTGAACCCTGCTATATTTCGAAATTTCCCACTGCCCAAGATAATCTTTTGAAGTTCGTTGAAGATGTTATTATTCTGTGGGAGGTAAGGCATAGGGAGTGATCTAGTAGGTAGTGTGTTGACTTATTAGACGAAAGGCCCGAGTTCGAATACCAGGTTAGATATCAAAACGAAATTATGGAAATATTTCTTCGGATTTCTGGCAAAAATTCTGAGAGTAAAAATTTGCCGAGACAAGCTCCTCAAAAAAAATTTGTCGTTCGGAGTCGACTTTCAACTGTAGGTCCCGCCACTCGTGTATAAAATTAACGCACTCAACACGAGTGGTGTGTGAAGCTTGTACAGGGGGTCAATTCGACCTCCGGGTACTGTGCTTGTCACAGTTGACAAGTACACGCCCTCTAACCTAACTAGACCTAACCTAAGCCATAGGTAGTCGATTGCAGCCTCTGAATTATAAAAACGTAGAAAAATTTTTGCTCTTGTTTTGAATTCGAAACTACACCAATCTTGTTAGAAGCATAGGGTTACCATACCAGGTAGAATGTTTTTAATTGATTGGAAGTCACGTTTTGTCGCATCCCATAACTCATAAAAATTCCACAAAAGTTACAAATTCCGAAAGCGTGCTAGGTTTTAATGATAAATATTGACATATCAGTTTAATGGCCCTTCTAGCTCGCGTTACAAGAATCTTGCCTAGTTTTTTATTCTCATTTAGAATTTCATACGTAGCTTTCCGAGCACAACTTGTAGTTGAGTACACATATATCGTCTGCATAGTTTCACGTCTCCAGTCTATCCGATTTCCAAATTGATGCCGATACTGCGAGTATTGCCTCTATAGACTACACAAGTAGAGAGAAGGGGTGACAGGCATATAACCTTGGTGTCAATATATCTTTTGCTTTGGTGATTCTCATGAAGTATATGGCTATGGCTGAGAACAACGTAGGCATTTGGTGGTAAACATCAGCTTTTTGGCGAGGGAAGTCGATCCCTCGATTTTCAAAATAATACCCCCAGGAGTGGTTTGATGTCATGTTAGATAAATTCGCTGTAAACCCGGGCAATCTAGATCGCAGATTGAAGTCGCCGTAGTCTAGTAGGTAGTGTGTTGGCTTATTAGACTGAAGGCCCGAGTTCAAACCTCAGGTCAGACATGAAAACGAATTTATGATAATATTTCTTTGGCGACTTACTCTCAGCAGATTTTCGCCATAAACTCTGAAAGCAAATAAAATTGCTTTGGAAAGCTTCTCAAAAATTTGTCGTTCGGAGTCGACTTTAAACTGTAGGTCCGGCCACTAATGTGTAAAATTAACACTTACAACATAGGTGGTGAGAGAAGCTAGATCGTAATCCTGACTGAAGGATTGTAATGACCAAATATGTTTTTGGTGAGGGAAACCTGTGAATTAGGCTATTAAACTTCCTCACAAAATCTATCACCGTGTGATAGAGCGGACTGTTTGAATATTGTTCGTAAACTGTTGAAAAATGTTCACGAAATTCATAAAAGGCGTTTTATAAATCACAAAGCCAAGTCACAAACCCACAATTTTAGCACGGGCAATTTTTAAAGTTAACTTTATCACTCTAAACTGTTGTAACAGATCGTATAGCATATGTTAACTCAAGAAAAGTCTTTTATATAGGAAATCAGGGTAGAGTATAATATAGTCGAATTGAATCCCCTTAATTCAATGAGTTTTAATTACTTTTCTTGAATACACTTTACAGCTGTCTTTGTTTGTCTTCTGTAAGAATGCTATGTGAGTGCTGCTAGCCTGTCTATGATTCAAGTTGCTGTGGCAATGAAATAAAATATCCCAACAACACTAACAAATCAAATATTTTTATTTTTTATTTTATTTTCGTATTCATATTTATTTATTTTTATTTTATTTCTTATTTATTTAATAATAAAAAAAAACACATTTTTGTCTTCATAATATTCTACGTGCAGTGCATTGAAAATGAAGTGTCAAATCGTTAAAACAAACAATTTTTATGAAAAATTACATGGTACGTGTTGTAAGTGCTAGACGAACAAAATGAAAAACAAAAATTTAAAAAAAAAAATTCCTTTAAAAATTATTGTAATTTTAATGCTAAAAATAAATAAAATTTACTTACACGGAGGCAGGAAGCTATTCATAAAGTTTAATGATATTGTTTTGGACGGAAAGAAAACACATTGAAAAAGACAATCGGAGTCTTATTATTCACGCCCTAAGACCGAAGAGCGCTATAGATTAAAGCACTCATGAATATGATATTAGATTAGGCTTGGGAATGATCTCATTTGTTGGTTTAATAATCAATTGAGTTATCGGCCGACATGTGCTTTGACTACCTACCGCGATAGGTGAAAAGGCCCGCAATTACGTTCACCCCCCTTTTTGTCACTTTACACTATCAAAAGTATGGAAAGAGAGACGACGGCACTTGCCTTTTATTTTATGAATAAAAAATGATCCGCAATCCTTTCCTCACTTTCATAATTCATAATTGGTCATTAGAACCCATCAGTCAGGATTGTTGACCTAGTTTCTCACACTACTTATGTTGTGTGTGTTAATTTTATACATGAGTGGCGAGACCTACAGTTTAAAGTCGACTCCGAACGACAGATTTTATGAGAAACATTTCATGGCTATTTTTATTTACTCTCAGAGTTTTTGCCAGAAATCTGCTGAGAGGAAATCGCCCAAGAAATATATTTTGTATTTTGTTTTGATGTCTGGCCTGGGACTCGAACCCTGGCTTTTACGTCTAATAAGGCAACACACTACCTACTAGACCACGGCTACTTCAACTTTCAACTTTCCTCACACTACGTACTGAAAATTTCAGAGAAAAGGGTCTTGAACCTCTCCATTAATTAGATTACTGGACTTATTTCTATGCATTTCGCATTAACTAGACTACGTGGCAGCCAAGAATGATAAACTAAAGATTACACCATCACGCACACAAAATTAAAACTTTCTGCGCATGTTGACTCAATGACGTCACGAAAATTGTTTTCATTGTTTTCCTATTGGCTAATGATAATGTAAGTTATATTGCAGGGCTGCCAACTACTTTCACGTAGTGCATACACTTTTCAGAAGAAATGTTCATTTTCACATATGAAAAAGACTTGGAAACCTTTAAAATAGCCCAACTACGTCATCTAACGGGAAATCATGCGCAAGGCGTAATCTTTAGTTTATCATTATTGCGTGACATCCATTACCTGGCTATTAAGGGTCTAATGTTTAATATTTGTGTAGTATAAAGGGCTACGTCGATATTTTCCCCACTTCACACAGTGAAAAGTGTTGGGTCCTACACTTCTT
The DNA here is from genome assembly GCA_014635995.1 of Sarcophaga peregrina. Taxonomy (NCBI): domain Eukaryota; kingdom Metazoa; phylum Arthropoda; class Insecta; order Diptera; family Sarcophagidae; genus Sarcophaga; species Sarcophaga peregrina. The sequence continues at coordinate 86,472,965 of CM025792.1, read as the reverse complement.
GAATAATTCACGAGTCTTGTCGTATTCGTGTTACAATTTGTTAAGTTTTTGTGAACTTTCTTGAAATCTCACTCATTAGTTGATAGATGTAACTAGGCCCGCATTAGGGGAGGTCTTCCTAAGATTTCCTTTTTTAACTTCTATTAAAGAGTTTTTTTTTTCTAAGGTCCTAATCCAGATCTATTCTTTTGCAAACGAAAGCAACACCGCATTCTTATTTATTTGGTTATGAACCAAACCTCTTTAGAGGTTAGGGCTCGGTATGAAATATTTGGGAGTCAGAAGTTGTGGTCAATCAGGTTATAGGAATCCAAGTTAATGTCCGTCAGAGCCAATATATGTTCTACAAGCCGAGATGTGGCAGAACTTGTTATGAATGTTACTTCCATGTATGAATCGTTTCTCATAGCTTATTTTGTAGGGTCCATACAGTATATAATTGAGGAAGTTGTCCATTAATTACAGCAGAGATATGAAACATTGTGGATACTTTACAGCTTTGTCGCAGTACGCACTACTGGGTTTCTTTGTCCCTTTTAACTATTAACTCTCCAGGAAGTATATTTTCTTATAATTCGCTGCCTGAGTAGTTGGACTATCGTGTGCGTCAAGGTATCATTTGGTAAAGCATGGCTTCTGGCTCTAGAAAGGGTCATCATTATAATAAGTCTGGGATTCTTTCTAATTTTATGGCCAATACAACTCCGTTCACTACGTTCAGTTTGCCTTTCGGTACTTACTTGATTGTGTTCGGTATAAGACTGACTTTACTTATGTAGTAGTCATCGGCGACTGTTGTAATCCGTACTAAAGGTTTGTAATGACCAGTTATGCATCAGAGATCAGCAATAAGTATTCAAAACGATTAGTAGATTCGAGTCATACTTATAATTTCTGATACTTATACGTATTCATATTTATTTTGATATCATACGCATACTACTCAAGCTCAAAGTTGGAAGTACTCGTTGTATTCATGATGTTATTGACTTCAACTCGTCTCTACTTAATATTTACACGAAGCACAAAATAAGTATGATTCGAGTACGAACACTATTAAGCTCACTAGAAGATTGTGTGTATGCTTTCCTTATTGTCTTTGTCTTTCCTTTCTTCCTTGTAAGTATACCCAACAACAACATATGCTATAAATTTTGATGAATGTTTCGAGCCACTCGAATGACCTGTAAGTATTATAAGTATTTTTCTAAATTTATGAATATGATACTCATACTACTCATACCCAAAGTTTGAAGTACTCGTCGTATTCATACTTAACAATACGCGTAATGTTGTTGACTTCGACTCTCCTTTACTCTGCATTTACACGAAGCACAAAATAAGTATGAATCACATACGAACATCACAATACTCGCAAGAAGGTTGTGAGTTTGCTTTGCTTGCTGTCTTTGCCTTTTTCATTCTTCTGTTTCTTAAATGTAACAACAACTAAGACTGTAAATTTTGATTAATGATTCGAGTCACTCGAATCATTTTTAAGCATTATAAATATTTTTTAAAATTTTTGAAATTGAATAAGTAGGCTTCGAATGTTATGAGTTTGATGTCGACGTTGTACTCATACTTGTTGCAACCTGTAGTTATCAATCAATGTTGTAGGGAGTACGAATGAATCACAGTAGTTAAATTTCAATACAGTTGAGTCACTTATACTCAAAACTGCATGAGTACTTATGAGTAGCGAAAAAACGATTCATTGCTGATCTCTGTTATGTACGTCTCTTACATCATACATACATAATTGGCCATTACAACCCTTCAGTCAGGATTATGACCTAGTTTCTCACACACCACTTATGCTGTGTGCGTTAATTTTATACATGAGTGGCGCGACCTACAGTTTAAAGTCGAGTCCGAACGACTTTCAATGGCAATTTTTACTCTCAGAGTCTTTGCCAGAAATCTGCTGCCAAAGAAATATTTTTTCGTTTTGATGTTTGACCTGGGATTCGAACCCGGGCCTTTTGCCTAATAAGCCAACACACTACCCACTAGACCACGGCGACTGTCTCTGATGTCTCTTACGTACAGCAAATTAAGGCTTACATATGCGTTGGATGTTCTTAAATTTTCTGAATATTTGCGGCGTTATTGCTTAGATCTATATGTTGCCTAGGCAGTCGAAACTAACTTCATATTTGGATCGTAACTCTGTTCTTTTGCTGTTCCTTAACGTAACTTTGGTTTGCTTGATATTTTGCTTTAAATTGCGCTCACGCAGTTTCTCAGCGTGATAGGCTTAATCCAAATTTTTTTTTCTCCAAACAGATAATGGGTATTAGGGGACAACCCCTATTTTATTCCAGTTTTTGCTTGACATTTAAGCCCGTTGTGGCAAACTGTGGCGACTGCATTAAAAATACTGCACCCGAATGTGCTCTAGGGAAATAAAGAACTTGCTTCCGTAAAATGCAAATTATGTGGCACAAGTACAGACATTAAAATCGAGACATAGCCGCCATTTTCTGCCTTTAAACCTTTTTTTTTTTTGCTAGATCGAGCACAATGGATTGCGTGAGTAGGAGTTGTAAATAATTAATTAGGCTTAGTTAAGGGCAACCTTAATGGCTTTATCTATGGAAATGTCTTACGAAGTAATCTTTTTCTTACAGTAAAAGCCGTTGGTTATCGGTGTTTTTAATTTTTTCGGAAAAATTTCAAATGTTTAGGACAAAATTGCTGAATATGCTCTAGGGAATTAACTTGCATCCACAAAATTCAAATTATATGGTACAAGTACACGTACAGACATTAAAACCGAAGCATAGCTACCTTTTTCTGCCTTTAAAAATTTTTTGTTGGATCGAGCATAATGGATTGCGTGAGTAGGAGTTGTAAATAATTAATTAGGCTTAGTTAAGGGCAACCTTAATGGCTTTATCTATGGAAATGTCTTATAATCATTTTCTTACAGTAAAAACCGTTGGTTATCGGTGTTTTTAATTTTTTTTTTCTTTCAGAAAAATTTCAAATGTTTAGGGCAAAATTGTTGTTGGAAAAACCTGTTCAAACGACTTTTATTTTCACTTTTAATGCGACAATGAGGGCAGCCTTTAATGAATCATTTTGAAGCGTTTCTATGGCATTATTTTATAGCACATTTCGCCATGAAATTATTTGCTTCAAGCTGGAAAGGAATGTGTTTTAAATGATTTTCTTTTCTATAATTTAATATCATTGTGTCGCTTGATATCATTAAACAATTTACTGGGGCCGGAGGGGTTGCTGTTGTCTGCCTGTGCCATTTCGTTACGTTCTTAATCCCTTGGAAATTATACTCTGGCGTGCTCATTAAAAGGTGTAAAAATAAAAACTTTTTTTTGTTGTTCATAGTTGTGTGGTGCTAATTTTCGTTTCCCTAGAGTGTTGTCTGTCTGTCTATTCCCTCGGTAACGTGACAATATGTCACAATAACAAAAACATTATCAAGAAGAAAAAAAATTATCTAGACACCAGACAAATCAAATTCAAAACGTCACCAAGAAAATAGAAAAACTTTGAATGGTTTTTTCCTCTTGTTTTTTCTTTCAATTAATCACTCAGTGCAGCTGAAGTTGAAGTTGACGAGTGTTTGCACGTATGTGGCAGTCTGTAGTTTTTTGTTTTTGTAGTTTGTTGCCACCCAGTGTCAGGGTCAATTTTATTTTTAAAGTTGCAACAAAACACGGCAATAAAAACCTTTTTTTTTTACAAACTTTACCCATAAAAAGTTAGAAAATAGAAAACAACACAACAGAGAAGAAGAAAAAAAAATCAGAAACATTGCCAAAGAGTATGTGCTTCTCCATCGTTTGCATGCCAAATTTTGTTTTCTTTGTGTCTGCTCTACACAACTACTGGCTACATGTTGCTGCTGCTGCTGTTGGTTGGTTGGTTGGCGGTGGTGTTGCCTGTAAGTGGTAGTTGCCGTTGCAAACATGCAATTATTTTCTACGATGGCTACTAATTCGCTTGTTTTATGTCAATTTATTTTAGGGGGTAATTTTGTCGACGCGGCATTTATTTTTAATTTCTATTTTGCAAATTGTTTTTACAGTCGTCGTTCCATAAAAATGTAGTATGAAATTCAGAAAATTGCTTCAAAGTTGAAATATTTAATGAAAATTCACAAAGAAAATTAAAAATAAAATATTTATCAGGTATGTTCCATGTTCATTATTTGTAGGTCAAAGGTCACACACAAAAAAGGTGTATTTTTCAATCAAATATCGGGTCCGCCAACGGTTTTTTTACCTAATGCTTATTTCGTTGAAGTCGCCGTGGTCTAGTGGGTAGTGTGTTGGCTTATTAGACAAAAGGCCCGGGTTCGAATCCTAGGTCAAACATCAAAACGAAAAATATTTCTTCGGCGACTTCCTCTCAGCAGATTTCTGGCAAAGACTCTGAGAGTAAAAATTGCCATGAAAAGCTTCTCAAAAATCTGTCGCTCGGAGGCGACTTTAAAATGTAGGTCCCGCCACTCATGAATAAAATTAACCCACACAACATAAATGGTGTGAGAAGCTAGGTCGTAATCCTGACTGAAGGGTTGTAATGGCCAATTATGTATGTTATGTATGCTTATTTCGTGAATGGTAACACTTAACTCATGTCTGATTTGACAGATAATTTGTTTTATCCTTCCGCTAAACGAATATTGACCATCCAATGCGTTTTCGCTTCGCTAAGTGGGCCTAGGATCGACTTACAGAAGATACCGATTTTGGCAAAAAAAAAAATCATCTTTTCAGCTGAAGCTCATTTTGATCTGGGGGGGTATGTAAACAAGCAAAATTCTTGCATTTGGGGCCCAGAAAACACGCACGCATACATTGAAAAGCCGACGCACGAGTCACTGTTTGGCGCCGATTTTGGATCATTTTTCTTCGCAAATGAGCAAGGAGTGGCCGTTACAATCAATGGCGATCGTTATCTGGCCATGTTAAACGAATTTTTGTTCACAAAAATTGAAGAGGAGGATATTGGCAACGTTTGGTTTCAACAGGACGGGGCACAGCGTGCCACACATTTGGGGCACAGGAAACCCGCAAGCATACATTGAAAAACCGATGCACCTAAATCGTGTCACTGTTTGGTGCGGATTTTGGTCCAGAGGCATAATTGGGTAATTTTTCTTCGAAAATGAGCAAGGAGCGGTATTTACAGTCAATAGCGATCCTTATCGGGCCATGTTGAAGGAATTTTTTTTTTTTTTCACAAAAATTCAAGAGGAGGATATTAGCAACATTTGTTTTCAACAGGACGGCGCTACGTGCCACACAGCGGAAGCTATATTCGATGTTTTGCGCCCTGTTTTTGATGATCGCATTATCAGCCGCAGAGCGGAGGTTGTTTGGCCACCTCCTAGGATTTGACGCCGTTGGACCATTATTTGTGGGGTGCCGTCAGAGATAATTGTTACGCCCTCAAGTCAGGGACAATTGACACTTTATAGGACAATATTCGTGAAGCAATTTACGAAATACAGCTGGACACAATCGATAATGTGCTTAAAAATTGAACCGATCGTGTAGGCTACTGCATGGCCAGCCGTGGTAGACATTTGAATGAAATTACTCTCTATTATTAACCGGAAGGATTGTACTTTTCAATAAAAAAGAAATTTGAGAAAATATTCAGTAGTTCTTTTTTAAAGCATTTTCAGAGAAAAATAGTTATTTGGCGGACCCTTTATTTCTTATGATCTAAATGAACTGTGAGATCAGCCATGGTCAACGTGTTGTTTTAATTTATTGTTTGAGAGGGAATTATTATTTAATCACATACGCGCATGTCTTGCAGTTGTCGTTGTCAAGCCTTACTTACTAATCGAGGTGAGTCCAAAACTTAAGTGATTTTTTCTTTTGAGATTTTCCTGCTTACAAAAATTAACCTCCAATTTTGTACAACAAATAAAAAATATTGCCTTAAACGATTTGCAAGATTGACAGAACCATGCTTGATTTATTCTCCTATGATTGATTGAAGGCTGGATTTATTCTTTTATGAATGATTGAAGTAATGATATAATAATCCCCAGAGTTCTGTTTTTATTGAGATTCCATACTAAAATTTCAATTAGAATCGATCAGTTCTTTGACCTGTGGAAATCTACAAACTAGAGAATACTTTAGGCTTTGAAATATGCCTCTGAAGTTGCTAATTTTAAGATATCCTTCGGACTCCCTGACTACCATAGAGGTTATGTCCATATATCACGCTGAGGAACTGATCCTAAATAAAAGATCTTCAACTACTGGCATTCCCTTTCGCTCTAACAGTCACGAACAAACAAGTCTGTATAGAACATAGCCAGCAGGGCTTAACTGGGTGGCATGTACTGCAACACCCTTGACACACTCTTGTATTTTGTATCTGTTTTATGTCATTTTAATATGGGTTGCCGGTCAAAGGGATATTCTAAGTAATTGTGTAGCTGATGAACTTACTAGATCAGACACACTCCTACCATTTGCTAAACCACGCATGATTATTGATTTAACTCATTCCTCTAATATGCCGTTTATGACTAATGCTGGACTGGTTAAAAATCTTTATTGCCGAACGTACCTGGTCAAAATTGGATAGAAAGCGTACCACTTATCCATTATTGTGTCTATTCTCATGGATCATTGTATAAGGGATAGAGCAAATTGTGCAAATGTGGCGCTGCTAAAATTTATGGATTGCGTCTTGGATTTTCAAATTCGAATTTATCTTCACACACATATCGGTAGATCGTTTTGGCTTACCGCCCTTCGATGAGTAACCGTGCTTTGGATGCCAAATGTCTGATTGATCACTGAGGTCACTAAATTCCTTGACTTATGCCCCAGAACTAACTCTCAAGTTCTGATTAACAACACTTAGTAACCACTAGAGTATGTCAAGATTGCGGTTAACCAAAATTTCCTGGTCAGTTCTAGTGTCATCGCTTCATGTGATATCACAACGTTCTCTTTTGTGAGTTGAAATGATCTTTGCAAGATTGACAGAACCATGCTGGATTTATTCTTCTATGATTGATTGAAGTCATGATGTGAAGTCACCGCAGTCTAGTAGGTAGTGTGTTAGCCTTTTAGACCAGAAGACCCTGTCGGCACCTTTCCCTCCAAACGCTCTGATATTAAAAACAACTGTCATGAAAAGCTACTAAAATCTATCGTAGTTCCCGTCAATCATGGATTAAAATAAACATTCAGTATGAATGGTGTGTGAGAAGCTAGAATGTAATTTTGACTAAAGGGTTATAATGTCTGGTTAGGTAACCTAAGCAATATAGGGGAAGTTTTGTTGAGTCTGTGGTCCAAACCCCAGCTCAGACATTTTGAATAAAACGAAGCATTAATAAATATTTCTTCGGCGGCTTGATGTCAGCGGAAAATCAAATTGCCGTGACAAGTTTCTCATAAAATCTGTCGTTAGGAGTTGACATTAAAGTATAGTTCTCTTCATGGGGTATATTTGCCCGATTTTTCTATGATGTCTGTTGTTGATGGTGTCCTGTTTTGTTAGTCGTGAGGACTACTGAACGAATCATTAGAAGAAGGAATTAAATCTCTTACATTTGCTGTATTTGGATCCCAGGTATTTGGTTTTGGCGTATTTATTTTGACGTTTTAAGCGTCTGAATAGAATAACTCGTTTGTTATTTCATTTACACCTGGTGCCTTATTGAGTTTCAGATTTTTGAAGAAGTTAGGCGACTGGTGGTAGAAATAAAAAATAAAATTTCCATTCCTAGCAAGCAAAACAGCTGCTTTGCTAACACGAATCATTTTCAAATTTTAAGTTCATTGTGCTCATTTAGACGTACATACTGTCTTCAAAATTTTTAGGGGTTAATTTAAATAGTTTTTCCGTTTTCTTTTCCCCTCTTTTCTTTCGGTAATTAATAGCAACAAACCCACGGCACTCTCTGAAAAATAACTTCCCTGTAGTGATAGCTCTGGTACATAAAAATACCACCACCACCACCATATCCTGTTTTAGTTGGACTTTAAATTCAATCGGGGCAAGGCAAAGTAAAGAGAAGGGAGGGTATGGTGGGTTTATTTAAAAGCCAACAACAAATTTGTTCTATTTTTTATTTTACCATCCCTCTGCACTACTACACGCCAATCACATTGTATGTCTGCTAGTCATCAGACAGAGTCAATAAGCACCAGAGACGATTGATGATGACGACGTTGTTTGATCGCGTGCAAATTGTTAATAAAAACTAAGGAAAACAACAACAAATAATTACTTTATAAATAAATGAAAAAATAAAAATAAAAAAAAATTAGAGAAATAAAACAAAGAAATTATTCGCCTGCTTTTTTTTTAGTAGCTTAACATTGACATTCAAAGAATTCATGTTTTTTCCTTCTTCTTCTTTATTTTTGATTTGTTTCATTGGATTTAATGGCATTAGAAGTTGGCAACGATTGAAATTAAAGTGTGAGGACCGCATACTCGGGACCAAGTAATTAGTTGTTGTTTTTTTAAATGATTAATAGGTACCGTGTATCGTGTGTTTTCTGTTAAATTGTTTATCAAGATAAGCCTGTGAATACAATTAAGCTAAAGTACTTTATCTCTTGATGGTTTAGAAATACTCGGGGTAAAATGTCTATATAGTGTACAAAACGCTGATAGTTTGAAGGCACCTTGTTGCAAAATTTCGAGTTTGGGATGATTTAATCTAGCGAGGAATAGAACCAGAGATTATATCAATCAGGTGATGCCGCTGCAGTATAGTCGTTTCAAATCCCAGGCCAGACATCTACCATAAAACGAAATATAAAAAAAAATATTCGTTGACTGCCTCTCGAAATGATTTGCAAGATTGACAGAACCATGCTGAATTTATTCTCTTATTATTGATTTAAGCCATGATTAATTGAAGGCTGGATTTATTCTTTTTTTTATGATTGATAGAAGCAATGATATAAGGATCCCAAGAGTTCTGTCTTTATAGAGATTCCATACTAGGATTTCAATTAAACTCGATCGGTTCTTTGACCTATGGAAATGTGCAAACTAGAGAATAAATTAAAAAAAAATTCACATCAAATTTTATAGAATAAATAAAAAAGATTCCTTCAAACGATTTGCAAGATTGACAGAACTATTCTCTTATGATCGATTGAAGGCTATATTTATTCTTCTATGATTGATTGAAGTCATGATTGATTGCAGGCTAGATTTATTCTTCTATGATTGCTTGAAGTCATGATATAAGGATCCACAGAATTTTATCTTTATAGAGATTCCATACCAGAATTCCAACAAGAACCTATTGGTTCTTTGACCTGTGGAAATCTACAAACTAAAGAATACTTTAAAATTCACATCAAATTTTGTACAAAAAATAAAAAAGGCTCCTTCAAACGATTTATAAGATTGATAGAACCAAACTGGATTTATTCTCCTATGATTGATTTAGGCCATGATTGATTGAAGGCTGGATTTATTTTCTAACAATTGATTTGAAGTCATGATTGATTGCAGGCTAGATTTATTCTTCTATGATTGATTGAAGTCGTGATATAAGGATCCACAGAATTTTATCTTTATAGAGATTCCAAACTAGAATTTCAATTAGAATCGATCGGTTCTTTGATCTGTGGAAATCTACAAACTAGAAAATACTTTAGTCTTTGAAATAATCTCTGAAGCTGCTGGTCTTAAGATATCCTTCGGATTCCCTGACTACCATAGAGTATTCTAGGTAGAGGTTATGATGTCCATAGATATATCAGGCTGACGAACTGATCCTTCGAGGTTGAACCAGAAATTATAGACAGATATTCTATTCGGCTCCTTACGAATACTGTTACTACTGTCAGGTGATGCCGCCGCATTATTGTCTTTTCAAATCCCAGGCCAGACATCTACTGTAAAATGAAATACAAAAATAATTTATTCGTTGACTGCCTCATAGCAGATTTCTGGAAAAACTCTGAAAGTAAAATAGAACTGCCACGAAAAGGTTCTCAAAAATCAGGCGTTAGGTCTCGACTTTAAACCGTTGGTCCCTCAACTGATGTATAAAATCAACACACACAGCATAACTGATGTGGGCAGCTAGGTCGTAATCCTATCGAAATGGTTGTAACGGCCAACTATGTATAAATGTTTCGATCAGGAGGTAAGACAGTTGGTGTCAGATACTCATTAAGCTTCCATTAACGTTAATTTTCGTATGGTAAAGGCTCTCGCTATCAGGTTTGCCTTGGTCAGAGCAGGACATGACAGTGTTTGTGCTCCCACTAGTCTCTTTTTTTTTTTTTACCACGTATCACTTAAAGCCACAGCACGATTATGATGAACACAATGAATTGAGTGAATAGGGGTTGTAAATAATTAATTAAGCTTACTTAAGGCAATCTTAATGAACCTATCTGTGGAAATCTCTCTTAATTACCATTTGGCGTTTTTTTTTTATCGGTTTTCTACTCTTTTTGGGAAAAATTTGAAATTTTTGGGACAAAATTTGAAATTTTTGGGACAATATTTGAAATTTTTGGAACAAAATTTGAAAATTTTGGGACAATATTTGAAATTTTTGGAACAAAATTTGAAATTTTCCTTTTACCTATTAGACTACGGCAGATTACAATTTCTAAAATTTCACAATACGTCTGTCCTCTGATAACATTTATTCCATGGATTTCCGTTTGAGTCACATACACATTGGTTCCCATGATCGATAAAGTACGAGCCATGTTTTAGGGTTCTCCTTGAATTATGACTGATTTCTGTTACTGTTTTTTGAGAACCTAAAACTGAAAAGTTAATGCAAAACGTTTGGAAAAATGTTGAGAAATTCCTGTAGTACGTTAAGTTTTTATGGCGATTATAGATGGAAGCACTGTTTCTGGATATTAGATTGATTAATTCATCCTATTGGCGTTTTATTTTGATTGTCCTCTACAACCTTTCAATGTCTTTTGACTTTTTTTTAAAGCGAATTGAAGAACTGAAAGTTAAATCTCATTGATCTGTAGAACCCTCCAAGGAATATCAATTCATAGGGGACCCTTTACGATTACTTCATTAGCAATTGGCGTAAAAAATTTCTTTCAATTGTTTTTAAGTGGTGAATATCAGAGATTAGCAATGAATCGTTTTTCCGCTACTCATAAGCACTCATGCAATTTTGAGTATGAATGAATCAACAGAATTGAAATTCAACAACTCTGATTCATTTGTACTCGCTACAACAGTGATTTATAAGTATAATTCGCAATGAGTATGAGTACAACGTTGACATCAAACTCGCAACATTCGAAATACGTTTGATTCATACGCCTACTCATTGTGATTTATAAATTTAGAAAAATACTTTTAATACTTATAAGTAATACGAGTGATTCGAATCATTCATCAAATTTACTGTCTTAGTTATTGTTGGGTATACTTACAAAGAAGAAAGGAAAGACAAAGGCAACAAGGAAAGCATACACACAATCTTCTTGTGAGCTTAGTACTGTTAGTACTTATTTTGTGCTTCGTGTAAATGTTAAGTAAAGACGAGTTGAAGTTAATAACATCATGCGTATTGTTAAGTATGAATACGACGAGTACTTTCAACTTTGAGCATGAGTACTATGAGTATGATATCAAAATAAGTATGAATGCGTATAAGTATCTGAAATTATAAGTATGACTCGAACCTACTCATCGTTTTAAATACTTATTGCTGATCTCTGGTAAATATAGAACCCTCTTCCCCAGCATATTATATTCCAAATTTCAATGTAATTTTCATCAATTAAACATAAGTACAGTCGAACTTCTATAAGTTGAATTACCATTATCCAGAGAAAAATTTCAACTTCTAGAAACTTCAACTTTGGAAAGTAAATTTACAAGTGATTTAGATGCTGTTGCCACGAGATGTGTTTCAACTTATAGAAACTTCAAATAATAGAAGTTCAAATTATAGAGGTTCGACTGTACGTATGTACGTATAATGTGTCTTATAAACAGTTTCTGTGAGTTTATTTATGCTGGTTCCAATGAAAATTATGAAATTATGAAACATTTTGCAGTTAATGATGATGTGAATCCCTCCATTCACTCGAATCAATAAATGAATGAACGTATTTAACGTACCCATTCATGGAAAAAAGTTGAAAATTGAATTCTGGTTTACTGATGCACATGCGCGCCTTAAGTCTCTACATATGCAGCTCATCAATGAATCTTCTCTTTACCCTGGCAGATGGTATAAAATAACCGCGTTTTTAAAGTGAAGATGAGTGTGTGTGTGATGGGAAAAGGCTAAGAAGTACTCTTTCACTTACTTACTCTATGTGATGGTAGTCTGTCTACTCATTCATTCATTCATTCATGCATTTACTTGCCTTTATTGCTTTCGATTTGCGTGGTTTAAACATTTTTTGATGATTGTAAAGATAAATCGTGGGCTCCTTTCCCACTTTTTTGTTTCTTTCTTTTCTTTTCTTTGAATCCCCAAAAGTTCTTGCTAAAAAAGTGAAAGACGAAACCAATCAGAGTTTCACTTCACTTTTTATTTTGTTTCACTTTGTTTTGCTATTTCAAAAAAAAAAAACTATTAAGCCCCGCCACACCAATTATTTGTAGATTGAAGGAATTCCTTTAGAAATACTAAATTTGGTTGCATGCATGTTGTTGTGCTTGTGTCAAAGCAAATGATTGACGTTAGGTTAACTGCCTGCCTACCTACCTGCCTGCCTGCCAACCATAAAAATACAAAAATCAACACCTCATCTCTAGTGTTGTTGTGTGGACCAAATATGGTTTCTTATAATTATACTGTGTAGTGTAGTGTACGAGTAATATGTTGTGTTGTACTGCATCTCGTTTATAGCAGGTGGATATTGAAAGCTATCTATGGTAGCAATTAGTTTTTAACTGTAATTTTACATTTATTGCGATGGTGGTATGATCAACTTTGACGTGTTTTACGCTACGCTACAGATGGTTGATATTTTTTTTTGTAAAGCATAAACACCTGTAGCTCTCCAATTCCGCTGGTCAACATTACTTTCAATTACTAGCAGAATACATTTTACTTTTACATGGTACCGAAATCTGTCCACATGTTATCTCCCAGTTTATGTTATGGAGACGAAAAGTACTTATGCGACAATTGTGTTTGCAGTCAACAATCTGTTTCAGTAAGTCACATCTTTATGCGAACTCTAACGCCAGTTAGTGAATTCTGGACCTGGAAAAACAAAGTTGTATGTGAGTTAAAAACCTTAACATGAAAACCATCATTTTCGAACTTTGTATTCCGAATGAGTGTGAAGAAAAATTTAAATTCAAATAGCAAAGACAAAAACCACAAATTTTAACAGTTAAAGTTAACAGAGCAATGTTAAGTGTTTAACAGAAAATATTGAAGGAAGAAATTACACAAATATACGATATCAGGGAAAGGAACACCCATTCCATAAAAATTGTGCCCTACACATTCCGGAGTGGAGCAGCTGCTCTGGTAATTCGGTAATTCTTTTGAAAATTAAAAAACATCGACAAGAAATTTATCAGATTGTTTGGGTAGGATGACATTGGGGGAAAATGGGACTTACTGCACATATCCCATTATATACAAAATGTAGGTCTTTGTGCTAAGGTGTTTGTACTAATACGCAATAAATCGTATCTCCCAAATAATTTTGGAACTTGAGATATCGGGCTTCAAATATTGCCTATTCTAACAGTGTCAGAGCAGGATGAGGGATAATGAATATTGTGTAAAAATTGGACTTGCTCCATATATCCCACTATATACAAATTGTAGCCTAAGGTATCCCTAATAAAACGCAGTAAGTCGTATTATATCTCAAATTGCAAATTCGATACTATGATAACGATTTTCTTTTTCTCTCGGCTTCAAGCCTGTGATTTAATGTAAAGAAATTTGATGATTGATTGATGAATGTTATCGAATGATTGACCAGTAAAAAACTGCTAAAACTCAACGAAATGAAAACGTTTTCGAAACCGATTGTTTTACATGCTAGAATTCTTGCTTACTATTTGGAGGTGTATTGAAACCTCCTTAATTGGCAAATTTTATGCTATGATTGATGATTTTCGCCTTTTCTATGCTTCAAGCCGATGGCACACCATTTAATGTAAATAAATTTGATGATTGATTGATGAATGATATCGAATGATTGATTAGTGAAATACTGCTAAATTTTTAAAACCGATTTTTTTATATGCAACAATTCTTCCCACAATTTGGCGGTGTATTCAAATCTCATAAATTTGTAAATTCGGTAGTATGATTGACGACTTTCGCCTTCTCTCGGCTGTGACACATGACTTAAAGTAAAAAAATTTAATTATTGATGATTGACATTGAAATGATCGACCAGTGAATTACTCGTAAATCTCAACGAAATTAAAACATTTTTAAAACCAATTGTTTCACACTCAAGAATTCTTGCTTACTATTTGGAAATATATTGAAATCTCTGAAATTTACAAATTCGATACTATGATTGACGATTTTCGCCTTCTCTCAGCTTCAAATGACTGGCAAATGACTTAATGTATAATGTATAATAATTATGTATAGAAATTTGATGATTGATTGATGAATGTTCTCCAATGATTGACCAGTGAACTACTGCTAAAACTCAATGAAATTACACCATTTTTAAAATCGATTGTTTTACATGCGAGAATTCTTGCCAGCTATTTGGAGGTGTATTGAAATCTTCTAAATTTACAATTTCGATATTATGATTAACGATTTTCTCTTTCTCTCGGCTTCAAGACTGTGATACACGATTTAATGTAAAGAAATTTAATTATTGAGCGATGACTGATTGGTATTGAAATGATTGACCAGGGAAGTACTGCTACAGCTCAAAGAAATTAAAATCTTTTTCTAACAAATTCTTGCTTACTATTTGATGGGTAGAAAGGAAACTCCTAAGTTTTAATTTAATTTATTATTCGATACTATGATTGACGATTTTCCCCTTCTCTCAGCTTCAATTCTATGGCAGATGACTTAATGTTTAGAAATTTGATGATTGATTGATGAATGATATCGAATGATTGGCCAGTGAAATACTGCTCAAATTCAACGAAATGAAAACCTTTTTAAAACCGATTGTTTTTCATGCGAAAATTCTTACTGACTATTTGGATGTGTATTGAAATTTCCTAAATTTGTAAATTCGATATTATGATTGACGATATTCGCCTTCTCTCGTCTTCTAGCCTGTGGTAGATAATGTAATAAAAATTTGATGATTGATTGATGAATGATATCGAATGATTGTTCAGTAAAATACTGCTAAAACTCAACGAAATTAAAACATTTTTTGCTCACTATTTGACGGTATATTGCAATCTCCTAAATTTGTAAATTCAATGCTATGATTGACAATTTTCGCCTTATCTCGGCTTCAAGCCAGTGGTATATGACTTAATGTAAAGAAATTTGATGATTGATTGATGAATGCTATCCAATGATTGACCAGAGAAATACTGCTCAAACTCAACGAAATGAAAAATGAATGAGAGAATTCTTGCTTACTATTTGACGGTGTATTGAAATCTCCTAAATTTGTAAATTTGGTACTATGATTGACAATTTTCGTCTTCTGTCGGTTTCAAGACTGGAGCTGAACTTCGGTGATATTTAAACAAATCGATAATTGTCCTCTATAGTGTCTTTTTCCAATCGGCTACGCATTTATTTAAAGCTTTTACTTTTCCAAATACATAGATTTTGTGCAAGCATTACTAGTATTTTTCTTAAAAAAATAACAACAGGGTAATTAGATGATGTTAAAAGATGTTTAAAGAAATAGTTGTTATCGGATATACTCGCATCACACAAGTATGTCGATAATTTATTAAGTTTGTTTTCCTTTTAAAACTCGTGTTATCATCTCTTGATCATCGTCATCATAGCATACACAAATCGAGCGTTTGTGTGGTTATTTTGAACGAAAAATTATTTGAAAAATTACAAACACTTGTCGACCATTTGGTCACCAATGGGACCTGTATAGTGACTCAGTGAGTAAGTAAGTGAGTGAGTGTGGCCATGAAAGTGTTTTGTACACTTTGCCTGGCGCTGGTGCTGGCATTTTATTGTATGATTTGATTGTTTTTGTTGTTTTTTCGATTGTAAATATGGTTTTCAATAGAAAAAACATCGAAAACGAAACATAATTTAATCAGAGAGAGAGAGAGAGAGAGACAAAGGCAAACAGAGATCGATTGTTTCGTTTTAAATGTGTTTTTTCAATGATCAATTTTTAATTTAATTGAGCCACAATACGTTTAAGGCTTATTTGACACTATTTTATTGCCATAATCATCTCAATTCATTGGAAAAATCAATTCGAAATGGCATAAATAAAGTGTCAGTTTGATGTTAAATTCGATTAATTGATTCGATAAGCAAAAAAGCAAACAAAAAAAAAATAAAAAAAAGAGAGTGAATATTTTTATTTTATTTTATTTTAATTAAAAAGCCTTAAATCATACATCTGTACCTGCTGATTTATTTTATTGTTCCATTAATTTATTGTTTTTTTCCGTTTCATTTCATTGCAGGTTAGTTTTCAACAGAAATATTTCATTTCAGGTCCATAAAGGTTTGTTCATATTTAATTAAAATATCAATGTTTTCAAATTAATTTCGTTTCACTTCATTTAATGAAGCTTTTAATCAAATAAGACGATGTTTAATTCCAGTAGGTTTGTGTCTTTACTGTAAGCACCTTTTTTTTTTATTAAATGCATTTAAATAATGAATCGTTAATATGTTTGGTCTGTAATTGAAGAATTTATTATTTTTATCTTTACGTATGCAATTTAATTGAGTCAATATTCGTTTAATTGAGAACAATATTTTAACCGTTCAGGTATAATAAATATACGCAATATTTGGCTTACTCAATATTCATTTAACAACTGGTAAACAAAACAGCTGCTTGTTTCAGCAACATTGTTTTTTTTCAAAGTTGATATTTGTGTTGTCAAATATCTACAGGAAGTGTTCGGTGACTTATGATATGCTTACTAAACAGACTTACGACAGTGCTGTATTTAAAGTTTTACTCAATATTATAACAATTTGTGTATCAATTGAGCAATAATTAATTGATATTGAAATCAATATTGGCGTTAATTGCGATTTACGCAATAAAGGTACATACGTGAACATAGTATAACATAACTTTAAAAAGGATTACGCGGTTTCTCCATGCCACTGGATACCTTGGTCGGTGAAATTCACAGGCCTGTTCCTAGTAATTCTTTGGCACTCAAATACAAACAAGGAAATCTACCAAAATAACCACATTTTTGGGTTTATTTGTTGGTTCTTATATTCCCATTTATTTTTAATATTTTCCGATCACTATTATGACTCATGTAAATTTATTAAAGTAGGTCTACTGGACGACGGTAAGGTCAAAATGATGGGTTTGCTATTGTCCTTACAGAGCCAAAAATTATTACAATCTAAGACCATCATTTGCTTAGTAAATTATACTCTTTCTCTAGCAGTAACTGTGCTTGATTCTTCTTTGCAATTTGTTTTTTCTGCCATCCTCTCTGGTGAGCCTTCATGGTTAGTTTATTTGGAGGTGAAAATGACAATCTTTCACCTTTTCCCGATCGAATCTGGATCAGCAATATATCATCTTTTCACTACTCATAAGTACTCATGCAGTTTTGACTATGAGTGGCACAAGAGTATTGAAATTTAACTACTCGATTCATTCGCTACAACATTGATTTATAAGTATAAGTAGCAATGATTATAAGTACAACGTTAACATCAAACTCACAAAATTCGAAATGTGTTTGATTTATACGCTGCCCACTCATTCAAATTTATAAATTTAGAAAAATACTTATAATACTTATGAGTGATTCCAGTGACTCGAATCATTCATCAATATTTACAGTCTTAGTTGTTGTTGCATGTATAAACAAAAAAGAAAGAAAAGACAAAGACAACAAGCAAAGCAAACACGCAACCTTCTTGTGAGAATTGTGTTGTTCGTACGCGAATCATACTTATTTTATGCTGCGTGTATATTTTGAGTCATGGAGAGTCGAAATCAACAACATCATGCGTATTGTTAAGTATGAGTACGACGAGTACTTCAAACTTTGAGTATGAGTATCATATTAAAATAAGTATGAATGCTTATAAGTATCTGAAATTGTAAGTATGACTCGAATCTACTTATCGTTTTGAAAATTTATTGTTGATCTCTGAGCTGGATTCCGCACCATTTTAAAACGACGCCTGATTGTTAATTTATTCAAATTGGAGTCATTGCCAGAAGCTATCCTGACTAAAGGGATGCAGCAATGACCAATTAAGTAAGTAATGCCATCAACAGCTGGAACTTTTTCCTATGTTTCTTCCAACATACAATTTTGAATCGAATCAAGCACATATAGGAAGTGAAGCTCTGCGGTGAGAGAGCTCTGGCATCGGTATTCGAATGTGGGTTATGTCTGGATTACATCGCCGTTATTAAGAACTTCCCAACTATGATTTTTTAAAATAGGCTTCTACTATGCCTGCAACTTGTGTTCGAGTTTGTCAGAAAGAAATATTACAGCTGGTAGGTAGGTTTAGATTAATGAAGCGTAGCCCCTGAGAGGGGGAGGTCCCCTTAGGCACCTGTTCACTATGGTTGACATATGTCTCGACATCCTTGATGGACAGCTTTTTGTATTAATTTAATGTGGGTTTCTTGTCCCGTGGTCTAGTGGGTAGTGTGTTAGCTTATTAGACAAAAAGCTCGGGTTCGAATCCCAGGTCAGACATCAAAACGAAAAAATATTTCTTCGGCGACTTCCTCTCAGCAGATTTCTGGCAAAGACTCTGAGAATAAAAATTGCCATAAAAAGCTTCTCAAAAATCTGTCGTTCGGAGTCGACTTTAAGCTATAGGTCCCGCTACTCATATATAAAATTAACGCACACAGCATAAGTGGTGTGAGAAGCTAGGTCGTAATCCTGACTGAAGGGTTGTAATGGCCAATTATGTATGTATGTAACGGGCATTTGTGTAACTGAAGAACTTCCTAGAGCAGACACACTTCTAACGAATACTAGACCGTGTGTTCGGTCATTGACTAATGCTGTGATGATTAAAAAGTGTGTTTTGTTGCCAAACGTAGATGCGCGGAACTGGATAGGAAGCGTACCCAACAACAACTTAAATTAGATCGCGGTGACATCTCTTTTATTGTGTGTATTCTCATGGATTATTATCGGTTGAGCATATTCGTCTCTGGCTTGATGCAGATTTCTTGGCGTACCTCCTCTCGACATTCTAACCGTGGTAGCGTTACCAGATGTCAGATTGATTATTGAATTCATTAAACTCTCTCCCAGACTGGTTTTTAACTTGACTTGTCATGCTTTAAACACAAAGACAGACCCTATGGTGATTATCCAGAACGGCTACTCTCTTCTATGCTATCCTCAATCTGTTTAGGAAAACTATTTCCAACAGCTTAGATTTAAAAGTAAAACTACTTTTTCATTAACAAAAGACAAGTTCTTTTTGTTTGTTGTTTCCAAAATAGTTTCACTTTCATGTCGAAAACGAAATGATTCTCAGTTTCTTCTTTGTTTTTTTTTTTTGTTTTTTTTTTTTTGTTTGTTTGTTTGTTGCTATCAATTCCATTTCCTTTATCGTCTTTTAAGGAATTCATTCATTTCACTTTAAAATATTGATAAAATAAGCCAGCCAGCCAGTCAGCCAGCCAGCCATTGTACTTGCCTGATTGTTGTAACACAAAACAACCAATTCCAATGGACCAGTTTCTCACTGGAGACTGTAGTTTTTTTCTTTCTTCGTTAAATTTTTCTTTTTTGAATTTTTTTTTACAATTTCACACGATTAAACAAAAAACACCAGCAACAACAAAAGAAATTCCACTTGCAGTTTCGATTTGAAAAATTTACACACTTTTTTGTATTGACACACTAAAAACGTACCAAAGAAAAAAAGCGAATAAACTGAACTGAACGTCGTCTGATGGCAATAAAAATCCATCATTGACGATAATTGAAGTGCCTACACAAAACAAAGCTCAAGAAACCCAACACAAGTGCATCAGAAACATTTTTTTATTTTTGTTTTTACCAGCAATTGATACACTGGTTGACTGCTGGATTGTCTGTCTGAGTCTCGTATACATGTTGCTAGTGGTGGTGTATCAGTGAAATAAAAGAATTTTTAACCGTCTTTGTTTGTTGTGTGTGCGTGTGTGTGTGTGTGTGACTCTGGAGGAATCAGAAACACAAGACAATGTGGAATATTTAAGCAGTAGAAAGTAAATTGCGAAGATGTTGCAGTTGTTTGCTTGCAACAGTTGTTGGAATTGATTGTTGTTGCTATTAAAATGCCACCACAATCATCATCACCAGCAACAATAACAACAATCGAACCGAACCCGAAAATCATCCATAACGATGCCGTAGACTTTACGATGACTAGACAGACAGCTCAGCCACACAGTCATGCATTCGGACACAAACCATTGGTTTGACATACACACAAGCAAACAAACGAACGAATAAAAAAGAAAAAAAGGTTGCCCCAACAAACATAACATTGCCTATGTTTTTTTTTTGTAACAATAAAACATTTTACAGGCCGGAAAAAACGGAAAACGTTAACAACTTTAAGCTACATTTTTACCAATAAACAAGGCACCATCAAACCAATCAACTAAACAACCAAACATGCAAGCAACTAACGACACAAACACTTACTTCTCTGCAAACTTACGTTTGACTACACTCCACCAGCAATAATAGCCTGCAACAAACGTACGTAACGTACGTCGTCGTCATTGATAATTTTCAGTTAAACGCATTATTAACAGCAATTATTTGTTGGCAAACAAAATAAAAAAAGAAAAACAATGGAAAAACGCATTCAATTGAAAGAAAATAAATTGAAATGTGCTTTTAATTTTGTTTCAAAAGTAAATCATTTCATCAGCCAGCCATACAGCCAACCTTTGTGAATGAAGCCTGTCATCAACGTAAACGATCACGATCATCATCTTGATTTTGATAGACTTTTTGTTGTCACAAGAAAAACTAGAAATAAAAATTAAAGAAAAACAAAAACAAAAAAACCCCCCATCAAAATGACAATAAACAATATGAACCAACAAAAAAAACAATAACAATAAAAGAAATTTGGAATTTGAAATCAAATTGAAATTGAAATTTCATTCTCAAACAGACAACATGTCACAAATGTAAGATAAAAACAGTGAAATCGTAAAATACCCTACAGCTGAAAACAACAATTTCTAATATTTTCTTTCTTTGCCATGCAGCAGCAAAACGTATTAATGAACAAAAGTGTTATAGTCGATAACTTTCGCCAGAAAACATTTTTTTAATTAATAATTTTGTATAGAATCAATATCATTAGCGCAAGTTTTATATGAAAAAATGTTATTATCAATGACTTTTTTGTTATCGATAACTTTTTGCAATTGATAACTTTTGTTATCGTATATTTGCTATAGAAATCTTTTTGTTATCGAATAATTTCTATAGAAATCATTTTGTTATCGAATAATTTCTATAAAATTCTTTTTGTTATCGAATATTTTCTATAGTAATATTTCTATTTTCTATAGATATCTATTGACATTTTTATACATATATTTTCTTATTATCGAGAATTTTCTATAGAATTCTTTTTGTTATAGAGAATTTTCTGGAGAAACCTTTCTGTTATCGATAATTTTCTACAGAAAACTTTTTGTTATCGAGAATTTTCTGTAGAATTCTTTTTGGTATCGATAATTTTCTATATGAATCTTTTTGTTATCGATAATTTTCTGTAAAAAACTCTTTGTTATCGAACATTTTTTACAGAAAATTTTTTATTGCTGTTATTTTTCATCTAGTATTTTCTATAGAAATTCCTTTCAATCGAACGTCGATAATTTTCAATAGAAAAGTTTTTACTATCGACAATTTTCTATAGAAAATGTATACTTTTTTGTCCAAAATTTCCTGTAAAGAAGTTTTTTTTTATCGAAAATATTCTATTGAAAATGTTATCGAGAACATTCTACTGAAAATGTTTGTAATCGAAAATTATTTATGCAAAGTTTTCCATATAGAAACTGTTGTTATCGAAAGTTTTTATATAGAAAATGTTATCGAAAGTTTTCTATATAGAAAATGTTGTTATCGAAAGCTCTCTATATAGAAAATGTTGTTATCGCGAAATTTCTATATCGAAAATGTTGTTATCAAAAGTTTTCTATATAGAAAATGTTATCGAAAGTTTGCTATATACAAAATATTATCGAAAGCTCTCTATATAGAAAACGTTGTTATCGAAAATTTCTATATTGAAAATTTTGTCATCTAAAGTTTTCTATATAGAAAATGTTGTTGTCAAAAGTTTTTTATTATTATTATTAATATTCTATTGAAAATGTTATCGAGAATTTTCTATTGAAAATGTTTGTAATCGAAAATTATTTATGCAAAGTTTTCCATATAGAAACTGTTGTTATCGAAAGTTTTTATATAGAAAATGTTATCGAAAGTTTTCTATATAGAAAATGTTGTTATCGAAAGCTCTCTATATAGAAAATGTTGTTATCGCGAAATTTCTATATCGAAAATGTTGTTATCAAAAGTTTTCTATATAGAAAATGTTATCGAAAGTTTGCTATATACAAAATATTATCGAAAGCTCTCTATATAGAAAACGTTGTTATCGAAAATTTCTATATTGAAAATTTTGTCATCTAAAGTTTTCTATATAGAAAATGTTGTTATCAAAAGTTTTTTATTATTATTATTAGTATTCTATTGAAAATGTTATCGAGAATTTTCTATTGAAAATGTTTGTAATCGAAAATTATTTATGCAAAGTTTTCCATATAGAAAATGTTGTTATCGTAAGTTTTCTATATAGAAAATGTTGTTATCGTAAGTTTTCTATATAGAAAATGTTGTTATCGTAAGTTTTCTATATAGAAAATGTTGTTATCGTAAGTTTTCTATATAGAAAATGTTGTTATCGTAAGTTTTCTATATAGAAAATGTTGTTATCGTAAGTTTTCTATATAGAAAATGTTGTTATCGGAAATTTTGTATATAGAAAACGATGTTATCGGAAATTTTCTATATAGAAAACGATGTTATCGGAAATTTTCTATATAGAAAACGATGTTATCGAAAATTTTCTATATAGAAAACGATGTTATCGAAAATTTTCTATATAGAAAACGATGTTTGAAATGTTTCTATATAGAAAACGATGTTTGAAATGTTTCTATATAGAAAACGATGTTATCGAAAATTTTCTATATAGAAAACGATGTTATCGAAAATTTTCTATATAGAAAACGATGTTATCGTAAGTTTTACGACATTTTCTATATAGAAAATGTTGTTATCGTAAGTTTTCTATATAGAAAATGTTGTTATCGTAAGTTTTCTATATAGAAAATGTTGTTATCGTAAGTTTTCTATTAAGAAAATATTGTTATGGTTAGTTTTCTATATAGAAAATGTTGTTACCGTAAGTTTTCTGTATAGAAAATATTGTTATCGTAAGTTTTCTATTTACAAAATGTTGTTATCGTAAGTTTTCTATATAGAAAATGTTGTTGTCGTATGTTTTCCATATAGAAAATGTCGTTGTCGTATGTTTTCTATATAGAAAATGTCGTTATCGTATATTTCCTATATAGCAAATGTTGTTATCGTATGTTTTCTATATAGAAAATGTTGTTATCGTAAGTTTTCTATATAGAAAATGTTGTTATCGTATGTTTTCTATATAGAAAATGTTGTTATCGTAAGTTTTCTATATAGAAAATGTTGTTATCGTAAGTTTTCTATATAGAAAATGTTGTTATCGTAAGTTTTCTATATAGAAAATGTTGTTATCGAAAATTTTCTATATAGAAAACGATGTTATCGAAAATTTTCTATATAGAAAATGTTATCGAAAATTTTCTATATAGAAAACGATGTTATCGAAAATTTTCTATATAGAAAATGTTATCGAAAATTTTCTACATAGAAAATGTTGGAATTGAAAGTTTTTATCGTAACATAATAGGGTATATAGGCCTGTTACAAAAGAAAAAAAAATGTGATTACGTTGTAGTAATCAAAACAATGAATTTCTTTTTATTATTTATGCCACATATCTGAGAAAGTCTTTTTGAGATTTGTTAGTCAAACAACAACAACAACAGTAACAATTGCTGCAACATAAAGTTGCAACAAATGAAAATTGAATAATGCGACTGTTTATGAATTTAGAAAGACGAATGCCAACTACAAATGGAAAGACACACACACACACAGAGGCTATGAGGCATGGTAAATTTAGACGCATTTACAGTGCGCTTTTAAAGTAGGCTGATCAATAATAAAAAAGAAAATAAAAAACAACAAAAATAATAACAACTGCTACAAGTAAAAATCCATGTGATTTTTGTTAAAAACGATAAAGTTATAAAATGTTTTCAATTTTCAAATTTTCCAAGCATACTTTTTACAAGAGATAATGTTTGTTGTTGTTACTATTGCTGCTGATGTTTGTTGTTGTTGTTGTAACAATAATAAATATTTACAACAATCCCAAATTTCGTATTAAAATTTGAGTTCTTTTTTTGGAAATTTGAATACAAATGCTGCCCATCAGCCATACAATGTTTTGCTTTGTAATCGAATGCCTGAAAATCGGTTTAGTCAGTCGAAAGACAGACACGCTGTTTGTTGTTTTAAAGCACTAGACAGACAGTCAGTCAGTCATTCAATCGTTTAGATAAACAGTTTGTTTGTTTTTTAATTTTCGATTTTTCTTTTAAATAACGATTAAAAATGAATGAAACATTTGAACAATTGGAGAAATTTCCAGTTTTACCACTTAAAAGTGGGAGGAAACAATCGGAAAGAACCTCTTAGAAATTGTGTGTTTATGGTAAATTTAGACGCATTTACAGTGCGCTTTTAAAGTAGGCTGATCAATAATAAAAAAGCAAATAAAAAACAACAAAAATAATAACAACTGCTACAAGTAAAAATCCATGTGATTTTTGTTAAAAACGATAAAGTTATAAAATGTTTTCAATTTTCAAATTTTCCAAGCATACTTTTTACAAGAGATAATGTTTGTTGTTGTTACTATTGCTGCTGATGTTTGTTGTTGTTGTTGTAACAATAATAAATATTTACAACAATCCCAAATTTCGTATTAAAATTTGAGTTCTTTTTTTGTTGGAAATTTGAATACAAATGCTGCCCATCAGCCATACAATGTTTTGCTTTGTAATCGAATGCCTGAAAATCGGTTTAGTCAGTCGAAAGACAGACACGCTGTTTGTTGTTTTAAAGCACTAGACAGACAGTCAGTCAGTCATTCAATCGTATAGATAAACAGTTTGTTTGTTTTTTAATTTTCGATTTTTCTTTTAAATAACGATTAAAAATGAATGAAACATTTGAACAATCGGAGAAATTTCCAGTTTTACCACTTAAAAGTGGGAGGAAACAATCGGAAAGAACCTCTTAAAAATTGTGTGTTTATGTTAATTTTTGTTGTTTTCTTTTTAGAAAATTAATGAGAAATTCATAAAATATCGACAGAAGCTAAACTTTTTAAACTTTTATTTGAAAAATTTGAATGAATAAATAAAAAATTTTTAAAAAGATTTAAGAAACATTAATTTTAAGAGGGAGAGATGTCACCCATGTTATGCATGCCCATCCATGCCCTTTATTGTCTTGAGATAAATCGTTTCTCTATTCATACGAGATTGTTCAAAAGAAGTTTTTGTTGTTTTATTTTATTGGAAATATTTTTCAATGTTTAATGCCTTAACAATCGATTTATTTATATGCTTTGGAGTCAAGGCCTTTGTAGCAGTCACGGCTTAAAGGTTAACGAAATATTGGAATTTTACCCCATGACAGAATGCGACTTTGTGGGCTACGCATTGGTTGTAATTGTAGTCGCCGTAGTCTAACAAGAATTGTGTTAACTACTTAGACGTGAGGCCACGGTCCAAATCCCAGGTCACTTACTTTCATTGAATTTCTGACAAAAACTCTGACAATAAAAAAGAGTTTCTCAAAAATATATCGGTCGGCATCACGCGCCGTTCTACCTGTGACCGAGGCCGCCAACTTATCGTCAATTATGAGCTTGCAGGTCCTCATAGGGAGGTCCAAATTCGAGAACTAATCGGAGAGTTCGATGGTCCAGCCTCCCCCCCTAGCAAGTTCATCAGCTCTGCAGTTACCCGGAATACCATTGTGCCCCGCTACCCATACGATATGGATGTGATATCATTCCGTTATCTTGTCGAGATATCTGCGACAGCCGTAGACCATATCTTGGATAATCACCTGGCTATCTGAAAGTATTTATACTTAGGGTATTTAACTCGGAAGTCTATTAAACAATCTGTAAGAGTTTGGCTAACTTTACGCAAACCAAGTATGAAATATGATGTCGTCTTAACAATTTTTACTCTCAGAGTCTTTGCCAGAAATCTGCTGAGAGGAAGTCGCCGAAGAAATATTTTTCGTTTTGATGTCTGACCTGGGATTCGAACCCGGGCCTTTTGTCTAATAAGCCAACACACTACCCACTAGACCACGGCGACTTTGATATATATATCCAGAGATCAGCAATGAATAATTTTTCCCTACTCATAAGCATAAGCACTCATGCAGTTTTGAGTATGAGTGAATCAACAGAATTGAAATTCAACTACTCTGATTCATTCGTACTCGCTACAACATTGATTTATAAGTATAGGTTACAATTAGTATGAGTACAACGTTGACATTAAACTCACAACATTCGAAATATGTTTGATTCATTCGCCTACTCATTCTGATTTATAAATTTAGAAAAGTACTTATAAGTGATTCGAGTGATTCGAATCATTCATCAAAATTTACAGCCTTTGTTGTTGTTGCATATACAAACAAAGAGGAAAGGTAAGACAAAGGTAGTAAGCAAAACAGAAACATAGTAGCAAAGCCACTTCTTGGTGAGTATTGTGGTGTTTCTAACGCGAATTCATACTTATTTTGTTCTTGCGTGTAAATGCCTGAGTTACGAACAACACATGTTGATGGCGGTTAATTTTGGTCGACATCAATAACATCCGAACGCCATAATTGTTAGAAGCTTTTCATGCAGTTTTACAATCAGAGTCTTGCCAGAATCTGCTGAAGGACTTGCCAAGAATATTTTTTTTTCGTTTGATGTTGTTCGGGGATTCGAACCGTCCTTTGTTATTAACAACCACTACACTAGACCACGCGACTATGAATATAAGTATGCAAGAAATATAAGTATGACTCGAATCTTCTCATCGAATTGAATATTCGTTGCTTATCTCTGGTAGGTAGCATGTCTTGAAATTATTTATTGTGTTGTGTTGACAATTATTACGACTATGAACTGAACAAAGTTGCAATTTACGAAAATTCAATTTTAAAAATTCCATTTCCTGTTAAATTGCATTTGAGAAAAACTTTTAAAGAAATTAAAATGCAAAAAGTTTTTTTCTCATTTTTTTTTAAATTTTTTTTTTCGTATCTAAAGCATGACATAAAATAACGTTTTTTATGTGGCACTGTGTCTGTAGATCATAGCCCCCATGGTGGTGGTGTACGTTTATAATTATCAAATTTCAACCTTTTGGAATACACAAGTCATCAGCGTATGTAATTTTACATAGAGAGACACTACACAACTGCTACTACTACTGACAACAGCAACAACAACATGAACAACAACAATTGCAACAAAACGACAACAATAACGACAACGACACCGACACCAAATAAAGATAATGAAACGATTAAATTACATTTTGGTGGCAGCAATTGACTTATCGTTTGGTGTGGCAGCTTTTTCCCTGATGCTGCCCTGCCTGCCTGCTAGCTTGCCTTGTCTGCCTAACACTTTTTAAGGAAATGAAATTTTAAACACAACAAATCTTTACGTTTTCATTTTCGATTGTTGTTGTTGTTGTTGTTGGTTAAGGAAAAGTTTAAACCAACAACAACAAAAAAAGGTTATTAGAGCATTAACATAATAATACCGAGCATCACTAGCTGGCCTGGCTGACTAGCTGCCTTTGCATAGTTGTTTCGGTGGGCTGTGATGGGATGAGTTTTGTTAAAAGGCGCCAGAGGTGAAAATGTTGTTGTTGTTGTTGTTGTGGCAGAGTAACACTTTTTTTTTTAACACATCAAAAATTGTTTTCTTTTGCCACTTTTACTGCAATGATGACAGCTTTTTGGCTTTTTGATTTTGGGTTTTCGTTTTCTTTGCTACTTTTTACTGCTCAGTTATTGACTGATTGGCTGGCCGGCTAGCTGGCTGTTGCAACAGCTAATTGTTAAACAAAAAATCTTCCATGTAATCCCTGAGATGCAATACTGACTACAGTTGCCCAAAAAAAGTGAGTCTTAAACGAAAGTGGGCGTCTGGTTTGATTGAAAACTGAGGGAAGAGAAGCAGCCAAAAAAACAAAAAAAGGAGTCATAATGATGGATTTTGTTGGCGTGCTAAAGACGATTATGACAATAACTGTGTGGATGTGTCTGTCTCTCTGTCTGTCTGTCTCTCCATTGTGTTGATATGAAAAGTGAAGTAAAAGAAAGAAAAGAAGAAAAAACTTTTCCTTTTCAATTTTCAATGATTTAAAGTTATTGTGGCAAATTGCAATTTTTCGTTTTTGTTTTGCATAAATTTCATCAGCAACATCAACATCGTCTTCAAAGCTCTGCATCATAGGCAGGCTCATTTATAATCCTCTGCAAATCAAATCTCTTGTTGTTAAGGCTCATACATAAAATAATCGTTAGCAACTTGCCCCGTTAAGTTGTTTTACAAATTGCCCATAAATGTCGTTGTTTTTTTGTTTTTGTTTTGTTATTCCATCTTTTTTTTTTGGCAATTTAATCAATCACACGTTCAATTGCAATTTTAAAAAAAAAAATTTTTTTCTCATTCCAAAATATTTTTTTTTGGCGTTTTCCTGGTTGCAACAACCATAACTTGGTCAACTATTTTGCTTAGTTGTTATTGACCAGTCGTCATCATTGCCATCACCATCACCATCACCATCATCGTCATCGTCATAGTTGCTGTCAGTTAGAAACCATTTTTGTTATGACCGGACATTTCGTTATGGTTGTGCCAGCCAAAAAGTCAAAATGATGATGAAAAGTTCGTTGTTTTTGCTGAGTTTTTAGGCAACATTCTCAAAAACCGTTTTTTTTTTCTTCTTCTTCTTTTCTTTTGTTGCCAATAAACAGTGGGTCAAAGCAAAAAATCGACTGTCTTTCTGAGAAAGTACTTTTTTTCTGAAAAAGTACTTTTTTTGTGAAAAAAAAGTACTTTTTTGAACAAACGTTCCTTTTTAAGGGGAAAAATATAGCCCTAGGATCACTTTTTATTGATCAATTGCCAGTTCTTTCTTAACCTATTGGTAGCTGTTGTAGTGGAAATGTTAACCTGAACTTGCCAAGTCACCGTGATCTGATAGGCAGTGTGTTAACTTAGGAGACGTGAGGCCTCGGTTCAACTCGAGGTGATGCGTCTTGAACAAAACGAAATAAAAAAATATTTCTTCGTTGACTTCCTCTCAGCAGATTTCTTGCAAAAACTCTGAGAGTAAATAAAATTGTCATGAGAAGAATGATAAACTAAAGATTACGCCATCACGCACACAAAATTAAAACTTTCTGCGCATGTTGAATCAATGACGTCACGAAAATTGTTTTCATCGTTTTCCTATTGGCTAATGACAATGTAAGTTATATTGCAGGGCTGCCAACTACTTTCATGTAGTGCATACCCTTTTCAGAAGAAATGTTCATTTTCACTATGACTTGACTTGGAAGCCATTAAAATAGTCCAACTACGTCATCTAACGGGAAATCATGCGCAAGGCGTAATCTTTAGTTTATCATTCTTGAAGTTTCTCGAAAACTTATTGTTCGGTGTGAGAGTGGTGTGAGAAACTATATCGTTGAGGTCGCCGTGGTCTAGTAGGTAGTGTATTGGCTTATTAGACGAAAGACCTGAGTTCGAATCCCAGGTTAGACATCAAAACGAAAATAATTTTTCGGTGACTTCCTCTCAGCAGATTTTCTGGCAAAAACTCTGAGAGTAAAAAATTGCCATGGAATGCTTTCTAAAAAAAAAATGTGTCGTTCGGAGTCGACTTTAAACTGAAGGTCCCGCCACTCATGTATAAAATTAACGCACACAACATAAGTGGTGTGAGAAGCTAGGACGTAGTACAATGGGTCAATTCGACCACCGAGTACTGTACTTATCAGAATTGACAAGTACACGTCCTCTAACCTAACCTAACTATATCGTAATGCTGACTAAAGGATTGTAATGATCAATTATGGATGTATGAACAATGCTTTTAATGGCGCCGTGTGTGTTCCATCTGCTATATAGTCACTGGATGCAATCCTACAATTCTTTCCACTTGACCTTTATTGTAAGCTCTTAGCAGCTAAAACTAGTCAACGTCTCTGGAGCACTCGACAATAGCACAGTTAATCGAGTGTCCTAAGGAAATTTTTTGGTAGTTTCAAAAGTATCGTTCGCATGCTATGTTAGATTGAAAAGTCTGGAATAATGATGTAAACGCACGTCGCACACTGGTCGGAGTTGTGGGTAAAAGGATTGTTTCAGATTCAGAAGGTATATTTACTACATAGGACCGCCGATCGTCTTCACTACTTCCAAGTGGAAGTGTCTCGTCGTTCGGACTGCAGCATGATAGATTAAGAATAAAAATATTTCTAAATAGCCAGTCGGTTGTCTAGGTTCTAAAGTGAAGACTTCTCAGACGATTTATGACTGCTGCTAGGCGCTCAGGGAGGTGCAGCGATCTTTTCGGAGTCGGTAGGTATAGTTTACACGTTAAGGCTACGGGACAATGGCTGTTATTTGCAAGTGGAACGAACTGTCAACCATTCTGGCAGCAGAGAGGTTTATTAATGAAGAAATTATTTCTGGATAGCCAGATTGTAGTCTAGGTTCTAAAGGGACGATCTCCATACCACTTATAACTGCCGCGACCCGCTTAGTGAATTGGTAAGTGCGATAGGATATTCACTTCATATAAGTATCGGGATATAAGGCTATTCCGGAATATTACAGAGAGTATAAATTGATCAGACAAGACATATCCATCTCTGTTCAGTTATCTATATTACGGATCCCATTGCAAACCATTTCGACCTTATAACTAATAATGCAGTAATGGATTCTATCAAAGGACATCTTGAAATGCGAGTAAGATAATGCAGTAAAGTCAGGTCAAGGTTGGAAATAACAGAAATCTGCTCATGCTTAAAGAAACATGTCCAGAAAAGTGAAGTGGATCATTATAGGGGATTTTCGGTTATGAAATCTTATGCGAGATGCATTGTCTTGGCTATGCCATTTGTGAAACCTACATACGTACATAATTGGCCATTCCAGCCCTTCAGTCAGGATTATTGACCTAGTTTCTCACACCACTTATGTTGTGTGCGTTAATTTTATACATGAGTGGCGGGACCTACAGTTTAAAGTCGACTCCGAAGGACAGATTTTTGAGAAGCATTTCATGGCAATTTTACTCTCAGAGTCTTTGCCAGAAATCTGCTGAGAGGAAGTCGCCGAAGAAATATTTTTTCGTTTTGATTTCTGACCTGGGATACGAACCCAGGCCTTTTGTCTAATAGGCCAACACACTATCCACTAGACTACGGCGACTTCGAAACCTACGTAAACAAGAAAGACAAGAAAAATGTTCTTCACACCTATTGGGTACTTGTCCAGAGATGTATTAGCGAAGGTTTAAGAGACCTGAGTTTGTACTATGCAGACGATTTCAATAATATGCCGGGACCGGGACTAAGCATGAGAGGCTCTGAGTTGTTCCAGGACTAGAATAAATGAACAAATGGAGTATCATAATGGACTGTATATGGCTTCAGGGCATCATTTTTGTAATTTTAGTTGAGAGCTACTTAGGGTTCTAGGTAAAGTAACCTATTTTTTAAAAGTTGTTGTTGTGTAGATGCTACAAAGCTTGATTACGAAATCAAGACGGTCTGGGGCAAAGAAACTTTAAATTTTCGTAAAATAGTCTATACATAAGACCTCTTCCATATGCCATATAGAAGATAACATTTAAAGCTAACATCGTAGGAGGTTTAGAAATGTTCCTCGTCGTCACTACAACCAATACATGTTCTCAGATACCGTATTTACGATAGATGGCAATCCTACGGTTCTAGAACTTGCTAGAGTAAACCAAAATTGTTACAAAACAAGGGAATCATTCAATCAATAGGAAAGTAATGAGAAAAGAAGTCAACAAAGGTACCAAAAAAAGTACTTTAGTACCAGAACAAAAGCGATTTTCCATTAACTGAAATGCTTTACTTTGCCACAATAAAAAAAAATAAAACAACAAAAATGGATACAATGGATGTAAAAAAAGGTGGCAGACCAAAAGTCTTTTTTGTTCTACGACTTTCTTTCGGCATCCACTGTATCCACTTTTTTTTGTTGTTTTTTTCATGGCAAAAAGTAATGCATTTCAGTTGATGGATATTTTTCTGCTTGTCTTGAAAGATCTCAACCCAGTTGACCACAAAAAGTGAATGAGAGTGAGTTATGGTTGCCTATGAAGAGTGAGAGTTCCTAAAGGTTAATAACGGTAATAAATATGATCTTTTTTTCAGAGACAGACAGACGGACTGACGATAAAAACAAAATTTTTCATTACGAAAGTATTTTTTAATTTTTTTCTGTTCGTTTTTCAACTTGATTTTCTTTTCAATCAAAATGATTTTGTCAATAAAAATCGTTTGGGGCGGCCTATGTTTTCATTTTGTTTCGATCATTCATTCGTTCATTCATTCATTGTTCATTTATGTGTTTGCCAATAATTTATGAACAATTTGATTACAACCTTAAAACGATCGATTGATCGCCGCACTCTGGCTAACTAAAACTGTCTATGCGTCTTTATGGCGGTCTATCCGTTTGTCTACGTTTGGGTCCGTTCGTACGTCCGTCGGTCTAGTGTAAATAAAATTGATGAAAAATTATTGCGAAATGAAATGATATGACCGGCGGTATTTGTGAATGGCGTTTCGCTTGATGGTGCTGGTGGTGCTTAAACTAATTTCCTTTTTAAATATTGTTGTAATCAATTGTACGCCTTAAGGGATGGACACTCGGGGAGGGTGTTTTTTCGTTGGCGCTGGTTTTTTTACGATTTGTCTTTCAAAAATTTTCCTTTTTTTGTTGTCTTTGTAACAAAAATACACTGCATTTCAGCCGTTGGCCATTTAATAATTTTTCCTCCTTTTTTTTTGTTTTTGTTTTTTCATTATTGATTTCCTTTTGTTAAAAATTTTTTTTTTTTTTTGGAATCGTCCGTCGTCCACTTAAATGGTTTCTATTTGCATTATAATTTTTATTTTTTTTTGTTGTTGTTGTTTTGGTTTTTCTTAGTTTCCATAATTTATGATCACCTCTCAGCCAGTATGTCTGGTGGTGGTGGTGGTTGTCTGTGCTAGCGCTAGTGCTGCAGCTATTGATGCTGTTGCTCCCCGTAATAATGGTAGTGATACTTAGAGACTCCTTAATGCTGGCGATCTTTTCTTTATAATTTTTTTATCTTGTTTTTGTTGTCTAATTTTTAAAGGTGGGTGGTTTGATTTATTCTCCATAATGAGTTTGAAGGAAATTTAAATTTTATGATCTCTTGTGCGCCTGCCTGCCTGTCTGCCTGCTTGCCTCATGATGCAATTTAATGGCAATATTTTTTCTTCACTTGTCTTCATGGAAATTATAGTTTTTGCTGGGTCCAGTATTTGTTTGAAAATTTATTCATTATTTAACGCATTCATAAAAATGCAAGACCACCAAAAATGGGTGCCATAATTTGTTAAGGCCATTCGTCCCATTTAGGTAGACAGGTCGCCATAGGGGAGCAAGCAACTAGCTCTTCTAGAAATGGCCGCTGATGTCCACGGATAGTAAACAAATATCCCAAACGTTCTACACGATTATTCAAAGAAGTAATGGGGCCATATGAAGTCGCCGTGGTCTAGTGGGCAGTGTGTTGGCTTATTAGACAAAAGGCGCGGGTTCGAATCCCACGTCAGAAATCAAAACGAAAAAATATTTCTTCGGCGAATTCCTCTCAGCAGATTTCTGGCAAAGACTCTGAGAGTAAAAATTGCCATGAAAAGCTTCTCAAAAATCTGTCGTTCGGAGTTGACTTTAAACTGTAGGTGCCGCCACTCATGTATAAAATTAACGCACACAACATAAGTGGTGTGAGAAGCTAGGTCGTAACCCTGACTGAAGAGTTAGAATGGCTAATTATGTATGTAATGGGGCCATATTCGTCGTAGTCTAGTATGTACTAATTTGGCTTATTACATGTAAGGCTGCAGTTCAAACCACAGATCAGATAGCTTCAATAAAAACGAAATGTGAAATATTATTTCTTAGGCGACTTCCTCTCGGCAAAAGCTCTAAGAGTAAATAAAAATTGCCATGAAAAGTTTCTCACAAAATCTGTTATTCGGCGTCGACCTTAAACTGTAGGTCCCGCCGCTTATGTAAAAAATTAACGTGAGAGCTAGGTCGTAATCCTATCCTTCGGGCCATTGCGTCAGTCTGGTGCATATCACGTCTCGTTCGCGAGTGCAAAGAGTCGTTGAGGAATTTTGAACCATACCGTATCCGCTAGGTTCTGGGTCATAGCAGAATACTGTTTAATGAGACGGCGGATGCCCTCGCTAGGTTAGGTTCGCTTTCAGGGGGCGATTTGACAGTTGGTCCTGATCCCCCAGTCTGCCACCTCTATGGCCTCATCGATGAATGAGCCAGGAGGGAAGAGCAAAGGCGTTGGGGGAACGGATCGGGCCTGCTTTGGATAATAAGAAAACAGATTGACTGCTGAACTTGGTTAAGGCCAGCTTAAAGTTGGTTGTCGGTTTTATCACGGGGCACTGCGAGATTGGGTCACTGACGGACTATTGCAGGGTATGTTGCGATGAGGAGGAGTTGGAGTTACGAGTTCACTGTATGCCAGGGTGCATTCTATTAGGCAAGGGTGACAATTCTTTCGCATAAGAAGTTTTTTGTTTTGCTTATTAAGAGTTCTCGAAATAAAATTCACAAGTCTTGGTGGATTACGTTATCGGCTATAAAACTGATATTGGTGGTGCCATTTAGCTTGGACACAAACCCAAAAAGTTTAGCTTCAATTTGGGGGAAAAATTAACAAAATTTTTAACGATGATTTTGAATTTTTTTTTTTTTAATGTTTAAAGGCTATTCCCCTCCAAATATTTCAGCCAAGAGAACATCTGTACTCCTTCGTGAAAAGCGATAACGTGAACAAGGATTATTGAGAGTGATTAAATCCCGCC
The DNA here is from genome assembly GCA_014635995.1 of Sarcophaga peregrina. Classification (NCBI taxonomy): domain Eukaryota; kingdom Metazoa; phylum Arthropoda; class Insecta; order Diptera; family Sarcophagidae; genus Sarcophaga; species Sarcophaga peregrina. Next base: position 86,437,457 of record CM025792.1, on the reverse strand, counting down.
AGTTTGTGAAAAAATTATTAAGGCTTAATGACTAGATCCAATATAATAATTAAATTTTTGTCTAAAACCAGCGACAGACGGCTATCCTTACATATTTAGATTTTCCACCGGGAATAGTTAACTTATGCAATGGAAACAGATCTAACGAATAATAATTCAAAGATGGGAAATACTGCCAAATATTTTGATGATACAAGAGTGTAGCCATACTCTGACGCTAACAGGTTTAAAGGACAGAATTGTAACCAACAAAAAAAAAAAAAGGTTGTTTAATGAATTCAAATTTTTTACAGGACCCTTCTCGGTTGTGCTGTGGAGCCTGTGCTTTAATAAAAATTTTATTTTCCTATCCTACATACATACGTAATTGGCCATTACAACCCTTCAGTCAGGATTACGACCTAGCTTCTCACACCACTTATGTATGTTGTGCGTTAATTTTATACATGAGTGGCGGGACCTACAGTTTAAAGTCGACTCCGAACGACAGATTTTTGAGAAGCTTTTCATTGCGAAGTCGCCGTGGTCTAGTGGGTAGTGTATTGGCTTATTATACAAAAGGCCCGGGTTCGTATCCCAGGTCAGACATCAAAACGAAAAAACATTTCTTCGGCTACTTCCTCTCAGCAGATTTCTGGCTAAGACTCTGAGAGTAAAAATTGCCATGAAAAGCTTCTCAAAAAATCTGTCGTTCGGAGTCGACTTTAAACTGTAGGTCCCGCCACTCATGTATAAAATTAACGCACAACATACATAAGTGGTGTGAGAAGCTAGGTCGTAATCCAGACTGAAGGGTTGTAATGGCCAATTATGTATGTATGTATGTTTTCATGGCAATTTCTACTCTCAAAGTCTTTTGCCAGAAATCTGCTGAGAATAGAATAGAATTTTCCTATCCTATTGAGTTGTTTAACCTAGATTTTTTTTTGTGAAAGTCACTTTTAATTTGTTTTCTTTTTTAAAAACTAAAAATTTGTTCTTTAACAGCTTCTAACAGTTGTTTTCCTTCTTTTTCTTTCTTTTTTCAGAATTTCAAATCAACATCCGTTTTAGTTTTTGTGTAAACACAAGCAAACCTTAAAAGCAGATGCTCTTTCAATAAACTTCGAACAAACTTCTCTCTTAAAGTTTATGTGTCGGCCTTTTGATATGTTCATTAACTAAGAAAGGAAATTAAAAAAGAAAGAAAATAAATCACATACTAAAATTAATTTTATGTGATGTTTATAACGACACTTAACCAACCATACATTTGTTTAATGTTTGTCTAACGAAAAAAAATTTAAAAAAAATTAATTGACTTTCAGCCAGCCTGGACATTTAAGTTTGACGATTTTAAATTAATTTTGCAAAAAAAAGGAAAAACGAAAGACAAAAAAAAGATTTAAAAAGCAAACGATTATCGTTAATCACATTGATCTTCTTAAACAAATTGTTGTCATTATCGTCATACAAAACTAAAGTTTTTTATAATTTTTAAAGAAGATAAATTGTGTGTGTTTTTTTTTTTTAAATTTAATTGTGAGGAACACGTGCTATTAAATTTAAACAAAAAATAAAAACATTTTTTATTTCCTTTCAAATGAAAAATAAATTTGAATGAATTAAATTCAAATTTCCACTTTTTCTTCGACATTCACACTGCTGGGTGCTGCATTATCATCATCATCGTAAGCAAAAGGTAAGTGGATGGCAGTTAAAATTATTTAAAAAAAAGTTATTTTTTTAAGAAAATATTGTTTACGACTTTTGAAAACATAAAATAATAAAAAAAAATTTTATTTCAAACCTAAGACGCAAACCAACAAACTTAGCAGAGTCACTTTTGTCATTAAGAGAACAAATTCTGACATCAGAAGGAACCTTCTAGATTATCAGTTGCATATAGTCGTGTAGTCGCCGTAGTCTAGTAGGAAGTATGTTGGCATATTAGACGAGAAGTTCTGGTTCGTATCCCAGGTCAGACATCCAAACGAAATATGAAAAAAAAATATTTTTTCTGCGTTGACTGCCTCTCTCAGCAGGTTTCTGGCAAAAACTCTGGGAGCAAATAAAGTTCCTATGAAGAGCTTCCCAAAAATCTGTCGTTCGAAGTCGACTTTAAACTGTAGTGTGGTGTGAAAACCTAAGTCGAAATCCTGACTGAAGGGTTTTAATGGCCAATTATGTATGTGGGTATAGTCGGCTAAGTGTACCATATCCAATATCTTCCAAAATGGTCACAGATTTTATAAAGATTTTAAAAACCTAAGACGCAAACCAACAAACTTAGCAGAGTTAGTTTTGTCATTAAGAGAACAAAATTCTAATGTTAACAGAGCAATGCTAATTGTTTAACAGCGGCAACAAGTGGATTAGTTTGGAAGAAAGTGGCAATTTTCTTAAATCCCAAAATTATTTCAGATATTCCACTAGCTCAGTTCGAAAGCGAACCATTTGGACTAACATTTGCATATTATTGGGTAGGTGTACTATGTCCCATATCTTCCAAAGTGGTCACTGATCTTCTAAAGACTTTAAAAACCTAAGACGCAAACCAACAAACTTAGCAGAGTTAGTTTTGTCATTAAGAGAACAAAATTCTGATGTTAACAGAGCAATGTTAATTGTTTAACAGCAGAAACAGTTAGATTAAATTGGGTGAAGGTGGTAATTTTCTCAAATTCCAAAATTATTTCAGATATCTCAGTAGCACAGTCCGACAAGTGATTCCCAGGACAATACTTATGTTAGCAGTTCAATGTTGACTGCTTAACAGCGGCATTAAAATAAATTAGTGGCAATTTTTTAAATTCCAAAATTATTCCAGATATCTCACGAGCACGGTTCGAAAGGAAATTCCCTGGACAGTGCTAATGTTAACAGAGCAATGTAAACTGCTTAACAGCGGCACAAAGTAGATTATTTTGGATTGAATTGGTAATTTTCTTAAATCCTAATCCTTATCTCAGGAGCACGGTTCCAAAAGGAATTCCCTGGACAATACTGACGTTAACAGAGCAATGTTAACTGCTTAACAGCGGCACAAAGTAGATTAGTTTGGATGAAATTGGCAATTTTCTTAAATCCTAAAATTATCAGAGATCTAGAGATTCCCCTACCATTTACATGCAGTCAGATTAGTGTACTATGTACCAGAGATCACCAATGAATCGTTTTGCCGCTACTCATAAGCACTCATGCAATTTTGAGTATGAATAAATCAAGAGAATTGAAATTCAACTACTTTGATTCACTAGTACTCGCTACAACATTGATTTATAAGTATTAGTAGCAATGAATATGAGTACAACTCACAATATTCGAAATATGTTTGATTCATACGCCTACTCATTCTGATTCATAAATTTAGAAAAATACTTATAATACTTATAAGTGATTCGAGTGATTCGAATCATTTATCAAAATTTACAGCCTTTGTTGTTGTTGCATATACAAACAAAGTAGGAAGGAAAGACAAAGATAACAAGCAAAGCATACACAATTTTCGTAAGCGAATCATACTTATTTTGTGCTTCGTGTAAATGTTAAGTAGAGACGAGTCGAAGTCAATAATATCATGTGCATTCTTAAGTATAAGTACGACGAGTATTTCCAACTTTGAGTATGAGTAGTATGAGTATCATATCAAGATAAGTATGAATGCGTATAAGTATCTGAAATTACAAGTACGACTCGAATCTACTCATCGTTTTGAATACTTATTGCTGATCGCTGCTATGTACCTATCTTCCAAAATGTTCACTGATGCTGTACCGACTTCTAATGTTTTAACATAAAAGTTGATTTTTTTGAAACGATTTTAAGTTCTGAAATTCTGTGCTGTATTCTGTTAATAGTAGTAGTACATAGAGGAACTTTTAGTCTTAATTTAGACCTATTGGGATATATATATTCCTGGACCCGATGTCCTATAAACTTGTAAAAAGTTGTACTACCGTAAATTGTTCTGCTTCTGTTAAACAGTTGAGTGTGCTCTGTTAATAGGAAATTTAGAATTGTTAAAGACAAATTTTACTCTGTTAACACAAAAAGTGGCGCTGCTAAAAATGTAGGTTTGTGTCTTTGGTTTTTAAATTCGAATTTATCTTTCCACATATTAAATAATTTTTTAAATATTCAATATTAAGAGATTTCTTTTTAGTACACCTGCTACAATAGTTTTGTTTGTTCAGTCATCATGTAAACCAGATAAATTTTTGAACTTTAGTTTCGCTTGTTATTGTTTCAAATATAATTTCTAATTGCCAATAATTGTCTGAAGACAAAAAAAAATTGTTTTATTGTAGCCAAGTCTACATTGTAAACGTTTAAACATTTAAACGAAATTAAAAGTTTTTATTTTTTGTTTTAATTTTTTAAAATAAAATGAAATCATTTTTATTTTTACCTTCGCTCTTGCCATTAGTGCCAATACTTGGTTGCTTATCATTAGAATGGTGGCAACAAAAACCAAAAAAAAATGAAAACTTATCAGTTTGTATCAGATATGAGCAGAAATTTCATTAAAAGATACCAGACATCCGACACCTGTACAAAATACATTTTATTTTTAACATTCTATTGTCAATTGAAAAATTAATTTGGCAAATAAAAACTAAAAAAATTAAATGAAATCGATAGAGACCCGAAAGAGTCCAACGAAGCCTATGAATCAAGTTGTTAAAAAAAGAAAAAAAAAATTGAATTGTTTGCTATAAAATTTAGCGCTTATTTGTTTGCAGATAACCAATAATTTGCTAAGCTAACAAGGCTTATAAAGCATATATTCACTAACATAAGGTCTTCTATTAAGAGCTTCCTATCTTTCAATTTAAATAAAACAAATTGAGGGTAAGATTTGATTGAAATTTCTAGTTGCTTTCGTGTGTAGAATACACACACATAACTTATGTCCTTCAGTCAGAACTACAACCTAGCTTCTCACATCACTTAAGTTGTGTGTGTTTTATTTTATACATGAATGGCAGAACCTACAGTTTAAAGTCGATTCTGAACGTCAGATTTTTGAGAAACTTTTCATGGCAATTTTATATACTCTCAGGGTTTTTGCCAGAAATCTGCTGAGAGGAAGACGCCAAAGAAATATTTCCATATTTTCGTTCTGATGTCTGACCTGGGGTTTGAACCCTGGCTTTACGTCTAATAAGCCAACACACTACCTACTAGACTACGACGACTTTGTGTGTGGAATACAACATCATTTAAATGTTCGCCACGGTTTTTTTGAGTGAAACACATGCAAAATGTTCATATTTCCATGATTCTGGCGCAGGCATATTCAAGCTGAATTATGAAAAACCCACAAGAAAAAGTTAAAGTGGGTGAAATAGCGCGATCTCAGTGGACTGTTCGTATTGTGAACTCCACCTGAGATGACTATGACCTTAAATCGAACATATAGAATATCAATTATTGGCATGAATTGAGTTGTATGTAGAGCAGAGATCAGCAACGAGTATTCAATTCGATGAATAGATTCGAGTGATACTTATTATTTCTGATACTTATACGCATTCATACTTATTTTAATATGATACTCATACTATTCATAATCAAAGTGGGAAGTACTCGTTGTACTCATACTTAACAATACGCAGGATGTTATTGACTACGGCTCGTCTCTACTTAACATTTACACGAAGCATAAAATAAGTATGATTCGCGTACGAGCACTGCAAACTCACAAGAAGATTGTGTGTATGCTTTGCTTGTTGTCTTTGTCTTTCCTTTCTTCTTCGTTTGTATATGCAACAACAACGAGGCTGTAAATTTTAATGAATGATTCGAGTCATAAGACTTATAAGTATTATAAGTATTTTTCTAAATTTATGAATCAGAATAAGTACTCGTATGAATCAATCACATTTCGAATGTTGTGAGTTTGATGTCAACCTTGTACTCATACTTATTGCAACCTGTACTTGTAAATCAATGTTGTAGCGAGTACGAATGAATCAGAGTTGTTGAATTTCAATTCTGTTGTTTCACTCATACTCAAAATTGCATGAGTACTTATGAGTAGCGGAAAAACGATTCATTGCTGATCTCTGATGTAGAGGCGTTCTTTTGAAGCCACTACTCGTTGATAATCATCAACCTTGGCAGCGATAGCCTGATCAACGTCGTCCCATAAGAAATACTGACTGACGACATCGCAGTCTAAAATCCCCACCAAACAGTGTTTGTTTTTGCGATGCATTGAATGGTCTTCATGTCCATCCTAAATTCATCAATTTTGTCAATTATAGTTATCAGCGTTAATTGTCTTTTGCCGGTCATGGTTATTTGGTTTACAGTAGGACACATCTAAACGCTGTTCCTCTTAACGCTATTTCAGTATTACGCTGTAATATTGGGATTCTTCTAAATCGCATACTGTATTGATACCTATTGCATATGTGTGTAAATGAAAAGGCCATGCACCAACCAAATGCACTATATGGCTCCGATATTTTTTCAACGGTCTTTTGTTATTCTGTTCAGAATAAAACTTCCAATTGTATTTTATATATACATGTTAAGTTGCCTCGTTTAACGCTGTTTTGTTTAGCGCTAGAGCTTATTAAAACGTATCCTCCGTGTTAAGCGGGGTCTTACTATATCGACAAAAAAGAAACTAAATATACCTCTGCAGAGGTTCAACAAATGGCACTCGAAAAGCCTAAGGTCTGGTTTGTATGGTGGATGCATTACAATTTCACAGCCAGGCTTTTCAGTTTCCGTCTAGTCATGGATTTTCACATACTACCATTAGGGCAGTTCTAGACGTTTTAATTGAATTTCTTTCCATTTTTAATTATTCGTAATTTTTGTGTTTTGCAGTGAATCGCGAGTGATGATTTATTCGAATTTGAAAATCCAAGACGCAAACCAAATTCTGTTTGCATAGGCTTTTTTGACGCTGAAGTTAGCAAAATTTGAATTTAACACAGTAATCAGTGCCAATTTCTTAAGGACTTACATATTCAATTTTATACAAATGTAGTCAAAGAGATTTACCTTAAAATCCTATTAGTCGGCCGTCTTAAATAATCTTGGAATTTGAGAAAAAATTTTTTTTTGTTTCCAGAGGAAGTATTTGATTCGAATCTCTATTGCTTAAACTGTAATTAATACACTAGGCAATCCCTAATCATATAAACGATAAACCTTTCAAAATTTGCAACCATTTTATATCCTCCTTTTTTTCTGGCATTTTTCCAAAACTCTTCCTATAAAATATAAGGAGTGCGCACGAAAAAAAAATGGGTCTACTTTTAAGCTTATAACTTTTATCATAATTGAAAAAAAAATAAATACCGTTACATTGTTTTTGTTAGTCATCTGTTTCAAAATCCACGTGCTAAATGTCATTGCAATAGCAAAAATAGTTTTTTGAAAATGGCCACCTAACAAGAAATTTTCAATGAAAAACCGCTCCACTTACAAAAAACGATTGCTAGGTTCGCAGCTGTTAAACAAAAAACAGTTTCTAAGGAAAGAATAAAACAACATAAGGAGTCTTTGAGTATTGACTCAGATTTGCGGACCAAAACAAAGCAACTAAAATAATGCGAATTTTTCTAAAACACCCTAACATGTGTTGGAAGAAAAGTGGCTCAAAAAGTTAGATGTTCTGAGACCTTGGTCAGAAAGAAATTTTATAAACAAAAGGAATTCAAATATTATTTACTTTAATTGAAATATAAAACGAAAAAAAAATCCGAAAACGAAAAGTGTAAGTCCAGTTTTTTTTTTTTTGTGCGCACTCCTTAGTTCCTGCTTGTCATTTATTATTTATTTTTGGCAGTGAAAAATCGTTTTCCTTGATGCGAGTGTCACATTGTTTTTTCATTAATTTGGAGTAAAAATTTATTTAAATTTTTTACATTCATTTTTTCATACTCTCAACAAGAGTCGCTAAAAATTTTTCTAAAAATAAATAAAAAAAAAAATATTTTTGAACTGAAAAAAAAAAAAAATTCATTAAGAAACAATCACAAAAAACTAACTTTCGCTTCTATTCACTTTTATTGACTCTGAAAAACAGAAATCCGAAGAAAAAAAAAACAAACAGACAGACAGACAGACGGCCAGACCGTGGGGGACGGACTAAACTCTATGGTATGGTATGGCATAGTACGTACGTACGTATGTCTTAAGATTAATATTGAATAACCTCTTGTCTAAGCGCTAATTACTACCACTTGTAACATGTTGGTCCATATAAGACAACGAACGCGACTAGTGAAAAAAAAACGATCCGAAACGAAACAAGAGCTCTGGCAGCAGAGGTGACTCCATATGCCCCATAAGGGTATTAAAAGCTTAAATATTTGCTTTTTTCTTTTCTTCTTCTTAAACTAGAGTCCACAAGCTTGCTTTACAGTTTTTTTTTCTTATCTTTTCACAAATATTTCATAGTTAAGACACATTTTTTTTGTTGTGTGACTTTTTTCTTCTTCTTCTTCTGCTTCTGCTTCTTCTTTTTTTATTTTCTATTATTTCGTAAAATTTTTTCGATTTTTTTCCAACGAAATCTTAAAGTTAAGTCCGGATGAAAACAACAACAACTTTTAACTTCAATACTAATTTGCATTACAAATTAGAAAGTGTGCTTTGCATTTTTCTCTCTCCCCCCTCTCTCTCTCTCCCTCTTTCTTTCTCTGTCTTGCGACTTTTTAAGGAGCGAATATTATTATCATCGCCAGTAAACCAATTGTGTTGGGCACCTTCTTAGCCATTTTGTCAGTTGGGTTATGCTTAAATGACGTTAAATTTGCGGTTGTTTGTCTTAAATACGTTAAAAGTACGGTGATTAATTCATAGATAAAACGATTAAATTGATTTCCAAGCCTTTTAAAGTAGCCATAAAAGTTTTTCTTTCATACAACAACAACAACAAAATTTACTTTTTTTATGCCAATTTGTACCATTTTCTTCTTAAAGGTACTAACATGAGAAAAATTCGTGGAAAAGTTCGAGGAGTGTTGACATGAAGAAAGAATTTCCATTGTAATGCATTGAACTGTTCACACACAAGGAAAATAGATTCAATAATGGTGCAATGAAAATAGTTTCGGTATTACGCCTCATCTAATGGGATATCCCATGGAGAAAAAAAAGCTGAAGTCTGTAACTGATAAGTGTCAAGATAAATTCTAATTTCAAAATCCAAGACGCAATCCATAAAATTTTAGCAGCGCCACATTTGCCCTTAATAGAGCAAAATTTCCTCTCAAAAGAACAACATTTGCCCTTAATAGAGCAAATTCACCCGCAAACTTTTTGATATTTAAGAGAAGACTGTTAGTTAAAGCTTCCTCTAGAGTTTTAATAAAGTTCTTTGAAGAATTCCCCTACTTGAGTAGCTTTATTGCAAAAAGCCACGGATCTACTGGGTGATTTTTTAAGAGCTATAGGAAAATTTTTCAAAAAAAAAAAAACATAAAATTCAGAAAAATTCATGAAATCTTTATTTGAATCGATAGTACATACATACATACATAATTGGTCATTACAACCCTTCAGTCAGGATTATTGACCTAGCTTCTCACACTACTTATGTATGTTGCGTGTGTTAATTTTATACACAAGTGGCGGGACCTACGGTTTAAAGTCGACTTCGAACGACAGATTTTTGAGAAACTTTTCATGGCAATTTTATTTACTCTCAGAGTTATTGCCAGAAATCTGCTGAGAAGAAATCGCTGAAAAAATATTTTTTTTTGTATTTTATTTTGATGTCTGTCCTGGGACTTGAACCCTCGCTTTACGTTTAAAAAGCCAGCACACTACCTACTACACCACGGCGACTTCAGAATCGATAGAGACGGTCCATATAATTTAATGCTTGAAGATTATTTCATGCAAATGTTGACCGCCACTGCGCCTCAAATGGTCCATCCACTTAGTCCAATTTTGGCATACTCTTTCCAACATTTCGGCCGGTATCCTACGAATAAATGCTTCAATGTTGTCTTCCAATGCGCCAATTGAAGCAGACTTATCTGTATAGACATGAGCTTTAACATAGCCCCACAAAAATATGGTCTAAAAGCGTTAAATCGCACGATGTATGCGGCCAGTTTTCCGGTCCCGAATGTGGAATAAAATATTCATCGAACTCGCCTCTGAATAAGTCCATTGTTACGCATACTGTGTGGCATGTGGCAACGTCTTGTTGAGACCACATGTCATGCAAGTCAAGCTCTTGTATTTTGGGCAAAAAAAAAGTTGGATATCATGGGTCAATTAACCTGACCATAAAATGGAAGAAGCGCGCGATGAACAGACCACGAATTTTGATAATAAAATTTAATGATCTGCAAGCGTTGTTCGTTTGTAAGATGATTCACGGTTAAATTATTAAACCAAACTGAAGATGTTTGACAGTGAAACAAAACACGAAACGTGCGTAAGCTGTTTAAACCAGTGTTGCCAAAAAGATAATAGCTAAAAAATCACCCTATACAAAGCATGTTGAGAGTAGATTAAAAAGTATCACGTGAATTTTTATCTTTATGTCATCGTTCTGTCGATGTTAAGAAATGGGGTCTTTCGCCCAGTATATCACTACATACTAACTCACTGGGCCCGCTATCATTTGTGATGCGGAGAAAAGCTATGGAAGTTGCTATCAAAAATCAATTAGTCAGGATGTACAAACTTGCCCTCTTCAATATCTGTAACTGAGGTAATGAAATCGCCATAGTCTAATAGGATATGAAGCCTAGGTTCAAACACCAGGTCAGACATCATAACGAAAACTTAAAACTTTTAATTGTGGGTCACGCCACTCTTACATAAATTTAACCTACAAACATAAGTGGTGTGAGAAGCTACGTCATAATTCTGTCCGTATTGAAGAATGCCAATATTTGCATAGCTTTATAGTAAAGAGCGATGGAACTGTAACGGATGTCGACGTTAATACAAGGATTCTTGACCAATTCCCCCTTAAATGGTAATAGCTAAGCGGAGAAAAGCTAAGGAAACTGTTATAGAAACTTCAGTCTTCAGTATATCTGAGGCAATTAGACCATATCAGGATTTGGATGCAATGGTTCTATAATTCTCTACATTTATGTGATGAAGTTAACTGCGTAAGCGGCTATAATTCATTTTTCTTATAATGTGCAGCGTTGTGTGCCGGTGTTTGGACATCATGGTCGGCCACAAATAGCATTCGTTTGGATATCAACTTTGGCAAGAGAGTTATCCGACTGCCAATGTTGATCTGTAGGGGCCTTGATTTGCAGAGAGTTTGATATTAATTAGGCGATAGCTCCAAAATGAGCAAGGATGTCTGAGTTTTACATGGATACCTGTCCAGCGAACCTAATCCTCCCATGGTGCTCTTCGCACTGGGTGAAAATAGTCCGTAGAGCAACGCCCCTACTATCATGCTGTCAACACTGGCTACAGCCAAAAAGTAGGTACCAATTCGAAGTCATGCTATTTGGACATGACTTCCCTTTTGTTTAGGGGCCGGAGACTATCTAAACACCTTCAATTGCGTTAAGAATGTACCGCCACACCTTACTCGCGCACTCCCTGCGATTTGGGTGTAAACCACAGCTTTCACGTGCTCCCCGAAGGGACCTCACCATTGCTAGGCAGGGACAAGTCCCTGGGGCGCCCAGCACCCGTCGTTTCAGATTAAGACCTCTGGTCAGGCTTCGCAGCCAAGCAAGACCAGACTGCTGGCAGTTGAACCCCAAACAGTTCCTGACTGGTAGCTGCACCCTATTACGACAAGTATGGTGTTCACTGTGGTGGTATTCTCTTCCCGCTACCACACGGGGAATCCAAAATGAACAATAGCATCTATAGTGTTTCAGGCATAAATCATGATAACTGCGTGCTGAGGTCAAAGCATTCCACAATTATGTTTTTACCATTGCGCCGTGGTATGCATGTAAGGGTATTAACAAAGTGGTTGGCAAGCCCAATTCTTTCTAGAATGGTATGGTAGCAGATCCACGGGTGCGTTAACTAACTGGGAATGCTAGTCTATTGCTGATTTAATTTGGAGCGAATTTGAATCGAACTGGACGAAGACTTCAAAACGCTTCAAAATGCTGGGATTTATTACAGAAATGTATTGATTCCACTAGGAAGTGTTTTTCTAAGTGCTTCTCAGGTAGCCAGCATGGCCATTGCTATTAAAATTTTCTCAGATAGCATGACTGTCTTAAACACACTTGGATCTCATTGCATATGAAGCCATGCATGAACTAGCTAGTGCTTAAAGATGGAGTTCAATTGTTGTGGGTATTGTGGTACCATGGAGTAATGGACAACGAAACTGCGGATGCAGAAGCTAGGAAAGAATTACTCTAGCGATGGATCTAAATTGGCCAGCATCCCTTATTGCAATTTTAAACAATAACATATTGGGAATGGTTTAAGGTTAATTAACCCAGATATGTCCAATTACCTATACGTCACGTTTATCAAAGTACCGTTTTTTTGTTGACATACTCAGTACTCATCAATACCTGAGGAAGATTGGGATGTGCATGTTTGCAAATTACACCGGAAGGATTGCCCTGCTTTCTCTAGGAAAGCCGTAAATCTTCTACACAAACTATAGAACAATTAGACACAATAGTTCTTGAATGTCCTAGGCAAGCGGACTTTAAGTCGCCATGACAACATGAGGCTGTCGTGTAAAAATTTTTCTCTTCTCCCTTAACCTACCTCAAAATATTTTAAAGGATCCATGAATTAGAGGGAGAATTATTAAAAGATTTACGGAAAACAAGGTGTGGCATGGATTTTTTTCGTAATAATTAACGCCCGGGACAATATTTTTTGCTTTTAAAAATATTTACGGCAGTTTTTCTTGTCTCTCTACATGATTTTTTAATGTTGTTGAGTTGTCTTCCATAAGCTTTTGAATGATATGGACGTTGGCAACAATCAAGAAAAAAAAAAATGATTTCAAAACACTTTACGAACATTTTTTATAGTGCACAGCCTTGTAGGGGATAGGTAGGCTATGTTAGCTGGAGTTTAGTGTTTGCAACACTGTCAAGAATTAGGCTATGCAACGATTTAAGCATCATATTGAGTGGAAATCGCCGTGGTCTAGTGGGTAGTGTGTTGGCTTATTAGACAGAAGGCCCGGGTTCGTATCCCAGGTCAGACATCAAAACAAAAAATATTTCTTCGGCGACTTCCTCTCAGCAGATTTCTGGCAAAGACTCTGAGAGTAAAAATTGCCATTAAAAGCATCTCAAAAATCTGTCGTTCGGAGTCGACTTTAAACTGGAGGTCCCGCCACTCATGTATAAAATTAACGCACACAACATAAGTGGTGTGAGAAGCTAGGTCGTAATCCTGACTGAAGGGTTGTAATGGCCAATTATGTATGTATGTATTGAGTGATTGGAATTCACTTTCTGTGTCAAGTTGAACATATCCGTGCATTGCATCGGACTTGGTATGTAAGTGGTGGTGGTAAATGGAAGTTATGGGCACTGGTCCAGTACTTTGCAGTCGTTTGCCTCACTATTCCGGATTTAATAAACATTTTCATCAGAGAGTTCACTTATACAGTATTCCCTCGATTTACGTTGTTTCGATTAACGTCGTCAAAAATTTTGTTCCCTTCAATTTCGATTTGGATCGTCAATCAATGTATGGCGCCTGTGTCGTTTATAAGCAAAACAGTAGGTAGTGTGCTGGCTCATTAGACGTAAAGCCAGGGTTCGAGTCCCAGGCCAGACATCAAAATAAAATACAAAAAGTATTCCTTCGGCGATTTCTTCTCAGTAGATTTCTGGCAAAAACTCTGAGGGTAAATAAAATGCCATGAAAAGTGCATCTGATAGTATGAGTTCGATTCGATTCACATCCGGAACATTCTACGACGTAAATCGGGGGAATACTGTAGTAATGTTACACGGTGGCAATCTATTTCGTTGAATAGAAAATGGAAATTTTGTTGTAGGGCATCATGCAAGTCGTGCATGCTTGCCAGCAACTTTTTTTAAATTTTTTTTGTATGTTCATGTTGGCAGTGGCGCTGTGATGACTGTAAAAGAAAAACTGTCAACCAAACAAAGACATTTGAATGTGGCCCTCTTTTTATACGCTTTTTTTGTTAATCGATAATGAAGAAAAGCAAAACAAAACCTCCAGCCAAGTGAGTATTATACTCGTACGGTGAATAAAAGCTGGCTTTGGTTAATTTTTCTTATTTTTTTTTCAAATTTTGATATGTTTTTTGTTGTTGCCATTATTTGATTATTTTTATTGTTGTTATGTTTTATTTGGCGGGTTTTTTTTGGCGTTGATATTTTGCCATTTTGTTCAGTTTTGTTGTTTTTCGTGTGCCATTAATGACACTTTTTTCCTTTGCGAGTCTTTAAAAATTAAAATCAACGGCAACGCCACATACTAAAGAGCAATGAAGTTAGGATCGTGTATTAGGGTGTTCAGAAAAAAAAACCTTAAAACCGAATAATTAGGTTTTTGGTTTTTATTTAAACCAAATGGTCGTTATAATATTCCAATTTGGTTAACCGGTTTTTAGTATTCGATTCTTTTTCGCACAATTAATTTAATTATTCGAATATGAATGAATATGCAATACCCTATCATGTATTCATTGCAATGCAATATCGTTGGAACTAGTCGTTGTCGTCGACGACAGCGTACAACAAGTTAGGGCAACATATCGTTTGGCACTTAACAATTCATTAGACAATGATGAGGATGGTGGTGTGGTGATGACGATGACAAAACGACAAAAGACATGTGGGTAATATAGTGATTAAATACTCAGCGTTAATTGAATAGGGAAGAAAATGTTGACGAAGGGAATATTTTATCGTTTTTGAAAAAAACTAAGAACTTGTCTATTTACAAGAGCAAGGAAGGCCTAATTGCTGACAATGATTAGTTTTTAAATGCTCCAGCGTTAGAAGGTTATTGTTCACGTAGCTACAGGTTAATGCAGAAACTATTACACATACGCAAAATGTGGTGTGACACACACATGCAGCAACGTCTGGACTGCCATTTGCATGTAGTCTGTATGGTGTACTATTTTTTATACATATACTCCAAAATGTCCACTGATCTTCTAGAGAATTTTCAAATATTTTTGGCCAAAAATTGATTTTTTTCAAAATTATTACAACAAGTAGTTATTACAATTCAAGTAGCGGCTTTGAAACCTTTCTTTGAGTATGTTATAGCACTCATAGATCTTGTATTTAAAATCTAGTATCTAAAATTAGCTTCTCTAAACTACTGTTAAACAGGTAACAGGTACTGCTACTGTTAAACAGGTAACGGTGCTCTGTTAAGGCCAAATGTGACGCTGCTAGAATTTAAGGATTCGAATTTATACACGAATGACAATTAGATTGTAGGTTAGGTTAGGTTAGAGGACGTGACCCATTGTACATTGTCCTTAGGGGAGGAAGGAAATGAAGGATATAGGAATGTAGGGAAGGCGAGGGAGAATGGGAAACGGAGGAATTATATGTAAAGAAACAGACACAAAACAAAAGAGGTTGAGAGTGCGACTACACTTATGAAGCCACAGCACCTCTCAACTAGCCCAAGCTGCTAATGAATCTGTGGAGAGCCTTGATGTCGGCTCTCGACACAGAACTCAAGTTCTCAAAGAAGGCCCTGCCAAGGGTTCTCAACCTCAACCTACCAAGGGCTGGGCAGTTGCAGAGGAGATGTTCGATAGTCTCCAATTCCTCCTCATCGTAACATACCCGGCAATAGTCCGGCTTGGATCTGCTCCAGATCCCCGTCAACGACCTAATCTCGCCAATTAGATTGTATGTCAATACATATTCTGAAATAATTAAAAAAGTAGAAGGCTAATCTATTTGTTGTCATTGTTAAACAGTTAACATTACTCTGTTAACATCTGAATAATGCTCTGTTAATGACAAAGGTGACTCTGCTGAAATTGTTGGTTTGTGTCTTGGGATTGTTAAATTCGAATTTTTCTTCACACACACATCTTCACACACACATTATAGACTTTCAATATTATTAAACTCAGAGCAGACTTGATTTTATATTTTAGAATCTTTGTCAATATTTTAATGGCCACTGACTGTAGGTGTTATCATTTCTACCTTTACTGCAGCCTTTATTTTCGTAACAGTTTTTGTGTTTTTATTGCTCTTTTTCAATTTGATTTGCTCTACTTTTTGGTTAACACTGTGTTAAGTTGTGCAATATTTTTCGTGAAGGTCTACTGTTTTTTACTTTTTATTTTGTATTTAATGTTCTAAATGTTAAAAGTACTTGTAGTTCTTTTTTTTCCTTCCAAACATTTAAACATATTCTCACAATTTATGATTTATAACTTAATTGGTAAGAAAAAAAAAAAAATAATTTAAACTCAAAAAACCAAAAGTTTATTTCGATCTGATAAGAGTGGCTGGCGAGACTTTTTATAAGTTACCAACGGCACCACCACCACCAAAACCACCATCGTCGTCACTAATTCTTTACTTCATATGACTCACCACTGTTGTATACGATTTAACTGTTGCAGTTGCTGCTTGTCATTTATTAATAACAAGCGTTTGACTTCAAAATTGTTGTCGCTTTTAATTCGCCAACTTAAAATTGTAAAATCCTTTGGAAAAACAACAGATTTTTTAAAATGAAATTAAAAATTTTAATTTTTATTTCGAAATTTTATTTCAGAAAAATACAAGAAAACTCACACACACATACATTATAAAATGTTCTTGTTGGTTGCTTGATTCGTTGCTTGTATTACATGTGACACTAGAAATACATCAGCGTACATACGATTAATGCGAATAAACAACGTCTGACGTTTTATTTCTATTACAAGCACTACAACCACAAACAATCACTACCACCACTACCACCACCATTACCACTGTGGTGGATACATGCATCATGCATCAAATGTCATTGATGATGGCAAAAGCAAAAAAAAAACAACAAAAAACATTTGCTTGTGCACAGTCAAGAATACAAAATCCATTAAATTGTTAAACAAAAACAAAAACAAAGAAAAAACAACAACTGATTTTGAGTCATTGCTGGATAATTTTTTCTTTGTTGTTGCTCTTTTACTGCTTGCCACACAAGACAAAGAAGCAGGCGAAGAAGAAAAAGAAAAACCATATGAAAAGCAGTCCATCTATGGCAAAGTCTAATATTTTTTATACCATTTTTAGGGGACACACACATGTGTTTATTAACACAGCCAAGCCATTAACAACCAATGTGTGGTTAGGTTAGGTTAGTTGGTTGGCTTTTTTTCTTCTTCGTATTTTGTTATATTTTCTTGCCATTTTGTTTAATTTCTTGCTCAAATACTCAATAGACCAGACCGCAAATATAATAAAAACAAAAAGACTTTTTTGTATGAATGAATAAACGTTTGAGAAAAACAAAATAAAAAAACCCAAACAAACAAACAAATGAATGAATGCATGAATGAATGAATGAAGAAATGAATAATTGTCAGCTTAGCTGTTTGGCTTAGAAAAAAACGGGAAAAAAACTGTTAAAGAAAATTACCATCAACTTTCATCGGCATAAATGGTCTATTTAACACTCTAATGCAAACAATTAAACATTCAGTTTAAGTATAAGGGGTAGTATTAAGAAACTCATTATATTGGCACCTATTTAACCGCTTTATTTAACTTAAGTGGGAGAAGGAAAACTAACTGTCATTATGATTTTTTTTTTCTTATTGTAAAACTTAAAATCTGTGTGAAGATAAATTCAAATTTAATAAATCAAAGACACAAACCAAATTTTTTAGCACAGACAATTTTTGGTGTCAACAGACCCCAAATCTTTATGTCGACAAAGTAATGTAAAATGTTTAGCAGAGGTAAATAGTCGGATCTATGAATATAAAGCCGGACTGTTATGTCAATGCATACATACATAATTGGTCATTATAACCCTTCAGTCTGGATTATTGACCTAGCTTCTCATAACAATTATGTTGTGTGTATTAATTCTATACGTAAGTGGCGGGACCTACAGTTTAAAGTCGACTTTAAACGACAGATTTTTTTTTGAGAAATTTTTCATGGCAGGTTTTCTTTTTTCCTCTCAGAGTTTTTGCCACAAATTTACTGAGATGAAATCGCCGAAGAAATACTTTCTGTATTTTGTTTTAAAGTCTGGCCTGGGCTCGGACCCTGGCTTTAAGGCTAATAAGCCAAGACACTAGTTACCAGACTACGTCGACTTTATGTACATATCTATTGATATTAGATGATACAAATGACTTCGGAAAAAATTATATCTCATAATAAAAGTACCCTCCCTCGTCCCGTAGTAATTTAATTCGTTCATGGCCCTAACATTTTAGACTACCTAACACTCTACCTACTAGACTACGGCGACTGTTATGAAGTAGAAATAGAAGATTAATCTACTTGTTGCCACTGTTAATTAGTTAACATTCCTTTGTTAACATCAGAATTTGTTCTGTAAATGACTAAAGTGACCCTGCCGAAATTGTTGGTTAGGTTAGAGAGGACGTGCACCTGTCAGTCAAGACAAGCACAGTACCCGGAGGTCGAAATTGACCCATTGTACATTGGTGATTTGTGTCTTGGGTTTATAAATTCGAATTTATCTTCAAATACATGAAATTAAGTAACTACAATACTGCTCCATAGACATGGGTTCTAACACCAGGTCAGACAAATTCAACAAAAGGAAACGTGAAAAAATATTGCTTCGGCAACTTCCTCTCAACAGATGTCTAACAAAATCTCTTGAGCGTAAAATAAAATTTCCATGAAAAAGTTTCAGTCGTTCGGAGTCGACTTTATACTGTAGGTCCCGTTACAACATAATTGGTGTGAGAAGCTAGGTTCTAATCCTGATTAAACGGTTGTAATGACCAATTATGTAGTCGCTGTTACACTGTTACAGTCTGTTCTTATCATCCTTAGCCTATAACAAGCTAGGCACTTAGTTCCACTATCTCTTGTAGTTCATTCTGTTACTAAGTTTTGTTACAATAACCCTTAAACCGATTTTTATTATTTTATAAAACCAGCACTCAGGGGATGACCCCTACTCATGCAGTGCATTGTGCAGGTTTTTAGGAAAGATGGAAAGAGGGAAGATGCGAACGGTAAGGAAACGAGTTGCTGCTGGTGACTATAAAATGGCCAGTGCTACACCTTCACCATTAGACAGTCTACAGCAATCGTCCCCAAGAAGCCCGCAGTTTCTCACACCACTTATGTTGTGTGTGTTAATTTTAAACCGATTGCTCGATTATTTGCAGTAATTTTGCACAACTTTACATACATAAACATAATTGGCCATTAGAACCCTTCAGTCAAAATTAAGACCTAGCTTCTCACACCACTTATGTTGATTTTTATAAATGAGTTGTGGAATCTACAGTTTAAAGTTGACTCCAAACGACACATGTTTTCAGAAGCTTTTCATGGCAATTTTTTTAAATCCCAAGAGTTTTTGCCAGAAATCCGCTGAGAGGAAGTCGCCGTTGAAATATTTACATATTTTCGAACTGGAATTGAACTGGGGCCGCCACAAGACTACGGCGACTTTGTATTACTGTAACCTGCTTAAAAACCAATCTACCTCCTCGATTATTGTTCTCCTTATTGTGTAGTAGACCAGTAGAGTACTTGCATTTGTTTTTTTTTTGTTTTGTTTTTTCTTAAGTCTCCGGTTTAAATGAATATTGCTTGCATTGCTTGATTGTTTCAATGGCTGTCTGTTCAATTTTCTTGAGAAACAGTAGCCGCCAGCTAACCCAACAGCCAGTCAACCAGCCATTATTTAGCCATCCATCCATCCACTCAGCCAAGGTAATTTTTGCATTTAATTTCGTTTTTTTCCCCCACTTTTTTTCGTCTTCTTTTCCTCGGGCTTAATTTTTTCTTTGTTTTATTTTTATTTCGTTCGAATTAGTTTCTTTAACTAAGGGGCACGGACAACAGCACACTATCTGGCAGCGTTGGGAATTGTGGTCGACTTGCAATAGCAGTTTGTCAACGATAAATTTGAACATGATTTTTATCTGCCTTTTTCTATGACCTTTTTTTTTTTTAAACTGGAACGAGACTTTTCAGTGCATTCAACGTATGCATGCAGGTATTGAGGAAGAGAGTAGAGGATGGCAGTCTTAAGTAGGGCCTAAGTAATGTGAAAAGTACAGAGAATGAATAAGAAAGAAATTTCAAGATATTGGCAGTCATAAGGTCAGTTAAACTTATGTGCTGAGTTTAAGGGGGGAGGAAAATGTATTGTGCTGTTCTATGTAGGTAAGTTTAAGGCTTCATGACATGTTTTAATAGTTTTCAATTTAAAAAAATCAAGAGTCTTAATTTCCCTTTCAAATAATGGCTCTTAAAATTTTCTCCGCGTAGAGAGTATAACGAGCATAACTATAGCACACGATATAAAAAACCCAATACATTTTCAAATAGGGCTCTGTTTTAGTAAAGGAGAGATGGCAACTCTGTTATGCTAGAACACATCTGATTACACATATCTGTCACCAATATTACCACGAAAAGCTTGATTAATAAAACTAAAACAAAGATTTTCCGATAGGCCTCTATTTTTCTAAAGGAAATATGGCAACTCTGTTATCCTAGAACATGTCGCCGTATTGCAATTACAAACATTACCATAAAAAACTTGTTTAAAGGAATTGAAACAGTGTAAATAGTGAAAAAAGAGGAAATTGCAGTAGTTTTTTATATGCTGCCTAGAAGAAGCTTGCCAATTGCGCCGACGAGATCTCAAAACATATCCTATATTGCTTCTTTGCCTAGGGTTCCCGTTGCTCAAAGTTACTTTTCTAGCCTTCATTACTAAACGAAGTTATATGTCGAATTTAAGACTTGAAGCCTTTAGAGTAGACTAACGGCTGTTTAAGAGATCCTTCATCTTTAAGCCTGTATAGTGGACTAATAACGGCTGCATAAAAGGTTCTTCATCTTGCCTTCTCTAGCCTTCATCACCAAACGAAGTTATTTGTTGAATTTAAGTAGTTTATCAAACTGTCTGGATGGTTTTCCAGTGCGGAGTAGTCGTGCTTTTTGCTTGGTCAGTACAGGGACTGCGTTCTACCGAGACATCACAATAGGCCGCTTTGAGTGCTCAACTGGGATTTGTAATATCAGAGCTACCATTCCCTCCTAAGTCTTGAAGCCTGTATAGTAAACTAAAGGCAGCATAAAACACTCTTAAAATGCTAAACACTTGCATTATTTTGAAAGCAAACTGGTTCTAGATTGATAGGGTTGCCATATGTCACTATCGGCTGCATAAAAGCTACCTGAAATGCTAAACACGTAACCAATTTTCAGAAGTTAAAATCTTGTTCCAGAATGATAGAGTAGCCATATGTCAATAACGGCTGCATAAAACGCCGCTAAAATTCTTAACTCTTGAAAAATTTAGAAAACAACTTTGTTCCAGAATAATAGGGTTGCCATATATCATTCTATAGAAACAATGCCTTCTTTAGAAATATATTGGTTAAAATACAGAAAAGTTTTCTTATTGCGTTCTAGTTTTTCCCAAGAAATGACGATCTCTACATGACCCCCATAAAAAGTATCTAAAATGCTAGACAGTTAAACAATTGTTAAAACAAGCTGGTTCTAGAATGATTGGGTTTGTTGCCATATGTCGCTACTGGCTGCATAAAAGGTACCTAAAATGTTAAACACGTGGCCAATGTTCAGGAGTTAAAATCTTGTTCCAGGATGATACAGTTGCCATATGTCAATACCGGCTGGCTGCATAAAAGGATGCTAAAATGCTAAACACATGAAAAATTTAGAAAACAATTTTGTTCCAGAATAATAGGGTTGCCATATATCATTCTATAGAAACAATGCCTTCTTTAGAAATATATTGGTTAAAATACAGAAAAGTTTTCTTATTGAGTTCTAATTTTTCTCAAGAACTGATGATCTCTACATGACCCCCATAAAAGGTATCTAAAATGTTAGGCAGTTGAACAATTGTAAAAACAAGCTGGTTCTAGAATGATAGGATTTGTTGCTATATGTCGCTACTGGCTGCATAAAAGGTACCTAAAATACTAAACATTTGAACAATTTTTAATTTTTAAATTTTGTTCCAGAGTGGTAGGGTTGCCATATGTCATTCCATAGAAACAATGGCTTCTTCATTGAATTCTAATTTTTCTTAAGGAGTAACGATCCCTATATGACCCTCCACCTTTAAGGTTCATTGTTAACACTAAACTTACCGATACTTCATGTATTCCTATTCCTACCAAAGGGGGTCAAATGACCCCTTGCGGTATTTAAGGTAGATTACATATATTTCTCGGTAATAAAAAAATTAAGAAGAGAGGAGTAAATCTTGGAAAACACATTCGATGTATTTTGTAATAAAAGTCGTAAAGGCTAATGGCGATGTGAGAATGTTATCTTCAAGAAATTCTGACAAGAAATTCAAAATGGTAGGTTTAGTGTTAATATTATCCTCTCTGTAATGTTAGGGCTTAGAAGGCTTATTGAGAAAAGCACAACAAAAAATTTGTTTTTAGCCCGGTTTTAAACCTTAATTACTCGAGATTGTTGTCAAGCACTTTTGCCAACTTTAACCAAGACTTCTTGCAAAAAATCCCCACCTATTCATGGGCGATATTTATGTATTCAATAATGAGCAAATGATTTGCATACACAAACGATTATTGAAATTCCCCGACTCATTTAAAATTAGGCACCACCCTTCAAAGCTATTTAGTATTCCATAAGGGGCAGGGCCCAACAAGATAATTTACAATCAAATGGGGTTTTTGTAATAAAAATTTTTCAATTGCGCATCGATAGGCGGACGGACGGACGGTAGGCTTTTCTTGGTCAATAACTTTTTTAAAAGCAGAGAGGTGGGTATAGGGGGGGGGCATGCTTATTTGCTTAAAAGTCTGTCCCTACTCATGCATGCATGAGTTTAAACGTGTAAATGCTGGCAATTGTCATGAACAAAACGTATGTGTTTCCATGGGTTTTTCTATTTCGTAGTTCCTAGGGTGGGTGGGGAAAATGGAATTGTCGTAATACCTTAATAGTTTCCCTCTGTAATAGTTTGTCTGTCTGTCTGTCTTTGTTATTGCAATTGTTTTTGAAAACCTTTTAATGGCTCTGTCATAAGTGTTTAAACACAAACCATGTCTCTTTAAAGCGTTTACAAGAAACATTTACTGGCTGATGTGTGTTGTGTCGCTGTCAATGAATGGATGTTGGTTGGTTGGCTGGCTGGTTGGCTGGTTGACTAACTCGCTGGTTTACTTGGTAAACTTATTGTTATCGTCGTTGTTGTTGTTCTTATAGACGATGACTGTCTCTTGATGGTGATTGTGGTGGCAATGTTTGAAATGATGATGGTAATGGCAGAGTAATTTAATAACTTTAGAGTGTTTAGGTTTCTAAAACCATAAACATTTCAAAAAGTGTTTTTGTGGCTATCAAATACAACCAA
Source organism: Sarcophaga peregrina (assembly GCA_014635995.1). Classification (NCBI taxonomy): domain Eukaryota; kingdom Metazoa; phylum Arthropoda; class Insecta; order Diptera; family Sarcophagidae; genus Sarcophaga; species Sarcophaga peregrina. Next base: position 86,413,967 of record CM025792.1, on the reverse strand, counting down.
ACGAAATCATACCAAACCCCGGGAAAAGAAAGCAAGAAAGAAAGAAGGGAAGAAACAATGAAAGAAAGATATGCTAAAGTCTTCTCTGTTGTTGTACGAAGGAAATTATTTGAAGGAAATTGTATTTATAATCAGTTGATGATAGCTGTTGTAAAGAAATATGAAGTGTTAATAACAACACTAGGGTAAAAGTAATGACTGTGTCGGCTTTCAATGGAACGCATTTAATACGAAAAGTGTTTCCATTCAAGTGGAAAAAGTGTAATGGGAACATAAGTCTTATATACTGTAGGTCTGTAGAAACAATACCGTTTAGTTAATTTAATATTTTCTGTTCTATTCTTGGGTATACTATGGTCTGTTCTACTCTAAACTATTTAATCTATCTTTACTCAACTAAACTCTTATCTTTTGGTTTATTTTAGCTGCATATGGTGTAATATTACTGTTACGTTTTTACCCTTTAAAAACGTTAAAAATATATGAGTTCGTAGATTGCAAAGTCGCCGTGGTCTAGTAGGTAGTGTGTTGGCTTATTAGACGAAAGGCCCGGTCAGACATCAAAACGAAAAATATTTCTTCGGCGACTTCCTCTCAGCAGATTTCTGGCAAAGACTCTAAGAGTAAAAATTGCCATGAAAAGCTTCTCAAAAATCTGTCGTTCGGAGTCGACTTTAAACTGTAGGTCCCGCCACTCATGTATAAAATTAACGCACACAAGTGATGTGAGAAGCTAGGTCGTAATCCTGACTGAAGGGTTGTAATGGCCAATTATGTATGTATGTAGATTGCAAATAAAATAAAAATTAATTTGTATTTAATCTAAAATCAATTCTTTATTGTCCGCACTACTTTTGTGCCACTGTTCGAACTTATATCAACAACAACTATGACAATATGTGCTTGGTCGTTGTATTTCTCTGCTTACAACACGTAAGCAACAACACTTGTTCGTTATTCTTCTTTGCTCAAACTCACCTTTTTCTAAGCACAACACTTCTGCTCGCGTAACACTAACAACTATTGCCCTCACACGCAACTTGTCTGTACGCAAGACTGACTGAATTATCTATCACTTGATCTCGTGTCTTCACATACAACCAGTGCTTTTAGCAACACATTCAACTCAGTGCTTTTAGCACTGTTTTTAGTGCTTTTTAAATCTTTCAATGCGGAAAGAGTTAGTTTCGAGTTAGTTTCGAGTTAGTGCCTAGTGTTCCTAGTTCTTTCCATTTCAGTGACACCAAATCAAAAATTAAAAAACAAAACTATAGACTAGACTAAAAGTTAGTCTAGAAACTATTTTAAAAGTCTATAGATTAGGCTATAGATTAGATTAATTTTTGGTTTAATTTTTAGTCTAGTCTATAGTTAAATATATATACTAATTCGATATATTAAGACTGTAGTAGTTTTACATGTAAATGAAAGTTTTCGTGTGTAAAAGTTAACGTACTTAATGTTACGAGTCACTCGAATCACTTATAAGACTATTTTTCTTTTGTATATGCAACAACAACAAAGGCTGTAAATTTTGATGAATGATTCGAATCACTCGAATCACTTATAAGTATTATAAGAGTATTTTTCAAAATTTATGAAATCAAATGAATCAAACATATTTCGAATCTTATGAGTTTAATTTCAACGTTGTACTCATACTCATTGCAACCAATGCTTATAAATCATCGTTATAGGGGTCGCCGTGGTCTAGTAGGTAGTGTGCTGGTTTATTAGACGTAAAACCAGGGTTCGAGTCCCAGGCTAAGCAGAACTCTGACAAAAAATAAAATTGCCATGAAAAATTTCTCAAAAATCTGTCATTTGGAGTCGACTTTAAACTGTTGGGTCCCCCACTTATGTATGAAATTAACACACACAACATAAGTAGTGTGAGAAACTGCGGACTTCTTGGGAACGATTGCTGTATAGACTGTCTAATGGTGAAGGTATGGAACTGGAACTCGTGATGATCGCCGTGGTCTAGTAGGTAGTGTGTTGGCTTATTAGACGTAAAAGCCAGGGTTCGAGTCCCAGACCAGACATCAAAATAAAATACAAAAAGTATTCCTTCGGCGATTTCCTCTCAGCAGATTTCTGGCAAAAACTCTGAGAGTAAAAATAAAATTGCCATGAAAAGTTTGTCATAAAATCTGTCGTTTGGAGTCGACTTTAAAACTGTAGGTCCCGCTACTCATGTATAAAATTAACACACACAACATAAGTGGTGTGTGATGGATTCTAATTGCAATTTTGTAGCAGCAACTCGTTTCCTTGCCGTTCGCATCTTGCCTCTTTTCACCTTTCCTAAAAAACCTGCACAATGCACTGCCTAAGTAGGGGCCATCCCCTGAGTGCTGGTTTTATAAAAAAAGAAAAAAAAATCATCATTATATTGAGTCCGTATGAATCAGAGTAGTTGCATTTCAATACTGTTGAATTACTCATACTCAAAAATGCATGAGTATTTACGAGTAGTGAAAAGACGATTCATTGCTGATCTCTGGTTCCTATCCCAGTTTATTGTCATGCAACAACTGCTCAAGATCTCTTTAAAGAAAGTCATAGATAGAGTCTTGAAATTTTCCTCTGGTTGTAAAAACTATATCCCCTACACATACTGGACAGTCGATGCCTGTCCCGGACTCATGTTTAATAGTCTAGACCTTGAGCTGTCTGCCTAATAATTTCACTGAATTACGCTTCATTTGAGATTATTGTGTACTTGCAATTGATTGCTTTGAAATTGGTTTTCACCAATTAATTTCAAGTAGCTCTTTTGGAACGGAAACCATATGTGTTGCCAGTTATATTTGAAAGTTTTCTTAAAACTTTTTTTGTTTTAAATTTTAATGGGAAATGCCATTCAAAGGATATCATAAATTATGATTTTTTTTTTTATTATATTTTAAGCACGGTTTTTAAATAACATTTAATCAAGAAAACTTATACAATCTCTACACGTTTTACATACATAATCTGAATAACTTTCTTTAGAAACAATATATGCCAGAGAGAAGGCCAATCATACTATGTAACTGAGCTTACTGTGGTTATTCAATACCATTTTTTAATAGTCCTTGGCGGTATGTATGAAATGTAGAAAAATACTGGCCATAAATCATTTCAAATGTACCTGTTCTAAGCCAACTTAACCACTTCCTTTCGAAAAACAAAAAAAAAAAAATTTTTTTTAATTAAAATTCAAGAAACTTCTGAGTTGGCTATGCCAACACGTTATATGACGTCATATCCGTTTTCATAATGAAATTAATTTTTTTAATTTGTTTTTGTTTTTCTTTCCTTTTTTCAATTTTCTTTGCAGAACTTTTAAAGAAAACGAGAAAAAAATGAAAACTTACCATGATTAGCTTAATAGGCTGCCAATGAATTTATTTGTAAAGCGACAATTGAAGAAATTCTACAATGGATTCCCTAACGGCGCAACAACGTAAAGAAAATCCAATAAACAGCGACGAAGAAAATAAAATCGAATTAAATTCTGTGGATAAGACTCCTACAACCATTGCAACAGCGACAACAGCAATAGAGCCAACACCAATCGTTAATATTGATGGCAATGGAGATGATACCACAAAGTCAACGGCAACAGCAATAGCAACAACAAATGAAATTGCAACGGTATTTACGACAAATACTGTAACAGCAATTACCAATAATAGTAACCAAGAGACTGATTTAGCGGCCATGTCTACTAAAGCTACATACCATGATATACCACCAGTAAATTTGATTGCAACGACAGCAACAACGACAGCAGCAACATTAAATACTTCTATGTCGTCTGCTGCTTTATATATTTCTAATGAAACAGCAACAACACCAACAACATCTAATCATCAATTTGTAACTCCTCAAAAACCATTACATGCCTCATCATTATCAGCAGCATCAGCATCATCATCTGCTACAGCATCAGCATCAGCTGCTAAAATAACAAAGAAAAAACACAATAAATTTTCAACAGGTTTTGGCGGCGGCAACAACAACAACAACAATATCACCGGTGATCATGATTCGTCATCATCATCATTATTAACGAATGCTATTGCAAATGCCGCCTCTACGTCCTTGTCGTTATCGCCATCAATAGCGGCATTATCGTCGGCAAATATGAAAACTTCTTTATCGATGACTTCATTGCCACCGGATGAAAAGCAAGAAAGTCGTGATGGCATCAAAGCCAAATTGAAGGTGGAAAGGCCTTACAATAGTTTAAAGGTAAGTCAGATCATTTGTTTGTTTTCATGTCTGTTTCGTTTATTGTTTCCTTTTTTTTTTTATTTTGTTTTTTCCTAAAAAGAAGAAGATAACATATGTGTCCATAATAAAAACACTCATGTCCGTGCTATTAAAGACACATCTTCAGTGTTTTTTATAGATCTCGCTACATTTGCAATAAGTCCTCTTGTCCAATAGGGTGGTAATCAATCATGTCTTGTTTTAGAGTCCCTAAGAGAAGTTTTGGAAGTCGCCGTGGTCTAGCCCGGGTTTGAATCCCAGGTCAGACATCAAAACGAAAAATATTTCTTCGGCGACTTCCTCTCAGCAGATTTCTGGCAAAGACTCTGAGAGTAAAAATTGCCATGAAAGGCTTCTCAAAAATCTGTCGTTCGGAGTCGACTTTAAACTGTAGGTCCCTCTACTCATGTATAAAATTAACGCACACAACATGTGATGTGAGAAGCTAGGTCGTAATCCTGACTGAAGGGTTGTAATGGCCAATTATGTATGTAAGAGAAGTTTTAGAATTTTAATCTTAAAGGATCCTTACCTGTCAGAGAGTATTTTTTTTATTTCATTTTATTCCTTGAGTTTTTCTCGATAATCCAATTCAAGACAACCACTAAAGGCAATTTAGCTTAGCCATAAACCAAAAACTAATCTTCTTAGAAGTACTCATAAGGTCTTGTGATAATCCAAAGAAGACTTTTGTTCCGTTTCTATAATTATCGTTGGATTCCTTTTATGATTCCGATTTATTTAGAAACTGATTGATTTAAAATACAATAAGATCTCGAGTGTATTGCTAGCTTTCAAACTGATTCAGCAATGCAAAACCAATTTCAACTTATTCTCGAACCAAATCTAGTTTCTCTAAACAACATTGCAATCCACTATCAGCAATCTCGATCTTCTATTTGGAACTTGGTTTCTTTTTCCCCTTTATCCCCTTTTTCCTTTGCGTCTTATTTTCAAGAGAGGGGAATGCCATCCTTAAGAATGAATTCGTTCCAATTAGTAATTGTACCAGTAAGTGTCTCCGCTATGTTGCTTCTCTCTATTTCCCTGTGTTTAGAGACCCCATTTTGAGTAATTATAGCATCTCAAGTAGTATGTTATGGCTATGTTGTCGTAAGGAAAAATGTGTGACTGTCCCTATTCAACATATTATACGAGACTGTCTTTATGTGTTTATGGTTCTGTACTTGACTGGATTATACAAAAATCAACAAGAAATTTCATCAAACGAATGCAAATTCATTTGGAAAGCAAAAATATTTACATGTACTCACTTCTGCTCTTCATTGTACGTGTAACTACAGATCGAACTGGTTGTGAGTGATATATTTTCGTACTTTGCATGAGCTAGAAGACTAGATTCATTATCTAATTCTTTATCTAATTTTAGTGCCAATAAGCGCTTTTTTTTTTCTTCTTCTTGTTCAAGACAAATATCTGCTAATAGTATAGTCAATCCCCATTCTGAGACATACCTCCTAAGAATTTCTTTCTTTATCTACAATATTCTATGAAACCGCACATAGACCTCGAGATGTAACGGTAACATAGACTAACAGATTTTGCCCCAGTCTAGAATCTAGCAATCAAACTGAACTCCTGTAAACTCTCTTCACATGAAAGAGTGCGCACAAAAAAACTGGACTTATACTTTTCGATAAAAAAAACTATGGTGGAATTCGTTTAATTCAATAATGTAATAATCTTTGTTTCCTTTTTGTATAAATTTTTTTCTGACCATGGTCCTAGAGCATTCAACTTTTTGAGCCACTTTTCTTCCAGACATGTTAGGGTGTTTTAGAAAAATTCGCATTATTTTACTTGCTTTGTTTTGGTCGGCAAATCCTTTTTTTCTTCCACTTGCACGCTTTCTCTCAATATGATAAAAGTTATAAACTTAAAAGTAGGCCCATTTTTTTCGTGCGCACTCCTTATTTCAAATTCTTGTATGAATCCATACAGAAATATATCGAACTCTGAGTTTGAAAAACCTTTGAAACTACTGCGGGCTATACCTTCACAAAAAACTAAGTATCCAAGTATCACGGAGCCGTACGAAATATGAAGAAAAATATTACTTTCATCGATTTTCCGTCAGCAGTCTGTGAAAGTAAAATAAAATCGCTATAGAAAGTTTCTGAAATCTGCCCCTCGGGCTAGACGTAAAACAGCAGGTCCCGTCACTAGTCTACAAAACTAACCCACCCAACTTATGTGGCATAAGAAACTAGGTTGAAATCTTAACTCAACAGTTGTATTGACCCAATTAAGTTCGAAAGCATTAAACAGATCTTTGGCTCTTAATCCAGAAGTCATTCGAATCAAACTTCATTTTCTGCATTCTAATATTGGGTTTTTCAACCGACTCTAATTTTCTTCCAAAAATCATTTTTTCTGGATCATCTTTTCCGTCCACATGAGCGTCCACACAATCGTCCAATGCATCCCACAAAAAGTCATTGTTTGGTATGGATTATTGGCCATATTTCATGGAGACTAACGTTGACGAGGCATAACACAGCTCATACCATACAAATTTTGTACGGATAATTTTGAGGGCCTCGTCAATCGTGCGATTTGACTCCGTTGTAATTTTCCTTCTCAATCACTTCTAACTACACAATTTTCCAAAAGTTCTGAGTGCTTAAAATGCTAATATGGCCAATTGCATCGGTGAGCTCTTGCACTTTTTGGTACTTCAATGGCTTTAGTCCAAGCTCAATTTTCAATATGTGTTGCATTTGTTCTCACAATATGTTCAGCTCACGAGCAATTTTACTACCATTGCGGCGAGGATTTCGATCAAATCTGGCCTTCACTTTTCGGATCATTCCTGGTATTGTTACCGTTTTTTTTTGTTCACTTTTTGGACGCTTTGCGACACTGCTAGTATCACGGTAACAAAATATTTATTCACGTTTAAATAATGGAGGTACAATGGGTCAATTTCGACGTCCGGGTACTGTGCTTGTCTTGACCGACAGGTGCACGTCCTCTAAATAATGGAGGGCTCTAACGATAGCCATACGATAGGTTTTCCAGTCAAATATAAAGCAATCACACTATCACGCTTGAATGACTTCACGAATAACTCTTTTTCTGAATGCAATAGATCAAAATGTTTTTGTAAGCTTTTAAATAATAAAATGAAATGTCACTGGACTAAATCTGTCAGCTGTCAGGCGAGCGGTTTACAAATGATAACAACCTGAAGTTGGTTGCAATACATATCAGCCACCCTGTAGAATCCTGTTCTCTTAGTGAAAATACATGGAATATGCTCTTCGGTGTCCTTATTTTTATTGTAAACATGACTGAAAGTGAAATCCAAACAGTACGAGTTTTGGCAGGGACATAGTTTCTGTACTTCGAGGGGGTTAATTCTCTGGGCCATTTTTCTTTGAAAACAGGGACATAGTTTCTGTATTTCGAGGGGGTTAATTCTCTTGAGAAAAACTTCCCCCCAAAATAGATAGTGGGTCTAGATTTCTAGTTCCTGCAAAACCCGAAAATATAACACTCACAATCAATCCGATCTAGAGATATGTACATGCACAATGAGGAGCAAAAGTGAGTACATGGAGATATTTTTGCTTCTGTTTGATGAAATTTCTCTTTGATTTTTGTGTAATCCATTTAATCCACTGGGACCAAAGATAGCACACACAAATCCTAATTTGAAACTGCTTAATATGAAAAACCGTTATGTACTCACTTCTGCTCCCCACTGTAGATATAAACCCCTTGTGGAATAAAAATATTTCCTTATATTTTTATTATATTTGTCATGAAATTTAACAAATTTTCGATCAATTAACAATCATTTCACTTGCGTGTGTTTTGTTGTATGATTGATGCTGACTAGGCTTGACTGCATTGTTAAGGTTTTTGAACTTGCTAATAACTACGCATGATTATAATGCATAACTATTGTTAGTAACTCCTACTAAATGAAAAGAAAAAATGGAAAACGAAAAGGAAAATGGAAAATAAAATAAATAACTGTTAATAAACAAAACTTTCCAATCCTCAAGAGGAAAATACCAAATAACAAGAGAAGAAAACGAAAAAAATTGAATGATTTTTATAACAAATAGACTTGAGGCATGAAATGAAATCTTGTCTCTGCATGGCTATAAATTCAGCAATAAATCCTAATTGTGAATGATTATGCAATCAATTGTCACCCAAGACTAAATTGCTAAACCAAGCAACATGCATGCATCACTAGCAGTAGCAGCAGCAGCAACAAACAAAAATTCCCACATACGGTTAAACGTATTAAAACCTGAAAATTGTTTAACGGCGCGACAATATTTTTGTATTAAAGAAAACAGGAATTAAAGTTAATTTCAACAGTAGTTGGTTACTGTTTAGTGTTTGTGTCGTTGAAATATTTTGAGGGGAAAGTATGCCTACTGGCAGTAGTCTTGTCTTTCCTTAAGAAGTTTTAAAGCTCCAAACTCTGTTTGTTCTTTTCTTAAGGCAAACCATTCCTATGTGTGTGACTAACGATATAAAATTACCAACACATGTGCCTGCCACTGTTATTTTCACATTTCGGTAAGCGCAACTAATTTTGTTTTTGGTCTCCATGCCCGTTTGTTATTCAATGGTGTGGTGGTTTCGTTCGTTCCGTTGTCATTCGGTAGTGGTGGATAGTTTTTCATAATCGTGTGCGCCGTTGCTTGGTTCGTCTCTCGCTTAAATACCAAACAAATTTTGTTGTAGTTGTTGTTAAGCATGCAGTTGTATGAGTGTGTGTGTGTGCTTAATGTATGTGTTTGGGCCAATAAATCATTGTTACGCAGCATTAATTTAAAGAGTTTTTCTTTTTCCAGTAGCAAACAATTTTTGTTGTTGTTGCTGTTGTTTTTTTTTTTTTAATTTCTAACGCCTGCAACATTCAACAACGACAACAAACAAAACAACGCCAATAACAATTGTCAACTGTTTAACACCAACAACATTACCATCACCATTATAATCGCTTACAATCGTCATCGTCAAGCATGTCTTATTATTGATTGTGTTTATACATGTACGAGCGAACATTTTCTATTGCCAATAATAATAAGGCACAGTGGGACAAAGCAGAAAAAAATCTCTACTATTTTTTGGAATTTTTTTAATTTAGTTAAGGTTGACAAAAAAAAAAAACTACGCGCTTTTACGAATAAAGGGGCCTATATAGACTGAGTGACAACGACGATGGGTTTTACGTTGGTTTTCTTCATATTGGAGTCAAGGCTTTCTATCGAGTCCGCCATTTAACGTTTTTTTTTTCAACTAGCGCTTATTTCGTGAATGGTAACACTTAGCTCATGTCTGATTTGACAGATAATTAGTTTTATCCTTCCGGTGAACGAATATGGACCATCCAATGCGTTTTCGTTTCGCTAAGTGGGCCTGCGATCGATTTACAGAAGTAGCCGAATGTGGCAAAAAAAAAAGTCACCTCTTCAGATGACGCTCATTTTGATCTTGACGGGTATGTAAACAAGCAAAATTACAGAAAACTCGCACGCATACATTGAAAAGCCGACGCACCCGAAACGAGTCATTGTTTGGTGCGGATTTTGATCCAGAGGCATAATTGTGTCATTTTTCTTTGAAAATGAGCAAGGACTGACCGTTACAGTCAATGGCGATTGTTGTCGGGCCATGTTGAACGAATTTTTGTTCACAAAAATTGAAGAGGAGGATATTGGCAACATTTGGTTTCAACAGGACGGAGCTACGTACCACACAGCCGAAGCTACACTAGATGTTTTGCGTTCTGTTTTTGAAGATCGCATTATCAATCGCAGATCTAATGTCGTTTGGCCACCTCTGAGCTGGGATTTGCCACAGTTGGGCTATTATTTGTGGGGTGCCTTCAAAGATAAATGTTACGCCGGCAAGCCAGAGACAATTGACGCTTTAAAGGACAATATTCGTGAAGCCATTGATGAAATACAGTTGCACACAATGTGCTTACAAATTGGACCGATCGTGTGTGCTACTGCATGGCCAGCCGAGGCAGCCACTTGAATGAAGGAAGGATTGTACTTTCAAATAAAAAAAGAAATTTTAGAAAATATTCAGTAATTTCCTTTTTAAATCATTTTCAAAAAAAAAAAAAAGTTATTTGGCGGACCCTTTATATCCCATGAGGTCTGGTTTTCAAAAGAAATGAATTTTACAATTTCTTTGTTAATTGCTGATTGTTTTAATGCCTAGAGAAAAAAGCCTAAAATCCAGTTCCATAGCATTCTTCAACCGTTTACTGGAGGGCGGTCTACTTGGAGGATCTATCTTTTCATCCTCAATGAAGTCTTCAGACTGCGTTGGGCTTTCTTCTTAGTGGAGTCACGGCTTTCTAAATCCCATGATGTTTATTTTTGATGCCTAGAGGAAAATGTAAATTCTAGAACCACAGCGTTCTTCAATATTTTGCTGGAGGGCAATCAGTAGGGGGCTCTATTTTTCAATTCTCAATGAAGCCTTCAGGCTGTGCTAGGCTTTCTTCATAGTGAAATCACGGTTTCCTAGATCCCATGAGAATTGTTTTTGATGCCTACAGGAAAAAGTAAATTCCAGTTTCCTATCGTTCTTCACCGTTTGATTAAGGACTTATCATTCCATCCACAATAAAATCTTCAGACTGCATTGTATTTCCATAACTACGACAATAAAGTCTGCCACACACACAAGTCTAAGGACAATACTTTTTTTGGCCTCCAGTCTGTGAATAAAAATTGCCATGGAAAATCTTCTAAAAAATCTGTCGTTCGGAGTTGATTATGAACTGTTGGTCCCGCCCCTCTTGTCTAAAATTAACGCACGACAACAACGAGTGGTGTGAGCAGCCAGAACTTTGCACAATGGGTCAATTCGACCCTCCGGGTACTGTACTTGTCACAGTTGGCAAGTACACGTCCTCTAGCCTAACCTAACCAGGATAGGACCGAATATTGCTCGTGTCTTCAAGTAATGAACACACCACAAAAATGGTTGGCTTTGGGTGTAAAAAAAGACTGACAAGACTGCGAATAAATAAAATTTTCACGAAAAGTTTTTTTTTTTAAAAAATCTGTCATTTGAAGTCGATTTCTAAACTGTAGCTCCCGCCAATCGGAAATAAAATTAACACACACAATATGATGGGTATTGTGTGAAGCTAGGTTGTAAACCCTAACTGAAATGGTTCTCGCATCACGAGAATAAAATTTAAACACAATATGATAGGGATGTGAGAAGCTAGGTTGTAAACCTAACTAAAATGTTGTAAAAACCATTTAAGCAAGTAAGATCCTCAAAGACAGCTGAAAGTATTTCTGAGCAAATACAGAAATTCTGAAAAAGGGCGAGTCGGAGTCGACTTTAAACTGTGGTTCCCGCCACTCACAGATAAAATTAAAATACATAACATGGTTGGTGTGAGAAGCTAGGTTGTAAACCTGACTAGATGTTTGTAAAGATCAAAACTGTAAGAAGGATTCTGATGGAGAGCCGAAAGTATTTATGTGCCAATGCAGAAAGTCTCTGTTAATAAAAAAATTATGCCGATAACATGTCTTCTTGATGGCTTATGTGTATCCCAATAGATTTGGGACGCTTGGTTTTTTCAGCAAAGTTTGTTTCTAATGAACGCGTTGTCTCTGTTACAGTTCCCTTGTAAGCGTTTAACCTGATGCGTTTGTTCTAACCAAATGTCAGTGTAAAGACTTGTTTTATTGGGGTGATTTTATATACATTTTGTCTACATAGAGGGCGCTGTCTTGAATATTTTATCGCCAGTAAGGGGTCAATGCCGAAACCACATTTTTTTTATTTCTTTCCAACAACATTTCGGACATACGAGTACAAAATCGCCTTCCAAGGTAAATCCGAATAAATCCGAGTATTCCTCGGTAAAGGTAAAAGATACGAGCTATACTTTGCAAAAAGGTTTAAAAAGTGCTCCTTGCTAGTAGATCAGCACCTTTGGATGTCGTGTTCATTAATTTTTTTAGGAGTATGTGAACATTCGCCAGTGTTGGGATTTTTTTTTTTTTTTTTGCATCTTTTGCTCCACAGTGCATATGCCGTATATGCTACTTTACAGCGGTAAATACAGTAGCATTTATAAGCAACATACATGGCCGATACTTGCAATAATTGCTATTTTGTTGTGTTTGATGGTTTTTTGTTTTCTGGATATGCATTTTTTTTTTAAATTTTCTAATTAATTTCCATTTTCTAAGCATTTTCCTAATAATTGTTGTTTTTGTTGTTGTTATAATCATAAACTATGAATTTCCATTATTACCTACAACCAATGGCACTGACAACGCTAACAACAACAACAACAACATTATCATCCGTCGTAACATTAATAATAATAATGGCCACAATAATAACAAAGGCGTCGTTGACGCCAAGATGGCTGTTAATTACAGTAGTTAACGGTTTTTTTTGAATACTCGTATTTGAACAACCGTTGCTTATCTCTCTAAAGCTAGCCTCTATGCCAGCCATGCAATTTTTCCTACACTGGCTGTCTGTCTATCGTATGGTATGGTTATGGTCGCTGTCACTCGTAATCGCATTAATTCCGCGAGTATGTGAGAAAATTTACGCTGCATAGCAGCATCAGCAGCAGCAGCAGCAACTGCATTTAATAATAATTTGTTTAATATTTTTTTAATTAATTATTTATTATATTCAATCAATCTATAATTTTTCAGTAACTTAATTAAGTTGCGGTAGCTACATACACAGTGACTGGCTTGGCATGATTGGTGGGGCTGCTGTGTTTTTGGTGGCCCCATATAATCTCTCTTGGGAATTTGATGTTTTGAAAGTTGTAAACTGAATGCAGCAAAACATTACTGACTGCTGACACAATTTATTACAAATTTTTTTTATTTTTAATATTTATTTAATATGTGGAGATTTTTTTTATGTTGAGAAGCCATTAGCTTGTTGTCTGGCATACAACACTGTTTACACAAAATTAATTACCCGGTAAAGCTTGGTCATTAGCGATTATTTTTTCCTTTAAAGCATTGATTTAATCATTTCCTCGTCGTAATTTAAAGTAATTTCTTTCGAAGATCTGTGTGTCTAATAAGTTATCCCACATAAAGCAGCGAATTACCAAACTAATAAATTCAAGCTTTCCCTTCGGTATTTTACGCCTTGAAAGACGTATCGATGATAACGGGTGATTTTTTTTAGCTATTATCGTTTTGGCAACACTGGTTTAAACAACTCACGCACGTTTCGTGTTTTGTTTCACTGTCAAACAACTTCAGTTTGGTCTAGAAGTTAAACATGAATCGTCTTACAAACAAACAAGGCTTGCAAATTATTGAAATTTATTATCAAAATAAATGCTCTTCTAGTGGTCGCCGTGGTCTAGTAGGTAGTGTGTTCGCTTATTAGACGAAAGACCCGAGTTCGAATCCCAGGTCAGACATCAAAACGAAAATTTGAAAATAATTTTTCGGTGACTTCTTCTCAGCAGATTTCTGGCAAAAACTCTGAGAGTAAAAAATTGCCCTGGAATGCTTCTCAAAAAAATGTGTCGTTCGGAGTCGACTTTAAGCTATAGATCCCGCCACTCATGTATAAAATTAACGCACACAACATAAGTAGTGTGAGAAACTAAGTCAATAATCCTGACTGAAGGGTTATAATGACCAATTATGTAAGTATATGTATGTACTCTTGTAATACTTATGTATAAATGATTCGAGTGATTCGAATGATTCATTAAAATTTACAATCTTAGTTGTTGTTGCATGTACAATCAAAGAAGAAAGAACAGACAAAGACAGCAAGCAAAGCATACACACAACTTTCTTGTAAGTATTGCAGTGCTCGTACGCGAATTATACTTATTTAGTGCTTCGTGTAAACGTTAAGCAGAGACGAGTCGAAGTCAATAATATCATGCAGTATGAATACGACAAGTACTTCCAACTTTGAGTATGAGTAGTATGAGTATCATAATCATATTTAAGATATGAATGCGTGCGTATAAGTAGCGTGAGAAACTCAATAATCCTGACTGAAGGATTGTAATGACCAATTATGTATGTTAATCGACCCACTGAAGCAGCTATTCGGGCTATTGTGACCAAATTTCGCAACAAATTTACATTGTTGAACATTAAACCACCAACACGCTTACGTAGAGGGAACTAAAGAAAATAGTGCAGCTGTATCGGCCAGTGTTAATGATGACTATCAATTATCGATTAATCGCCGACCTTAGCAATTGGTTCTCTGTTACTCGACAACCTGGAAAATTTTGCGGAAGGATTTAAGTGTGAAGCCTACCAAAAGACTTGCATGACATGTGGTTTCAACAAGACGGTGCCACATGCCATAGAGCACGCATAACAATGGACTTATTGAGAGGCTAGTTCGGTGAACATTTTATTTCACGTTAGGGAGCGGTCAATTGGCCGCCTAGATCGTGCGATTTAACGCCTCTAGACTATTTGTGGGGCTCATATCTGTACAGACAAGCCCACTTCAATTAACGCATTGGAAGACAATATTGAAGCATTTATTCGTAGGATACCGGCCGGAACGTTGGAAATAGTATGCCAAAATTGAACGAAGCGGTTGGACCATTTAAGGCATAGTTGCAGTCAACATTTGTATGAAATAATCTTCAAACATTAAATTATATGGGCCGTACTATCGATTCAAATAAAGATTTCATAAATTTTTCTGAATTTTATTCATTTTAATATATTCACGTATGCAATTTAATTGTGCCAATATTCGATTGATTGAGAACAAAATTTTTAACCGTTCAGGTATAAGAAATATACGCAATATTCGGCTTACTCAATATTCATTTGACAGGTGAGAAACACACCAGCTGGTTGTTTCAACAACATTGTTTTTGTTTTGCTTTTTTTATTTGCGTTAGCATTTAATTGAGCAATAATTAATTGAGATTTTATATGAAATATTGAGATCAATATTGGCGTTAGTTGCAATTTACGCAATAAATTTTCATATGGAGCTACGATAAATTCCCGTCTGGAAGCTTACGATCCTTAGCCGAAGAGCAGTTTATAGTATGTATTTGCTAGGGTGATGACTATTAATCCTATCGCTTTTCTTTCAACCGCTTAAGGAAGATGTAGTCATTGTTCCGAGTCATTGGCGATTCGCCGATGGAAGCCGTGTCCTTGAGTATTTTATACCTTTATTCTTCGTAATGGACCCGAAATCTGTAGCTTTGTATCAAGCCTAGTTGAAGTAATTTTAAATGGTTTGTGTTCTGAGCTCTGAGATAAACGAAACAGCGGTTGTAGGATATTTGAATTCCACAACTTTTGGCTTCATGAAGCGTGACGCTGCTATGACATAGAAGCCAAGTAGCAGACGTGGTGCATGGAGAAACTACAACAAAACGGAACATGGCGGTTATGGAGCACAGGACTTAAATTTTTGTCTTATTCGAAGCAATACCGCAAGAAACTGGGTGTGTATCTCTTTATTGGTGTTCACTTTTGACTCGTTCCCAAACTAGAAAGGGGCAACCAATACCAAAACTGGTAAAGGACACTTTTTGCTTGTCCTAGCGTTATTAAATTGTATTAAAGACCGCAATCTTCTGTTTGAAGTCGCTATAATCTAGTAGGTAGTGTGTTGGCTTATTAGACTGAAGGGCTGACTTTAAACCCCAGGTTAGACATCAAAATGAAACTATTTCCTCGGCGACTTCCTCTCATCAGAATTTTGGTAAAAACTCTGAGAGAAAATAAAATTGCCATGAAAAGCTTCTTAAAAACTGTCGTTCGGGGTCGACTTTAAACTATAGGCCCTGCCACTTATGTTTAAAACTAACGCACATAAGTGATGTGAGAAGCTAGGTTTTAATCTTGACTAAAGGGTTGTAATGTAATCTGTTCGAAGAATAATAAATTTTATTATAAAGTATACCCTATGAAGACGCCGTGGTCTAGTGGATAGTGTGTTGGCTTATTAGACAAAAGGCCCGGGTTCGAATCCCAGGTCAGACGTCAAAACGACTAAATATTTCTTTGGCGACTTCCTCTCAGCAGATTTCTGGCAAAAGACTCTAAGAGTAAAAATTGCCATGAAAAGCCAAAAATCTGTCGTTCGGAGTCGACTTTAAACTGTAGGTCCAGCCACTTATGTGTCAAATGAGCACACACAACATAAGTGGTGTGAGAAACTAGGTCAATAATCCTGACTGAAGTGCTGTAATGACCAATTATGTATCTGATAGTATGAGTTCTTTGAAAGATCGATTTACGTCGCCTTTTTCCGGAACATTCTACGACGTAAATCGAGGGAATACTGTACTTGATTGCATAATCTAACAATGCGGGCTTCTATTGTAACGAATTGTATTCAAATAAATTCATTCAGAATGTTAACCATAGCAAGCCCTAATCTTTTTCCATACTCTACTCATATTCTTCATACTGTTTTAATAGCCAAATTTTATTCGTTATTCGTTTTATGCTTTGAAAAGGTCACAAACATTAAAATTCTGAATTCTACAATGAATTCCAACTGTGATCAATACGACATACAATGTCCATTAAAATTCCAACTGAAATTGGCAGTAAAATCGTTCATTTTTAATAACAAATACCAGCAACAGTAACAGCAAAACTTAATGAAATATTATCGATTACAAATTATCGGTTATGTAAATAACAACAACAGCAAGAATGAAAAAAAAGTAATTACAATCGCCACACTTCCTTTACTTATTCACTCCCTTTCCCCCTCCCCTCCTTACAATTGCTTTGTCTCTGATATGGCAAGTAATACAAGCATCAACGTTCTAATGGCATAACAAAGAATTCTTAAAGCCCAGCATGACGTTGTCCAAGTGTATTTAACGTGAAAATTTATGAAAAAAATGGGGGAAAAAAACGCTTTGATTCAAGCATGTGTTAAAAATTGAATAGACAAGATTTTATTGACAAGTTGTTTAGCTGCTGGCTGCTAAATGCATCGATAGCTGCGTAAAAGGGTGATTCAAAAAGGGATTTTCTTTTTATTATTAATGTTTGTGTATTAGGAAACTAAAGCAGAGTTTATTAGTTCCTAAAAGGGTTTCTAGGGTTTTACGAAAGATTCCATTTGATGGTGGACTTTTTTTTTTTTGCCTCTTGAAATTTTTAGGTCTAGTTGCCTTCGTCAAGTGATGAAAACTAGCACGTTTCTGGTAGCTCTATTAGTGGATAGAAATTTTTGATGGTTTCTGTACTGCACTGAGAATTAGTTGGACGCTCATAGACCGGCTTAAGATATCGTCGTAAACTCTTCCAATAGTTACGTTGTTCCTGTCTGGGCATGAGCAAGAACTCCTAGGGTTGCTAGGATTCTACTGGTTTTTTATAAAACCAGCACAGAGCAGAGGCGTTGGGGCAACGGATCGGGTTGTTCTCTTTCTAGACGTCTATGGCCTGCTGTGGACAGCAAGAGGACAGTGGCTGCTGGGCTTGGTTAAGGTTGGTTGTCGGTTTTATCACGGGGCACTGCGTTGCTGACGAGGATCTGGAACAGATCCCAACCCGACTATTGCAGCGTATGTTGCGATGAGGAGGAGTTAGAGACTGTCGAACATCTCCTCTGCAACTGCCCAGCCCAGCCAAGGTAGGTTGAGGCAGGGTCTTCTTTGAGAGCTCGAGTTCTGTGTCGAGAGCCTACATCAAGGCTCTCCACAGATTCATTAGCAGCTTGGGCTGGTTGAGAGGTGCTAGGACTTCATAAGTGTAGTCGCACTCTCACCCTTCTTTGTTTTGTGTCTGTTTCTTTATGTGTAATTCCTCCGTTTCCCATTCTCCCTCCCCTTACCTACATTCCTATATCCTCTATTTCCTTCCTCCCCTAAGGACAATGTACAATTGGTCAATTTCGCCCTCCGGGTACTGTACTTGTCTTGACCGACAGGTGCACGTCCTCTAACCTAACGTAACCTAACCTACTCAGGGGATGACCCCTACTCATGCAGTGCATTGTGCAGGTTTTTAGGAGAGGTAGAAAGAGGGAAGATGCGAACGACAAAGAAATGAGTTGCTGCTAGGTGACTATAAAATGGCCATTAGACAGTCTACAGTAATCGTCACCAAGAAGCTCGCAGTTTCTCACACCACTTATGTTGTATGTGTTAATTTTAGACATAAGTAGCGGGACCTAGAGTTTAAAGTCGACTCCGAACGACAGATTTTTAAGAAACAAAAAGAGAAAGAGAAGAAATCGCCGAAAAAATACTTTTTGTATTCAGTCTGATGATGGTTCTCGAAGTGGAACGTTCTAGGTTTCGTGTTCTCGAGAATTCTATTGCGACTACATTGTTTGTTGTTGCGTCTGCTTACTTGTCTGTCCCTTTTTCTGTCATACTTGTTGTAGCTGGTTTACTTATAATAAGTTCGATGTATGGCTTAGTATGTATTTGTATCGTGTGTATTGTGTACGCAATAATGATAAACTAAAGATTACGCCATCACGCATGTTGAATTAATGACGTCACGAAAATTGTTTTCATTGTTTTCCTATTGGCTAATGGTAATGCAAGTTATATTGCAGGGCTGCCAACTACTTTCGCGTAGTGTATACACTTTTCAGAAGAAATAATGTTCATTTGCACATATGAAAAAGACTTGGAAACCTTTAAAATAGTCCAACAACGTCATCTAACCGCATGATTTCCGGCGTAATCTTTAGTTTATCATTCGTGTCCAGTGTGCAGGACAGTCTCCTCCTCTTCCTAATCTTTGTAGTTTCTGTAGAAATCATTAGCAAGGTGTCCAAGACCAATGCTTCTCGCCTGCGCACCCATAATGAAAAGCCCTGTAATGACGTCGACAACAACCATACTCAGCGTACCTGTCTGGAGTTTAAGTAGAATTACCGTTAGCTTAGGTTTCATCAAATTTTAGCCAGATTTTTGCACTGTTCTACCTTTGTTCGATGCCATTCAGCTGCCGTTGACGGAATTGACAATCGCATTGTTGAATATAAGTTCTTAACTTCACATAAGGATTTCCAAAGAAGAGAACTTGTGGGAGAGTTTGGTGGTTCTGTCACATCTGGCTAGTTTATCCGCTCTACAGTTGCCCGGAATATTACTGTGCCCCGGTACTCATATAATATTAACATAATATTGTACTGCTACCTCGACAGATGTACACCCTCTAGCGGTTCATCACTTTGGGATTTAGCGCTTTGATAGAAATGTTCCGCTTGGAGATGTTTCCGCCTCCAATAATACGCGCCTTAGGTTGTACCAACCTAAACCGCCTGAAATATGCTATAATGGTCCGGCAGCCTCATAGGCTTGGCTATACCGGATATACTATGAAGACTTCCATCTAATTTCAATAAAAGTAAAGCCCGATGCTACCAATGGTTAGTTATTTTGGAGCCATTTTCCCCCTATATCGAAGAGAGAAAATATAGTACTTTCACGGATGTACTGCTGTAAGCTGCCTAAGAAATGAAGCGAGGGTAGCAATATCAATGTAATACACTGGCCCATACTATCATCAGATCCAAAACCAATTTTTTTTTTATATAAAGCCAGCACTTAGGGGATGACTCATGACCCCTACAAGGCGTAATCTTTAGTTTATCATTCTTTGTATTTGTAATTTTTGTTTACCGTTAATGTTAAACGATATTAGGTCGTTTCGCTATGCGTAACAATATTGTACTCAATAAATCGAATATTGACTCAATAAAAGTGCTTGTCTGAACATAGCATAATCCAATTTGAGTATATTTTAAAGGTGTTTCCTTTCCCCCGGACCTAATGAAGAGGTGTGTATATAAATGATGAAATATCTAGTGCAAGTCCCAAAATCCTTGGCCATCTCCTCCTTCTCGAAATTAGCGTGGCTTTATTAATTTTATTAATTTTATTTTTTATTCAATATTTAATTATTGTCGCCATTGTCGCTCTCGAATTGAACGCAGAGTCAGCAAAGATGCATTATACTATCCATTCTATTACAACCTTTTGTAATACCCTTTAAAACCGGCGGCAACACTAGCACCGATGGTAGTGGTGATAATGATTTTATGAATGATTCGACCAGTTTTCTTATGTTAAACAACGAATGGTCCTTCAGACAAACACACACATTTTCATTCTGCTGTCATTCCAGTTGATTGAATACAATTGATGATACCAGATGAGTTGCAGGCAGCTACGCTATCGACTGTTGCTGCTGCTGCTGCTGCTGTTGACGTTACAAATTGTTGGTTTTGAATTCTAGATTTCAGTAGGCAACTGGTTAAAATTGGAATTTGAGACACACACAGTTAAAAAGATTTTTAAAAAATGTTTTCAACATTTTAAACGCCAATTATTTTATGTTGTTGTTGTTGATGGAAGTCAAACTTGAAGAGTCGTTTTTTCATGCTTTATTTTTATATTTTATAAGCGAAAGAAAAAAAAAAAAAAATCAAGTGCAATAATAAAAAAAATTTATTATTTTGCTTACGACATAAGATGAGCATCATGTGAGCACAAACAATTGAGTGAAGTGGTGCTATGAAGATGTACATGATGATGATGATGATTATCATCATTCCCAAAGCTATCGTAATCGTCATCAATGTAGGCCTTAAGATAATGTTGCCTTCGAATAACTCCAAAAGAAAAAAACAGAAGAAGACTTGCTGGCTGTTTGCTTGCCCGATAGCGGTGACGCTATAATCCCGTGTGATAATGTGCCAGTAACTCGATTTGTCTGAACATCTCCAGCATTGTTACAACGCGTATTACAAGGCGTTAAATGGAAATAAACTTGGTTTTTTTTTGTTGTGATTACTTACTGTGTGCTTACTTACCATCATGCAGTGTTGTTGCAGTTTATTAAAACGCATCATAAACAAATAATTGCATCGCGGCCTGTAACAAGCGTTTTTTAATTGTCCACCCATAAAACGACCGTTAAAAAAGTTTTTTCTTGTGGTTTTTGATGGTTTTGACCGATTGGTGTTGTCTTCCTTTTTAGATTTTTTTCTGTTTTTTTTAAATTTTTTAATTTCAATCATCGCCATAAAATGTTGTTTATGATCGAACAGTTTTTTTTTTGTTTGTTTTTATTTTCACACTCTTCTGGCTCTATTGTGTTAAGGTATTGCGCATAATATGGGTTACAACATGCTTACGGATTTCTTTTGAAGAGCAACCTGCCATTGATTGAAAGGAATTAGCTGTCCCCTCGATGGAGTCATGAGCGTAAACAGTTAGGCCGCACAGCATCCATTGTAATACCACAGTTTCATATTCTTCCCTAGTCCAGGAACCATTCAAAGCTTCCGATGAAATGACTCAAACTGTCAATATCTATGCATGACAGTTCATCCAGATCCTTCAAGGGGCATCTTTCTCCTCCGATTTAGTGCCGCGCATGTGCATAGTAGGTGCAGAACAATCTCATGATCCTTCTCCTCATCTCCACAGCTTCTGCAAAAATCATTTGCAAGGTGTTCAGGATCAATACGTCTCGCATACATACATAAATTAATCATTATAACACTTCAGTCCGGATTATTGATCTAGTTTCTCACACCACTTATGTTGTGTGTGTGTTAATTTTATACATAAGTGGCGGGACCTATAGTTTAAAGTCGACTCTGCACGCCATATCGTTTTGAGCAACTTTTCAAGGCAATTTTATTTACTTTCAGGGTTTTTGCCAGAAATCTGCTGATTTTGTTTTGTTGTCTGGCCTGGGGCTCGAATCCTGGCTTTACGTCTTATAAGCCAACACATTATCTACTAGACTACGGCGACTTCATACCTTCCTATAATACAATGCCGCCTAATAACCCCGATAACAGGGCTGAGCCTGCTTTTTTGCAGTTTAAGCAGAGCCGTCGCGCACTCCTTATCCACCCTAGCCTAGATTTTTTGCGCGGTTCTGTCCGTGTCCGAAGCTGTTCATCTACTGTTGGCAAGGTCCACGATTGCATTATTAATATAGGGAATTCATCCGAGAGTTCGATAGTTGTGCCCCATTCCGTCTGGCCAGTTCATCCACTCTGCAGTTACCGGGCATATCCATGTGTCCCGTGATACAAACATCATATCAGTTCTCCATCTCGTTGAGGCATCTGCGACAGTCGTATACCGTCCTGGAATTCATTACATTAGAATCCAATGATCTGATAGCCGCTTAGCTAGCGGAAAGTATTGTAATTTTTCCCCATGTGAACATTTTTGTCCACAATAATTTTCACTGCAGCCTAAATTGTTGACAGGTATTGTTTGAAATTGAATTGAAAATTTTTGTGGAAATTACATTGAAAATTTACACTCTTTTGGTAGCTTTTCAATAATACTTGGCAATAATGCAGCAGCGTGATAGAGTGATAAAAGCTAAGAAGCTCTACAAAGCGCCAATAGCCTTAAAAAATTGCGTTCAAGTGGTGTAATATTACGACTCTATGTTGCACCCAAGAAAACCCATCTTTTAAACATTATAGGTTAGGTTTAGTTAGGTAACGAACCATTCTTGAAAGATATGTTTCCACATAGGCCAGTGTTTAGGTCCATTGGAATACATACATACATAATTGGCCATTACAACCCTTCAGTCAGGATTACGACCTAGCTTCTCACACCACTTATGTTGTGTGCGATAATTTTATACACAAGTGGCGGGATCGACTCCGAACGACAGATTTTTGAGAAGCTTTTCATCGCAATTTTTACTCTCAGAGTCTTTGCCAGAAATCTGCTGAGAGGAAGTCGCCGAAGAAATATTTTTCATTTTGATGTCTGACCTGGGATACGAACCTGGGCCTTTTGTCTAATAAGCCAACACACTACCCACTAGACCACGGCTACTTGGAATACCATAATTAATAACGAGACTGGGCATCAAACATATCCTAAAGAAGACCAACCAATATTTTCCTCCTTTTCCTCCTCCTCCTCTTGCAGAGCTTAAAAGATAAATTCCCGCTTAGGTTATCGGTTAGGTCCATTGGGATACCGCAATTAATAGGCAGACCAGTCATCAAACATTTACTATAGGAGACCAACCTAAATTTTCCTCCTTCTTTAATCTAAAGCAGACGTTATTTGTCGTCATGCCTTCCTTCTTATCCATACCTAACCAGTAGAGTCTAGCAATATTGCTTTCGGCTTCCAAAGAGGTTGGATTTCCCTGTAAAATAAGCGGATAAATTTACTTTAACTGAGGAATCGAAACACCTAAAATACACTGCATTCATGAACGTGGACGTATGTCGAATAGACGTTCATTAGGGTCTTAATTGCATTCAATCTGTCCGAATACTGCAAGAGAAAGTCGTGGCAAATTCAGTTATCCAAAAAGTAATGAGCTTCGTTCACGGCCATGATCTTCACCTAGAAAACAAGCAATGCTCTACTTATATGGATATGAATTGATCATCTCATCAGTGGTATTAGAATTGGAATTTGGACATGGTTGTGGCCTTGCGCATGATTTCCCGTTAGATGACGTTGTTGGGCTATTTTAAAGGTTTCCAAGTCTTTTTCATATGTGAAAATGAACATTTCTTCTGAAAAGTGTATGCACTACGCGAAAGTAGTTGGCAGCCCTGCAATATAACTTACATTATCTCATTAGCCAATAGAAAAACAATGAAAACAATTTTCGTGACGTCATTGATTCAACATGCGCAGAAAGTTTTAATTTTGTGTGCGTGATGGCGTAATCTTTAGTTTATCATTCTTGGTTGTGGCCTCGTTTTTATTGTAGTAAGAGATCTGAAACCATTCATTAATCTTTTCTTTACTCTCAAAAGAATAATGAAATCAAACTCTATATGAATATTTATTCTTTCCTTAATAAATTTTAAAAAAATTTTCCCCTTTTTCTCTTTCAGAAAAATACGGATCGTAATTTGACCAATCAGTTGGCAAATATGCATCATCCTGGCCGCAGTAGTAGTAGTCATCATGCGAACAATGCCAGCAGCAGCAGTAGTAGCTACAATAAGTTCAATCGCTACTCTTGGGGTAGCGGCCACAGTTCATCTTCATTGCATAGTAGTGCTGCCACATTGGGCATTGGTTCGGGTAAAGATGATTTATGGGCTGCCATACAAACGAATTATAATTATATTATGGACACAAACCTATTGGACACATGCAAAGAGGCTAGATGTGAAATAGAGGGCGGTGTTAGTGTTTTGGATAAAACCATGGATAAAAGTTTTAAGGTGAGTGGCTTAGATGTAATAATAAAATTAATATTTAGGCTTTAATATTGTGGTTTAAGGCTTGAATAAATGGTTTATCCGTAGAATCAACGGGTTATTGTTTAAGGTGGTGGTGAATTTATGGTTTTAAACTGAACTAAAATGATGTGTTGAATGTTTAGTAATTTATTTAAAATTTTCTGTTGCCTACTTTTAGATGCTCGATGATAATAATCGCTCTGTCGGCTATTATGAAGATCCCAAAGAATTGCGCAAATGGTTAAGGGATATGGAACAGAAATTGGAAAATGCTCCCACCTTATCGGAAGCCACCATGTTAACCTGTGCTGAACTAGAATCCCATCTAAAAGAACATTCGGTAAGTAATCTATGGTTGAAGTTGTTTTTAAACATAATGAAGTGAAGAAGGAAATTGTTTTAAAATATTTTAAACTTGGTGAATAGGCCTTTGCAATCAATTAAGGATTAAGGAGGAGCTTTCTATATTGTGATATAAAATTAATTAAAGGCAGCTGGTTTATTGCTGGTGCATTGCAATAAATAAAGTTCAATATTTGACGCACTGAAAGTAGGCTATTGTGGTCAGGATATTTAAATGGTGTCGGACTCTAGGAAGTTTTCTCATAACCAACAGGATAGCCCTCCTATGCAATTTTTTTATGAAGTGAAGTCGAGTGTCGGACTCTAGAAAGTTTTCGCATAGTCAACAGCATAGCCCTCTTATGCAATTCAGTGATGAAGTGAAGTCGTTTGCTGCTAGTGAAGCCGTAATAAGTCGGTTGTGGTGTATCCACTGATGTGGATAATTTGGTTTTTTAAAAATTTCAGGCAGATTTGTGAAGCCATTTAGGCACTGGATACAAGTTGCCCTAAGGAAGGTTAGAGAGTGTGCATCTGGTAATACTTTGGGAGGGAATCCTAGCGGATATGGTTCCTTTCATGAAAAGTTCAGGGTTGTATAGGCTAGACTTTGAACTCGAAGTAAGATTCTAAGACTTGGTATAGGAAGGTAGCAGGCAAACCGAATATTTATATTTAACAGGTGGTAAAAGGACTACCTACATTGCTCTGTATGCATACATACATACATAATTGGCCATTACAACCCTTCAGTCAGGATTACGACCTAGCTTCTCACACCACTTATGTTGTGTGCGTTAATTTTATACATGAGTAGAGGGACCTACAGTTTAAAGTCAACTCCGAATGACAGATTTTTGAGAAGCTTTTCATGGCAATTTTTACTCTCAGAGTCTTAGCCAGAAATCTGCTGAGAGGAAGTCGCCGAAGAAATATTCTTTCGTTTTGATGTCTGACCTGGGATTCGAAACCGGGCCTTTTGTCTAATAAGCCAACACACTACCCACTAGACCACGGCGACTTCATGCTCTGTATGCCACTAGCAAAATGTCGAGGGAAAATATTACATCTAGGAACTGGCAAGACTTGGATTGAATCTGTGCAGCAGAGGTCTGATCTGTGCAAAAGAGACATGACAACTGGCCTCTTTCCGCTGGACCTTAATTGTAAGGATTTAGCAGCTAAAACTAGCCAGCGACTGGATAACAATACAGATTAAATATTCATCATTCGGGGCTACTATTAACTTCACAAATATTAAATCGTTTTAAAAAAAGTTCTTAGGCACCTCAAAAGTATACGTTTTTAAAATTCCAAGGATCTTACATGATAGCACGCTATGACATATAGAAGAAACATTCATGCCGGATAGCTAGGTTAGGAAAAATGGTGTAACACTTCTCGTGAACGATTTCGTTGAGATTTTCACGATTGGTTTGAAACTGGATAGAGTTGTGGGTGAAATAATCTTTTCAACGTCGTTCAGGTACAGCACACTCGACTCGAGCTGGAAAGTCTATCGGGCAGAATTTTGGTCATAGAATGAAAATATTTTTAGAATGAAAATGTCACTAGAAATGATATTAGATATGCCAGACCACTGGTTTCTAACTTGACGAGCAATAAGATAATTTTTAGCAAACCGGAATCATATGGGTCATGAAGTCATTGTAGTCTAGTAGGCACTATGTTGGCTTATTAGACTGAAAACCCGAGTTCAAACCCCAGGTCAGACATCAAAACGAAAATATGAAAAAAATATTTCTTCGGCGACTTCCTCTCAGCAGATATCTGGTAAAAACTCTGAGAGTAAATAAAATTGCCATGAAAAGCTTCTCAAGAAATCTGTCATACGGAGTCGACTTCAAACTGTAGGTCCCGCTACTCATGTATAAAATTAACATGAGTGGTGTGAGAAGCTAGGTTGTAATCCTGACTGAAGGTTTTGTAATGTCCAATTATGTGTTTTTTATAGCTTTACGAGCTAAAGTTTGGAAAATCTTCGAAAGACATTGGTAGCCTGGCCTACCAAAGTGCACGATTCAGCACAAGAATTACTCTCGGCTTGCTATACGCATACGTACTAAAACCAACCTAGTTCGTCACACTTTCAACCATTTGCCCACCCCTCTCCCCCCCCCCGGAACCACAATCAAGTTTTACTTCTTGGGGTGTGGAGATTCAGCGAATGCTGCCTTCAAATTCCGCTGACCTTGCTCTCTCAGCCAATCTTTGCTGCGTCAATACCTTCCTTGCGAAAACGCATACTGCGTTCCAATTGTCATATGAGGTTAATATCAGGTTAACTATATTATCGGGCGTTACCTGGAATCCTATTGTCCTCTCCAGGCAATTTCGTTGAACAACAAATCGGGGGCAAGTAAAAAAAACATGCTCCGCCGTCTTCCTTTCATTACGGCATTCTGGGCATGCCTCATCCACATCATGACCAAACTTATAGAGATAAACCCTATAACATCCATGGCCGGCTAGCAACTGTGTCAGGTAGAAGTTCACCTGACTGTGTCTCCTTGTGGTCCATTCGCCTATGTTCGGTATGAGGCTGTGGGTCCATCTTCCCTTGGTGGAATTGGACCAATCTTGCTGCCATCTATCCAAAGGATTATCTTATGGGTGTACAGTGCCATAATGGTATTCCCTGAAACTGCAGAGTACACAAAATGATCAGACGTAGGACACAACCAACGAACTTTCTGATGAATGCATTCATGGATTTCAATAACTCCGCATAGCAGTTTCTTCAGAATACTTTATCAAACGTAGCTAATCTGAATGGAGAGCGCTCGAATAATTTGTTTAAATTCCAAAAGATCACATCCAACGTGCTGGATGAACTTGTCACTGGGAATTATTTTATAGGCACGCATGTAAGACGCATTAGTCTTGGACATGTGATAAACAATTTCTGCAGGAGCAGTAGCGATAAGGGAAAAGATATTCGATACATGGCCAGCTCTATGTGTGAAAATAATTTGTTTTCTACTAAACAGACGATCTGGCTGATCCATTGAGAATGGATATAAGGATTCGTAGTGACTTCACCAAAAGCTCTGCATGGTCTAGGGATTAGGGGAGCCTGCGATTTTGGTATCAGGGTTCATACATACATACATACCCTTCTACCTAACCTAACTTTCAGAGTGCCTTGGATTCTAAATAGGACTCTGACTGAATTTAAGGCCAAGATCTGCTTATTAACGCTTTATTTCTGTATCCGCTTATGTAATACCAATAATGATAAACTAAAGTTTACGCCTTGAGCATCATTTCCCGTTAGATGACGTTGTTGGGCTATTTTAAACATTTCCAAGTCTTTTTCATATGTGAAAATGAACATCATTTCTTCTGAAAAGTGTATGCACTACGCGAAAGTAGTTGGCAGCCCTGCCAATATAACTTACATTATCATTAGCCAATAGGAAAACAATGAAAACAATTTTCGTGACGTCATTGAGTCAACATGCGCAGAAATTTTTAATTTTGTGTGCGTGATGGCGTAATCTTTAGTTTATCATTCTTGTATAATACTACTAGGCTTGCATATTGTGGTCATGGCCATGAAATGTTTCTCAAAAATCAATCGTTTGAATTCGCCGTTAAACTGTAGGTCCCGCCACTTATGTAAAAATTAAAGCACACAACATAAGTGGTGTGAGAAGCTAGGTTGTTATCCTGACAGAAGGGTTGTAATGTCCAATTATGTTTTTTTTATAGCTTTACGAGCTAAAGGTTGGAAAATCTTCGAAAGAAATTGGTAGCCCGGCCTACCAAAGTGCACGATTCAGCGCAAGACTCTCGGCTTGCTAAACGCATACTAAAACTAACCCGGGCCTTTCGTTTAATAAGCCAACCCACTACCTACTAGACCACGGCGACTTCTTTATCACTTGCAATAGTTTCTTTAATTCCTTGCCAAGGTGATTAAATTGATTTAAAGTCAGTTTCACCTGCCATTTCCGTGTCTCTTATTGGGAAAACTTTCTTTAGTTTTAAGAATTTTCCATCGTTTTTTTTCCCCAATCATTCTTTATTTTCCTCAAAAACAATTTCATTTTCACCTTAAATGCTGATGGCGGCATAGCTGAGATGGCTATGCTAAGCTCAAGTTATGAGCACAATGGGGCACACATGTGAGGAGAATACGTACGATGAAGCGTTTATGGCAGTAGCAGCAGAATGTTAATGCAACTTTGATGTTCTTTTGTCTTTATGCCGCACACTTTCTGTGAATGAAATGAAAACATCCGCGAATTTCTTTCTGCAGCTTGTATTAATCCAAATACCATTGTAAAGAAACAATGAAAGAAAGAAGGAAATTTTACATTTGAAATCTTAATAATTTGATTTATTCTTAAAGAGGTTTTCAGATGATTTTCTGTTTTTGCTTTTGCCATTTTATTAATAAAACATTTAATTTGATTTTCCATTTCAGATTCCGAATCTTTTTAAGATTTTCTTCTTTGTTTTGTTTTATGATTTCCCACCAGCTGGGGAGAATTGTTTGAACTGAACGCGCATAATTTGTTTTTCAAATAAAATTTTAATGGAAAAATTGTTGCGAAGAAATGATGAAAGATGCGATTTAACCTTCACAAATAAATTCCAATGAAATTAATTTTTTTTTTAGTTTCGTTTCGTTTTTTGCAAATAAATTGAAAGCGAATGTAAAGAAATTCATTTC
Organism: Sarcophaga peregrina; assembly: GCA_014635995.1. NCBI lineage: Eukaryota > Metazoa > Arthropoda > Insecta > Diptera > Sarcophagidae > Sarcophaga > Sarcophaga peregrina. Next base: position 86,384,437 of record CM025792.1, on the reverse strand, counting down.
CAATCATTTTCAATTTTATGTGCGTCCTCCTCTTTCGTTTTGTGTTTCTTTAATTTGCTTTTGATGAGGAATTCCGCGTGAATTGATTGATTTTTAATCGATTCAGCGAAATTAAAACGAATGGCAGTGTAGTGTTTAGCGAATTAATTTTTTTTTATTTCAAAACATTAAAAAACCCGAATAAAACATAAATTTTTAATTATAAAAGTGAAGAGATTTTTACAATTAATTTGATTTTGTGTTTATTTTAACATTAATTAATCATTAAAGTATCTGAAAGCCAAAGCTAAACGTAACACTTTCTTTAACAAGATATTTTACACCCTAGCACATGAGGGTATTCCAAAAATAATAACTCATACATGCTGTTACGTTTTTATCTTTTAAAAATGTTTAAAATATAAGCACTCATGGATTGCAAATAAAATAAAAATAAATTTCTGTTTAGTTTTAATTAAAATTCTTTATTCTTCGCCTACTTTTGTGTGCCACTGTTCACAACTTGATGTAAACAACAACAATTGGTTTTATTTGTTATTCCTCTGTTTATAGCCTTTGCATAAACCATAACAATTACTAGACAAGAGATATTCATACCACGATTACTTTTATCAAACGCTTTGCGTCTTCACTCAAGATTGACTGAACTTCACTAACTCTGTCGCCTGCTTTAGCTTGTCTTTTATATTGTAAAGTAAACAGTCTAATGAATGTTCTTGAAGGTGAAAGTTCATACATACATAATTGGCCATTACAACCCTTCAGTCAGGATTACGACCTAGCTTCTCATGAGTGGCGGGACCTACAGTTTTAAAGTCGACTCCAAACGACAGATGTTTTGAGAAGTTTTTCATGGCAATTTTTACTCTCAGAGTCTTTGCCAGATATCTGCTGAGCGGAAGTCGCCGAAGAAATATTTTTCCTTTTGATGTCTGACCTGGGATTCGAACCCGGGCCTTTCGTCTAATAAGCCAATACACTACCTACTAGAAAGTTCGCCTTCTCGAAATCTCTATAAATGTAAACATCGTTGTTTACGTTTATTATTGTAGTGTTGTTGGTATATTTTTGTTTATTTGTTTACTAGTTTTTATGCTGGTGTTTGTTGTTGCATTAAGCAGTACGATAATTTGTTCTCTGCCTTGTTTTATTTTGGACGTTAGTTGTCTAATAATCTTAATTTTGATGAAAGAAATTTGCCACATTCTTGTATTAAAATTTACTTAAGCTTGGCTCAACGCACAACTAACTAACCTGATTAACTAGTCTGGATCAGGCAATCAATATTCGGAATTCATTTTTAAACAGGGAAAGTTTAGTGAATTTAGTGTTTGATCTTATATCTTGGTCTAGTGGGTAGTGTGTTGGCTTATTAGACAAAAGGTCCGGGTTCGTATCCCAGGTCAGACATCAAAACGAAAAATATTTTTTCGGCGACTTCCTCTCAGCAGATTTCTGGCAAACACTCTGAGAGTAAAAATTGCCATGAAAAGCTTCTCAAAAATATGTCGTTCGGAGTCGACTTTAAACTGTAGGTCCCGCCACTCATGTATAAAATTAACACACACAACATAAGTGGTGTGAGAAGCTAGGTCAATAATCCTGACTGTTGGGTTCTAATGACCAATTATATATGTATGTAACCAAAACAATAGCCTCTATAAAGATCCCCTCTAAGTTGACGACCACGGCAAACGTTTCAAGGACAACGATTTCAGAATAGGCACATGGAACGTCTGTACCCTTTATAGGGCAGGTGCTTCCGCCCAACTGGCGGATGCCCTCATGAAATATAGGACGGACATTACTGCCATACAGGTAATGTGATGGATAGGACAAGGATGCAAAAGGCTAGCATCTTGCGATGCGTATTACAGCTGCCATGTTGATGAGCACGAATTTGGATGCGGATTTGTGATTAATAAGAGACTTCGTCGCCGTGGTCTAGCAGGTAGTGTGCTGGCTTATTAGACGTAAAGACATCAAAACAAAATACAAAAAGTATTTCCTGGGCGATTTCCTCTCAGTAGCTTTCTGGCAAAAACGTACGTACGTAATTGGCCATTACTACCCTTCAGTCAGGATTACGACCTAGCTTCTCACACCACTTATGTTGTGTGCGTTAATTTTATACATGAGTGGCGGGACCTACAGTTTTAAGTCGACTCCGAACGACAGATTTTTGAGGCAATTTTTACTCTCAGAGTCTTTGCCAGAAATCTGCTGAGAGGAAGTCACCGAAGAAATATTTTTTCGTTTTGATGTCTGACCTGGGATTCGAACCCGGGCCTTTTGTCTAATAAGCCAACACACTACCCACTAGACCTCGGCGACCACGGCGACTTCTGGCAAAAACCCTGAGAGTACTGTAGGTACCGCCACTTATGTATAAAATTAACACACACAACATAGGTCAATAAGGTCGAGGACGTATACGATAAGTGTCCGGCCCATGACGCCAAAATCGTCCTTGGGGATTTTAATGCGAAGGTCGGGCGGAAAGGTATCTTTGGCCCCATTATCGGACAGTTCAGCCTCCACGCAAACACTACCTCCAATGGTATGAGGCTGATCGATTTTGCCGCGGCGCGTAACATGGTAGTTTGTTGCACCAGGTTTCAGCATCTCGACATTCTCAAGGCCATTTGGATGTCCCCCGATCGTTCAACATCCAACCAGATCGATCATATTGTGATGGACGGAAGGCATGTATCCAGTGTACAGTCCCTCCTCGATCGTGTAATAGGCAGTTTAAAAATTTTCTTCATTTTTAAGCATTTTGATTACAAAATATTTGAATTCAAGCTTATGGGACGGAGGGAAAAAGAATTATTTTTTCAAAATAATTTGAATTTTTTTTTTAAATTTTTCGTTTAAATAAAACATTAACAGGGGAATTTTTTTTCTCTTCTTCTTCTTGATAAGATCTACTTGTAGTTTGTATATTTTTTGTTGTTGTTGTTGTTACTTTTTTTTTTTGTTCATAAGTAAAGATCTTCTAATCGAGATATTGTCAATTTCCACTTGATTTTGGTTGCGTTTTTTTTCCATTTCTGTGTAGTTTCTTACGGTTTCTTACTGTCTTTGGCCAAGTGAAAGGTCTTTAACACAACAGAGAGCAAAAAAATAGAAAGAAAGAAAGAAAAAAAATTTAGGCAGGCAGGCAGGCGGGCAGCTAGGCTTTTAGTTTACCTGTTGGATGGCTGGGGAAACGAACGGTAATAATAATAATATTTTATCAGTACCGTTATAGTTTTTATGTATTTTCTTAACGGTTTTTTTTTTTCTTTTTGTGTTTTGTTTTGTTGTTGTTTTGTTGCTGTGTTAACGAAATTTGAAAATTGTTTTGTAGTGTCATATTTAAAAAAAAAACATTACAAAATCTAAAGTATTTCTCTAGTTTTTCTGACCATTTTTGGCACAACAAGGATGTGCTTAAAGGAGAGCTTTTGCTGCTGCATAAACGAACGATTGAACTCTGCTGCATATTGGCCTGGCTATGGCTACGACTATGGCTATAGCCTTATGGAAGATGACGATGTTGACAATGACAAAAAAAATTTTTTTTCTTGTTTTTCTTTTTAATTCAGCAAGTGTTTCTGTTTTTCTGCAAATACGTTCGTATATTGTCTTTTGTTAAAATCATAAAATATTAGAAAAAAAAAATTGAATTTTTTTTCTTGCTTCATTCGTGAAAAAAAGAGGCAGAATTTAAAAAGTGAAGGTGGATTGTGCTTTCAATATACATTTTGGCAGTTACAATTTAGTGATCATAAGTTTTTCCTTTTTATTGTAGTTTTTGTTCCAATACCAAGAAAAGAAAAGACAAAAAGGAATGACAAAAACAAAAATAAAATACTTCCAACAACTACCAGCTCCAGAAAAAAGCAAAAAAAAAAAATTTTTTTTTTTGAAATTTACAAGTCTATTGAAAGAAAACTATTGTGGAGCACTTTTCTAAAGGGTCTGGCAAATAATTTTTTTTAATATTTTCTCAAATTTCTTTTTCTATTTGTAAGTACAATCCTTCCGGTTAATAATCTAAAATAATTTCATTTAAATGGCTGCCTCAGCTGGCCATGCAGTAGCCTACACGATCGATCCAATTTTTAAGCACATTATCAAATGTATGCAGCTGTTTTCACCAACGGCTTCACGAATATTATCCTTTAACGTGTCAATTACCTCTGGCTTGTCGGCATAACACTTAGCTTTGACGACACCCCACAAATAATAGTCCAACGGTGTTAAATCTCAGCTCCGAGGTGGCCAAACGAGACATCAGCTCTGCGGCTCATAATACATACATAATTGGTCACTACAACCCTTCAGTCAGGATTATTAACCTAGTTTCTCACACTACTTATGTTGTGTGTGTTAATTTTATGCATAAGTGGCGGGACCTAAAGTTTAAAGTCGACTCCGAACAACAGATTTTTGAGAAACTTTTCATGGCAATTTTATTTTTACTCTCAGAGTTGTTGCCAGAAATCTGCTGAAAGGAAATCGCCGAAAAAATACTTTTTGTTTTGATGCCTGGCCTAGGACTCGAACCCTGGCTTTATGGCTAATATGCCAACACACTACCTACTAGATTACGGCGATTTCGTGCGGCTAATAATGCGATCTTCAAAGACAGGACGCAAAACATCGAGTGTAGCTTCGGCTGCGTGGCACGCAGCTCCGTCTTGTTGAAACCAAATGTTGCCAACATGCTCCTCTTCAATTTTTCTAAACAAAAATTCGTTCAACATGGCCCGATGACGATCACTATTGACTGTAACGGCCACTCCTTGCTCATTTTTGAAGAAAAATGGCCTAATTATGGCTCTGGACCAAAATTCGCACCAAACAATGACTCGTTTTGGATGCGTCGTATTTTCAATGCATGCGTGCGGGTTTTTTGGGCCCCAAATGCAATAATTATGCTTGATTACATACCCGGCAAGATCAAAATGAACTTCTTCTGAAAAGATGATTTTTTTTGCGATAGTAGGCATCTTCTGTAAGTCGATCGCTGGCCCACTTAGCGAAGCAAAAATGCATTGGGTGGTCAATTGGCTTCAACTCCTGAACCAATTGGACTTTGCATGGCGTCATACCAAGGTCTTTATGCAAAATTCGTCTCAATGATGTCGCCGAAATGTTAAATTGTTGAGAACGATGATGAATTGGTGTTGATGGCGCTGATGATGTACGGACTGTTTTTGGTTTTTCACGCTTTGGTTTATCGATGACGATGCCAGCTTCTTTCATTTTCTTTTTTTCACAAGATAACGAAAATACGAAGCTGACGGTTCTTCCCTTCTTCCAAAATCCGCACGCAATTTTCGGACCCATTCTGCAACATTACCATGATTTTCAAAGTAATTTCGCAATATTTCCCAGCGTTATTATATTTTCAAGCGTATACACAACCATATTCGTTTAGCGAAAGGATGAAACAAATTGTCTAAGTGTTACCATTCACGAAATAAGCACTAGTTGAAAAAAAAATAACGTTAGATGGCGGACCCGTTATACAATTTTTCTTTTAATGTTGCTTTTAACGTGTTTTTTTTATTTTTTCTTCTTTTCATTTTTATGTTCAATTGTTTTGTTCCTTTTTTTCTTTTCTTGCTTCTTTTTTTGAACCAAAGCACGAGCCAAATTATAATAAAAAAAAAACCTAGGGAAACAGTAAAAATAGATCGAATGTTTAAAACTGCCACTTGACTTGATTTTTTTGTATTTTTTTTGCTTAGCTTTTGGGTGAATTGGTTATTTGAGGAACCATCACCAGTATTTGGCATCACTAAACCATCGCCACCACCACCGCCACCATAACCGCCACCAGCATTGCTAATACCATTAAGCCATTATTACATGATGTTTTGTGTCTCGGCATTGTTATAGTTTTTCCTTACCCACCACCATACTTGTTAGATCGCGTACACCTCGTACTTTTTGTTTCCCAAAAACCATGCGCCATATTTCTCTTTCAAATGTTGTCGTTTTTTTTTGGTGCTTAATTTAGGGAAGTTTTGTAAAACGTTTGTTGATTTTTTTCCCCAAAAAAAAAAAAATCGTTTTATGGTCTTTGGTTTGAACTCCATTTACCTACCAAATATAAAGAGATCATGCTTACACTAATATACGTAGGTAGGCATAGAAGTTCTTTGAAAAACAAAACAAAATGTTTTGGCTTTGGTTTATATTTAGACGGGTACTCGTAGTTGTTTTAATGCAGACACGCAGTAAGGAAAAGTTTCCCATATACATACATGCAGTCACAGAAAAAAGTCTACATACACTTGCTATGTTATAGTTTGTTTTCATATTCGTTTTGCCCTTCAAATACTCCTCTAACTGCCTTAAGCATGGTTGCGTCATCTTTTTTAATTTGATAAAAACCAACGTGAAAAAAGTCTACATACACCGGCCGTTATTGACTTTTTCCTTTGACTGTACATACATACATAATTGGTCATTACAACCCTTCAGTCAGGATTACGACCTAGCTTCTCACACCACTTGCGTTGTAGGGTTTTAAAATCGACTCCGAACGATAGTTTTTTCCAATTTTATTTACTCTCAGAGTTTTTGACAGAAATCAGCTGAGAGGAAATCGCCGAGGAAATATTTTCATAGTTTTTGTTTTGATGTCTGACCAGGGATTTGAACTCGGACCTTCAGTCTAATAAGCCAACACACTACCTACTAAACTATTTTGATTGTACATCTCACGTAAAACTATGGACACAAATCATCTTGTGAAATATCTAAAGAGTAGCTTGTGGTTGACATTTCTTCAGTAGCTGTAATTAAGACCAGATGGCTATGGGTTTTATTTGTTAGATGTCCAGATCTCCTGTCAATTTTGGGTCTATACTGAGCCATAAGTACTTGGAACTACTGACCAGCTACAATTCCTTCTCATTGCTTCTGGGAAACAAGAAATCTTGACGGTAAAGAAGATTAAGATTTAAGTTGATTCACATCACCTGACCATTTTTCCCACTAGATTAATTTCATGAATTTGTTCATCTTAGGTTAGGTTAGCTTAGGTAAGGTAGCTGACCCCTTCTTAGGCAGTCGATAATTAACCCCATTGTGCTACCACAATCACTATTCGACCCGGAGATCAAATATTTCCTAGAGAAAATCAACCCAAGTCCATAATAAATCTTGATATTGCAGTCATCCTTATATTACAGAGATCGGGTAAGAACTTCAGAACGTAAGAGGACAAAACTCTTCGTCTGCTTTTTCAAAAGCAGGGCACTGACACATAAGGTGTGAAGGACAGTATTTTCCTTCCGGTCAGACCCATAGATCTTGTAGAAGTTATTTGTCGGAATGCCAAGTTTTCTTGCATGCCTATCGGCCCGTAAGAACCCATATTGCGCGATGGATGGCCACACGATTTAAAGATAGAAGTGAGTCACAACCTCAGCTCCTGCCGAAGTTATTTATCGGAGTGCCAAGTTCTTCTGCATGCCTTCTAAAAGAATAGGGACCCATAAGAATCGCTATTATGTGATGCATGGTCCTGCGATTTAAGCATAGAAGTGAGTTCTCTATCTTCTTCTTATTTACACGTGTCCAACAGAGTCTGCCAATATTGTATATACCCTCGCGCTGTTAAAGATGTCTGTAAATCGGTTGGATTATATCCAAATTAACTGAGCCAATCGGAATACATATGCCCTGTACCATGTTATAGATTACGAGCTTCGTACCTGCTCTCAAGTTGCCGTAGTCAAGTAGACAGTGTATTGCCTTATTAGACATGAGGCCTCAGTTCAAATTCCAGGTCAGACATTACAAAATAAACGGCGACTTGCTCTCAGCGGATTTCTGGCAAAATTATATAAAATTGCCATGAAAAGTTTCTCAAAAATCTGTCGCTCGTAGCCACCGACGTATAAAATTAACACACACAATAAAAGTGATGTGAGAAACTAGGTTGTAGTCTTGACTAAAGGGTTGTATTGACCAAAAAATTATGCATGCATGTGTGTACCTACCTGCTTTGGCCAGTCCATCAACAATGCAATTTCCAAAGATATTTGCATGTCCCGGAACCCATATTAAAGCTACTTTCTAAGAATTCGAAATTTCTCTAAGAAATCCTCAGCATTCCATTGGACAAGGACGGACATTGTAATTACGTTCATTAGAGGTTTAAACACAATCTGGCCCTCGGAGTAAATCAAGAGATTTTCAGGGGAAATTGCGTCACATACATACATAATTGGCCATTACAACCCTTCAGTCAGGGTTACGACCTAGCTTCTCACACCACTTATGTTGTGTGCGTTAATTTTATACACGAGTGGCGGGACCTACAGTTTAAAATCGACTCCGAACGACAGATTTTTGAGAAGCTTTTCATGGCAATCCCCACTCTCAGAGTCTTTGCCAGAAATCTGCTGAGAGGAAGTCGCCGAAGAAATATTTTTCGTTTTGATGTCTGACCTGGGATTCGAACCCGGGCCTTTTGTCTAATAAGCCAACACACTACCCACTAGACCACGGCGCCTTCGAAAATTGCGTCACTCTACAAGAATTTCGTTAACCTTAGGTTAGGTTAGGTTAGAGGATGTGTACTTGTCAACTGTGACTAGTACAGTACCCGGAGGTCGAATTGACCCATCGTATAATGTCCTAGCTTCTCACAGCACTCGTGTTGTGTGTGTTAATTTTTTTTTACATATGAATGGCGGGGCCTACAGTTAAAAGTCGACTCCGAATGACAGATTTTTTTTACTCTCAGAGTTTTTTCCAGAAATCTACTGAAAGGAAGTCGCCAAAGAAATATTTTCATATTTTCGTTTTGATGTCTGACCTGGGATTCGAACCCGGGCCTTTCGTCTAATAAGCCAACACACTACCTGCTAGACCACGCGACTTTTTCGTTAACCTTTGTTAGAAGACATTTTTCCCCTTTTCCCTTTCCTGGTCTGATATCTTAACCTTGGAAGTTTTCATTTTCGTTTTGTCAGTCATATCATGAAATTAATTTGCCTAGGCACCAAAGCTGATGCCATCAAGGCTCTTGACGTTGCTTAAATTAATTTGGAAAATATTAGTTTGAAGATAGATAGAGCCCTGTTGGACAGATGGAAAGACTAAAAGATATATGTTAGCCGTTATTCCTTTTTTTTTTATATTAAACCTGCACTCAGGGGATGACACCTACTCATGCAGTGCATTGTGCAGGTTTAGGAAATGTGGAAAGAGGGAAGATGCGAACGGTAAGGAAACGAGTTGCTGCTGGTGACTATAAAACGGCCAGAGCTATGCCTTCACCATTAGACAGTCTACAGCAATCGTTCCCAAGAAGCCCGCAGTTTCTTAAACCACTTATGTTGTGTGTGTTAATTTTATACAGAAGTGGCGGGACCTACAGTTTAAAGTCGACTCCGAACAACAGATTTTTGAGAAACTTTTCAAGAAGAGAAAGAGAAGAAATCGCCGAAAAAATTCTTTTTTTTTTATTCTTTTTTTTAATGTCTGGCCTGGGACTCGAACCCTGGCTTTACGTCTAATAAGCCAGCATACTACCTACTAGACCACGGCAAGCCCCTTTTGATACTTTCATTTTCGAATTGTCGGTCATATCATGAAATTAATTTGCCTAGCCACCAAAGCTGATGCCATCAAGGCTCTTGACGTTGCATAAAATAATTTGGAATATATTATTTTGGAAATAGATAGAGCCCTGTTGGACAGATGGAAAGACAAAATTTACGTTAGCCGTTATTCCTTACGAAGATGTCGTCCTAGTATTGTGTTAGAATTCTCCCTTCCCCCTGACCTTTCTTTAGATGAATTTGACTTCTTTGAATAGATTTTTAGTAATTCCTTTATGGGGTCAATATTGGTTTGCGAGCCACAAGACACACCACTTATGTTGTGTGCGTTAATTTTATACAGAAGTGGCGGGACCTACAGTTTAAAGTCGACTCCGAACAACAGATTTTTGAGAAACTTTTCATGGCAATTTTTACTCTCAGAATCTTTGCCAGAAATCTGCTGAGAGGAAGTCGCCGAAGAAATATTTTTTCGTTTTGATGTCTGACCTGGGATTCGAACCCGGGCCTTTTGTCTAATAAGCCAACACACTACCCACTAGACCACGGCGACTTCATATTTATAATATGAATTCAATAATTTTAGTTAATTTTAAATCTACCCACGTTTATGTATAACTTATTAGATTGGTTATTCATATTTTAAGCTTAACTTTATTAAAAGAGATCTTGATGACAAAGAAACAAAAAAAAACCCGAAATTTTTTTTATTTCTTGAGATTATTTGGATAAATATGGTCCCTGTTTGTGAAACGAAAGAAAAAAGACGCCAAAAAAAAAGAAGGAAAAACAATTGTTAAAAAGCATTGAAGCATTAATAATTATGCTAAGCTTTTTATCAAAGCAAAAAAAAAAAAATTTTTTTTCCCTAAAATTGAAAGAAAATCGAGTAACAACTGTCGCAAAAATTTTTTTAACAAAAAAAATCGGTTTTTTTTGTTGTGGAAAATAATTTGAATTTTATTTATTGCCAGAAAAATGTTTTTTCTTCTATTAATTTCGTGTATTCGAATTTCTCAAGTGTGAAATAGAGTTTGAAAGCAAATACGATAAGAGAAAATCGTTTTATAATTATCGTAACACACACATGCATGCATGCATGCATGCATGGATTCAAAGGCAGATCTATTCTTTGGCTTGGTAATGCATGCCTCTTATTAACTCAAGTCTATCTTTGCTTTGCTTTGCATTCATTCATTCAGTCATTCATTCATGCCTCCCACAACTAATTTTCTTGACATAATTTATGGAATTTCTTTCCTTCTTTCTTTCGTTTCTTCACGTTACTTTACAAACTGAAAAAAAAGTTTTCCTTTTGTTAAATGATTAAAACGTGTAACTCAACATCAACGCGATGTATGACACATGAGATGCAACGTTGGACTAGAATTAAATCTGCATGAATGTATCGCCACTTTGTTTCCTCTATGTGCTGTTTTTCCTATATAATTTGCTTCACTAGTGACCTAAAAAACAAAGAAATTGAAGACAATAAATGAGACATGAAAGTAAATTTCCATAGAATTTAAACCACACAACGAAATGTATGTACAAAGATTTAATTAAGAGCTTTGTAATGAAATAAAAAATTAATTACTATTTTGGGATATTTTTCAACATTCTCATCAAAACTTAAGGAGTGTCGAAGAAAAAATTTTGGCATTAATTTTTTTTTTGTAAAAGCTTAAATTATGAATAAAATTACTTCAATAATTATTTCAATTAAAGAAAATATTGCTTTAGTAGCCTCTAAAAATTTATAATTTTACTATGAAAAAATTTGAACAATTTTGTAAATAAATTATTTCAAAGAAAATTTTGCTTTAGTAGCCTCTAAAAATTTATAACTTAACTATGCAAACTTAAGGAGTGCCGAAGAAAAAATTTGGACAATTTTGGAAAAACTAAAATTGTAAATAAAATTATTTCAATAATTATTTCAATTAGAGAAAACAGAGACATTAATAGTCCCTGAAAATGTATAGCTTCCCTATGAAAACTTAAGGAGTGCATACGAAAAAATGTGGGCAATAATTTTTTTTTTGGAAAAACTAAAATTATTTCAATATTTATTTCAATTTAAGAAAATATTGCTTTAATAGTCTCTGAGAATTTATAGCTTCACTATGCAAACTTAGGAGTGCCGCAGAAAAAATTTGATCAAACAATTTTTTTTTTTTTTGTAAAAACTAAAATTGTGAATAAAATTATTTCAATAATTATTTCAATTAAAGAAAACATTGCTTTAATAGTCTCTGAGAATTCATTGCTTCCCTATGCAAACTTAAGGACTGCCGAAGAAAAAATTTGGGCATTAAATTAATTGGTTTTTTTTTGTTCTTTGTAAAAACTAGAATTATGAAAAAAATTATTTCAATATTTATTTCAATTAAGGAAAATATTGCTCTGAAAACTTAAGGAGTGCCGAAGAAAAAATTTGGTCAAGCAATTTTTTGTTTTTTGGTTAAACTAAATTTGTGAATAAAATTATTTCAATTAAAGAAAACAGAGACATTAATAGTCTCTGAAAATGTATAGCTTCCCAATGAAAACTTAAGGAGTGCATATGAAAAAATGTGGGCATTATTTATTTTTTTTGGAAAAACTAAAATTATTTATAAAATTATTTCAATATTTATTTCAGTTTAAGAAAATATTGCTTTAATAGTCTCTGAGAATTTATAGCTTCACTATGCAAACTTAAGGAGTGCCGAAGAAAAAATTTGGTTATGAAAATTTTTTTCTTTTTTTAGAAAAACTAAAATTATGAATAAAATTATTTCAATATTTATTTAAATTAAAGAAAACATTGCTTTAATAGTCTCTGAGAATTCATAGCTTTACTATACAAACTTAAGGAGTGCCGAAGAAAAAATTTGGTTATGAAAATTTTTTTCTTTTTTTGGAAAATCTAAAATTATGAATAAAATTATTTCAATATTTATTTGAATTAAGGCAAACATTGCTTTAAAACATGCTAAGGATCCATAGAACAATATTGAATAATGAAAAAACACCGCCAGATCATTACCAATAAAATTATTAATAAAATCAGGGGCTTAAATACAGTCTTATCTGACTTGTCATTCCTCTTCCTTTGTATCTCTTAATCGATTTATTAAATAATCCTTTGGTTTTATTTTTATAAATTTATTCATTGAAAATTGCAAATTTTTTAACAATTTTTCTTTCGTTTTTTGTTTTCTTTACAGGTAAATATCTTTCATTTATTTTAAATTACTTTCCCAAATACTGAACAAATTTAAATTGTGGTAAGTTATTGAAACATATTGTTTAAAAACTTTTAAAAAATGACGAAGTCTTTTTCGGAAAAAGATTTAATTTTTGTTCCAAAGTTTCTTTCAATTTCCTGATCTACTTTTGATAAACAGTTTCCCTTAATAGTTTTTAGCACTTTCGATCAATTAGTTTGTAGCTCTTGATCTCCCGCTCCGATCTTTCATGCTTTTTTTACATTTTATAGGCAAATCTAGGTTTTATGGCAGCTAAGGCATTAGTCAGGTTTCCAACCTACCTTCTCACACAACCCATATGTTTGTATGTATGTGAATTAATTTTACCCATAATGAAATAGAAAGGTGACTTCCCCTTAATAGTGTTTTGGCAAAAAAGTCTGAGAGTATTAAAAAAAAAATTGTCATGAAAAGTTTCTCACAAGTCTGGCGAAGTCGACTTTAAATTGTAGGTCCCGCCACTTGTGAATAAATTTAACACACCCAATATGGGTAGCGTGTGAAGCTAGGCTGTAATATTAAATTAAAAAATCTTTCCTTATTCCTGAGTAGAATAAATTGTTCTCCTCCTCGCCTCTATAACTTTAACTTCAACCTGGAGGGTAGTGTGCTAGACTATTAGTGTGAGGGTCGAGGGCTCGATTCCCAGCAGAGGCTCTGTTCTGTGACACTAGACCGAGTATATGGTCGAAGTTAGAATATAATTTGTAATTGTATTGTAATTAATAAATATAGAAATAATTTTTAATCCCACTGTACTAATCTAATTCACATCTTTTCCAATCACGATATGAATGCATACCTGAGGCATTACACCACATATGGATTCTATAGTTTACCTGAGCGAAGCTTCTTTCAACGTTCACATTAATTTTCTTTTTTAAGTAGTTGCTTAGTGTAGTGTTTAGAGCGCCTGATTAACAGCCCGAATAATACAGTGTGATTCCGTGGAAACACTGCAATTTTCATAATTATTTTTGGCTCTTAAAAGTAAAGCGGTTTGAATTTCCTTCAAACTAATATCTGACCTAAGTATATAAACCCCTAGCAGTTTTATTTCTTGAGAGCGAATGAGCCTCAATGAGCGAAATTCATTAATACAATGTTTAAACCATTTTCACAGAGTTTCTAGACAATGAGAGTTGCCAACTTGGCAGTCACTAGCTTAACTGATTAATGGAACTAAAACAACACAAAGAAGTATAAGAACGAAAAGAGTTTAAATAATTAAAATTTTCAACAATATGGTTGTAATCTAAAGCGTAGCTATGCTTGCTTGCGAACAACCATTGCTCGGCCTAAACCATACAAGTCTTTCAGCAATCGAATTATCGTCAAGGGGCTCGTATTCTTTTTTATATAAAAAAGCAAATGGCCTTGTAGCTCAATCAACTCTTCTTGATAGATGGTCGTATTGCCTCACTTTCGCGACTATCTTATACTATCCCCATGTAAGCACCTTTATTGCGTAAATCGCAATTAACGCTAATATTGATCTCAATATTTCATATAAAATCTCAATTAATTATTGCTCAATTAAATGTAAATAAAATAAATAAATTGTTATAATATTTAAATACAGCACTGTCATAGGTCTGTTTAGTGAGCGATCATATTATAAGTAACCGAACACTTCCTGTTGAGAAAAAAAAATAAACAAAAAAAATGTTGAAACAACCAGCTGGTTTGTTTACCAGCTGTCAAATGAATATTGAGTAAGCTGAATATTGCGTATATTTATTATACCTGAACGGTTAAAATTTTGTTCTCAATTAACCGAATATTGACTCAATTAAATTGCATATGTGAACATTGAAGTCGCCGTGGTCTAGTAGGTAGTGAGTTGGCTTATTAGACGTAAAAGCCAGGGTTCGAGCCCCAGACCAGCCATCAAAACAAAATACAAAAAGTATTTTTTCGGCGAGTTCCTCTCCGCAGATTTCTGGCAAAAACTCTGAGAGTAAATAAAATTGCCATGAAAAGTTTCTCATAAAAAAATCTGTCGTTCGGAGTCGACTTTAAACTGTAGGTCCCGCTTCTCATGTATAAAATTAACACACACAACATAAGTGGTGTGAGAAACTAGGTCAATAATCCTGACTGATGGGTTCTAATGACCAATTATGTATGTATTTCATATAGAATCTCAATTAATTATTGCTCAATTAAATGCTAATTGTTAGAATATTTAATAAAACTTTAAATACAGCACTGTCATAAGTCTGTTTAGTGAGCATATTATAAATAACCGAACACTTCCTATTGATATTTGACAATTCGAGAAAAAAAAAAGTTGAAACAACCAGCTGGTTTGTTTACCCGCTGTCAAATGAATATTGAGTAAGCTGAATATTGCGTATATTTATTATACCTGAACGGTTAAAATTTTGTACTCAATTAACCGAATATTGACTCAATTAAATTGCGTATGTGAACATAGTATTATTCGACTGATAGATTTTCTTACTGATAAACTGTCGAAAGGAGGAAGTAAATTTATTGAAGGAGTTGGGTATGGTATACATTGGGCTGCTACGTGTGTTCAAGTAAGCATTGGTAATCAAAACTACCACTTCAGTCTTCCAACCTACCTATCTGGGCATTTATTAGATCTTTTTCACAATATATTTGACCATATTTGGTTCTTGCAGGACAGTGTAATTATTCTATCAAAACATTTGTTATTTTTCTATTAAAAAAAAATTTTTTTGCCGGTAAATTTATGTGCTTAAGATACATTAAAAATAAATTTTAACTTGAATGGCCGTAAACACCTTTTTGTGGTTAAAAGGACAACAACAATTTCATTACATTTTTTTATTCTTTCTTCATCTGGGTATTAAGAAACATGAGTTTTAGAAATTCAAAATTATTCCTTGACTTTCCCTTCGTTTTATTATTTTTTTTTAGTTTTTTTTTCGTTCTTTTTTGCCCACTTTTTTTATTTATTTTGATGAGGAAAAAGTACCACCATTTGCCTGGCTGCCTGCCTGCCTCGACAATGACAACAATGACGAGTCTGGCGATAATGATGACGATGACGATGATGTGGTAAAAGGCTTTTCTCTTTTAACTCCTCCTCACACACAATAAAATTTTACTGCCAGTGTGGAGGAGGACGCGAGCATATTGTAATGCTTCTTACGCTCAAGTTCTTTTCTTTTCTTCATCTTTGTCTTCATAAGAAATGTTTTTATAATTGTTCTTTTGATACGTGCACGTACTCTCTAGTCTTTCCTTGTTGGCATCATTGCTTTCATTCATTTTAATTCATTCTTTAGAAAACATATTCATTCATTCATTCTTTGCTGAGACCACAATAGAAGTAACTACTCAACCTATCATGTTTATGCGATTTATTAACCATAATGTGTGGGTGTTTAGCCACAAACCAACCGTTTGTATACATCATTTGGTTGCTGGTGATTCTTATAAACAGCCAACCAGTCAACCAGTCAGTCAGTCACTTAGTCAGCCGGTGCTAATGCAAAAAAAAATTTAAAAGATTTTATGCATGGATTTAGCACAATTAGAGAAAATAATGCCAGAAGAAAAGTAATGAAAAACCTTCTTATATGACTTTAAGTATTATAAACCATAATAATAAAGCTGTTTACACTGGCCGAAAATTTATAGGCCGGCCATTAACCTAAAAGACAAGCAAAAAGAAAATATTTTCATGGGTTTCTCTTTTAAGGCTTCAAGCTGAATATATTGTCCACGAAAACTTAAAACTTCGTACAATGGGTCAATTTCGACCTCCGGGTAATGTGCTTGTCTTGACCGACTGGTGCACGTCCTCTAACCTAACTTAAAACTTCTTCCTATCTTGCTCAAAAACTTTGTGATTTTTGATTCAGAATTCCTTTTTTGTTTTTCGTTGCCAGAAACCTATCAACTTCGGTACCAAATGTTTTAAAGTGTTTCCTGAACAATATTTCTCCAGTTCTTTTCCTTACTTTCCTTTTCCAAATAATATATCCAGACACCCTCTCACCAAACGTGAGGCAAATATAATGTCCTTTGCCTTCCATTGGCAAAAACAGATCTTAATTAGCAAGGTTCCGCACCAATATATTCGATACAACAACCTGACAATTACTAATATTTAGTTGAGCCTTACTACCCTTTAGTAAGAATTACAACCTAGCTTATCTCACCACCCATGTACTTTCTACTTACTTAATTGGTCATTAACAACCTGATTATTAGATTTCGGCCTGTTTTAGCACATCCCTACAGGCGCCTCTGCTTCTTGCTCTCCTTCGCCAGTTGGTCACACCAATCGATGACAGAGCTTCCTCGACTTGGTCCTTTCAACGCAAACGTGATCGCTCTCTTCGCTAACTTCCGCAAATCGCCGCATTAAATGCATGTCTCGCCGGAGGGTTTTAATCCACTCGCTCGACATGGCCGAACCAGCACAGATTCTGTATGTTAATATGCTGCACAACGTCCAAATCGTTGAGAAGCTCCTACAGCTAATTGTTGAATAGGATGCGAAAATCATCGTCAACTCTCACTATGCCGAAGATCTTACGTACTTTTCTCTCAAATACCCACAAGGCTGTTGTAGTCCTATGCTTATGAGGCATAAATAAGCACGGGTAAAAGACAAGTCTCTGCTACTCAATTGCCTATTGAGACGTACTAGACCGAAGATCTTACGTACTTTTCTCTCAACTACTCACAAGGCTGCTGTGCTTAATAGTCTCTATTCTTATGAGGCATAGGATGAGCGTCTTGTAGAATATTAGATGTTGTCGTAAAAGACAGGCCTCTGTTACTCAATTGCCTATTGAGACATACTACACCGAAGATTGTACATACTTTTCTCTCAAATACTTACAAGGCTGCTGTGCTTAATAGTATCTATGCTTATGAGGCATAAAGAAGCACGGGGAGGATGAGCGTCTTGTAGAATATTAGTTTTGTCGTAAAAGACAGGTCTCTGCTACTCAATTGCCTATTGCGACCTAGTTTCTTATACCACCCATGTTATGTGTGTTAATTTTATATATTAGTGGCAGGACCTACAGTTTAAAGTTGACTCAGAGTTTTTGCCAGAAATCTGCTGAGAAGAAATCGCCGAAGAAATACTTTTTGTATTTTGTTTTGATGTCTGGCCTGGGTAACGCTGGCTTTGCGTCTAATGAGCTAGCACACAGCCAACTAGACCACGGTGACTTCTTTCATGTACACTTACTTATATTTAATTGGTCCTTCTAACCGTTTAGTCAGTATTACAACCTAGCTTCTTATACCACCTATGTTGTCTGTGATAACTTTATACATTAGAGACAGGGCCTGCAGTTTAAAGTCGACTTCGAAGGACAGATTTTTCAGAAACTTTCCATGACAATTTTTACTCTTAGAATACTTCTTAGAATTTTTGCCAAAAGACTATTGAAAGGAAGTGGTATTTCGTTGTTCAAGTGTCTGGTCTGAGCATGTGTTTGAACCACTGGTTTGCACACTAACTACTTGGCTATGGTAAATTTTTGAAGTGTAGTATACCACTAACAATATTGTTAGTGTGGTATACGTTGTAAAAAACGTTTATGAAAGTTGTGGAATAAATCTTTTGACTCATTTTCACCTACAGTTTTATTACAATAATTGTCTGATTTTCCATTGTATTGCGAAAGTTCTTTATATGATGGAAAATACAAAAAAAAAACAAGAAAAACGTTGATTTTGACAATGATTTGTTTTCATGTCTTCCTGAACTTGGTTAAGAAACAAAAAAAAAGGAAAATAAAAAGGAAATAAAAAAGAAAAAGGAATCAAATTCAGGTGATCATTTAAACAGCCATTAGAGAGAAAGAGGCGTTTGATTGTTCTACAATGATATCGAATACATACGTAAGTACGTATGTATGTATGTATAATGGTTGCTGGCTTGGCTTGTATATTAACAGATGGTTAATAAAACGATAATTTTAACGAGGCATACGTACGTAGTATATTAAAGATGACATAAATCACTTCACTTCGTCTTTGAAAGAAAGATAGATTTTCCTTGCCCGATAAACTATAATACAATGCAATACAATACAGTACATAGGCATACTTATTGTAATAAAAATTAAGAAACCACACTGTAAACTGTAATTGAAGTTGTTAAAAAATATAAAATCTTTATTCACTATTTCATTTAATATTTCACAAAAAAAAATTTCAAAAAAACTTAAGACTTTCCCATTATGATTGATGATATTTATCATCACTTTTCTATTCACATTTATTTGTGAAAATTATAATAATTTACTCTCTTCTCTATCATCATCGATCCAGTATATTGGCAATTTATTATTGAAGCACATTTACATGTGTTGTCTTTTAAACAAAATTATAATCTTTTAACAGCAAAAATATTACATTTCAACACTCTTTTCCATAGGAAAACATAGTAATTTTACAAAAAAATTTCTTTGGAATTGCTTTTAAAAAAAACTTTTTAATCTTAAATGGATGGGGGATGGAAATATTTTATTTCAACACATTAAAATAAAAACTAAAAGAAAAAAAATAAAACAAAAGAAACAATAGCTTAAATAATGTTTTACAAAAATATTTTGCCTCCTAAAAGGCAAATCCAATACAAAAGAAGGTGATGTATCAATAAGCAACGCCTCTAGAAAAAATTTTTGTATGAAATTTTTGTGAAAATTCAAGAAAGCAACAAGTGCAAGATTGTAGTATTTTTTGAAAAAAAAAAGAGACAGTAAAACCTTTAATAAGACTATACTAAATTATTATAAAACTTTGTTCACACATAAGTTTTAATTGAGTCACTTCAGTGTTAAATTGAGTTAACAATTTTGCGGTTCACACATCTCTTACTCAATTAGCAGCTCTCAAAAATTAAAGTTTGTTAATTTCACCTAAATAATCACCGTAGTCTAGCAAATAGTCCTACAGTTTGCATTATAGTTTGCTCACATATACATTTTAATTGAGTCAATTCAGCATCAAATTGTGTTAACAAATTTACCGTTCACACATCCCTTACTCAATTAGCAGCTCTGAAAAATTAAAGTTTGTCAATTTCGTCTAAATAGTCGCCATAGTCTAGCAAATAGCCCT
The DNA here is from genome assembly GCA_014635995.1 of Sarcophaga peregrina. Classification (NCBI taxonomy): domain Eukaryota; kingdom Metazoa; phylum Arthropoda; class Insecta; order Diptera; family Sarcophagidae; genus Sarcophaga; species Sarcophaga peregrina. The sequence goes on along the minus strand of CM025792.1, from coordinate 86,364,516 downwards.
ACAATTTGTATAATAACTTGTTCACACATACATTTTAATTGAATCAATACAGTATTAAATTGAATTAACAAATTTGCCGTTCACACATCGCTTACTCAATTAGCAGCTCCCAAAAATTAAAGTTTGTAAATTTCTCCTAAATAATCGCCGTAGTCTAGCAAATAGTCCTACAGTTTGTATTATAGTTTGCTCACATATACATTTTAATTGAGTCAATTCAGTATTAAATTGTGTTAACAAATTTGCTGTTCACACATCTCTTACTCAATTAGCAGCTCTCAAAAATTAAAGTTTGTTAATTTCGCCTAAATAATCGCCGTAATTTAGCAAATAGTCCCGCAGTTTGTATAATAGTTTGTTCACACATAAATTTTAATTGAGTCAATTCAGTATTAAATTGTGTTAACAAATTTGCTGTTCACACATCTCTTACTCAATTAGCAGCTCTCAAAAATTAAAGTTTGTTAATATCGCGTTCGCTGTTGCCAGAAACCTATCAGCTTCGGTGTCAAATATTTTGTTTAAAAGTATTTCTTGAACAATATTTTTCCAATTCTTTCACTTACTTTCCTTTTCTAAATAAATCCAGAAGTCCTCTTATCAAACGTGAAACTAATATCATATCCTTTTCCTTTGCCTTCCTGTGGCAAGAAAACAGTTCTTAATTAGCAAGGTTCATCACCAATATATTCGATACTACAACCTGTTACAGCTTTCTTGTATACTAACTTATATTTAGGTGGTCCTTCTAACCCTTTTATCAGTTTTACAACTCAGCTTCTCAAACTTTCTGAGCAAACGTCAAACGAATATGTGTAGGCAAAAGGAGATCTTAATTATCAATGCTAATCATAATTAATTATCATAGTCCTACAGTTTGTATAATAGCTTATTCACACATAAATTTCAATTGAGTCAATTCATTATTAAATTGTGTTAACAAATTTCCTGTTCACACATCTCTTACTCAATTAGCAGCTCTGAAAAATAGGTCACACATACATTTTACTTGAGTCAAGACAGTATTAAATTTAGTTACAAAATTTCCTGTTCACACATTTCTTACTCAATTAGCAGCTCTCAAAAATTAAAGTTTGTTAATTTCGCTTAAATAGTCGCCGTAGTCTAGCAAATAGAATGTTGCCTTACTACATCAGAGCTTATTGGTTCAAAGCTTAGCTTTAAGATCGAACAAAACAACAAAAATTGTATAAGCAAAGTTGCTTAATTAGTTGTACAATTAAGTACAATTTATTAATTTTTTTTATTTTGTATGATAAATTGAACTCCATTAGGGCATTATTTATTTCAAGTAAACAATTAATTTAAGTCGCAGTAGTCTAATAAGTAGTGTGTTGGCTTATTAGATGTAAAGCCAAGGGTCAAGACCCAGGCCAGACATTAAACAAAATACAGAACGTATTTCTTCAGCGATTTTCTCTCAACAGATTTCTGGCATAAACTTTGAGAGTAAATAAAAATTGCCATGAAAAGTTTCTCAAAAAAATCTGTCGATCAGAGTCGACTTTAAACTGTAGGTCCCGCCACTTATGTATAAAATTAACACACACAACATAAGTGGTGTGAGAAACTAGGTCAATAATTTTGACTGAAGAGTTGTTGTAATGACCAATTATGTATGTATGTAAACAATTAAATTTCGTGTATGAATGCCATGCAAAAGCCAAGAACCCAGATCTATTGCCGATCAAATACGTCCCTCGTAATGTACAATGAATTCTTTAATTGCCTAAAATATGCGTAAATCGCAATAAATCTCATTATTAAGGTTAATATTTCATTTAAAGTTTCAATTAATTATTGCACAATAAATACGCAAATTGTTATAATATTGAGTGAAATTTTAAATACAGCACTGTCATAAATATGAAATATGTTCAGTAAGCATATGGCAATTAACCGAACACTTTTAATTCATATTTGACAACTCAAATGTCAATTACTACAAAAAAAAAAAATAATGTTGTTGAGACAATCAGCTGTTTTGTTTAACACTGTCAAATAAATATTGCGTATATGTCTGAACATGTAAAATATTGTACGCAAATAAACGAATATTGACTCAATAAAAGTGCCTGTCAAATAAATATTGCGTATATATCTGAACATGTAAAATATTGTACTCAAACAAACGAATATTGACTCAATAAAAGTGCCTGTCTGAACATAGTATACATAAGCTTTAATTTTCGAAATTCAAAATATGGTCCCTTTATCAAAGCTTTCACTGTGTTGGTTGCATTTTCATGTTATTTTTATATAAAAGCGATAAATCTACATACAATTATTTATGAAAGACTATGATTTTTATGACTTCAAAACAAAAACTTCAAACGGGAATTATTGGAGGGGGTAGGAGGGAGGTCGGATATCTTTTAATGTTTTTTTTTGGTTTCATTGTATTCCAACAATTAACCATTATTACAACAGCAATGTGTAATGTGCTATTGAGTTGGGGTATTAAGCTGTGATCAATAATATGTAGAGAGAGATTGATCTATTACAACAACAACAGCAGCAAGCAAATATCATCAACAACAAAAGGAGTAAATCGTCGTCGGATAGAGAGAGAGGAGGATATAGTGAAATAGTAGTGTGTTGCAGTTGTTGGAGGAGGAGGCGGTACACGGAGGACAATACAAATTGTATGTGACTGACTGACTGAATGAATGAATGACCACAACGAAAGAGTGTCTAACAAAGCCAAGTATTGTTCCATAACATAAGTTTGTGTCGTAAATTATTTAATACGATACGATACGATATGATACGATACGAGTATTGTTGTATCGTCGTCATATATTATTGTATTCCGTTAGTTATTGATGTGTAGCGGTGGTGGTGTACTCGTATTGAAGTGCTTTTCAATAAGTTTTATTACCACCAGCACAACATTTTTGAGGTTTCCTGTAATTTTTCTCCTCTTCTTTTTTTCTGTTGTTTTAATAAAAATTTGACTGCATTACTGCTGCTGCTGCCGCTGCTGCTTGTTGTTCGCTTCTTGTCAGATTGAATATGAGATGCGTTTTCACTTTCAAATCATATAAATTTTAAGTTTTTCTTTCTTTTTCCAATATTTTCCTTGTCTCTTTTGGCCATTAAAAACCAAAAAACAAAAATTATAAAAAAAAATTTTTTTTTCGCGCTAACAATAAAAGCAAAACATACATTCCGATAATAAGTTTTTTTTCTTTGTTTCATCGTCTTTATACATAGCCCCGCGTCCATATCTAACGTAATACAAATGCTCGCAATTGCTCATTTGCGTTCAATCAAGTAAAATGTTTGGTAGACTCCTCTCCTCACAGTTGAATACAACTGCAGTGTTGGCCATAATCAACTGCGGTTAAATGAAGACAATGTCTGTGTAGTTTTGTTGTAAGGAAAAAGGGAAGTAAAAAACGCAAATAAGCATCAAACATTTCATAAACATTTTAATAATTTTTTTTGTTATTAATAATTACACAAATACCTTGTATGACGGCCTTAAGGTGGAAAAAAAATTGTTCACCTGCCAAAGTATGCAAAAATCCATTTTTAAACTGAATTATGTCTTGATCAAGGTACTCATTTTCCATTTTTATAGTGTAAGGATTGAAAAGTTTGACTATAAATTCAAGGCAGTTTTGTATCTCGGAGACGACGACAAAGGGGGGTTTAGAAGGTTTAGAAGGTTCTTCATCAAATAAGCCATACAGTAAGTCCCATGATCCAAATAGTATACTGAGATTAGACAACAGCTTCTCTTGATAAAGAGTGGAATGCAATTAGCTAATGAGCAATTAGCTGTACTATACACCATTCAATAAGTAGTAAATTAGAACACAGGCTGAGTATTTTATGAGTGTCTGCCGAGTGAGTTCATTAGGAAGAACTAACGAGTACAGATGTGTAACTTCGTTACCAGCCTTATTTTACATCATACTCACATACATACATAATTGGCCATTACAAACCTTCAGTCAGGATTACGACCTAGCTTCTCTAAATGATTCGAATCACTCGAATCATTTACAAGTATTATAAGTATTTTTCTAAATTTATGAATCAAAATGAGTAGGCGTATGAATCAAACATATTTCGAATGTTGTGAGTTTGATGTTAACCTTGTTCTCATACTCATTGTAACTCCTGTACTTATAAATTAATGTTGTACCGAGTACAAATGAATCAGAATAGTTGAATTTCAATTCTGGAAAAATGATTCATTAATGATCTCTGCTACCTAATAGCCTACGGCGATTCCAGTTAATGTATGTAACGTTTATTAATACGGATATCACTTCTAAATTAATTGATAAAACAGTGAAATGCGATGATCATGCGCAAAAGTACTTATGAGTAGCGGAAAAATGATTCATTGCAGATGTCTGCTACCTAATAGCCTACGGCGATAACAGTTAATGTATGTAACATTTATTAATACGGATATCACTTCTAAATTAATTGATAAAACAGTAAAATGCGATGATCATGCGCAAAAGTACTTATGAGTAGCGGAAAAACGATTCATTAATGATCTCTGATATGTATGGCGTACTCATATTTATTGCTACTTATACTTATAAATCAATATTGTAGCGAGTACAAATGAATCAGAATAGTTGAATTTCAATTCTGTTGATTCACGCATACTCAAAATTGCATGAGTACTTATGAGTAGCGGAAAAACGATTCATTAATGATCACTGATATGTATGGCGTACTCATATTTATTGCTACTTATACTTATAAATCAATATTGTAGCGAGTACAAATGAATCAGAAGTAGTTGAATGTCAATTCTGTTGATTCACTCATATTCAAAATTAAGTGAGTACTTATGAGTAGCGGAAAAATGATTCATTAATGATCACTGATGTGTATGGCATACAGAATTAAATCTTTAATCGTTGTTCTTAATGAAAAATTTTGCTTATAATCGTTTAACGAGGCCTTAGTGTTTAAATTTATCACCTTAAGTGTTACACAACAATCTTGAAGTGTTACACACACATTATCTTATTTCTCCCTCACCTTACTCCCATACCCATTCCCAATTCAATTTGAAATGTGTAACCATTTGTGGCGTTCCGTCTCTATTGCATTAGCTGGGATTATGCATTAAAATTATTCTGTTATTGTAACAGCAATAGCGACAGCAGTAGTAACAGCGGCAGGCCGACATTTGGTTATAGTGCTGGTGTCTGTCTGTACTGTATTGCAGTATTGCTTTGGTGACTGCCTGCCTAAGTGGCTAGCTTGACTTGTCCATTGGCATTATTGATGAATATGATGATGAATATGATCGTTTCATTACAAGACTTTGTTGTTACATTATAAGCCGTTAAGAAACGTTTGAATTTCTCCTCTTATCATGGGTTTTTTCTAGTTTTCTTTTATGGCTTAATCCGTTAAAAAGTGTTTTGTTAATGAAATTAAGAAATATCGAGTCTCTCCTCCTATAATGAATGGAACAATGATAATTCGATTACCAAATAGTCGTATCATTACATGTGTTGTTGTTGTTGTTGTTGTTATTATTTTTTTTTTTTACTTAGTTTTCCCCAAATTCTTTTTTATTAACAATTGCGCCTTGTAATCATTTTCGTTTTCTTAAAACCAAAAAAAAAATTTTTTTGTTTTTTGTAACGATATTCGAAATTAAAGTTTCACTTTCTTTAATGATCTTTCGTTTGTTGTTTTTATTTTTGACTTTTTTTTGTCTGAAATTAAAATACGTTTTTTTAACCCCCCTCCCCCCAGAAACCACTCTCGTTTTTCATTAACGTCTGATGACTTTACATTTCAAGTAAAAAAATTTTTTTTCGGGTTTTTTTCTTTATTGTGCTGCTTTATTGTTGACTTTAATTTCAATCATTTCTTCTTGATGGCTTAAAGGAATTTAAATTTTTTTTTATTCATTTTCTGTGTAAAAATAATTGAGAATAATTTAAGGCCATTCATTCGTTCGTATTCAGTTGGTTGTAAAATAAAGTTACAACTTTGTGAGTGAAATTTTGTTTTTTTTTTTTGGTAATCGTTGTAGTAATTAAATGAAACTGGAATTTCGAAGAAAACTAATTCCGAATAATAAAAAATAAACTGATTTTGAAACGATTAATTAGGAAACAAAAAGACCATTAGACCATACAATAGATGATATTAGGTGTAGTGCTAAAGCAGCAGACTTAATCTCTTTCAGAGACTTTACACAGTTCAAGATAACAAAACATTAGGAAAGGAAAGGATTTACAGCTATTAAAACGCTTAAGGATATTAATGGATGTTTGGTTTTTGTCGTAATCGTCATAATCTAGCGTATCTTAACATATCCACATGGCACTAAAGCAGCCTTTGCTCTGACCAACTTCTTCGCTTTCCCTGATTTTGGTGGAACATGGTCAGTACAGGGACTGCGTTCTCCTGTGGCATCAAAACAGGCAGATATGCGTTCTCAAGTGAGTTTTGAGATATCAAAGCTACCACTCCGACCAAACCTAACCTAATATCGCTCAAATTCAACAGAAAACCCTACAAATCCTTTAAATGGACTAAATGGCTAAGCAGCAGTGCACAAAATGGTTATTTACGCTCCCACAATTCTATCCTTGTAGAGTGCTAAGCAGAGAAGATTTTTATACCAATTGAGTACATAGTTGGCCCAAGGTCTCAAAGACTTTATTACCTACTTAATTGGTCATTACAACCCTTCAGTCAGGTTTACAACCTAACTTCTCAAATTATTTATATTGTTTGCGTTAATTTTATACATGAGTGGCGGGACCTACAGTTTAAAGTCGATTCCGAACGTACAGCTTTTTGAGAAGCTTTTCATGGGAGAATTTTACAGGGTGGCTGATATGTATTGCAACCCAATTCAGGTTGTTATCATTTGTAAACCGCTTGTCTGACAGCTGACAGATTTATTCCAGTGACATTTCATTTTATTATTTACAAGCTTAAAAAAGCATTTTCATCTATTGCATTCAGAAAAAAAGTTATTCGTAAAGGAATTCAAGCGTAATAGTGTGATTGCTTTATGCTTTGTGGCTGAAAAACCATAGGTGACCATCGTTAGATGCCCCCATTACGTAAATGTGAATAAATCTTTTGTTTCTTGTACCATTACTCGTTACCGTGATACTGGCAGAGTTGCCTCGCGTCCAATAAGTGAACGAAGAAAAAAACGGTAACAACACCAGAAATGATCAGACAAGTGAAGGCCTGGTTTGATCTAAATTCATGCCGCAGTGGCAGGAAAATTGCTCATGAGCTGAACATATCGCGAGAACGGATGCAATACATATTGAAAAATGAACTTGGACTAAAACCATTGAAGTTCCGATGGACAAAAAAAGTTAGACTGGAAAGGGCCAAGGAGTTACTTTCTTTGCACGAAAGTGGCCAGTTACCGAATTTGGTTTTCTCCCATGAGAAGCCATTCCAAATTGAGCAGTTTGTGAACAAACAAAATGATCGGGTTTACTTGCCAAAGAGGTCAGTTGAAAATTTGAACCTGCGATTGGCCACCAGAACGCAAGCGCCACCGATGGTAATAGTGTGGGTGCCGTAACAGCCGATGGTCGCTCCCCGCTTGCATTCATCTACCGTGGGGTCAAAATAAATTCCGAACATTATCGGGAAAATGTCTTAAAGACAGTATTGAAGACCTGGATAGACTAATATTTCGGCCGCAGACCATGGGCATTCCAACAGGACTTAGCACCAAAAATAGTTTAAAAAGGAAGTTAATCGCTTCATTTCTACCGCACAATGACCACCAAAATCTTCGGATCTCAATCCGTTGGACTTTTGCGCCTGGGGCATTTTGGAGAGTAAGGTTCCCCCTAAAAAATATCAAAGTGTCGATCCTGCGCTTCGCCAGGAATGGGCCAAAACACCGCAGAGCCACTTTTGTGCAGCCTGTGATGACTTGGTCGGCCGTTTGAAAGCCAAAACCAAAGGTGGAAAATTCGATCAAACCTAAACTAATTCTAAAATTTGAGGTTATTTCTAACATTTTTTGCTTTTGAATAATAAAATTAAAAAAAAATTAAAAAAAAATTAAAAAAAAATTAAAAAAATTTCTTGCATTATATATCAGCCAACCTGGAGTTTCTTAACACCACTCATATTGTGTGGACGTACAGTTTAAAGTCGACTCCGAATGACAGATTGTTTTGCGCCTTCCGGTTAATAATGGAAAATAATTTCATTCAAATGACTGCGACGGCTGGCCATGCAGTAGCCTATATGATCGATCCAATTTTTAAGCACATTATCGATTGTGTGCAGATGTATTTCAGCAACGGCTTCACGAATATTGTCCTTTAAAGCGTGAATTGTCTTTGGCTTGTCGGTGTAACACTTATTTTTGACGGCATCCCACAAATAATAGTCCGAGGTGGCCAAACGATATCAGCTCTGCGGCTGATAATGCGATCTCCAAAAAACAGGGCGCAAAACATCGCGTGTAGCTTCGGCTGGTTGGCACGTAGCGCCGTCCTGTTGAAACTAAATGTTGCCAATATTCCCCTCTTTAATTTTTGTAAACAAAAATTCGTTCAACATGGCCCAATAACTATCGCCATTGACTGTAACGGTCACTCCTTGCTCATTTTCGAAGAAAAATGGCCCAATTATGCCTCTAGACGAAAATCCGCACCAAACAGAAACTCGTTTTGGGTGCTTTGGCTTTTCAATGTATGCGTGCGGGTTTTCTGTGTCCCCAAAAGTGGCAATTTTGCTTGTTTACATACCCGCCAAGATCAAAATGAACTTCATCTGAAAAGATGATTTTTTTTTTCACCAATGACTTCAAGAATATTGTGCTTTAAAACGTCAATTGTCTCTGGCTTGTCAGCGTAACACTTGTCTTTAGCGACACCCCACAAATAATAGTCCAACGGTGTCAAATCGCCAAATGTGATCATTTTGCTTGTTTACATACCCCCCAAATTCAAAATGAGCTTCATCTGAAAAGATAATTTTTTTTTTGCCAAAATCCGCATCTACAGTAAGTCGGCCTAAGGCCTACTTCGCGGAGTAAAGGCTAAAACTAATTATTTGTCAAATCAGATAAGTTTACCATTCACGAAATATGCACTATAATATACTTAATTGGTCATTACAACCCTTTAGTGGGGATTACAACCTAGCTTCTTACACCACCGATGTTATGTGTGTTGATTTGATGAATGGCCATTCCTGGACGGCAGTTTTTTTAAGAAACTTTTGATGGCAATTGTATTTTATTGTATTTTTTGGCCAGAATACCACAGAGAGTAAATCGTTGAAGCAATATTCTTCATATTTTTTGTCTTTTAGATGTCCAAGCTGGTAAAGGTTTGCGTCTATGTTAATACTTTTGGTATTTTGTTGCATGGCTTGTGATAATTTCATTTCTAAAGTTTAAATGAATTCAAATTGCCTTGTGGTAGTTGCATATTTAAGGCTAATTTAATGTAATAAAATGTTTGGAATTTCCAGATAGAAAACACAGTGGAATTAAAAATTTATTTGTTTAATGGCAGTTGCATAATTTTTATTTACATGTGGATTGCCTTTATTGTTGTTGTGTGGACCACTTTTATGGCCAATATTCATTTGATTTTGGAAACTATATTTTCAATTGATGATGTTGTTGTTGTTGTTGTTGTTGCTGTTGTTTTACTAACTCTTTCTAATCACTTTAAATGGTTATAATAATGTTTTCTATTCAATTTTTGGTTTTTTGTTAAAAAAAAATTTTTTTTTAATTTTTTTGTACGTGAAATACGTATCTTTTCTGTAGATTTAGTTTAATGCCACAAATTTTAAGTGCATGTAACAACTGTTTTACCACTCTAAATAACAATTGTTAGCCAAAAATACAGAAAAATAAAAATAACGCATAAACACTGTGGCGTTTTTTTTTTTTTTAGCAAAGAAAACAATACCGCAAAACGTAAAGAAACGAAACGAAAGACTTAAGAAACAAGCGCTACTTTTGCTTACAACGTTTACGTGTTTAAGTGCATTTGTAATGTAGGAGGCGTTTTTATTATGCCCATCGTTGGCTGGCTTCTTTCTTTATTATTATTTTTTTCTTGTTCTTGTTGTTGTTGTTGTTGTTATCTCTCTAAAGGCCTTAACCAGAGACGGGCCAAATTGCCAAGTTAGCCAGCCAGCCAGCCAGCCATCCAACGTCGTTGCAAGTCTTGCAAGCCGAACAATTTATTTTTATTGTAAAGCAGAGCACAGTTGTTACTCAGCAGCATTAGCAACATATCAGGAAGCAGCAGCATTAGCATCAGCATCAGCATCACCAGCTGGCAAAAGAGTTTTTGACGTCTTTACTACTAAAATACTTTGAAATACTTTTGAAATCTTCCGTTTTTGGTGTTACAAATAAAGTTATACACTCACGACACACACATAAGGACAACAACAGTCTGTCTGTCTGTCTGCATCTCCGCAACTACACCAGATAGATAGATAGATAGCAGCGTACATACAGTACAGAGAGAGAGATACATTAAAACAGATAGACTACGACCCGCCGAACATATGAGATGTGGTGGTGTGATGGTCAATATGTATGAATAAATGAATAAATAAATGAAATTGAAATAGATTTGTTACAAAAATATAAACGACAAACAAACAAAAAACAAAAAAAACAACAACAACAAATCACAACTTCCTTTTTCAAACGCATTTTCATTTTTTCTTTACATTTTTCTCCATTTTTGTCTCCAATAAAGCAAGCAAAAGCCTGGTAGTGCAGTGTCGCATTTTGTTCAATTCAATACAATTCAGTTCAGTTCAGGTGCCATTTTTGTGTGATAAATGCGTTCGATTTCTTTATCATCACTTGTGGTGGAAGCATTTTGAATGTTTCATTTCCTTGTAGTCGTAAGGATTAGTTATTTTTCTTCAGTTTTACAGCAAGACAAGGAACTTAAACCAAGTTTTTCTTTTTTTTTATGGAGGAAAACATTATTCAAAAAGTGCTATGCAATCTTCAGAGAAATTCAATAAATTCGTGTAACAATTACTAGTAGAACCAGGCTCTAAGAAGCTTTTGTACAGCGTATGGTTCTATCATCAAGAGCCCAAATCCGCCAACTCTGTCCTATGAGAGATTAAACATTTTCTTCAACACCAATATCCCCAGACTACAGCAGCATGATTCAGGCGAAGGTGATTGCAATTTATGGGTGCGCTTAACGCATTCTCGTCAACGGTGCTTCTTTCAACAGCGTCTCGATCTTTTCTGATAATCAGGCTGCGATAAGATCACTCTATCGGGTATCGGGAATAACTCTAGGATCGTCAAGGAAAGTCACCACTGTCTCGACCATCTTTCTGGGCACTTCACCAATGTCTCATTGATTTGGTTACCCGGTTACCGCGACATTCCGGAAATTTGTAGGGCCAATGAGTTCGCCAGAGCTGGTGCGCCCCTTCCGAAATCCTCTTCTATTGAATTACGCATGCCACTTGCCTCGGTCAAGTTGGAGACGGCGCAGAAATTCCTTCGGTACGCGAACCTATTATCTTGGATCAATGAGAAGTCCTGCTCCACCTCTAGACTCACCTGGTCGTTTATAGATAGAAGAGTGGGAAGCGGGCGAATCACACAGACCAGACACACAAAAAAGGGTAGGAGAACACAACTATACCGACGAAGTCTTAGCACCTCTCAACCAGCCTAAGTCACTAATGAATCTGTGGAGACCCTTGATGTCGACTCTCGACACTGAATTAATGCTCTCAAAGGCTCCAAAGTCTCTCAAAGTCTCCAACATTCCAGGAAATTGTAGGACCGACGAGTTCGGCAGAGCTGATTCGCCCCTTCCGAAATCCTCTTCTACTGAATTAGGCATGCCACTTCCCTCGGTCAAGTTGGACACGGCGCAGAAATTCCTTCGGATGTCAATCTATCCTGGGTCAATGAGAAATCCTGCTCCACCGCTAGACTCACCTGGTCGTTTATGGATAGAAGACTGGGAAACGGGCGAATCACACAGACCAGACACACAAAAAAGGGTAGGAGAGCACAACTATACCGATAAAGTCCTAGCACCTCTCAACCAGCCTAAGCCACTAATGAATCTGTGGAGACCCTTGATGTCGACTCTCGACACTGAATTAATGCTCTCAAAATCTCCAAAGTCTCTCAAAGTCTCCAACTCCTCCTCATTGCAACATGCCCTGCAATATTCCGGCTTGGATCTGTTTCAGCTCCTCGTCGGCGACCTAATCTCACAGAGTGCCCCACGATAAAACCGACAAATAACCTTAAGCTGATCTTATGCAAGCCCAGCAGCCAATCTGTTCTCCTACTGTCCACAGCAAGCCATAGACACCTAGAGACAAAACAACCTGATCCGTCCCTCCAGCGCTTCTGCTTCTTGTCCATGACCTATTACATTATCGCTCAAGGCAAACGCGTTAAATACGTGAACAGCAGACCCTGTCTATTATAATATTCGTAGCCTACAGGTTGCTTTCCTCCTCATTAAATGAAGAGCTGGCTGGATCATAAAGAGTCCACCAAATAACTTTTTTTTTTTGAAAAATGCTTTAAGCAGAACCAACGAGTTCGGCAGAGCTGGTTCATCATCCCTTCCGAAATCCTCTTCTACTGAATTAGGCATGCCACTTGCCTCGGTCAAGTTGTAGACGGCGCAGAAATTCCTTCGGTACGCGAACCTATTATCCTGGGTCAATGAGGAGTCCTGCTGCACCGCTAAACTCACCTGGTCCTTTATGGATAGAAGACATACCAACCTATTACTTGGTTTTGGTCGTGAGGCCATCTTTCTCAGAGCCCTTCTCTTGCTAGGTGTAGATACAAGTTATTTGGCATTCAATTCCTTGTCAGCTTGACGGGGAGGTATCATCTATTGATATCAAGGATATAGCTTCGTTTATCAAACCTTCTGGATGGTTTTCCAGTGCGTGATAGTCGTGCTTTTGTTGTGCACCCTTTGGCTGACCAAATTCTTTCTTTTTCTTGATTTTGGTGGAACATGGTCAGTACAGGGATTGGATTCTCCTGTGGCATCACAACGGACCGCTATTCGTGCTTAAGTGAGTTTTGTGATATCAAAGCTACCACTCCGACCAAACCTAACCTAATATCGCTCAAATTCAATATAAAAAGGACCTTGTAAACCCTTCAAAGCAGCTATGTGGCTAAGCAGCGATGCACAAAAAGGGTATTTACGCTTCCACAATTCTATTCTTATAGAGTGCTAAGCAGAGAAGATTTTTATACCACCAAAGTACATAGTTGGTCCAAGATCACTTAAGTAATAGGTAATTACAACCCTTCAGTCAGGTTTATAACCTAGCTTATCACACCACTTATGTTGTGTGCGTTAATTTTATACGTGATTGATGGAACCAACAGTTTAAAGTCGCTTTCAAATGCCAGCTTTTTGAGAAGGGTGCCTGATATGTATTGCAACAAACTTCAGGTTGTTATCATTTGTTAACCGCTCGTCTGACAGCTGACAGATTTATTCCAGTGACAGTTCATTTTATTTGCATTTTGATCTATTGGATTTAGAAAAAAAGTTATTCGTAATGGAATTCAAGTGTGATAGTGTGATTGCTTTATATTTGGCTGGACACACCACAGGTGGCTATCGTTAGAGCCCTCCATTATTTAAATGCGAAAAAATCTTTTGCTTCTAGTATCATTGCTCGTTGCCGTGTTGCATCGCGTCCCAAAAGTGGACGAAAAAAAATGGTAACAACACCAGAAATGATCCGAAAAGTGAAGGCCAAATTTGATCGAAATCCAGGCCGCTGTGATAGAAAAACTGCTTGTGAGCTGAACATATCGCGAGAACGGATTCAATACATATTGAAAAATAAGCTTGGACTAAAACCATTGCAGTTACAAAAAGTGCAAAAGCTTACCGATGGACATACAAAGGTTAGATTGGAAAGAGCCAAGGAGTTACTTCGCTTCGTGCAAACATGAGTGATGTGAGAAGTTAGGTTGTAATTCAATTAAATTATTAAAAAAAAGGTAAGAACATACATTTCTGTTCAGGTTGCAGAGAGGTTGACTAGAGTAGAATACTGTTAATTACTCTGTAAATCCCCTCCCAAAGAACTCAATTCCGTTTATAGCGAGGCAAGTTTCACTATCCATGTTTTACTCCTAGAAAAGGCATAATTTTATATCGAAGGACTTTTGAAATAATTTCGTAGGACTACCATGTTGTCGAATGCGTATGGAAAGATTCTATGTCCACGGAGTACATCTATTGCTGTCTAATATTTGCTTACGATCTTTATTCAATTGTCAATCTGGATTGTCCTACCTTTCTCTAGGGTTGTGGTTGCTAGCTTAGTGCGCTTTTTTCATCTGTTAGTGAAAATTGGAAGCCGGCTTCTAATTTTATAGTGAGATTTGAGAATTGAACGGAAGTCGCCGTGGTCTAGTAGGTAGTGTGTTGGCGTATTAGACGAAAGGCCCGAGTTCGAATCCCAGGTCAGATATCAAAACAAAAAAATATTTCTTCGGCGACTTCCTCTCAGCAGATTTTTGGCAAAAACTCTGAGAGTAAAATGCTTCTCAAAAATCTGTCGTTCGACTTTAAACTGTAGGTCCCGCCACTCATGTATAAAATTAACGCACACAACATAAGTGGTGTAAGAAGCTAGGACGTTGTACAATGGGTCAATTCGACCTCCGGGTACTGAACTTGTCAGAATTGTCAAGTACACGTCCTCTAACCTAACCTAACCTTGAGAATTGAAGAGAACCGTATAGCAAAATTGATACGTAAAGCTTGTGTTGTATACTGATATTCTTGATCGTTAAAGGGGTTTTGTTTGACAGAAACTGTGTGGTGGATGGAAAAAGTTTTTGAACTCAATTTTTCGGCTTTCAACTTTAACTGAGACGGTCTAAATAATGTGTTTGATACAAAAGAGATAACAAAAACTATCTGGCTTTTCAAAGGTATTTTGTGGGGGATTATGCCCACCCCATCATTTACAACGTAGGTCTTGGTTTTGATTACATCTCACGTATATAGAACGTCTGTAAAGGACACAATTAATCCTTTTTGTTAAGCAGAGACCACCCATTAATTAAGAAAAATAACGTAAACGGTTTGAAAATATCAAACATTACTTAGCTCATATCATTATATTCAGATCAACTGGAAGGGGTTCTCTGGATATGCCGGAAATATCCCCAATGTATTCGTCATAATCGAATGATTGTCGTTTGTCTACCAAGAGCCAAATAAAAATTGTAACAAATTTAAAATTTTTCTTTTTTTTGTTTCGTTTTATTTTGAAATAGAAATTTTTTTTGAAAATGATAAATTATGATTACAATCTTTGCTGGATGGGAAAAATTAAACCGCGGCGTAGCGTAGTCCTATTTTAAATTAGAAGGCGGTTGATTACAATGGGAAAAATAACAGACCAACCATAGGCGTTAACAAAATTTAAAAAAAGAAACAAAAAAGAAAATAAAAAAAATTGGTAAATTGCCAAAAAAAAAAAAAACAAAAGGTTTTTAACAAAATTATTAAATCGTTTACTTACTTTGTGTAGGAAAAATATTTGAAAATATCTTCATTAGGTAACAACAAAAGTAAAAAAATTATGAAAAATTATGGTTTGAAAATGGCCTTCCTTTTTGGTCATTTATAATGCGAGTATAATTTTTACTTCAATTTGTTTTCTTCTTTTGCATTTGGGATTGAGTTGTTACAGCAATCGTCGGATTATTATTATGCCTGCGCTGATCCCTTGAAGCATTTAAAACCATAATGTAGCATCGAATTTCAAAATATATTGGGGAGCACTTCTTAGTAATTCATTAAAATTTTACGAAACGTTTTCTATGGAATCACAGAAAATTTTATCGCCAAAAGTCGGGCCCTTGTGACCCTAGGTTCCAACGAAAACTGTGTTTTGAAGCTCATTGAAACTCTTCCTTGATTGAACACAGGATTTTAAAGTTGTCCTCTAGACCGACCGTCTTAGTTAAAACTCATGCTGATGTTAATGTCTAAGCAGTTGTCTACCCCATCCTTATCGTTAAAACTTCTGCAGATAGTATTAAATGGAATAGATGTTCCTGTAAATATATCGACCAATCTGCAATCATGAAAAAGCTAATTAAGCTGCATATACGCAGCTTAAACCGACCGAAACCAACCAAGCAGTTCTAGAATGAATCAGGAAACTTTTTGTCTCTTCTTGACAGTTCGTTATCGCCCATGTTACCCACAACATATTTTTTTGTTATACTGGTAGACACCTTTCAGCTAAAGGTTGACACGTCGTCCCATATCTGGCAGCCTTATTTAGAGATACTTTGCGTTCCTAGATTCAAAATGAACTACTCCAAATATCGTACAGTCCATCCAAATATCGTTGATTCAATTTACCATTTGACTTCAATATACCATCTGTCCGGAATTCTTTATTTTGAATTGATTTTTTCCAAGAAATCTATAGTTGCATGGACCACGAACTCCCTCACCCCGCTAATGTTCTCCTTTGCAAAATATTTCATCGAATTCTTCACAAAATCTGTAAAATCTCAACACAGATATCCATACACAACTGATCATAACAACCCATTAGTTAGGATTACAACCTAGCTTCTCTTACAGCTTATGTTGTGTGTGTTAATTTTTATCCATTAGTGGTGGGGGAAGTACAGACTTTAAAGAAACTTTTTCATGGCAATTTTATATTTACTCCCAGAGTTTTTGCCAGAAATTTGCTGAGAGGCAGACGGTGAAGAAATGTGTTTTTCATTTTTTCGAGATGTCTAAACCGTAGCCTTACGTCTAATAAGCCAATATACTACCTACCTTATTACAGTCAGCAGCAATCAAGGCCAGGGAAGATTATCTCAATTGAACACTTATTTCGGAATATCTGGAATAGTCTACCTCTAAGACTGTAACGGCATCTGCCTGTCCAATATCTGGTAAACAAAACTGATAACTGTAGTCGTCATAGTTTAGCAAAAAGTGTCTTGACTTATACAACCCATAGTTCTAGCTCAGACACCAACCAAAATGAAATATAAAAAAGAATATTTCTTTGGTGATTTCCTCTCAGCAGACTTGTGGCAAAAAATCGGAGAATAAAATAATTTTGCCATGAAATGTTTCTGAAAAATCTACTCTTCAGATTCGACTTTAAAATGTAGCTACTGGCAACCATTAATTAATACCACCCACAACCTGAGTCGTGTGAGATGCTAGGTTCTAATCCGAACTAAAGGGGATGACTCTAGAAACCTTCTAGCTTTAAATTTAGTAAATTGCACATCAAATCCATGTCTAAGTACCTTATTACAGTCAGCCGCAATTATAGCCGGTGAAGATTATCTCAATTGAACCCTCATTTCGGCATATCTTAAATCAAATAGTCTAGCACTAAGACTGTAAAGGTATCTGTCTGTCCAATTTCTGGCAATAAAAACTGATGACTGTAGTCGTCGTAGTCTAGAAAAAAGTGTATTGGCTTATACAACGCATTGTTCTAGTTCAGACACCAACCAAATGAAATATAAAAAAGAATATCTCTTTGGCGACTTCCTTTCAGCAAACTTGTGGCAAAAACAGTCGAAGAATAAAATAATTTTGCCATGAAATGTGTCTGAAAAATGTATCTTCAGTTCCGACTTTAAATGTAGCTACTAGCAATGATAGCCGAGGAAGATTATCTCAATTGAACACTCATTTCGGCTTATCCTGAATCAAATAGTCTAGCACTAAGACTATAAAGGCATCTGCCTGTCCAATTTCTGGCAATAAAAACTGATAGCTGTCGTCGTCATAGTCTACCAAAAAGTGTCTTGGCTTATACAACACATTGTTCTAGTTCAGACATCAACCAAAATGAAATATAAAAAAGTATATCTCTTTGGGGACTTCCTCTAGGAAAAACTCTCAACATAAATATAAAATTGCCATGAAAAGTTTATCAAAAATCTGTCTGGTCTGTAGGCCCCGCCACCCACAACATGGGTGATGTGACAAGCTAGGTTAAAATCCTAACTGAAGGGTTATAATGATTTGTATAAAAAAGAATATTTCTTTGGCGACTTTCTCTCAGCAGTTTTCTGGAGGCAAAATCTCGGAGATTGAATATAAAATTGCCATGAAATGTTTCTGAAAAATCTATCCTTCAGACTTGAATTTAAAATTTAGGTTCTGGCACTAATTGATGAAATTAAAAATACCTACAACATGGGTGGTGTAGGAAGCTAAAGGGGATGTAAAGGCTAATTGAGTATGTAAGTAGGTGAGACTTTAAATTTCATTTCTCATTTGTAACTCCCATCTCTGTCTGAAGTTTAAAAGAAGTTAAAAAATCTTCAAATTACAATTTTTTTTTATCAAACTTTGCCTATCAGTTAACACACAACAAACTGTAATAAATTGTTTGGTTTTAAACGAAAATCAATAAAAAAAATTTTTGAAATCAATTGCTAACCGCTATAAATCAATATTAAAAAAGTGTACGTTTTTAAGCGATTAATCTTGAAAAAATAATTTCATTTTGGTAGCCACAAATAGGCTACTTTTGCTACATTATTTGAGTGGAGGGACGGGCGCGGGGTATTACAACTTATGTGATAATCTTGAAAATAAAAACTTGACCTACAAAAAATCATTTTTCGTTCTTTTTATTTTGCCCCCATTATCAGATAAACAAAATTCAAACGAAATGAAGTAAAAAACGGGGGGGAGCTAATAAACATTGAAAAATTATTGTGTTCATATTTTCCCCTGTAATACCAACGTTTTATCAAATTTTAGTAACGATCGTCGTTTGTGTGTCTTAAAAAGTGATCCCTCATTCTAAGCATTACGTTGTTTTGCGGTTAATCTTATGGTTCGTATCTCTGCTATTTTTGTTGTTTGTTGTTGTAGATAGCCATTGTGTCTAAAAGTTTAATTCAACAAATTTACTTTTGAAATTGAAAAAAAAATTTTAATTCAAATGAATTGTTTTTCTCCTCCTTTTTTTCATTTCGTTTCGTTTTTGAGGTAAAAGCATGCCAATGCCTAGAATGAATGAATGATCATCATAAAGATGCAGATCAATACGACAAAAGCAAAATAAAATAAAAAAAACTAAGCAGAGAATATAATTCCATCTTTAAAGCCATGGTTTTAAGTTTGTAGTCCATTTGTTTCGTTTCGTTTGTTTCTAGACCGCATCTAAATTGATCTCATTTTATTGAAAATCTTTTTTTGTTTTTGTTTTTCTTGTTCTTTTTATTTTTATTTTGAATAAAATTATTGTAAATTAATCAATATACGGACGCAGTGTTCATAAAAATAAATCGATTTTTTATAAATAATCGCAGATAAATTGAAAAATTAGTTCTTTTCCCATTACATTGCTAAACAATGTTTCCGAAATGTAAAACAACAAGAGGTGTCTTAAAGAACACCACCCTACAAATACCTGCGAAGTCGCCGTGGTCTAGTAGGTAGTGTGTTGGCTTATTAGACGTAAAGCCGGAGTTCAAGTCTAAGGCCAGAAATCAAAATAAAATACAAAAACTATTCCTTCGGCGATTTTCTCTCAGCAGATTTCCAGCAATAAACTCTGAGAGTAAATTTAATTGTCATGAAAAGCTTCTCAAAAATCTGTCGTTCGGTGTCGACTTTAAGCTGTAGGTCCCGTATAAAATTAACACACATAAGTAGTGTGAGAAACTAGGTCAAAAATTCTGACTGAAGGGTTGTAATGATCAATTATTTATGTACGAAACAAAGCAAAGGAATGATTAGAAAAAGGGAATGACACCGCTTTTCTCAGTTAGTTCATTGAAAACCCCATTAGCACCCTTATTGGACAACATTAATAATGGAAACCATGTATGTCAGGGAACGTCTATTAAACGTTCTTCGACTGCAATATATTGTTACGCTTTTACCTTTTAAAAACGTTCGAAATATGAGTTCGTAGATTGGAAATAATTTGTGTGCCACTGTTAACAACTTGATGTAAACAACAACAATTCCTCTTATTTGTTCTTTCTGTGTTTACACCCTTTGCATAAACAATAACAATCACTAAGTAATTATACGACAGATCTTTGTAACAGAGATCTTCAAACCTACGATTACTCTCTTCAAACATACTGCATCTTCACACAAGACTGACTGAACTTTACTAACACACTCGCCCGCTTTGATTTACCTTTTATACGGCAAAGTAAACAGTCTGATGAAGTCGTCGTAGTCTAGTTTAGGTCCCGCCACTTATGTAACCTTTTAAAAACTTTTAAAATATGAGTTCGTAAATTGCAAATAAAAAAACAATAAGTGTGTGTCTTATTTTAATTAAATTTTTTTATTATTCGCACAATTTTGTGTGCCAATGTTAACAACTTGGTGTAAACAACAACAATTGCTCTTCTTTGTGATTGCTCTGTTTACATCCTTTGCATAAACAATAACAATCACTAAGCAATTATACAACAAATCGTTGTAACGGAGACCTTCAAAGCACGATTACACGATTACTCTCTTAAAACGCACTGCGTCTTCACACAAGATTGACTGAACTTTACTAATTTACTCGCCCGCTTTGCCTTGCCAGACATCAAAATAAAATACAAAAAGTATTGCTTTGGCGATATCCTCTCAGCAGATTTCTGGTAAAAACATGCCATAGAAAGTTTCTCAAAAATAAATCTGTCGGTCGGAGTCGACTTTATATTGTGTTAGATTAAGTTTGTAGTCACCCGCTTAGTTTTCATAAGACACGGTTGCAACACCTAGAACTTCTCAACCAGATTCCTAAGATAGATTCCAATTAGATTTAACACAAATTTTCTTCAGCATAGTCCAGCAGATAGTGTCTTGACTTATTAGATGCAAGCCTGTTGTTCAAAACCCATCCCACCTCACACAGTTTGAACAAGCGTTTCAGCAAACTTCATGCAAAAAGCATGAGAGTACATAAGATTATGATGGAAACTACCTCAGAAATTTATCGTTCGTAATCGATTTTGAATTGTTAGAACCCGCCATCAATACAATAAATACAGTCATCATGGTGGATATGAGAAACTCAGACGCAAATCTGATTAAAGGATTGTAAAAACCAATCAAGTAAGAGAGTTCGATGTGGGGTCCAGATTTCTGTGGTCTCTTTGGAAGTGGATTAATTTTCCCAGAGGAATACAGCGGGACCTCGATTTTCCGTGATGGTTGGGACCGGAAGCACTCAATATAATCGCTTTTTGCTTATAATCACGGATAATAGATTAAAGTACGATCCAAAATAAAATTAAGTCGATGCAAAACATGTTTTTTTCCCATACCGGATAATTGATGTTGCCCGATAATCGATTCAAGGTCCTACTGTATATGAATTTTATGCACAAATTCATTCGAAATGTAGATGATTGCTTCTTGTAGATGATTGCTGTAGACTGTCTAATAGTGAAGGTATAGCACTGGCTATTTTATAGTCATCTAGCAGCAACTCGTTTCCTTGCCGTTTGTATCTTCCCTCTTTCCACCTTTACTAAACCTGCACAATGCACTGCATGTGTAGGGGCCATCCCCTGAGTGCTGGTTCTATAAAAAATAAAAAAATAAGGATAAGGATAATTGAGGCACTTAGCATTCTCGAGCAATCTTTTTTTTTTTTTGCCGTGTGAGGTAGTGTCCCAAATGCCTTCGCACTTGCAGTGACCGTCGTCAGCAGCGTCGAGTGGTGTTTCCACTAAAACAATCCCTCCTCCTTCTGGGAATACTTGCTTCCCGGGACGGCTATTTGCATTGTTTCGGGAAGGGCCCAGAACGACGTCTAGTTAAGGACCGTTGTCTACTCTCCCACGTCTGGGTATTTCATATTTGAAGCCAGCTTAATGCTAGTGGCTCGTCTTCTCATGTATCACTCCGTTGTATTGTGTCAAGGTGGAACTTCTTTCTGCGGAGTACATATTCAACGTATCTTCTCACAGCGTTCCACTTCGTTTCGCTTTCGAGCATTGCTTTCACAATGATGTCGGGTGAAAATTCACCAATTTGCTCTATTAAAATGTTCTTCTCGTCTTGCCATTTAATGCAAAGGAAGAATGACTGATCCTCGCAATAAATGCAGCCAGGATCAATCATCTTGCCCATGCGATATAGGTATTTTCGGAAATAACCATGACCCGAAAGAAACTGGTTCAGAAAATAGTTAATTTCCCCAAAGTTTCTCCGTATCCATGCCTCTATAGACGGAATAAGTTTACAAGTGATGCTGGCTCTGGTGTTCTGTCATCCGTATCTATGGGTAATGTAAATATTTAGGAGGCGGATGCTCTTGATGTTCTGGGCATAAGAATTAGTTGTGATGCTCGTTGGAACGATCACATTTTTCGAGTGTCGAAGGAAGCATTCAAGTGCCTTGGTTTTTTTTAAAACGGTGCAGAAAATACTTCACTCCATCCGACCTTCTTACTATTTACAGGACCTTTATCCGACGCCGGATGGAGTACAACTCTCATGTATGGGCCGGTGCTCCAAAGTTTATTTTGTGCTTATTAATGACAGTAGGGTATCCAACTCTATTGAATCGTTGGAGCATCGTCGCAATGTGGCGTGTGTTTCACTGTTCTATCGGTACTCTAATGGGAGGTGTTCTCGAGAGATAAGGGGCTTGGTTCCCGATAATCACATATTTTTACATGGTACTTGAGCTTCTCAGAGAAGCACATCCTTTTGTGGTTGTGGTGTCCAGTGAACCGCACAATGCATTACAGGGAAAATTCATTTTTTGCCCGCTCTGCTCACTTGTGGAATGATCTTCCTGCGAAGGTTTTTCCCGTCAATTACGATATTGGTGAGTTTAAATCGAATGTCCATAAACACTACTCCCTCTTTCCTCCTTCCTATAACCTATTTTCCTAAACCTGCACAATGCACTGCATGAATAGGGGTCATCCCCTGAGTGTTGCTTTTATTATAAAAAAAAAAGAATCCATCTTCCACATGTTTTCTCGCTCCATCTACTTTGCCTTAGCCGTAGTGTTTGAGATCTGAGGTTTGGGCTACTAAGGGAGAGATGTTTCCTCTACGTTCTCCAAGGGTTTCTTCGCTCAAATGCCAGCAGGTCAATAGGTATCTCACCGGCGATCACTAGGACTGCGGCGCCCGATATTGTGCGGTATGTCGAGGCAACTCTTAATGCCGCTGTTCGCTGCACCGTTGCTAATATTTTCCGTATTTATTCGAGTATTATTGGCCATTACAACCCTTCAGTCAGGATTACGACCTAGCTTCTCACGCCACTTAGGTTGTGTGCGTTAATTTTATACATGAGTGGCGGGGGACCTACAGCTTAAAGTCGACTCCGAACGACAGATTTTTGAGAAGCTTTTCATGGCAATTTTTACTCTCAGAGCCTTTGCCAGAAATCTGCTGAGAGGAAGTCGCCGAAAAAATATTTTTTCGTTTTGATGTCTGGCCTGGGATTCGAATTTGTCTAATAAGCCAACACACTACCCACTAGACCACGGCGACTTCGTTTTATTCAATTACGATATTGGTGAGTTTAAATCGAATGTCCATAAACACTACTCCCTCTTTCCTCCTTCCTATAACCTATTTTCCTAAACCTGCACAATGCACTGCATGAATAGGGGTCATCCCCTGAGTGTTGGTTTTTATTATAAAAAAAAAAAGTCCATCTTCCGCATATTTCCTCGCTCCATCTACTTTACCATCGCCGTAGTGTTTGAGGTCTGAGATCTGCGCTACTCAATGGAAAGATTTGCCCTCTTCGTTCTCCAAGGTTTTCTACGCTCAAATGCCAGCTGGCCAATAGGTATTTCACCGGCGATCACTAGGACTGCGGCGCCCGATACTGTGCGGTAGGCCGAGGCAACTTTTAATGCCGCTGTTCGCTGCACCGCTGCTAATATTTTCCGTATTTATTCGAGTATTATTGGCCATTACAACCCTTCAGTCAGGATTACGACCTAGCTTCTCACGCCACTTAGGTTGTGTGCGTTAATTTTATGCATGAGTGGCGGGACCTACAGTTTAAAGTCGATTCTGAACGACAGATTTTTTATGAGAAGCTTTTCATGGCAATTTTTACTCTCAAAGTCTTTACCAGAAATCTGCTGAGAGGAAGTCGCCGAAGAAATATTTTTTCGTTTTGATGTCTGACCTGGGATTAGAACCCGGGCCTTTTGTACAACGTTTAGCTGGGTCGGAACTTACATACACCTTTACATTATCAAATTTGCTGCAAAACCGATCACATTTTTTCGATATTTTATTTCGTAAAATGATTGACCCTGATTTTCCTCAATTTCCATAACGTTTAACTCTAAACAAATTCAACGCTTTATGAATTCATAACAATAAAACGAAACTGGGTCATGAACTGCAACGATACGATATCATCGATGGAAAAATATTTAATTTCCTCTAGAGACAGGCAGTGAAATAAATAAAAATCTGGGTTAATTCTGTCATCAAACATCCTTGGCAAGCAATGGAACGAAACGAAACGGAGCATACGTACGTACGAACTTTCATAAACGGTGTCAAGTTGTAAAGGAAATTCACTGATAATGGGAAAAACTATTGCAACAACGAAAAGAAAAGAAACATTTTATGCAACCAGAAAAAAAAAATCTGGAAAAAGAAGCACTTAAAACGGCACAAAAGATCAACAAAATTGTGGTAACTTAAGCAGCAGCAGTAAGGAGGCAGCAGGCAGCAGCCAGCAACTGGCTGTTAATAAAGATCACTAAACAGCCAGCGCTTTAACGGCAGCCAAGTCATCTTAGTACAGAACGAACTATACTATCGCTAGAGCACTCACTCACTCACTCACTGCAGATTGCAATGTTAGACTGGACGGCGATAAAGTTGGCAATAATTTTTGAACAAAACATACTGCTAAGCTGCGTTGTTATTGGAAAAGGAAACCCATTTGAAAGAGATGCAATAATAAAGAGCCTACGGCTAAATATGTGAGGCATGCAACATGCTGGCTGGCTGGCTAGCTGGCTGCTTGGTTTGTTTGTTGTGTGGCTTAATAGACAAAAACCTAGATTTTATTTTTATTAACTCTTCTGCTCATACATTCATATTCGCTTTTGTGGTAATTTTTTTTAAAAATTTTTTTGTCTTCTCTATTTATGGCCACCATCCACCGCCAGAGCAGAAGCAAGCAACCAAGCAGCAGCATCAGCAGCAGACATGTAGAAGCAGAACCATTACGTCTACATTGTTTTCTAACAACCAAAACGACAACAACAACAACAAAAAATAAAAGGAAGAATCTATTAAAGAAATCAACAAAAAAAAAACATCCCACAGCATCTCTATGGCCTGGCCTAGCCTGGCCTAGCTTGTTCTCCTTTACAAACAATATTTTGTTTTCATATTTTATGTGGCATGTTTTTAAACTTTGTTGTTGTCTGAATGACGCGATACCACATGGAAAAAATCATTTTTTAAAGAAGGAAGTCATAAGCAATACAAGCCTCGTTACCAAACTCATCTGCATCATCAGTGCCGGCATATGTTTTGCATGGCACTTAGCTTATAGTAGGGGTAAGAGACCAGCTTTGTATCTTTGGCCTTCTCTGCTTTTAGCGAGAGAGCCTTATAACAGCAGAATCATTATTTAAAACGAATGTGAATTTTACGCTTTCTTTTTCAATAAATATTCTAAAAATACTCAAAACAAAGTACCCTCAAGCCCCGCACTGCTTGCTATAGAAGGATTATGAGTTAAAATCGTAAATAAAAAGGCACCCTATAGTGGGTAATTATGGAACTTGAAAGAGTAAGGTCCTCAGACATATATAATCTAATGATACGTTACATTTTGTAGGTTATGTTAAGAGTAAAGTGGAGTATTTAAGAAGTTGGCAACAGTGAAATGGAATATAATAGGTCAGAAGGTGGCAACACTTATTCTTTTCATTTTCATTTTATCTTTCCAGTCTTGTTACAGTTTCAGTCATATAAGTTTTTCCCATTTAAGCAGTTGCAATGGCTTCTAAAGCAGGTTTCTGGTATAATAGGGTTGCCATCTATTCTTGTCTAAAAAAAAAATTGTTTACCCTGAGTGTAGAAGTGCAAGGTTTTTTTTACGCCGTGAAAGGGTAAATGTACCTAACCGCACCATAGAGGAAGGCAGCATTACATTAAGCAGGTTTCTGGTATAATAGGGTTGCCATCTATTCTTGTCTAAAAAAAAATTTTTTATCCTGAGTGTAGAATGGGATAGATACATTTCTTAGATACATTTCTAACCGCACCATAGAGGAAGGCATTACATCAAGCAGATTTCTGGTGTAATAGGGTTGCCATCTATTCTTGTCTAAAAAAAAATTTTTTTACCCTGAGTATAGAAGTGCATGGTTTTTTTTACGCCGTGAAAGGGTAAATGTACCTAACCGCACCATAGAGGAAGGCATTACATCAAGCAGGTTTCTGGTATAATAGGGTTGCCATCTATTCTTGTCAAAAAAAAGTTGTTTACCCTGAGTGTAGAACTGCATGGTTTTTTTTTACGCCGTGAAAGGGTAAATGTCCTTAAAAGCACTATAGAGGAAGGCATTACATCAAGCAGGTTTCTGGTATAATAGGGTTGCCGACTATTCTTGTCTAAAAAAAAATTTTTTTACCCTAAGTGTAGAAGTGCATGGTTTTTTTTACGCCATGAAAGGGTAAATGTACCTAACCGCACCATAGAGGAAGGCATTACATCAAGCAGGTTTCTGGTATAATAGGGTTGCCATCTATTCTTGTCTAAAAAAAAAATTGTTTACCCTGAGTGTAGAAGTGCATGGTTTTTTTACGCCGTGAAAGGGTAAATGTACCTAACCGCACCATAGAGGAAGGCATTACATCAACAGTGTGTGGAGCCCTCACCTACTAAATCCCCCCTCGTCTCGTCGACCGTTGTAACTATTCCGGAACTATGGTGGTATTACTTCAGAGTGAAGTCTTTTTGCCTCTTTGGCCCCTTCGTGCTCATATCCACATCCGGATTGCTTATCGAAAGTTGAAGAGACATCTAAGTGTCTCCATTATATCTTCCTGATTGGTTCCTGACTGGAATTTCGTTTGCTACGTGTGCCAGTGTTATCTATGCCGGCGTGCCAATATGTTCTGCAGTCGCAAGATTTATCCTCTTCAGTCTTAGAATGCGCACCACGTAATTCGCCACAGAGGTACAATTCTCTCTACTCGCAATCATAATCCCGACAATGTTAGCGACCATGATCGTTCCAATCATCAAAGTCAGTACAGAGCGTTAGCTTTGCCAAGCGTGCACATTCGAAAACAGTGTGTTCTGCATCATCAATTACTTCCACTTCCGCGTAAAGACAGTAAGGGGAGGCGGTCTTATCAATTCTGTGCAGATATTTCCTAAAAAAAATCCGTGCATCCAAAGTGCATGGTTGGGTTTTTATTGACACGCTTTAGCCTTCTAGGCCAGATTAGGAAGAAGGCCTATATAGGCTGGCATTTAGGTCCATTGTAATGCCACAATCAATAGTCAACCCGAAGATCAAACATTTCCTAGAGAAAACCAACCCGAGTCCATAATTTAATCTGGCTATTGCAATAATTTTTATATTCCAGACCTCGCGGATGAGGATGTCTGAAAAGAAAACGTCAAAAACTTCATTCTTTTTATCTCATGACCCACTCATATATGATGCTTGTGGTGAGAGAGAGTCCCTTTATCCTCTTCCTCAGACATACAATTTCCGCAGAAGTCATTTGCGGGAATGACAAGTCTTTCGGCATGTTTACCAAGACGACAGTGATCCGTCGGATGCCTATTTTGTGCGAAGAGTGATCAAGCGATTCAGGTGAAGTTCGGAAATGAGTCCGACCTTTTCTTCTTGCAATATTGTACGAACCCCCACCCACTACACAACAATATTCAGTCTACCTGACAAACGAGTAGATAAATTATCCAATCTAACCGAAGCAATCATAAAAGTCGCCTTAGTCTAGTAGGTAGTAGGGTTCAAACACCGGATCAGACATCAAAACGAGGTACAAGAAAGTAGTCTACGGCGACTTCCTCTCAGCAGATTTCTGGAAAAAACTCAGAGAATAAATAAAAAAAATTGTCATGAAAAGCTTCTCAAAAATCAGATTCGGCTTTGAAACTGTAGGTCCCGCCACTCATGTATAAAATTAACGCACACAACATAAATGGTGTGAGAAGCTAGGTCGTAATCCTGACTGAAGGCTTGTAATGACGAATTATGTATGTAATCGTAATACCTATGCCCTGAAATATGTTGGAGATTGCAAGTTCCTTACCGGCCCTATTTACCTCATCAATATTGAACGTATCCTCCCCTCTTAACGAGATACAGTCCCCTCTAAAATGAGTGGATAATTTCCAATTTAACTGAGACCCTCTGAATACCTATGCCCTATGTCGGAAGTTGAAAGCTTTGTAGCGGCACTGATCAGCTCACCAGCGATGTAATTTCCAACGATATCCTTAAGTCCCGTGGTCTAGTGGGTAGTGTGTTGGCTTATTAGACAAAAGGCCCGGTCAGACATCAAAACGAAAAATATTTCTTCGGCGACTTCCGCTCAGCAGATTTCTGGCAAAGACTCTGAGAGTAAAAATTGCCATGAAAAGCTTCTCAAAAATCTATCGTTCGGAGTCGACTTTAAACTGTAGGTCCCGCCACTCATGTATAAAAAATTAACGCACACAACGCAAGTGGTGTGAGAAGCTGGGTCGTAATCCTGACTGAAGGGTTGTAATGGCCAATTATGTATGTATGTATCGGAATACCTATGCCAATGTCGGCACTGATCAGCTACCCAGCGATGTAATTTCCAACGATATCCTTAAGTCCCAGAACCCATAGAAAAATTTGCTATAATGATGATGCGATATACTCCTGAGAAATGCTTGGCATACATAAATAAAGACAGACGAAGAAACTATGTTCGTTAGAGACTTAGTTGCAATCGGGCTGTACAAGGAAATCGTGGTAGAAAATACCGCCACCACCCAGTAAGCATTGTGCGCCACTTTCACGAGTGGTGTCATCACTCATTCTTGATCGATTCTTTACTCTCCCGATGTTATTTGTCTTTAATGTTGCATGACTATGGTATTGTTGTTATTGCTGGGTGTAGCTGCAGCTTCGTTGTTTGACTAAATGATGATCAATGTATTGGTTGCGGTTGCGGTTCGATGAGTGACGGTTTATTTGCGGCACTAAAAACTAAGCTGAGTCGTCTCCTCTTGCGGTAGGAAACAAAAAGGAAAATCGCGTTTTGGTTAATAAATTTATGAAATGGAAAATCTAAACAACAAAAAAAAAAATTCACAATTTTCCACAGTTTTCTAGATTCATTTTTCTAGATTCTTTTTTCTTTTCCTTGTGTTAAGCATAAAGGAAAACGAATTTAACGAATTTTTCTGTTTTTGTTTTTATTCTCTACAGAATATGAGGCGATCATTTGTTTTCGATCAGTCCCCATAAGAAACTGCAGCAACAACAAAAACAAAAGATTGCCACTGCATTTCATTTAGAATCTGAAAGTTGTTGAGGCAACAACTTTTACTTAAAAATCTTAACATTTTAGAAAGAAAAACAAAAAAAAAAATTAAGTCGACCAAGATGATAATGATAATACGGACGATGAGGATGATGATGACGATGAAATTTAAAAGATGCAAACAAAAAGAAGCGAAGAAATTGAAATAAAAATCATAAATTTTTGCAAATGAAAACAAATTGTCAATGAAAAAATAATAATCAGTAGGAACGTTATAATGATTGATCAAGACCGAATAGAACATGACCTACCATGACCATCCATCCAATATGCCTTTTGTTTACGCAGTTATACTCGAAGTTTTGATAGCCACTGCGATATCCATCCCAATGATGGAAAACTTATTTTATATTATTTTAGATCAATTCAATTAATTTTTTTATATGCTATTGAGATAACCCAGTAAACCTAGTATAACTCAGATTATGGGTGCCTTCCCTAGCGCAGATGAACTAAAAAGAATCAAAAGGAGACAGCAAAAGAGTAAATGAAGGAAAACGCAACATAAAAAGTAAAATTAAGGGTGAAAATAGATAGGAACAAGATCCATAATCCAGACTGAAAGGTTGTAATGATCAATTATGGGGGGAGAATAGAGATCAAAAATAGATCACTAACTAGTTAATGCCCGAGGGGAAGCTTTCCCGGTAAGGAATCTCGAAAGATGATATCCCCTTAAGCCCATTCTGCGCCTAGTGTAATGCATCTGTGGCTCTAAATTCCAGTGAAGGAGCACAATGTGTATTCGAATGCCTTAGGCCCGCCCTCAATATTTTTTTTTTTTTTTTGTTTTTTGTTTAAACCAGCACTCAGGGGATGACCCCTACTCATGCAGTGCATTGTGCAGGTTTAGGAAAGGTAGAAAGAGGGAAGATGCGAACGGTAAGGAAACGAGTTGCTGCTGGTGACTGTAAAATGGTCAGTGCTATACCTTCACCATTAGACAGTCTACAGCAAACACAGCATAACTTGCAGAGAACCATTATGTCTGTATTTAACAAACTAGACATCACCCTTTAGAGCTTAATTTTCAAACAGAAACTCTACTATTTCGGTCCAGCCTTGGCCATAGCAACCTTCAGATTCCACAATTTTTACTATTTAACCAGAACGCTTCTACTATACATTTGGTCCTTTGATCGATCTACCCAAAGGAGTAACTTATTGGTCTAATGGAGTCATACGTTAGATTCACTCACTTAACAAGCACTCTTTCGACAGTTCACATGCATTCTAGTCTTCCACAATATCATACAAATTCCTTACCTTGAGAACGTTGAGATTCTATCTTCAGACTCGATGCTGATATACATACATACATGCATACAAACATGCATAATTGGTCGTTAAAACTCTTCAGTCAGGATTACGTCCTGGCTTCTCACACCACTTATGTTATGGGTGTTAATTTTATACTAAGTGGCGGGACCAACAGTTTAAAGTCGACTCCAAACAACAAATTTTTAAGAAACTTTTCATAGCAATTTTATTCATTTTCAGGCCTTTTGCCAGAAATCAGCTGAGAGGCAGTTGAAAAAGAAATATTTTTTCATATTCCATTGTGTTGAAAGTGAAGTCTAACCTAGGGTGTGAACCGTAGCCTAACGTCTAATACCTCAACACACTATCTACTAGACTACGGCGTCTTTGACAGAAATCTGTTGAATGGCACTCGCTAAAGAAATATTTTTTCATATTTCGTTTAGTTGACGATATCTGAGTTAGGGCTTGAAGCCAACACACTAACCTACTATTGGGTTGAGCAACCTAGTTATCCCTATACTTCTTTTTACCTACTTCGGTCTATTCACAGTTAACACCTTAATTTGGAGGATACTGTACACATCAGGAAGTCCATAAAATAAGTTTTTCATATAATCCATAATATATTAACACCTCGCCTATGGTCCCCTTTTAAAAACACCGCTGAGGGCAAAATATTGAAGTGATATATGACCCTGTAACTCGCTAAAGAGAATCAAATTCACTTATTTGGTCAAGATCGCCTTCTAAACATTACATAAAAAAATGTCATTCTTGACCGGGTAGAGGGTGGGGGATGTCTAATCCATATAAACATTAATTTTCTCTTTTTTTCGTTGAGACTTTGATGCTTCCTATGATAATTCCACAGTTATACCATCCAGAATTTTTAGTTCCTGTTTCAAGCATATTGGAATATGATTTGCTGAGCAAAAGCAATTATCGGAAAAAACTTAAAGCCAGCCGGTAATCTTGTTGGTTCGACTCGTATGCCGCTGGCAAGCGACCACATAAAGTTTGCACTTAATTTCTAGACGATCTATCCGATTACTGCATCCGGACTACTGCAGCGTGTTTCAGACGGAGGTGATGGCAATTTACGGGTGTGCTCAATGGATTCTCGTCAACGGTGCTTCTTTTAACTGCGTCGTGGTTTTTCCTGATAGTCAGGCAGGGATAAGAATTCTATCAGGTTTCGTAAATAACTCTAGGATCGTTAGGGAATGTCGCCGCTGTCTCGACCTTCTTCCTGGGCGTTTTAGCAATGTCTCATTGTTGTGAATATCCGGGCACAGTGATATTCTGGGAATTCCTTCCGGAATTCTCTTCTATTGAATTGGGCATGCCACTTGCCTCGGTCAAGTTGGACACTGTGCGGAAATTCCTTCGCGACGTCAACCTATCCTGGCTCGATGAGGAATCCTGCTCCACCGCTAGACTCACCTGGCCCTTGATGGATAGCAGACATACCAACCAATTACTTGGTTTTGGTCGTGACGTTATCTCGACTACAGAGGCGGTGTTTACAGATTATTGCGTCATGGATAGACATGCGGAGAGAATGAGACTCCTATTTGACGATTTCTGACGTGGATATTGTTCCGCTGAGGAAGAGGAGACTGTTGTCCACTTTCTTTGTCAGTGCCCGTCTCTTGCTAGGTGTAGATATAAGTTATTTGGCTCCCAATTCCATATCAGCTTGACGGAGCTATCATCTATTGACATCAAGGGTATAGCTGCGTTTATCAAACTTCCTGGATGGTTTTCAAGTGCGTGGTAGTCGTGCTTTTTTTGTGCAGCCTTTGCGCTAACCAGCTTCTTCCATGTCCCAGATTTTGGTGGAACTTGGCCAGTATAGGAACTGTGGTCTCCTGTAGCATCACAACAGGCCGCTATGCTTGCTCAAGTGAAGTTTGTGATATCAGAGTTACCACTTTGACCTTACCTAACCTATCCGATTAGAGAAGAATACGATGAAGCTAAAGGGACTTACAGTATACCCCTTCCGCCCTATATTCTACTCTTTATTTGTTAATAGTAACTGTAGATTCGACTGTAAAGAAGAGGAAATAATACAGTACTGGAGGATGGTAGATGTTGTGTGAACAGAACTGGTCTGATCCGGATTATAGTTTTTGACGTGGTATGGCTATGATTGTCCTCGGCATGCACAGCAGAGATTAGCAATAAGTATTCAAAACGAGGAATAGATTCGAGTCATACTTATAATTTCTGATACTTATACGCATTCATACTTATTTTAATATCATACTCATACTACTCATACTCAAAGTTTGAAGTACTCGTCATACGCATACTTAAGAATGCGGATGAGATTGTTGATTTCGATTCTCCATGACTCAAAATATACACGAAGCATAAAATAAGTATGATTCGCATACGAACACCGCAATACTCACAAGAAGATTGTGTGTATGCTTTGCTTGCTGTCTTTGTCTTTCCTTTCTTCTTTGTTTGTACATGCAACAACAATACTCATATTTAAAGTTTGAAGTACTAATCATATTCGTACTTAATAACACGACTCTATGACTCAACATTTACACGAATCACAAAATAAGTATGAATCGTGTACGAACACTAAGGTAATCACTAAATGATTGCGTGTTTACTCCGCATGCTACACTGTATTTTTTGCTAATGCAACAATAACTAAGACTATAAATTTTCATAAATGATTCGAATCACTTATTGACAAGTATAAAGGAATCTTGACAGAATTACTGTTAAAATAAATAATGATTTCGGTTGAATTATAAACGATTAAGATAAGATCAAACTTCAATTTGTAATCAACAAAGCCGGAGCCTTTTATTGTTCGTTTTCGATCCGTACGGAAGTAAAGTCTATTCTGTTTAACACCAGAGATCAGAAATGAGTATTCTTTAAGATGAGTAGAATCGAATCATCCGCATAATTTCTGATATTTAAACGCATTCATACTTCTTTTAATATCATGAAACGAACCTCTACTCATATTCAAAGTTTGAATTACTTATAATATTCATACCGTAACAACACCTATAATGTTACTGATTTGAACTCTATGACTCAACATTTACAGGAATCACAAAATAAGTATGAATCGTGTTTGAACACTAAAATACTCACTAAATGATTGCGTGTTTACTCCACATGCTATTCTGTCTTTTTTGCTAAAACAATAACTAAGACTGTAAAATTTAATAAATGATTCGAGTCACTCAAATCATAAGTATTATTAGTGTTATTCTAAAGTTATGAATCTAAGTGAATAGGCTTATGAATCAAACATATTTCGATTGGTATGAGTTTGATGTCAACGTTGTTCTTATACTCATTGCAACCAATAGTTATAAATCAATGTTGTACTGAGTGTGAATAACTCAGAGTAGTTGCATTTCAGTACTGTTGAATAACTCATACTCAAAACTGCATGAGTACTTCTGAGTAGCGAAAAGACGATTCATTGCTGATATCTGATACATAATAAATCTTGAGTCTAATTCCACCTTTCATTTAACGCTTGAAATTGATTCATAGAATGTTGTAAGGTTTGTCGTCTACGAGTAGTTTTCAATGCTGCGTAATAACGCCTGGGTACTTAACCCCGCTTGGGTACTGTGACAATTTTTTTCCTGAAGTTGCAAATACTTAGTAGGGTGGGTGTGAATGTCATAGAATGCATAGAATGGTAAAATATTGATGATGATAGGTGCTGCTGCTGATGCTGATGCTGACGTGCTGCCATAGCATGACTAACAATATTTTGACCATTTCCAATTGGATAAAAAGATTCGATTATTTCGTTTTTTATTTCTTTTCTTACTTCTTTACGTACGTATCCACTCAATCAGTAATTATTTGTCAAATACTAAGCATCCATGAGATAGAAGAAAAGAAAAAAAACTTCTTGTGGCAGCTTTAGTGGAATAGTGGTGGGTGGTGAAAGTCGTTTTTGACAATCGATGTCGTTGTCATTCTATTCGATTCGTTATGATTATTGTTGTTCATTTCATTGTTGTTTGGATGTTTGTTTGTTTTTATTGTTATTACCGCCACTCGATCAATTCAAGTACCTTATAAGCCATCATCAAGTATTGTTTTTCCATAGAAAAAATGTGCCGTACATGTAAGTGTGATTCGAATCTTTATTTTGATTTTTTTTTTATAATTTTTATTTCATTGCAGTAGTAAAGCACAAGTAATTACTTTTTTTTTGTCGAATGTGTTACAATAAAAAGCAATAGCACTTGATTTGATTTAATTTGATTCCCTCATTGACTGACTGACTGGCTGACTGTCGACAGCAGTTAACAACTCTTACCGGCATGAAATGCTCACTCTTTTGGTTAATTAATGATTTTCTAAATTTTACTTTGCTTTTCAACAACTCCTTTATGAGGTTTTAAATTGAATTTTGATTTTAAAATCGTAAAATAATCGCTTTTTAAAAGCTAAGCTTTTCCGTCTTACAATTAAAGCAAGAAAATGCGATTTTAATAGACCACGACACCACACTACACCTCCCCATCTCATACCACACAATCATTTCCCATTTCCCTTGATCGTTTCTGTCTTCAGGTTTTAATTGTTATTTGCAAATAAGGAAAGAGGAATAAAAAATTGTTTTTTTTTTTTTTATTAGAAATTTTAACGATTTTTTGGCTCATGCATTGCGAAGCAGGAAAACGGAGGCTTATTGACAAGTATAAAGGAAGCTTGACAGAATTACTGATAAAATAATTAAGATAAGATCAAACTTAAGTTTGTAATCAACAAAGCCGAAGCCTTTTATTGTTCGTTTTCGATCCGTACAGAAGTATTCGAATTGCAAATATCACATAAGTAAAGTCTACTCTGTTTAACACTAGAAATCAGCATTGAGTATTCTTTAAGATGAGTAGTATCGAATCATCCACATAATTTCTGATACTTAAACGCATTCATACTTCTTTTAATATCATGAAACGAACCTCTACTCATATTCAAAGTTTGTACGTACTCATCATATTCATACCGTAACAACACCTATGATGTTATTGATTTCGACTCTATCACTCAACATTTACAGGAATCACAAAATAAGTATGAATCGCATATGAACACT
Source organism: Sarcophaga peregrina (assembly GCA_014635995.1). Classification (NCBI taxonomy): domain Eukaryota; kingdom Metazoa; phylum Arthropoda; class Insecta; order Diptera; family Sarcophagidae; genus Sarcophaga; species Sarcophaga peregrina. Next base: position 86,328,549 of record CM025792.1, on the reverse strand, counting down.
AAAATACTCACTAAATGATTGCGTGTTTACTCCACATGCTACACTGTCTATTTGCTAATGCAACAATAATTAAGACTATAAATTTTGATAAATTATTCGAGTCACTCGAATCATAAGTATTATTAGTATTATTCTAAAGTTATGAATCTAAATGAATAGGCTTATGAATCAAACATATTTCGAATGGCAATGGTTTGATTTCAACGTTGTACTCATACTCATTGCAACGCCTGTACTTATAAATCAACGTTGTAGTGAGTACAAAATGAATCAGAATACATAGTAAATTTCAATATTTTGTTGACCTACTTATATTCAAAATTTCATGAGTGCTTATATGAGTAGGGAAAAAATGATTCATTGCTGATCTCTGATTAATACCAAACACAATCATAAGAAAGCTGAATCATATTCAGGATATTCTGGTATAACTCACTCCACTTATATTACAGAGGACTCAATCTCGTTGGCAGAGAGAGAGAAAGAGTACGTGCAATGTGATTAAACTCTAAACGTGTAGATCAGAAGAGGACCGAAATACCTTTGCTCTTAAATCACATGGCCATCTAGTGGACAACAGCCATGGGCCTCTGTCCTCTTGGTAAGCAATCCGAAAGACTAGTCTTTCTGTAGGTGCTTGCTAGGGGTATGAGAAGGAGGCGGAGATAATGTTTTTACCATCCACTTGTGTCAGCAAAAGATAGAGGTGTTTGAAGCATTACTTTCCGACATTCTTGACCGAGATCGGATTGGTTTTCTCTGGATAATATTTAAATATTGATTCGTTTGCAATATTTAAAATCCAAGGGAAAAGTGTTAAATTAAGAGATTTTTTGCATTTACGCATTCGGAAGCAGAGATTAGCAATGAATTGTTTTTTCGTTATTCATAGAGACTCATGAAATTTTGAATATAAGCCGGTCAATAATTTGATTATGTATTCTAACTCATTCATACTTAGTACGACGTGGATTTATAAGCATAGTTTGTAATGAGTATGCGTACAACCGTTGCCATCAAACTCATAACATTCGAAATATGTTTGATTCATAGGCCTACTCATTTAGATTCATAACATTAGAAAAATATTTGAAAAATGATTCGAGTACCTCCGAGGTATTCATTAAAATTTACAGTCTAAGTTGTTGCTGCAAAAAAGACAGAGCAGCAAGCAGAGCCAACACACAACCATTTAGTTAGTATTTCGGTGTTCGTAAGCGATTCATACTTATGTTGTGATGCGTGTATACGTTGAGTCATGGAGAGTCGAAATCAACAACATCATACATGTTGTTACGGTATGAATATGATGAGTAGTTCAAACTTTAAATATGAGTAGAGGTTTGCTTTATGATATTAAAATAAGTATGAATGCGTATAAGTATTAGAAATTAAGAGTGTGATTCGATTCTACCTATCTTTTTGAATATTCAGGGCTGATATCTGGTTGAAAGCAAAAAAAAATTCTTTTTTTTAGAATACACAAATCCTGATTTAAATTCTCTCTAAACTAGGCTCGTGTCTTTCATACATACATAATTGGTCATTACAACTTTTCAGTCAGGTTTACGACCTAGCTTCTCATATCACTTATGTTGTGTGCGTTAATTTTATAAATGAGTGGCGGGACCTACAGTTTAACAGCTCCGAACGACAGATTTTTTGAGAAGTTCTTCATGGAAATTTTATTTACTCTCAGAGTTTTTGGCAGAAATTTGGTGAGAGGCAGTCAGAGAAGAAATATTTTTTTTTTCACATTTCGTTTCTTGTCTGACCTGGGATACGAACCCGGGCTTTACGGCTTCTAGACTACGGCGACTACAGGCTCCATCTTTTCATTACTATTTTTCAATAATTTCAACTATTTATTGAGTGTGTTTTTATTTAATTTCACAGCAATTTAAAAAAAAAAAATTTTTTTGTATTTGTTCGACTGTCTGCCCTGATTATGACCATTAATGCGGCGATAATCAATGTTTTGTGTTGTGCAGAGCAACAACAATTAAATTTTTCTTTAAAAAAAAAAAAACAGAAAAATTATGTAAATTTCTCTCTTTCTTTGCCTGCCGCCTCTCTTTACCCCCTTTGCATTATTTTGTCACTTTTATTCGTAATTTATTACATAAAAATGCTTCATTTTCTTATTTTTTTCTTGGGTGTTTTTATGATTCGAAGAATTTTAAGTTTTTTTGTTTTGTTTTACCATCATCGCCATCACTTTACAAGTCGTTCAAGATTGGCTTGTAAATCTCGATTTTAATCTGCACTTAACAAGATAAATAAATGCCTGACTGCCTGGCTGCTTGGTTTGCCTGGTCTGTTTGCTTGCATTTGGGCTTCGTTTTTGGGAAATTTAAATGCAACTGCCACACACAAAATCATTCATTCATTCCACACCTTTTGGTTTATTACGTTTAATTTTTGTTTTTTTATTTTTTGTTTTAATTTGTTTTCTTTCTTCTTTACATTTTTATGAAAAGAAAGTTTTCAAAAGTATGAAATTGAGCGACCAGTAGAGCAGAAGAAATGCAAAGAAAAGCAAAGAAAAATCTGTCAAACTGTCAAAATATATTTTTAAAGACTCCATAAATAGGGCCCCTTTTGTAAATAATAATGATCAGACAAAATAACCAAATTGACAGACATAAGGGCAGGGCGGTGGGCAGGGACGAGGTCAGAATCAAGGGACCAACCTAGTAGCCATATACGCATAGCATATGAACAAAAAAAAAAATTTTTTTTCTTACTTGAATTCTGTCGATGTCGTAATTACTCTGTTTGAGGGCTGTTGGCTGTTGTTGGCTGCTGCTGTAGCTTTTTTAATGATGATGCTGTTGATGATGATGATGATCAATTTGTAAATGAGAGATGAAGAGAAAATAAACGGCCTTCAGCGATATATAATTTAAAGATTTTTTTATCGTTGTTGTTGTTTTAATTTGCTTATCATAAAAAAATTTTAAAATTAATGTCCATCATTAAATGACATCATCAATATTCAAAATGAAAAGAATTCTTCTAAGAAAATTAAGTTTTGAGAAAGAAAAACAAAAAAAAAATCTTGAAATTTTTATACAAAATTGTAGCCCTTTAATGTACTCGAATGTGGGGAGTAAGAAAAATAAGTTAGGTTAGAAACCGTAGTCTAGTAGGTAGTATGTTGGCATATTAGGTGCGGACCCGTAGCTCAGACATTTCAAACAAAACGAAAATTCCTTTCTGCAGTCTTCTGGCAAAAACTTTTGCAGCAAATAAAAGTTTCTCAAAAATCTGTCTTTCAGGGTCAATGTTAAACTGTAGGTCTCATCTCTCTTGAACAAAAGTAACACATTCATTATGTGTGATGCGAGAAGCTAGGTTGTAAACTTGACTAAACAGTTGTAATAAACAAAAAAGTAAGTAAATAAGTCACTAGGTTAGAGCACTGTCTTTAACGTCAAGAACTTTAAGCAGAGGCCATTTGAACCATTGAAATCGTCTTGAAATTTTAAAATGTTGAGAAAAGAAGGACATAGAGAAAGAGAGAGAGAGAGAGACATTGGGCGCTATACAGTATCAACTGCTAACGGGGAATAGGCACTCACCATTCAATCATCCCAGCTCCATTAAAATCGTCGGAAGAGGCTGGATATCGACTTTCTACAGAGAGTTTAACCTATGAAAGGAACCCCTAACCGGGGTCCTCAATCTTACATAACATAATTGGCCATTACAACCTTTCAGTCAGGATTACGACATAGGTTCTCACACCACTTATGTTGTGTGCGTTAATTTTATACATGAGTGGCGGGACCTACAGTTTAAAGTCGACTCCGAACGACAGATTTTTGAGAAGCTTTCCATGGCAATTTTTACTCTCAGAGTCTTTGCCAGAAATCTGCTGAGAGGAAGTCGCCGAAGAAATATTTTTTCGTTTTGATGTCTGACCTGGGATTCGAACCCGGGCCTTTTGTCTAATAAGCCAACACACTACCCACTAGTCCACGACGACTTCTATCCTCAATCTTATCCTATCAAAAACTGGACACTTACAAAGGAGGTATTAAATGGTATCCAACTCATTCTCGCAGTATAGCCTGTAATATAATCTAGCTGGGAACTGTTCCAGATCCTTGTCTGGCATCTAATCCCGCAATGTCCTGTAAGAAACCCAGTGAGTAGACTTACGTTGGTTTTATGCAAATCCAGCAGTAGGCCGGCCTTTTCTCTAGAAGGTCATGGTCTCCTAGACACATAATTGACTGGAGATTGGAATTTAATAATGCGCTCTCTAAAGTTGCCATTGACAGTACTCCGGAGGGTATAATCTAGCATTTATATGGTCGTTTCGAAAGTTTGGATTATAGGCATGATGCATATCGGGCGTAGCATAATTAACTTCAGACTGCAATAGTTGTAGACTGAAAACATGGTGTCATTTTGCCATCTGAGTGTCCAAATTCTAGAGTGGATGTCCTAAACTCATAAGCAGAACCTAACAAGTCTGCGGCCTACTACATCCGGTGAATATCTCACGACGTATTTCTCGGCGGTCTAAACTAAACGCTATAATAGCTCTGTAAAGTTCCCTGCCTTGTCTAAAAATGGATTACGGAACAGATTGTTTTGGCGTCGGGGCAATCCAGACTTTTGTCAACCGATCCCTAAAGCTTTTATGGTTGCTTACTGCCAGTAATGCTTAACTTTGAGCGCTCAATTGAGGTACAAAGATAGAGGTGGTGGAGATGGTTCTGGCTTTTTTTGCGCAGACCACTACAATTAACTGAAAATTGCGAAAATAATCTGAAATATTTTGCAACGACTGGAGAAACCTTTGAAATGTCGAAGGACACAAAAATTCATTTTATTTTTTGTGGATCGTTGACTAAATCAAGCTTCCGTTTCTCTCTATTGATCACACTGTGGCTTATAATTTTAACAAATTAACACGATCGTTTAAAACAAAATTTTTGCTTCCTTGAATGAATTGAATTTCTTTGTTTTTAAAAGCAGAACTTGTGGGATTACAATGGCCTAATTGGATGGTGTTAATTTGTTGCACTTCATACTTATCGCAGTTGCCAGCAGTAAATGAATGCAGTTTTTCTAACTAAAAAACAGTGTACAATGAACCTTCACCTTTTTTTGGGTGAAACAGAATCATTAACAACGAAATTTAAAATAAAAAAAAATTCTAGTAAATTTTTCAATCTGGTGTTAAATTAATTATTTAGCACAGTGTTAAGTCTTATGTTAAAGGTTTAGAAACATTATGTTTATAATTTTTGCTTTACTTAACAACATGTTGCCTATTCTTATGGTTTAAAAATACTACTGGCAACATGTTTCTTATTGCTACATACTTTATGGTTAATGGAAACATGTTGATTGTAAAGGCATATAAACAATGTTGCCTAACATTGTTTTTATCTTATGTGCGAGATGTTGTTATACATTTGTTTCAATGGTTTAGATAAATATTTTGTTTAGAGAGATACAAAAACATGTTGCGGGTTAATTAAAATCAAAGGAAATCAAACAAAAACATTTGTTAAAAAAATATTACTTTTGCAGAAGGGCAAAATTTAATGGGTTGGTTTGTGTCTTTAATAAACTGTACAGCATGACAAGACACAAGACAAGCCAAGCGGCATTGAAAGATGTATTTAAAACGCTGCTTGAATGTCATAAGAAGAAATAATTTTGAAATCGAATCAATTGTCTTGGAGAAAAGGGTCCTGGACAACAAATCAAAACTTAAGGGCCCATATATTAAGCCAGGCTAACCAGGCGATTCAACCTTAAAGCTAAATATTGATGGACTAAGGTTAGGCTTATCTGTGAGAAGGTTCCCCTCTCTATTTGGCTGTGATAAGGTCTGACATTTTGTTCGCTAAACGAACAGGATATACAAAATCGGTGTGATGATGTTAGATCATGTTGGTTTCGTGTGGCTAAGAGCTAACTTTTCATCAAGTCACTATCAGGCCCTATACATCGATAGTAATTCCTCTGAAACCTCGAATATTAGGTCGGGTGTTTCTCATGCGACCGCTTTAGTGCACAGAACTGTCACCAAAGGGTTATTAAGAATTCGGTGGGTCATACGGATCACTACAAACATGAACAATTGATGTTCAAATCCGAGCGGTAATCTACACCAAAAAACATGTGGCGCCTAACCTTCCTATTGAGGTTAACATATCAAAGAAAACTTTTCTTAAGAAAAAGTAGAATTTCCTCACCAATTTTGTCATCATAGAACCTGGTATAGTAGACCTATTACTTGGTTATGAGAAATAAAACTAAGCGCAGATATTTAGAGAAGGTGGGGATACTATGTGGCAGCGTAATGTTCTTTGAAGACTAATTTTTTTTAATAAAACTGTTGGTCCTTCGAAGTATTCTGTAAACTTAACTATACATTTTTCTGTTCATACAACACCTGCCAGTTTTCCTTTCAATCTCGTTTTTCTCTTTTTTTTTAATTTTACAAAATTTACCCAACTTTTCAACTAAAAACTAAATTTCCCACATGTTTTTCATGCTTCAAATAAGAATTTTCAACATTATTGACAAGAATTTTGTCTTTGCTAGCAACATTTTATCTGTAAACATTGTTGCTTAGCAGCACTCTCTTAATGTTTTTTTTTTGGGGGACTGACACTCTCTTACGGAGTGTTGCCTATCATTTCAAACAAATAATTGAGTAAACAGTACCTGTAAGTGCATACAACAAACAAATACTAACACAAAGATACGACAATGTGGCCATCAGCCAAGCACAATGGATAGGAATGGAAAACAACAAAAATGTATATGCTCATCGTGTATAAACTTTAGTAACACGCGAACACTTCACATGGAACGTTTATAGTAAGAGAAAAACTAAATGCGGGCGACGCGTACGTTACAATAAATAAAAAATTTATTTTATTTGAATTCAATTTTGTTTTCGGGTTATTTTTTTTTTATAAATAAAAATATTACATATCAGAATTTAAAATAGATAGAAAAAAAAGAGAATTTAAAGTGTTTTTTTAAGAAATAATTTTATTTAAAAAGAAATATCCTATTTTGAATTATTAAAATTGATTAAAAGAAAACCAATTTTCTAAGCAAAGTGTCTTGTTTGAAGTCAATTTCATATAAAAAATTATACATACAAAAAAAGTGCCTTTTTTACAAATTTAAAAGTAAATTTTTAACACTTTTTAAAAATATAAAAAAAAAATTAATTTTTAAAATAAACGACCACCACCACCACTATACATATTTCCTTAAAAAAAAAGAAAATTAAAAAAAGAATAAAAAAAACATTTTAAAACTATTTTTGCTAAGCATCACACAGTGTTTTTGTGTTTTGTTCTTGATTTAAAGCTGTAGCTAGCATTGTGTCTAAGCAAAAAATAAAAATAAAAAAAATTAACAACAAAAAAAATAAATTCACAACTCCAGGAAATTATACTTCAAAAACAAAGCCAACAACATCAGAAAAAACAAAACAAGTAATAAAACTAAAAAAAAAAAACAAAAAAATATCGTACAGACAAATAAAACCAACAAAACAACAATAAAATTCTATTATACATGCATGTATAAGAATACATACACTTCTACTATGTCTACATGTGTGTATTGTTGTTGTTGTTGATTTTATATTCCTTTTATTAATGTGTCTGTGCATTTTCAACATTAAAAATTTAATCATTGTATTTACCACATAGGCTCTCTTATACATACTACTACTTACTGTATTTTCCTTATAGTTTTGTATATAACTTGTGTACTTGTATACATACATACATACATGTATGTACTGCTAGTTTGTGTTTTTTTGAATTCTTTATTATTCCTTAATTTGGAAAGAACCGAAAGCAAAACACCAACACCACCACAATATCTTTAACATCTCCACTTGCACACACACGCTCCAACACACACGAACAGATTTCCAAACAAACAATCAGCTACAGAACACAACGAGCGCAAGCAAGCACATCGTTTAAAGAACAAGTAAAAGAAGAGAAAAAAAAAAATCGCATGATCAACACTAAGAAAGCCGAACGAACGACCGACATTACTAAATAAAATAAAAACAACATAATAGCACATGTTTTTGTAAACAAAACTAAAAACTGAGAAAAAAAAAAGCAAATATTGTATAAGGAAACCAACAAACAACATCAATTACTTCAAATAAATGTTTTTCTTGTCATACTCTTTCAGTTTTCTTAACTCTTCTCTTATTTAACGCAACAAGAAAAATAAAATTTGCTGTACACAAGTGTTTTTGTTTTTTTCTTTTCTATGCCTAACTGTGTGTGAGTAAATTTTTTCCATTTCAAATAAGCCTATAAGCATGTGTGTGTGTTTTTTTTTTTATAAAGCAAAGCATCCGCTTTTATTTTTGCAGGATTTATGATTTCCAAAGAAAACTAAAAACAGACAACAACAAATACAAGAAAGAGAGCGAGCAACAGTTAGAGAGAGCCTTTCGTATTTTGTTTTTCAAAACAGTACGTTTTAATAAGAATAAATGAGTAGCCGAACTGTTTAACTTTATTATTGTTTTTATATATGAATTTACATATGTATGCATCCATGTATATGTGTAAATATTTGTATATGTATGCATGTGTTTATTTTTATTGGCTTAATTAAGAAAACAAATTAAATGTAATAAAAAAAACACACACAAAATAAAATAACAATCAAATTAACATACAAAAACTTCCTATAATAACGGCATTTTTTAGTGAATTCTTTAAAGCACACATCAGTTATTTTAAAAGAGAAAGAGATAGAGGGAGAGAGAGATTTACAGAGATAACACAGTGAAAGATTTGTTCTGTTTGATAACAAAAAAAAAAGAGTAGCAAAAAAAGGTAAAGTGTTCTAAACAAATTCATTAAAAATTTAATTGAATGTGTGAACACTGTGTTAATTAATGTAATAAAAGAAATGCTTAGGAATTTTTTTTCAAATTCAATTCAAAAAAATTATTTAATAATACAAGATTGAAATACAGAAATAATTTCTAATGAATAGGTATTTTGTTTGGCAAGAAAATATAATCTCACGCTGAATATTAGGTAAAGTCAGTTTGTATGAATTGTAGGTGGAAAAAAAAATCAAGCACGCAAGCAGTTTTTGCTATCGAGATAGCATTGCTCCTTCAAACGAGGGAACAGAATAATATTTCATCAACAGATTTCGCCTGTTTTTTGTAAGAAAATATTCAAGTTTATTGAGAATTTTATCCCATTTGTTAGCCTTGTAGCCATACCTGTATAACGCAGAAATTTCAAGTACAGTAGAACTTCTATAAATTGAATCGCCATTATCCAGAAAAAAAACTTCAACTTATAGAAACTTCAAGTTAAAGTAGCAAAACCTAATAGAATTTCTCTCCAAGATCCTGTTACTCTGCTTCAACTTATGGAAAATTCAAATAATAGAAAGTCAAATTATAGAAGTTCTACTGTACATACTGTGTTATCCATTTAGTGCTTTCAAAATCGCCTGTTTAGCAAGGATGCCACCTGTTTAATACCCATACATACATGCATAATTGGTCATTAAAATCCATCAGTCAGGATTATTGACCTAGTTTCTCACACCACTTATGTTGTGTGTGTTAATTTTATACATGAGTAGTGGGACCTACAGTTTAAAGTCGACTCCGAATGACAGATTTTTTTTAAGAAGCTTTTCATGGCAATTTTTACTCTCAGAGTCTTTGCCAGAAATTTGCTGAAAGGAAGTCGCCGAAGAAATATTTTTCGAACCCGGGTCTTTCGTCTAATAAGCCAACACACTACCTACTAGACCACGGCGACTTCATGTCTTTCTCACATGTGAAAATTAACATTTCTTCTGAAAAGTGTATGCACTACGCGAAAGTAATTGGCAGCCCTGCAATAAAACTTACATTATCTCATTGGCCAATAGGAAAACAATGAAAACAATTTTCGTGATGTCATTGATTCAACATGTGCAGAAAGTTTTAATTTTGTGTGCGTGATGGCGTAACCTTTAGTTTATCATTCTTGATTAGAACCCATCAGTTAGGATTTTTAACCTAGTTTCTCACACCACTTATGTTGTGCGCGTTAATTTTATACATGATTATCGGGACCTATAGTTTAAAGGCGACTTTGAATGACAGATTTTATGAGAAATTTTTCATAGCAATTTTATTTACTCTCAGAGTTTTTGCTAGAGGAAATCGCCGAAGAAATATTTTCTTGTATTTTGTTTTAATGTCTGGCCTGGGACTCGAACCCTGGCTTTTACGTCTAATAAGCCAACACACTATCTACTAGATCCATACGTAATTGGTCTTTAATAAACTTTCAGTCAGGATTAGGACCTATCCTCTCACACCACTTACGTTCTGCGTGTTAATTTTATATATAAATGGTAGTAGGCCGCACAGTTTAATAGCAATTATGAATGACAGATTTTATGATAAACTTTTCAGGGCAATTTTCATTTATTCTTAGAGTATTTACTGGATATCTGCTGAGAGGAAGTTGCCAGAGATATATTTTTTCATATTTCGGTTTTATTGGAGATGTCTGACCTGGAATTTAAATTGTGGTTTCAGGTCTAATAAGTCATCACACTACTTACTAGACTATTGCGTTTTTCTACTAAATAATATGTTAAAAATTGTAGGTAGTGTGTCGACTTATTAGACATGAAGCCACAAATTAAACGCCAGGCCAGATATGTCCAATAAGACGAGAGCTCGTGTGTTCAAAACTTAGCTCTGATATTTCGAATAAAAGGAAATGCGGAAAAGGAATATTTATTTCAGAGACTTCTTTTCAGCAGTCTTCCTGCAAAAACTTGTGCAGTAAAATTAAAATTGCTGTGAAAAATTTCCCAAAAATCTGACGTTTGAAGACACTAGAAGCGTTACAAACGTCGTTACGGATTTTTAGGTCTCTTCAAATTTCTTCACAATTTCGAAAATTGCTTGCGTAGTTTTACGATTATGCCAACCATAATCTCCTCTTAAAGCACGATACGTGGCTGTAATAGAATTACTGTTTTTGTAATACGTTTTGATAATTTTTATGCGTTGTGTTGTGATATTTAAGCGATCCATTTTCGTCAATGTCAGACTTTCAATTGGAAAGAAAAAAATTGGTTTCACAATTTAGTTTGACAGATGTCGAATTCCAGTCCCATACTTTTGAAATCACGAAATGGATAGCCCTTTATAATATGGAGCCACAGATCTGTAAAAATAGAAATGCAAATGTCTATCCTGAGCTCAACCTTGATCTTCCAGAAAAAATACCAAAACTTTGTTATGATCAAGCCAATTGATTTTTTGAATCAGAATTGAACTCAATAAGTAAAGTTTTTCTCATCGTTATACTCCTTAACGGAAGATGGCAACTCTATTGTTCCAGAAAAGAGAATATTGGGTAATGAAACTGGCAAGATAGCTTTGTTATATTGCTAAAAAACTGAAGTAAAGTTTAAAAATAAAGTATTCGAAACAGAAAACATTCGTTTTTACTGTAGTTTTCATGTGATAAGCAAAAGTAAGAACTAGAGCAAGAACTAGATGACCCGTGTGAATATTTCGCACTGTTAGTTGTCATTTTTGTAACATAAAATGAAAATAATTAATAGAAATTTTATAAAAAGTATAAAAATATTAGAAATCATACATATTTACGTACATACATATGTTTAAATGCTTTTATAATACTTCTTTGAATACATCGTTAACTTTTTGCCCGTACGAATCCTTAATACAAACAAAAATTTCTTTAAACGCACGCACTCGAGAAAAAGCCACCTGTAACTGCCCATGTGTAAAGACCGGTTCTGGTAAATACAATCCTACCTTTTGAAGGGTTTGACCTAGTGCTTTGTTTATCATCATAGCAAAAGCAACTTTCACAGGGAATTGTCTTCGTGTCATTCGGAAAGGCACAGTTGGATCAGAAGGTGTAAAGTTGATTCGGGGTATGAGTACAGTCTAACAACTACTGCAAAGTATTGCCAAAACAGCTTTTTACAACTTAATATGCATATTATATATAACTGACTTAGTAATAAACGGCATTATGTAAATAGCGGTATTGCCAGAATGGATTTTAATACATCTATACTATATTATGTAGAACTGCATTACTATTAAGCGAACCTGTATTAGCACAATTGAACAAAAACATATAATCATATTGAGTATTCTCATCCACTTCTATATAAAATATAATTTTTGTTAATGAAAATATTAATTTTTCAATTTCTAATTATTTTTCGCTATTAGTGTTAGGTATAAGCTTTAAAATGAGATATCATTCATTAAATTTGATGCGGTGATATGGGAGATATTTGCAACCGACAAAAACAAAAGTGCTTTAGAAATAATATATATGATTGGGAAAACTTGGATTTTTTTTTTTTTTTGCAAATGTAATAACATTTCAATAGAAAAACTTCCAGAAAGAGTAATTTTACACTTTTTATGTGTTTATTACGTGTATAAACACAAGATACGATTAAAATATTATAATCAAATAAATATTTCATCGAATTCGAATCCGAAATACAGATTTTTTGAGAAACTTCGTATGTCACTTAATAATTCTCAGAGATTTTGTTAGAAATCTGGAGAGTGTTTTATTTAACTCAACTTTTAAATCAAAAAAGTGGTAATAAACAATCAAGATCCATTAAAAATTCTGAACAGATTTAAGAATATTATCCCTTATCCTATATATTTTTTTTTATTAAAGTTTGCTACTATGAATGGACAAGCTTGAAAAAATATAAAAAAAAATTCGAATTTTTTAAGAATTTAGCATATTAAGTCGAATAATAGGTATATGTATACCGTTGTAAAGGTCCATCTCTCACCTTTCCAACAAGATTTAAATTTTGGAAATCGGATCAGATATGTTCGGGAAATTCAGAAATTTGTGCGTAAAGTCCCAAAAAATTTGTTTTTGTCAAATAAAATAAGTTTGGAGGGTTCGAAAAATATAAAGAAAAATATTTTTGAGTTCTCCTCAACGAACTGAACAACATGGACTATGTAGTTTTACTCGGATGTATTTCCATTGTCGCACCGTGTTATCGATATGCATTTGTTGAACCAATTCAATGGAAAATTTTTGAAACGAATTCAGACGCTTTCCTTATCAACAAGTTGTTGTAAATGGAAGAACTCACGAACGTTCACCTCTCTTTTTTTATTTTTAAAAATTTTTTTTAAATTGTAATTAAAGAAAAAGTTTTTAACACTGAGATTACGTAACACATTTCATTATTATTAAAGGGCCATTAACAGTCAAACACCTCAAGCGTAACTAATTTAAGCTTTCAAATTAAAAACTCAAAAACAGAAAAATGAAAAGAGTTTCAAACAATAAAATTTTATAAGTAAACGGCAACGTTTTCTTAGTCATTTTGTCTGTTAATTTATAGAAATTTATAAAAAAAATTTCAACATTTAATTATTAAAAGGAAATTTAAAGAATAAATTAAAAAAATAAAATAAAAATTAATTTGTGTTTAGTTTTAATTAAAATCCTTTATTATTTGCGCAATTCTAAATGCCACTGTTTACAACTTGATGTAAACAACAACAATTGCTTTGTTTGTTATTCCTTTACATAAACAATAACAATTACTAGCCTATTGTTCGGCAGATCTTTGTAACGGGGATCTTTAAACCACGATTATTCTTTTCAGATATACCGCGTCTTTACACAAGACTAACTGACTGAAATTTTACCAACTTAGTTACCTGCTTTGCCTTAATTTTTATATGGCAATGTAAAAAATCAGATAAATGTTCTTGAAGGCTACTTTTACTTTTTTTTTTTTTTTGTGTGGGAAGGAGGGAAAATGCTTGCTTTATGCATTCATGAAGGTCGTCACCAGACATGATATGTCGGACTCACTCATTTGGGTATACCGACTAAAAACCCCGCCTTGTCTTGGAACCACGGTTGTATTACGTCGAGGTGGACCCCTTTTCTGGCATGTGATCCAGTTACATCATCGTCAGCCTGCGTCCAGGCTCCGCACGATTTTTATTCTGCTGCATCTAAGTCAGATTTTTTTCTTCGTAGGACGTACTTGCGAATTTTTTCACTGCATTCCAGCTTTGTTGGCATTTGTTGGGCTAATGACACCAATTTCAGCTTCAAGTCGTTGACGACGGCAGCTGAAGAATGTGTGTTCGGCATCGTCTAAGGTTTCTTTCTCCTCGTAAATACAAAAAGGCGAGAGGCATTTACCAATACGATGCAGATACTCTCTAAAATATCCGTGGTCCATCAGCATCTGGGTTATATAGTAGTCCACTTCTCCATGTTGCCTGTCTTTCCACACTTTCAATTCGGGGATCAGTTTGTACGTCCATCTTCCATGCTGTTCATTTTCCCAGCGAGATTGCCATCTTAGGAAAACTTCCTGCTTTATCGCTTCTATGTTTTGTGATTGAGTCATGCTGTGCTTGGCAATAAAAATCATCCGGCGCTCGATTGCTTGTAGGTCGATGGGAACTATTCCAGCTATTACTAGCACAGCTTGTGTTGACACCATGCGGTACGAGGATATCACTCGTAAAGCGGCTATTCTCTGCGCAGATAGGAGCTTTTTAGCTCTAGTTCGGGTTTCCAGAGTGGGAGCCCAGATTTCAGACCCATAAAGGAGTATACTGCTCCCAGCCTCCATGAGTAGCTTCCTCCGACTTGGAAGTGGGCCTCCGATGTTTGCCATCAGTCTACTTAATTGAGTTGTTATTTTAGCCGCTCTTGCCGTAGCATATTCCATTTGCTCTGAATAGGTCAGTTTTGAGTCTAGTCTAACCCCTAGGTATTTAATCGATTTCTTCGTAGGAATAACCAGTTCGCCTATGTTTATGTCAATCTCGATCGGGATATGTCGCCTTGTTAATAAAAGCAGCTCCGTTTTGTGCATGGCCAGTTGCAGTCCGTGAGATTCTAACCAGCTCTTAGTCCGCATCATAACTTCCTGCCCTAATGACTGCTGCGATATCGTCTGCGTATCCAACGAGGAAAGTATCTTCCGGCATCTCTATTCTTAGAATTTCGTCATAAGTCGCATTCCAGAGATCTGGACCCAATATGGATCCCTGAGCTGCTCCGGAGCTGACCTGCATTCTTCTTGACCCTTGGAACTACTTGGCTACTTCGCCTTCTCGAAATTTCTATAAAAGTAAAGAATAAATTAAAAAAATTTTATCAAAAGAAAAAAACGTACGATTTTATAAAATGCAATGAAAGTATGAGATTCATTCACTTTGCAAAACCGTGCAAACAATAATCATTTCAGTTTGCTTTTGCTACTCATGATTATAAATTTTTTTTTTTTCATTTTCACGCAATAAAACAGATTCTGAGAATGACATCTTGTCAGCCAGCTGTTCTTATTGCCATACAATACAATAAGAATGGAAAAAAAATTTTGTAAATTACGGTCGTCTCCCCTCTTTGCTTTGGTTCAAGTAAAATCTCTTGCAACACATCCTGTTGAAATGGCCAGTGAACGAGTGTCAGCGTTCAGTTCCGTTCATGGTTTAGTCATCATTAACATCATGATCGCAATAATTTTTCGAATTTTTTTTATATTTTTAGTTTCTCTTCTGTTTGATTTTGAAACATGAAATCGACTACTAGTCCTCATACAGATGGGCAGATGTTCTTGTTCTCATCACTTGAGAGAGGGTTCCCGTTTGAATGTTTTTCAATTAAATTTTTATTAATGAAAGGCATTTTCAGGGAATCTTTTTTTTTTAATTTAATTGAATACCAATTTCATGGCGGTTAAAGTTTGTTAGTTATTCTGCACTTCCTTGAATACGAATGTTTTTTTCATTACGCCTCTAGAGAGCTTACAATGTCCATAAAGGTCCTGCATTTCGTATGGTTTTTTGCTGCTAATTTTTGCACCCCCCAATCATAAGTTTTCTTCGAGCCTTGAGTAATCTATCATAAAGGCAAATTTGTAATGCCGTCAGAGATCTTGAATATGACATGATCGATCCACTTTCAATGCTTTCGTTTAATTGGATTTCTGGTTTCTGGTATGTTAAATCAACACAATTTATTCCTTCTTAACCTTTGTCCACTAAACTCATGTACTTTTATAATAAACCTGTAATAACAACGTCATTGGGGGTTCCTAATATTGGTTTTATTTGATGTCTGTTGCTGAAATTACCACAATTTGTTCGTCTTAACCTTTGAACCTTTAGTCGTATACCACTTTTTCGAAATCCGTACCACCACCACCGACACGTACATCAATTATTAAGTTCAGCATTACTTTTTTTTTTTTTGTTTGATCAAATTATTATCACCATTGACGTCATTCATTGATCAAATCATTATCAATATGTTATATTTCAACAGTGCTTTGGTTGTTCTAATCAAAATTGAACAGTTTTAGGTCCTATGTCGAAAAAAGTGTACGTGCCTCTCGCCGTACGTATATATGTACAGTATTCCCTCGATTTACGTCGCAGAATGTAACGGAAAAAAGGCGACGTAAAGTACAATGGGTCAATTTCGACCTCAGGGTACTGTGCTTGTCTTTACTGACAGGTGCACGTCCTCTAAGGCGACGTAAATCGAATTTCAAAGAACTCATACTATTAGATGCACTTTTCATGTCATTTTATTTACTCTCAGAGTTTTTGCCAAAAACCTGCTGAGATGAAATTGCCGAAGAAATACGTTTTTGTATTTTATTTTGATGTCTGACTTTGGACTCGAACCCTGTCTTTACGTCTAATAAGCCAACATACTATCTACCTACTGTTTTGTTTATAAACAACAGAGGTGACGAAAAATCGAAGTTGAAGGGAACAAAATTTTTAACGACGTTAATCGAAACAACGTAAATCGAGGGAATACTGTATATGCATAATTGGTCATTATAACCCTTCAGTCAGGATTACGACCTAGCTTCCCACTTCGCTTATAGTGTGTGCGTGTGTTAACTTGATACATCATTGCTGGGACCTACAGTTTATAGTCGACTCCGGACGATAGATTTTGGAAACTTTTTCATGGCAATTTTATTTACTCCCAGAGTTTTTGCTAGAAATCTGCTGAGAGGCAGTCGCTGAAGAAATCGTGGCCTCAATTATGAAAAGCCATCGCACTATTTATATATTGGAACCAATTTTTTTTTCTTTTTTGTTCTTGAAACAAAGCAAGTCAATTTCGATTACTCTGTTCTGAGGGGACGCTTATGTCAGGGAGAACATTCTGCATCGCTCGAAACAATTTCGCATTTAGGCGTGCATTATTATGATTTAATTCGAATCGAGTGCCCTGGTAGTTGTTGCCAGAAATCTGCAGAGAGGAAATCGCCAAAGAAATATTTTTTCACAATTTTGTTGTGATGTCTAGCCGGGGGTTTGAACCTTGGCTTTACGTCTAATAAACCAACACACTACCTACTAGACTGCGGCGACTTCAGTCAGTTATTTTCTGTAAAAAAAAAACTTCTTTTAGAATTAATTTCAATTTTGATTTGTTCACATACAAGGTTTCTGATTCCTTAACTATTTTATTTCACATTCTAGGGTTTGTAAACCGAATGAAGCTAACTATAATGGTGTTTTCTTTTCTACAAAGAAAATGTCACCCTCTTACAAGATGTAATAAAAAAATTCTTGACCAACCCTATCGTAATGTCATTTTTTATTTGAGAGGAACAATACTAGGCGAATTTTTTTAAGTATCATCTGGTAGCCCTATAAAAGTCATCTGCTTTACAGGGCATTATCAGTACTCTCGATTTATTCAGGGCATAAAATGCAATGCCTTCCACCATTGGCAAGTGCGAATTATTTAGAATAAGACATACCACCCTTTTCAGAGGGCGAAACATTTTTAAGAAACAAACGGAAAATTGCATTTTGCCTTAATAAAATGCACATTTTTTTGTAGAAAAGAAAACACCATAAGGTTGTAATAACACATCGGTGAGATATTAAATTGGGAATTTAGTGCAAAAAAAAAGAAACTTCTTTCAAAATTAATTTTAATTTGTTTGTGATTCTTTAATTTTATTTTTTGCATTCAAGAATTTATAAACCGGTTGCGAAGACTTTTTTTAATTTTACAATCATACGACAGTTAAAGTTTTGTTTTGTTTTTATTTAAAAAAAAAAAAAACTCCGAAAACGAAAAGCAGTCAAAAAAAACAATAGAAACCATTGTTTAACGTATTTTTCTTCTTCGTTTTTCTCGTCGTCGACCATACACATACCATTAGAATAAGAAAAAGAAGCCACTTGTGGCACATGCCCTTTTATTTTATGGGCAACTTTCTTAAAAGCATTACGGCTTCTTCGACAACATGTTGCTGCAATGCATGCATACAACATTAATGGTGTGTGTTTCTCTTCTGTTGTTCTTTGTTTATTGAATGTTATTGTTTTTGTTTATGCTGTTGTTGTTGTTATTATTTGTTTATAAACAAAACACATCCAGTTTGTTTGGGCATTTATTTTAATGGATTCTTTAGGCATCATTTGATTGCTGGTTTTATTTTAATTTCGTTATTTCACCTCTTGAGAATGGACGCCTCTTTAGGAAGAGAGTTTGTTAAAGAATTTTTTTTTTTGAAGCATGCATGGCTTGTAGGAAACCCTTAATAGAACTGCATTCTCTCTAAGCCACTTAAAAAAGAATGATTTAAACTTGTTTGTTTTTTGTTTTAATTTTATTTTTATTATCATTTTATGCCCACATTTTTTTTTCATGCTTTGTTTGTTGTATTGTTGCATATTTTGTTGTTTTTATACTCATTTTTGGGGGGGATACAACCGTGTATCATTGCTTAAGTCTTGTTTGGTGTTGTGCTTTTGGTAGTCGTGTTTATCACTAGAACTTTATCTTTCGTTTTATGGCCAGCCATTCCAGCCAAGTCATGACAGAGTCAGCCTTAATAAGGCAAAAAACAGAAGAAAAAACAAAAAAGTTTTGTTTATGTTTGTTAAAAAACTTCTTCTTTTTTTTAGTTCGTGTTTAAGAAGGTCTTCACCTTATGCTTGACTGGCTGGCTGGCTGGCTGCATACACTCACTGACTCACTAACTAACAAACTGGCTAACATTAAGCCAAGGCTTTAGGGGCTGACTAAACGACTGGTTGGCTTTTATTTCTTTCTTTTAAAGCCCGTATGTATAACAAGCCATGTTTGTTTATTTGTGTTCTTGTTTTTTTCTTTTTTTTGGTGTCTTTAGACCAGGTTAACCATGTGTTATTGTGTCTTTGTTGTCGTCATCGTTCTGAATTAAAATGAAATGTTCCAAGTTCCAGGTTTTTGTATTCGTTTTGTTTTTTTGGTTTTCTTATTGCAAATCTCCAAGTAAATAAAACTCGTGCTAAAATATTCTGGAAGGTTGACTTTAAAACTTGTTTCTTGTATTTTTTGGCCAAAACTTGCACATCTTAAACAAACAAGTTCTGACGTCAATAGCAGCAGACAGCAAAAGTTTAATAAACTTTTGTGAAAAACGCCAAAGCCAAAGAAAAACAGAAACGTAAAAACCTGTAAAAGAAAACTTCTTTTGCCAACAATAATGATTTATTAAGATTCATTATAAAACTTTATTTATTTCCCCCCTCTCTCTTCTTTTTTTTAAATGTTATTACATTTCAATCCCTAGCAAGGCATTACATTTCATACTTACAGTGAGTAACAACTGAAAACAAACACATGAAAAAAGAACAATCAGACCAGACCCTTTTTATTACATTTCCATTACCGTTATGGTTGAATAACAAGAACAACAACAGCAAAACTAGAATAAGAATAACAGCAGATGTACCTAGTTAGCTTGCTTGCTGGCCGGCCTTCCTGTCTTAAACCAATACCTGATTTTTTGTATATTTTTCTTCCATTCTTCTTAATTTTGTTTCGTAATCACAGCTCATGTCACTTTAATAATGTTTAACCTGTTAATTTTGTAAATAAAATTTCTTTCTCTCACACTTTAATAATATCCCGGTCATCTTAGGCATCTCTTTCTTGAATTTATTTCTAGTTTAAAGAACCTTTGGTTAGAACTCTAAGGTATTGACTTTACATTTAAAGGAACTAAATTTTTATTAAGAAATGTTCCAAAGCATACAGTGAAAGACACCAAAAGTAATGCCTCAGTTACCCACACGTAACGTAACGTACCGTAGCAAACGTTCTCTTTTTCAGACACCATAACAACGAAGTAACATGGAAATGTCGACTATTTTTCTTTCATTTTAAAAAATTATAGGCAATGATTTACATTTTTAATATACAAATTTTAATTTATCACACACTTTATTAATTGACAATTTTTTCTTTCTTTTTCTTTGCAGGTAAATAATTAAAAAAATTTATTTTATAAAAATTAAATTCATTTTTTTTGTGGTAAGTTCTGAGAAATCTTTATTCATTTAAATACTTCATAATTCAGTTGTAATGCTCTTGACACAAGAGCTATGCTCAAAAAAAATTTTCCAACTTTAGCAGACTTTGCGACAAATTCTAGAATAATAGGGTTGCCAACTACCATTGGCAAACTGAGAATCTCATAAAAATTTCCAAAGAAATTCCCTACTAACAAATCTATATCGTTGGAGTCTAACGATTTCCAATTTTGGCCGATATCACTGCAGATTCTAGAATAATAGGGTTGCCAACTACTATTGGTAAACTTAGTATCTTATAAAAATTGCCAATAAATTCTCTACTTACAAATCTATATAATTGAAGTCTAACGCTTTTCAATTTTAGCAGACACTGACTGGTATATTCTAGAATAATAGGGTTGCCAACTACCATTGGCAAACTGAGAATCTCATAAAAATTTTCAAAGTAATTTTTTGTAAACAAATCTATATAGTTGAAGTCTAACGCTTTTCAATTTTAGCGGAAGCTGTGGCAGATTCTGGAATAATAGGGTTGCCAATTACCATTGGCAAACTGAGAATCTCTTAAAAATTTGCAAAGAAATTCTCTACTAACAAATCTATATAGTTGAAGTCTAACGCTTTTCAATTTTAGCGGCAGATTCCAGAATAGTAAGGTTGCCATTGGCAAACTGAGAATCTCATAAAAATTTGCAAAGAAATTCTTTGCAAACAGATCTATATAGTTGGGGTACAATGTTTTGTAATTTTGTCTAGTTCTAGAATAACAGGGTTGCCATCTTTCCTTGTTTAAAAGTAACGTGAAAGTATATTGGTTTGTCGCATTGGATGGTTCAATTTTTTAAAATTTAAAACATTTTTCCCCTATTCGAATTAGGATTTGTTAGAACTCAAATACTTTAACTCACTACACCATCACTTATCTTTCCATAGTTTATTGCTGTAGGTAGTTACTGCTGTTTAATGAAAAGTTAATGTTTTTACAAGACCTAATTCCAAGGTGTTCTATTTAAGGTAGTATTATCTGATAATTTCAAATACGGAAAGCTTCCATTTGGTTAGTTAGTCTGAAGAAGAAGTCGCCGTGGTCTAATAGGTAGTGTGTTGGCATATTAGACAAAAGGCCCGAGTTCGAATTCCAGGTTAGACATCAAAACGAAAATGTGAAAATATTTCTTCAGCGACTTCCTCTTAGCAGATTTCCGGAAAAAATTTTGAGAGTAAATAAAATTGCCTTGAAAAGCTTCTCAAAAAATCTATCGTTCGAAGTCGACCACCGCTCATGTGTAAAATTAACGCCCACAACATGAATGGTGTGAGAAGCTAGGACGTTGTACAATAAGTCAATTCGACCTCCGGGTACTGTACTCGTCACAGTTGACAGATGCACGTCCTCTAACCTAACGTAACCTAGTTAGTCTGAGATATTTTTCAAGCATTCTATGTCTTCGGCAGACGATTCAATTGTTATCGGTAACTGAGTGGAGTGATAACTTCGTTCTACTATAACTAAGGAGTGCGCACAAAAAAAATGGGCCTACTTTTAAGCTTTTGTGCTAAATTTCATTGCAATAGCAAAATTAGTTTTCTGAAAATGGGCACCCAACAAGAATGTCGTAAAAAAATAATTGAAATTTTCAATGAAAAACTGAACCGCTTACAAAAAACGATTGCTAGGCTCGCAGATGTTAACGAAAAAATAGTTTCTAACTTAAGAATAAAACAATATAAGGAGTCTTTGAGTATTAAGAGAATACGTGAAAGTGGAAGAAAAAAGGATTTGCCGGCCAAAACCGAGCAAGTAAAATTATACGTATTTTTCTAAAACACCTTAACAGGTGTTGGAAGACAAGTGGCCCAAAAAGTTGAATGCTCTGAAACCTTGGCCAGAAAAAAAAATTTTTATTCACAAAAGGAATTCAAATATTATTTACTTTAATTGGAATATAAAACGAAAAAAATCCGCCACTTAGTTTTATTTCTATAACGAAAAGTATAAGTCCAGTTTTTTTTCATGCGCACTCCTTATTTACTCTCAGAGTTTTTGCCAGAAATCTTCTGAAAAGTAAGTTGCCGAAGAAATATTTTCGTTTTGATGTCTGACCTGGTAAAAAACCCGCCACTTTGTTTTATTTCTATAACGAAAAGTGTAAGTCCAGTTTTTTTTTCGTGCACACTCCTTAAGTAGACAAAATCTTTCAGTATTTCCATGCTCTACGGACACGAAGGAAACCGATTTCTTTCATTGGGAAAACATGAAAATTGGGCGGCATGTCTTTGCTGTTAATTATTCCATGTATTTTGTTAGTGCCACGCCCATAAATTTCATTTTTTAAGGTTTTTATTTCACATTAAGCAAATGAATGGTAAAATTTAAGGGGGGCCCTTTTATTCTGGCATTTACTGTACTTTTGGAAAAATCTCCATATGCCTGAAAGCTTCTGCTGATGCTTAATATCCAAACTTTTATTTCTGTTTTAATTTAAAACCCATATTCAGGCTGAAGTTGGTTTTTTTTTTTATTTCATCTGCACAGCTTCATGACATCTGAGTTGGTTGGCTGATTCACATTTTGGTTTGGCGTACAATTTCTTCGTTTTTTTTTTCTCAATTCTTTCTGTGATTGTACGCCCTGCTAAAGAAGAAGACATTTTCAATGGAATGGCAAAGAAGGCTGTTTTATGTTGTGTTGTGTTGATTTTATTTTGTTTTTTTCTTTCATTCTTTAATTTTATAGCCGTCCTTCCAATCCGTTTTGAGTGGTCGTTTCCCTGAAGTGGTACTCGTTTGCCTTGGTTTGGTCATAACAATTTTTATTCTTTGTTTTTCAATCTCATATTCTTCTTTTTTTCTCTTCTTTTGTGATGATTCTGTTAGTTTTCTTGGTCTTGGGTTACTTATGCCACAACGATTACAAACCTCTACGTTTTTATGTCATTTACGCTTCATTTGTACTGTTGCGGAGCTGGTTGTACGTACGTACGTACCACAAGCTGAAGAACATCCGAAACAGCAGAACCAACAAAAGAAATTTATTTCTCTCTACACTCTTCCTTTATTTTCAGTTTCTTTTTCTTTTTTCTTATGCTTTCTTATTGAAGATCTGTTGATCTTCTTTTTTTTCTTCTTCTCCAACCATCTTCAATCTTTTTGCATGACTTTGAACTTTTTTTTGTCCTTCAATCGTTTCGCTTGATGAGCAGATTAAAAAGCAAAATTCTCGCATTTTAAAGAAGATGTTTTGCAGCCAGCAAAGTGTTTCCCAAACAGTTGCTATAAAGACGTGGAATTTTTTTGGCTTTTAAAGGCTGTCGACCACTAGGTCCAAGAGATTTTTAATTTGTCTCTACACTTTTCAAGGCCCCTGAGGCCTTATAGTTTTCTAGGTATTTACGAGTGTCAAGGGAACACATTATTTGCCCCTAGAAAGCTTGCTTCGCTTACTGATATAGTATCTTAGCCTTTGAAACATACATTTCGATGTACTTGGAGGCGGAATGAATGTACAGTAAGAAACTGATTCAACTGAAGTCGCCGCGATCAAGTAACTAGAGTGCAGGCCTATTCCACGCGAGCTTGTGGTTTACATCCCAGCTAAGATCTCTCGAACAAAACGGAATGCGAAAAAATATATTTTTTTTCGCCAACTTCTTCCCTGTAGTCGTGTAGCTTCGTTTATCAAATCTTTGGATTGGTTTCCAGTGTAGGGTAGTCCGGCTTTAGAATGTGCAGCCCTTGCGCTGATCAATTTCTTCTCCCCTGATTTATAGAAAATTGGAAAACTGAGTATCTTATACAAATTTGCGAAGAAATTCTGTACTAACAAGTCTATATCATTGAAGTCTAACGATTTCCAATTTTGGCCGATATTACGGCAGATTCTAGAATAATAGGGTTGCCAACTACTATTGGTAAACTGAGTATCTTATAAAAATTTGCCAATAAATTCTCTACTTACAAATCTATATAATTGGAGTCTTTGGACTCCATTTTTTTTTTATATTTTATTTCGCCAACTTCGCCCCTGTAGTCGTGTAGCTTCGTTTATCAAATCTTTGGTTTAGTTTCCAGCGTTTTCCCTCCCCTTCCCTACATTCCTATATCCTCCATTTCCTTCCTCCCCTAAGGACAATGTACAATAGGTCAATTTCGGCCACCGGGTACTGTGCTTGTCTTGACCGACAGGTGCACATCCTCTAACCTAACCTAACCTAATCTTCCAGCGTATGGTAGTCGGGCTTTAGAATGTGCAGCCCTTGCGCTCACCAATTTCTTCTGCCCTGATTTATAGAACTTATATAAATACCATATACAGAGGCTGCGTTCACCTGTGCCATCACAATGGGCCGCTACGCGTGCTTAAGTAAACTTTCAAGGCTACCACTTTCACCTTCTGGCAAAAAACTCTGTGAGTAAGTGAAATGTGAGTGTCTGAGTGAAATGTGAGTGAAATAAAATTACCAAGAAAAGTTTCTCAAAAATCTGTCCTTCGTTGTTGTTAAGTTTAACAATAATTTGTCATTACAACACTTTAGTTAGGACTACAACCTAGCTTATCACGCCACCCATGCTGTGGTCGACTTTGAACGATCCATGTTTGAGAAACTTTCCATAGTAATTTTACTTATTTTCTGAACTGAATACAGTCGGCGAAGAAATATTTTCTTCATATTTCGTTTTATTCGAGATGTCTTAGCTTGGTTTTGAACCACGGAGCCACGTCTAATAGGCTAAAACACTAACTACTAGACTACGGCGACTATTATTTCTCAGAATACTGTTGGGAAAAAGTCGCCGAAGAAATATTTTCTTCATATTTCGTTTTATTCGAGATGTCTTAGCTGGGTTTTAAACCACGGAGCCACGTCTAATAGTCCAAAACACTAGCTACTAGACTACGGTGACTATTATTTCTCAGAATACTGCTGTTGTAATGATGGATATTTTATTTAATTGATCTGAACAACATTTTAGCTTGGATTACAACCTAACTTATCACACCACACATGCTATTTATGCTTTAGTAATGGGACTTAGCGTTTAATTTGAAAAATTCTTAAAGACAAATTGTTTTATTCTCAGAAGACTTGTGCGATGAAGTCACTGTAATAAATAATATTTCTTTCGTATTTGTTTGAGCTGTCTTAGCCTAAGGTTTGAGTACGGGTTCTAAGTCAAATACTAGAATACGGTGGTTTTAATTGATATCATAATCGGATAATGTCATTGGTTTCAATACCGATTTTGTGTCCTTCTTGCCTAATGTGAACTAATCTTGTATCAATTAAAGACGCCAAAGGAATTGAAGGCGAGTTTTTTTCTTTTTTCTTCCTTGATTGCGCTCTTTTCTTTAACAGCACGCAAATTGATGTAAATTTTAGGGACCAGCATCTTATTTATGACCTATAAACTATCATTGCTCTGAGATTTGTTGGGTTCTTTGACATTCCTTGAGAGATTTCATAACTCGCCTGTCCATTTGCTTTTGAAAATTCAATGATTTTTTCGTGGAAAAAAATTGAATTTATGACAGCAATTTAAATCAAATGACATATTTTACTGTTATTTTTTTAATTTCTTATTTATTTGTTTGTAAAACAATTTCCATTTCAAATAAAAATTATTGTTTATCTCTACTTGTTTATATAATAAAACCAATTAAAAATCAAAAAATACTGTATTTAGCGTATGCCACCGTATAACGACGTATTCAAAACAATACGGAAGTCTTGTAAACAAACAACACACGGTCGGTTAAGGAGGTTGAAATGCACAGTGGGGTGATTTCATTGCAAAGATATAAAAAAAAACAAGAACGTCAATAGGTGTAAACCAGAGGTCAGCAATAAGTATTCAAAAATATGAATAGAATCGAATTATACTCATAATTTCTGATACTGAAACGTATTCATACTTCTTTTAATATCAAGGGCACATCTACTCATATTCAAAGTTAAAAGTACTCATCATATTCGTACGTAACAACACGTATGATGTTGTTGATTTGGTCTCTCCATAACTCAACATGTCCACGCAGCATAAAATAAGTATGAATCGCGTGCGGATACTAAAATACTTACGAAAAGGTTGTGTGTTTGGTCTGCTTGCAGCTCGAATCATTTATTAGTATTATGAAGTATTTTTCTAAAGTTATGAGTCTCAATAAACAGGCTTATGTATCAAACATATTTGGAATGGTATGAGTTTGATATCAACATTGTACACATACTCATTGCAACCCCTGTACTTACAAATCAAGGTTCAGAGTTTAATGTCAACCAGATATCAGCAACGAGAATTCAAAACGAAGAGTAATTCAAGTTATACTTATAGTTTTGATATCATATTCATACTACCCATACTAAAAGTTGGAAGTTCTCGTCGTATTCATACTTAACAATAAGTATAACGTTATTGACTTCAACTCGTCTCTACTTAACATTTACACGAAGCACAAAATAAGTATGATTCGCGTGTGAGTACTGCAATACTCACAAGAAGATTATGTGTATGCTTTGCTTGTTGTCTTTGTCTTTCCTTTTTTCTTTATTTGTATGTGCTAGAACAACAAAGGCTGTAAATTTTTATGAATGATTCGAGTAATTGGAATGACTTACAAGTATTATAAGTATTTTTCTAAATTTATGAATCAGAATGAGTAGGCGTATGAATTAAACATATTTCGAATGTTCTGAGTTTGATGACAACATTGTACACATACTCATTGCAACCCCTGTATATACAAATCAAGGTTCAGAGTTTGATGTCAACCAGAGATCAGCAGCGAGAATTCAAAGCGATAAGTAGATTCAAGTCATACTTATAGTTTCTGATACTTATACGCATACATACTTTTTTTGATATCATACTCATACTACTCATACTCAAACAATACGCCTGATGTTATTGACTTTGACTCATCTCTACTTACCATTTACACGAAGCACAAAATAAATATGATTCGCGTATGAGTACTGCAATACTCACAAGAAGATTGTGTGTATGCTTTGCTTGTTGTCTTTGTTTTTCCTTTCTTCGTTGTTTGTATGTGCAACAAGAACAAAGGATGTAAATTTTTATGAATGATTCGAGCCACTCGAATCACTTATAAGTATTATAAGTATTTTTCTAAATTTATGAATCAGAATGAGTAGGCGTATAAATTAAACATATTTCGAATGTTCTGAGTTTGATGACAACATTGTACTCATACTCATTGCTACTTATACTTATAAATCAATGTTGTAGCGAGTACGAATGAATCAGAGTAGTTGAATTTCAATTCTGTTGATTCACTTATACTCAATATTGCATGAGTGCTTATGAGTAGCGGAAAAACGATTCATTGCTGATCTCTGATGTTAACTACGTTGTACGCATACTCATTGCAACCTGTACTTATAAATCAATGCTGTAATAGTGAGTATGAATGAATCATGAGTAGTTAAATTTCAATATTGTTGCCTTACTTATGTAATTCAAAATTTCATGAGTGCTTATGAGTAGCGGAAAAACGATTCATTGCTGATCTCTGATGTCAACTACGTTGTACGCATACTCATTGCAACTCTGTACTTATAAGTGAATGATGTAATAGTGAGTATGAATGAATCATGAGTAGTTAAATTTCAATATTGTTGCCTTACTTATATTAAAAATTGCATAAGCGCTTATGAGTAGCGGAAAAACGATTCATTGCTGGTCTCTGGTGTAAACCAATGTTGTTAAGAAATTAGTGGATTTTTCTGCTCTTCAACTTTTGGTGCCATTGTGTTGCATTATTTCCATGGTTTTTAATTGTTTACATTCGCAGAAATTGAATTGTTTTTTGTGGCAAAAGCAGCCACAATTTTATGAAATTGCTGGAATGGTAAAATGAGTTACATTACGTACATACGTGGTAATATCTCTGAAATTAAAACATTACAGGCATGGGATAGATAGACAAATATTTGCAAATGAAAGTTTTACTAATTAATTTTTTAAAATTGATTTTAATTAATTTTTATGTTTAAAACTATAAAATAAAAACAAAAATATTTTGAAAGGGCAGTTATTTATGCCCCTTATGGATTTGGTGACCAGCCACCAGGTTTTTATTGTATCGCCTTAATTCGCTGATAATAAAACTTGTGGCAAATAAAACAGAGTTACAGAGTTACACGATTACAATGCTAAAGTTTCTTAAATGAACTCATAAATAAAAACGTTTTTTTTTTATGCGATATGATGATGACTTTTATGAAAAACAATTTTAATTTAGAAAAAAACAAAACAAAACAAAATTTGTTTATTTTGTATGTAAAAAAAATATTGTAGAAAAAAGTAAAAAGCAAAAGACTGAACGTTAATCAACAGCTATGTTGCTCTAGCCTAGCAATCCAATGGGGTATAATAAAAGAATATTTAAATTATATTGTGTGTATATGCCTGCCACACATATGTTTTGTATACAAAAAAATTTTGAAATTAAAATAAAAATGAAGCCTCTGACTTACACTCACTCGTTCGTTCGTAGTCGTCTTTGTTTTATGTGTGACTCCATCTAGCTTTTAAACTCCATGGGGTTTGGTCAGTTTGTCCGGGTACCGGCACTACCGCCATTAGAAATTTCTGGCGAATTGAGTTCACAAATGCCACACAATTAAAGTAATTGTCTATTACGTTTGAATATAATTTCTTTCTTTCTTTCTTTCTTTTTTTTCCTTTTCTATTCATTTTGTTTTAATTCATATTAGAAAATAAAAGCAAAAACAAGAGCAAAAAGAAATGCGATTTCTTTTAAAACTCAACTCCATAGTGATTATGATGAATGGCTTTCTGGTTGCCCGATTGTTTGTGATTGTTTTTGGAAAACAAAAAGATCATTGACTTTTTAATTATTTATTAAAAGTTTAAAAAATAAAACAAAAACAAAAAAAATTAATTTAAACAGGAAGAATTAAAATAAGCCACCTATTTGGCTTTTATTTTTTTTAATGATTTGCTCTTGATTTAATAATAAAAAAATTTTTTTTTTTTAATAAAATCGCACTGATTAATGATGACCGACCCTCTGTTTGACCTCATACCTCAGTAGAATTTTGCCTTTGCATAACTACAATAACCTCTTCATAGAGTTCATTCCCGCAGAGCCGCCCTGTCAAAAGTTTATTTGGGTTAATTTAATAAAGACCCATCCACAGAGTCTGTTGCCACACTGTACGACAGTGAAAATAAACCCGATTAACTACATAGTTAATCACCGTGGTCTAGTGGGTAGTGTGTTGGCTTACAAACGTCAAACATCAAAACGAAAAAATATTTCTTCGGCGACTTCTTCTCAGCAGATTTCTGGCAAAGACTCTGAGAGTAAAAATTGCCATGAAAAGCTTCTCAAAAATCTATCGTTCGGAGTCGACTTTAAACTGTAGGTCCCGCCACTCATGTATAAAATTAACGCACACAACATAAGTGGTGTGAGAAGCTAGGTCGTAATCCTGACTGAAGGGTTATAATAGCCAATTATGTATGTATGTATGTAACTACATAGTCCAGTTGTTCAGTTAGTTGAGTAGAACTCAAAAAAATTTTTTTTTGTGTATTTCTCTAACCCTTCAAACTTGTTTTGTTTGACAAAAACTGTTTTTTTCGACTTTACGCAGAAAATTTTGGATTACTTAAAAATTACTGTCTTGATTTTTAAAATTTAAATCTTGCTGGAAAAAGGAGAGATGGAACTTTAAAACGGTAGTCCTATATCCATTATACGGCTTAGTATTCTATGAGATTTGATCAGGTAAACTTGAAAAATTCAAATTTTTTTCATATTTTTTCAAGTTTGTCCATTCATAGTAGCAAACTTTAATAAAAACATATAGGATAAGTGATAAAATTCTTAAAGTCTGTTCTCTTGTGAAGAGATTGAGTCCTCATTTGATCAAATCGGACAAAAATTATCGTAGTTATTATTAAAATAGTATAACAGTCGAGTGATATTTTTTATATTTGTCATCTCATCACTATATCATTAGTCGGGTGTATTTAATTTTTTTTATTTTGTCGCATAGTGTAATTATTGTGTAATTCTTCATTTTCGCAATCACGTCTAGTTCACCAGTTATCTGTAGGCTTTCGAAATGTTGTTAAATTCCATAAGATACAATGCCTTTAAGTTGCCACAATCAACAGTGTTAGGTGTGTGTCTGAACGGCTATACATGCAAGTCACCTTGTCAGACAATGTTAGGTCAGTCTGTATTTATGCCTACTTTTCCGGAAACTCGTGTACCTACTGCTATAGGTAGGTAGTCATAAGTACCTATCTACTCTGATTCATATCGTACTCGCTACAACATTGATTTGTAAGCATAAATATGAGTAGAACGTTGACATCAAACTCACAACATTCAAAATATGTTTGATTGATACGCCTACTCATTCTGATTCATAAATTTAGAAAAATAAAATTCGAGTGTCTCGAATTATTCATCAAAATTTACAACATTTGTTATTGCTGCATATACAAACAAAGAAGAATGGAAAGACAAAGGCAATGAGCAAAGCATACACACAATCTTCTTGTGATGCTTTTGTAAGCTTGTAAATAAAAAAATGAACTGTCACTGGAATAAATCTGTCACCTGTCAGACGAGTGGTTTACAAATGATAACAACCTGAAGTTGGTTGCAGTATATATCAGGCACTCTGTAGGAGTATGTTTCTCAAGTTATGAACCTAAATGAGTAGGCTTAGGAATCAAACATATTTCAAATGGTATGAGTTTGATGTCAACGTTGTACTTATTATACTCATTGCGACCTCTATACTTATAAATCAACATTGCAGAGAGTAGGAAAGAATCAGAGGAGCTAAATTTCAATATTATTAACACACTTATATTCAAAATTTCATGAGTGCTTATCAGTAGCCGAAAAACGATTCATTGTTGATCTTAATACTTAATACTTAACATTGCTCGCAAAAAAGAAATAAAACAACTCTTTTAAGCAGTAGATTTTAAACTTCCTTAAAAAGCAATTCCCTGGCTCTGCAATATTTATTTGCTAAGCTAGTAAAGCTTTAAAAAAAAGAACCTGGTGTTGCCATAACGAAAAAAAAAACTTCCTATTTTGTTCACATTACAGCATAAAGTTGCAGAAAGAAGCAACTTTAAGGCACCATCACTAAGGTGCCACACACTTTACAATAAAGTGTTGCGTGGGTCATTGGCTTTCCACACAAAGAAAAAAAATTTTTTTTTTGCAACTCCGTGAAGAACAAAAATTGCAAGAAAAAAGAATTTTTTTTTATGAAAAAAATAAAAGAAGTACACAATATTGACGTGTTTGCAACATTTAATTTAATAAAAAGCATTTTTTTTTTTGTAAATTTTTTTTTGTCTACTTTGGGTCGCACCTTCAATTTTTCAATGTGGCAGCCAGGCTGGGGTTGGCTGGCTGGCTGGCTGCTTCGCTCAATGACTGCAATGTTCTTACATCATATTAACGTTTTATTTTTTTTTTATTTATTTTTGTTGTAGCTGGTGTTTTTTGTATATGAAAAATAAAAAAACCAAAAAAAAAACTTTTCTTATAGCAATTTCCGTTAGATGTTAAAAAGCTTCCCTTGCGCTTGCCCGTTTTCTAGTTGCAACATTATTTTGACATGCAATTTACCACTTAATGCTGTTGCCGTCATCTGAACGCCCTCCTGTTGTTGATTCTTTGTATGCTTTTTTAAGGTGGTTCTTTGCAGTTTTCTTAGAATTTTTTCACATTTTTTCTAAACTAACAATTGATGATAAAAATTGAGTTTTTTTTTTGGTTTTCTTACAAAAAAACTGACCTTTCCTTGGGCAAATATTGTGTTATTAATTGGTGCCACACAAAATTTTTTTTTTGGTGGGTGTAACAGCAAATTCATTGAGTGCTTAACACCAATAACTGCAATTGCATCGTGTAGAACTCACACAAAGATTTCTTTCCTACTTTTTTTTGCAAACCAGGTGGCCGCTTGTAATATGGGAAAAATATTTTAAGAAAAATGCCCTAAGGAAGGAAACACAGTTAAGGAATTTATGACTCAGCTACACCCAGTTCTGTTAAAAACAAAAATACTCCACATTAACAAGGACCTCCCGACCCTAGATCACTTAACCTATAATCAAAAGCAAACTGAAGCAAACATCATCATTATATCGCTTAAGTCACTTCCATTCGAATGACCTCGTATATAAAAGAAAAAAAAAAAAGAAAAATTTTTATGACCAACACCCTGGGGATGGCCCCTAGTCATGCCGGGCAATGTATTGCAATTTGAGAAATAGGTTATGGAATGGAGGAAAGTGTAGTATTTGTGGGTACTAGATTTGAATCTTTTCAAACCCCAAGCGAATGGAAAGGCCTCAGCTGGAAAGGATATTGGAGTTCAGTAAACAACATGAGAGAAACATGGAATACGAATTTATCCACAACTTTGTCTTTACAAATTCGAAAAGGAACGGTTAAATGCCACGATTGGCCATAAGACATCTAACATTTTATAGCAGAAACGATTTTTATACGCTCAACTTTCTAGTCAGAATTGCAATCTAGCTCACCACACCACCCATGTTGTATGTATTAAGTTTATCAAGGCGAACAAGAGTTTTTGAGAAACTTTTCACCGCATGACTGTTGGGGAAGTCGGCGTACGAATATTTTTTTCATATTTTGTTTTGTTCGAGATGTCACGGCCTTGTGTCTAATGAGCCGATACACTACCTACTAGGTTATGGCGATATTAGCAATTTTAATACCAATTCGGATAATGAAATTTCAATAAATCAGGGCACTTAAGATATGTAATATCTTCGTTCGCCATTTTGAAATTTTTGAAACCCTAAGTTTACAATTTGAAATGTCCTTCACAATTGAGTAGAAATGTGGAGATGACTCTCGAGGATGGGAGTGGTCTTAGAGTCGAAGAGATTACTGGCTAATCTTAGCGTTTACCAGACATAAGTTCTTGCTATAAAGGAGACAACAGAGTTGTTACAACTAGCTCCCGAAGGAGGAAGTGGATTACATAATCGATTATACAGTACGCTGGTTCGAAGATGAGTTAAGAAAATTATCGATTAATTTCAACATTTACCAGACATAAATTATCGCTTTAAGGATACTGTAAAGTTAGAGTCGCCCTGGTCTAATAGGTAGTGTGCTGGCTGATTAGACGTAAAGCCTGGGTTCGAGTCCCAGGCCAGACATTAAAACAGAATACCGAAAGTATTTCTTCGGCGATTTCTTCTCAGCAGATTTCTGGCAAAAACTCTGAGAGTGAATAAAATTGCCATGAAAAGTTTCTCAAAAATCTGTCGTTCGGAATCGACTTTTAACTGTAGGTCCCGCCACTTCTGTATAAAATTAACACATACAACATAAGTAGTGTGAGAAACTAGGTCACAATAATTGTGACTGAAGGGTTGTAATGACCAATTATGTATGTATGTTCGTACGCGATTCTTTTATGTTGTGATTCTTGTAAATGTTGAGTCACGGTGAGCCCAAATCAATAACATCATGTGTGTTGTTATGGTATGAATATGATGAGTACTTCAAACTATAAATATGAGTAGAGGTTCGTTCCATTATATCATAATAAGTATGAATGCGTATAAGTATGTGGAAATTATAAGTATGACTCGAAACTACTTATCGTTTTGAATCCCCATTGCTGATCCCTGGTGTAAACCATTGTTGTTAAGACACTATTTGACTAAAGAAAGTTTGAATTTCGAAATTTTTTTTACTAAGTAATAAAATGAGAGGAATTCCTAGTAATAATTTGATTTCTGCGTTGCTTATGTTAGTTAAAGGGCTCGAGTAATTCAGATGTAAACTAGAGATCAGAAATAAATCGTTTTTTCGCCAGTCATAAGCACTCATGAAATTTTGAATTTAAGTAAAACAACAATATTGAAATTTAACTATGTAGTCTGATTCATTCATACTCACTACAATGTTGATTTATATGTACAAGTTGCAATGAATACAACGTTGACATCAAACTCATACCATTCGAAATATGTTTGATTCATACACCTACTCACTCAGATTCATAAATTTAGAAAAATATTCTTTTTATAAATACTTATAAATAATTCGAGCAGCAAGCAGGCCAAACACACAACCTTTTAGTGATTATTTTAGTGTTCATATGCGACTCATACTTATTTTGTTGAGTTATGGAGAATCGAAATCAACAACATCATACATGTTGTTACGGTATGAATATGATGAGTACGGTCAAACTTTCATGATATTAAAATAAGTATGAATGCATATACTTAAGGATCAGAAATTATGAGTGTGATTCGATTATTCTACTCATCTTTTTGAATACTCATTGCTGATCTCTGTTACTGAACATTATTTACCGCATTTAGCTCTCCTGCTTTGGAAAACATTTTGCAACTGTTGAAAGGTCTGGGAATCTTTAATTTTTTTTAAATTCTTTTTTTTTTTAAAGAACTTTATGGTTGAAAGAATTTTTGCAATAAAAAAATAAAAAAACTTAAATAAATCCGCTATTTTTCTCTCTTTTTTTTTTGTTGTTTTGTTTTGTCTGAAACAACTCCAGGTTGTGTTCGTTCGTTCATGTTGTAATGTGAAGTCATGCGTTGCATTTCAAGATATTGAAAATTGAAAATCACTTTTAACACGCAATTTTTATTTCTGTTGTTGTTTTTGTTTTTATTTTTCCTTTTTGTTTTTTTCTTAACAAGTTTTTTTTGTTTTTTTTTACGTTTTATTCTGTTTTCCATTGTATTTGTTGTTTTTCTTATTGTTGCCTTGCATATCTCTCTTGAAACTATCGGGCAAAGTGAATGTCTTTTTCAAAAAAAAAAACACAAAACAAATGATATTGAACAGCGAAAATGGTTTGAAAAATTATTGAAGCAGAGACAAAAACGAAAAAAACTACGCTCCATAAATAAAAAAATAAAACAAAATTCAGTCAATTTTTACTTGACTACTGGAGTTTTTCTAAGCCAACAATAATAAACGAAATAGGCTTTAATTAGAGCCCATGATTTACTGAAGTAGTTTACAGTTTAAATGACTCTATTTAAGGGCAATTAAATGATAAATCGTAAGCATAATAAAATCTGCTTCCATATAAACATGATAGGGCTTGAAAAACTTGGCTAGTTTGACATTTCGAGGCTTATTTCAAGAATTTAATACTTTCGCGACGAGCGCTATGTATATACGACAGTCACGTGATGCATTACAGCGTCTGATATCGTGTATATACGGCAGGCACTTGGTGCAAAGCAGAGGCGGACGTCGTGTTTATACGGCAGCCACTTGGTGCCACATAGAGTCTGACGTCGTGTATATAAGGCAGTCACTAGGTGCATAACAGCGGCTGTCACATGCTGCTTCACAACGACTGTTGTCGTTTATTTAAGGCACTTACTTGGTGCATAACAGAGGATCTTACCGTGTTTAAATGGCAATCACACGGTGCATAACAGTGGCTGTTATCGTGTATATAAGGCAGTCACTTGGTGCCACATAGAGTCTGTTCGTGTGTATAAGGCAGTCACTTGGTGCATGACAGCGGTTATTATCGTGTATATAAGGCAGTCACTTGGTGCCACATAGAGTCTGACGTCGTGTATATAAGGCACTCACTAAGTACGTAACAGCGGCTGATATCGTGTATATACGGCAGTTACTTATTGGTCCACTGTAACTATGTTAGATTATAGAGAAAGAGAATTTTACGTAGAAATCATTGGCAGATAAAATGAAGTCTTTCCTCATTACTACCATTTACACAATGACCCGTCATATGTGATTGATTTTGTGACAGAATATTTCGTCGATGCAGTTCAATACTCGTAGTTGATTGAAACGTATTTCATAGGTCAAGAATGTCTGGCAATGATAAGGTCGTAGTCTAGTTTGCAGTGTGTTGCCTAGGGGAGTCTAGTGGAGTCTTGCACGAAATTTTTAGTCAACATTTTAACCCCTCTCGTGAGGTTATTGGTTACTTAACTAGCGGTGATGTTACTAGAAATTAACATAAGGTTGACACTGCACTTCTGCGAGAGTCGATCAAGGAAGGCGGATCAGATGGCGAACAATTAAGAAATAAATGTTAAATCCGAAAGAGATGAGTAGTAATAGGTCTTTTTTTTACTCATAATCACTTGCGCCGTGTAATAAAAAGCCATCACTTCGGCTTGGAATACACTAATTCTAGAATTATCCAAACGTTCACGAAACGTAACTGGACGCACGTACATTCGTTCGTTTCTAGCATGTAAAAGATAATGAGAGTTACTACATGACCGCAATGGTTTTTCGGCAATCATTTACAGTATTTTGAGGTCGCCGTGATCTGGTAGGTAGTGTGATGGCTTATTAGACGTTAAAGCCAGGGTTCGAGTCCCAGGCAAGACATCAAAACAAAATAAATTATTTTTTCGGCGATTTCTTCTCAGCAGATTTCTGGCAACAACTCTGATAATTGCCATGAAAAGTTTCTCAAAAATCTGTCGTTCGGAGAACTGTAGGTCCCGCCACTTCTGTATAAAATTATCACACACAACATAAGTAGTGTGAGAAACTAGGTCAATAATCCTGACTAAAGGGTTATAATGACCAATTATGTACGTATTTACAGGATTTTTGTATGTTATAAACGAACGTACATTCCTTAACCTTTCCTGTACGTTCGTCTAAATTATACTTTGAGTGGTAAAGGCTTCGTAGAAAACGTTATTGAAGATTTCTACCATACCATCGGAGATTAGCGTGTCACAGGATTGCACGAACT
This sequence comes from Sarcophaga peregrina, assembly GCA_014635995.1. Classification (NCBI taxonomy): domain Eukaryota; kingdom Metazoa; phylum Arthropoda; class Insecta; order Diptera; family Sarcophagidae; genus Sarcophaga; species Sarcophaga peregrina. The sequence goes on along the minus strand of CM025792.1, from coordinate 86,291,322 downwards.
GAGATCAATTAAAACGGATTTTCTATTTAATTGAATGCGTTTCACTCGAAAAATCAACATGTTATTGACCTACTCCAGCACGAAGTGTGGTAATAGGAGATGCTAGTCCAATGTAAAAATACGTTGACCATCTAACCTTTACAGTGTCATTAATGTGCACTTTCAACTCTGTTGAATACTTTTGTAATACAGGTAGTCCCCGACTTACGAACGCTTGACTTACGGTTATTCGCACTTACGACCATTTTTTTCAAATTTTTTTCTTAGAAGACAAATGTAAATATATAGTGCGGGGAATCCCCAAAATATATGAGAAAAATTAAAAAAAGCAGTAAAAAAAATTCGATTTACATACATAAGTAAATAGCTAAGTCGGAATTTGTTTAAGAGAATAATTTTATATCATGAATTAAATTCTTTTTATATAAAATTCGACTTACGACAGATTACCAGGCATCCTATCTCGGTCATAAGTCGGGGTATACCTGTATGTTTTGCTTCATGTTTCTGTTTTTGTGTTCGCAACATGTCAGTAGAAATCTTTACTTGCCACAGTCGGTCAGTCCCCTTGTCAATACACATTATTTAACTTGATTTGTAATTAAAGGAAATTTACAATAAAAACAAAAATTATCGGCCCCAATTACAAGACTTTGTTTCTGTTTTTTGTATATTTTTTTGCTTTAAATCGAGATCATTTGATTGCCAACAATTGCCTGCATTTCCTTTCATCACTGTCTGCAGAAAAATGTTTAACGAAAACGAGCAGAAATTAAATAAAATTTCAACAAATCATTAAAAAAAACAAAATTTGCAACATTTTACCACGTTTTATTGGCCATAAACTAAAGAAGGGTTGTTGCTCTATGTGGGACATGCGGCTTTCGAAATCAAGACAAGCCAAGAGAAGACAAGACAGGAGGGCATATGGAAATCACAAGTCAACTTTGACACAAAAATTGAAATTTCAAAAGTTTTTTCAAAATGCCAATAAAAATTTGTTTTTTAAACAAATTAAATGTAAATGAGCAACAACAACACACGTCTGTATACATATGCTCGGGAGTTTGCAATAAAATGAAGAAACTTTTTTAAAAAACAACAACAATAACAACAACAACTATAATTATATCTCTTGGAATTAAAAAAACAAAAAAACTTATTTAATTGCTTTTGTAGCTTTGCTTTGCTAAATTTATTACCATTTCCCCTCTTCTTAGCGCTCTTATCTTGTGGTCTTAAAAGTTAAAAGCCAAAATCTAATGGAAAAAACAAACAAATTTGTGAAGAAATCCATACAGTGACACCCAAGAATTCAACGTTAAAACTTTGGAAACTTTGAGCCATAAAAACAAAAGAAGTACAATTAAATTCTGTGTTTGTTTTTGCCATCGTTTTTTGTTTAAAGTTTTAAAGAATTTTAAATAAAGGGTCCGCCAAATAAATTTTTTTTTTAAAGGCTTTAAAAAACAACTGCTGAACAGTTCCTCAAATTTCATTTTTTATTTGAAAGTACAATCCTTTCGCTTAATAATGGAAAATAATTTCATTCAAATGGCTGCCTCGACTGGCCATTTAATAGCCTACATGATCGGTCCAATTTTTAAGCACATTATCGATTGTGTGCAGCTGTATTTCACCAATGGCTTCATGAATTTTGTCCTTTAAAGCGTGAATTGTCTCTGGCTTGTCGGCATCCCACAAATAATAGTTCAACGGTGTCAAATCGCAGCTCCGAGGTGGTCAAACGACATCAGTTCTGCGGCTGATAAGACGATCAACAAAAACAGGGCGGAAAGTATCGAGTGTAGCTTCGGCTGTGTGGCACGTAGCGCCCTCCTGTTAAAACCAAATGTTGCCAATATCCTCCTCTTCAATTTTTTGAACAAAAATTGGCCTGATAATGATCGCCATTGACTGTAACGGCCACTTCTTGCTCTTTTTCGAGGAAGAATGGCCCAATTATGCTTCTGGACCAAAATCCACACCAAACAGTGACTCATTTTTGGTGCTTTGGCTTTTCAATGTATGCGTGTAAGTTTTCTGTGCCCCAAATGCGACAATTTGGCTTGTTTATATACCCGCCAAGATCAAAATGATTTTCATTTGAAAAGATGATTTTTTTTTTTGCCAAAATCGTTATCTTCTGTAAATCGATCGCAGGCCCACTTAGCAAAGCAAAAACGCATTGGATGGTCAATATTCGTTTAGCGTAAGGATAAAACTAATTATCTGTCAAATCAGACATGAGCTAAATGTTACCATTCACGAAATAAGCACTAGTCGAAAAAAAACGTTAGATGGCGGATCCGATAATTTTGTTTTGATGAGACTTGATTTTTTTTATTTGTCGTTTTTTTTTTCATCCGACCACGATTAATTAAAGCCATTAACAAATACATACATAACATAGTTGGCCATTACAACCCTTCAGTCAGAATTACGACCTAGCTTCTCACACCACTTATGTTGTAGGCGTTAATTTTTATACATGAGTGGCGGGACCTACAGTTTTAAAGTCGACTCCGAACGACAGATTTTTGAGAAGCTTTTCATGGCAATATTTACTTTCAAAGTCTTTGCCAGAAATCTGCTGAGAGGAAGTCGCCGAAGAAATATTTTTTCGTTTTGATGTCTGAGCTGGGATTCGAACCCGGGCCTTTTGTCTAATAAGCCAACGCACTACCCACTAGACCACGGCGACTTCATTAACAAATACAGAATATTTAAATTCAATACTGTGATCCATAATTGTCTTTGTGGTACCCTACTATAACTGGATTCGGTATCAGTTCTGTGATACAAAAATAAACCAAAAGACGAATTAATTCGATGCCTTGTTTCAGTTATGCTCAATGAGTCAGTCCTACTGTCAGGCCACTATTTAAATTCATGGCCGTTTAAGATGTTGTTGTTCTCTTGGAACGGTAACGAATCGTGAGGATTCCTGGATCGGAGATTCCAGACTAGTGCTCAAGCAGTTAATTGAGTGCAGCAGACACTAAAACATGAAGGTCAGACGTTGCACGATTCCTCAATACGTTTCAGTGGCAATTCTTTCTTTTTTTTTCTTTCTTTGGCGTGTCATTAAAGTAAAGGTAGAGTGCAGTCTGAAGATAGTGCCTTTTCTAGTTCGAATTGTAAACAGTAAAGCCCTGAATTGCTAATTCAGACAGGTTGCTGCACATCAGAATGCACTGTTCTCTTCCAAATCCCACTAGAATCTTAAAATTCCCTTGTTTCCTAGTACAGAGGGGACCAGTAAAAAATTTTTCGATGTCCCAAAACTTTCCCTAGAAGCGTCATATCATTAATGGCAGAAAAAAGGTATCGATGTGAAATTCGTGAGGGAAATAATTGCAGCCTGATCTGTCTTAAAAGAAATTCAGTATACTTTCTGGGAACATTTTATCAACCATTTTATCCTCTAGTAAATATCTTAGTCTGGAATACACTGCATGGATGCTAGCCGTGCACAACCCTTAATAAACCTAACACAGTCCTTGGTACAGATCTCAAGCGAGATTGTCTGATTGTCGAACCAGAAATCCCTTGTTTAAGAAACCATTCAGGCGTTTTGAGTATGTCTATGACTCCTTAGTACTTCAGCCTATATCATAGTATAGATTCGATTCAAAGTTAACTGCATTAAGTTTAATTGCAACATCTGCTCAATTCAATGATTCAATAGAAGAAAGAAGAATAGACTACAGTTTGACTGTAGCAATATGCATTTTCTGCAATATGCATTTACTCATCGCTGCTATGTTCACTAGTATTGTGAGTTTATAAGCGAAATTAAATGACTTCTTTGAGTTTTTTTTTTTTTTTTACCAAAAAAAGAAAAAAAATTATTTCAAAACTAAAATGCATTTTTTCATAATGACTTTTTAAAATCCGCTGATTCATTTATTCATTGTTTAAAGCGCTTTTTTTTCATTGTTTTTTCTTTTGTTTTTCGCTTGTTAAGTTTCAAAGTTTATTAAACTTTCATTTTCTTGCAGTATTTTTGCAGAGTTTTAATGGCAAATATTTTCCAACAAACGTTTCATTATTAAACACAAAAAAAAAAAATTAAACCAACAAACTTACTTCACTTACCATATAAAGGGTGATTTTTTTTAGCTATTATCTTTTTGGCAACACTGGCTGAAACAGTGTTTTGTTTCACCGTCAAACAACTTCAGTTTGGTCTAGAAGTTAACCATGAATTGTCTTACAAACGAACGACGCTTCCAAATCATCGAAATTTATTATCAAAATGAGTGCTCTGTTAAGAAAGTGCATTGCGCGCTTCTTCCATTTTATGGTCAGTTTAATCGACCCACTGAAGCGGCTATTCGGGCTATTGTGAGTAAATTTCGCAACAAATTTACATTGTTGGACATTAAACCACCAACACGCTTACGTAGAGTGCGAAACAGAGATCAGCAATAAGTATTCAAAACTATGAGTAGGTTCGAGTCATACTTAATACGCATTCATACTTATTTTGATGTCATACTCATACTACTCATGTTTAAAGTTTGAAATACTCATCGTAATCAGAATGAGTAGGCGTATGAAACAAACATATTTCGAATATTGTGAGTTTGATGTCAACATTGTACTCATACTCAAAGTTGGAAGTACTCGTCATACTCATACTTTACAATATGCCTGATGTTATTGACTTCGACTCGTCTCTACTTCACATTTACACGAAGCACAAAATAAGTATGATTCGCGTACGAGTACTGCAATACTCACAAGAAGATTGTGTGTTTGATTTGCTTGTTGTCTTTGTCTTTCCTTTCTTCTTTGTTTGTATATGCAACAACAACAGCAAAGGCTGTAAATTTTGATGAATGATTCGAATCACTCGTATTACTTATAAGTATTATAAGTACTTCTCTGAACTTATGAATCAAAATGAGTAGGCATATGAATCAAACACGTTTCGAATATGAGTTTGATGACAATGTTGTACTCATACTCATTATACTACTTATGCTTATAAATCAATATTGTAGCGAGTACGAATGAATCAGAGTAGTTGAATTTCAATTCTGTTGATTCACTCATACTCAAAATTGCATGAGGGCTTATGAGTAGCCGAAAATCGATTCATAGATAATCTCTGGTGGGAAACTGAAGAAAATATCGCAGATGTATCGGCCAGAGTCAATGATAACCATCAATTATCGATTCGTTGAGGTCCCCAACAATTGGGCCTCTGTTACTCAAAAACGTGGAAATTTTCCGGAGGGGTTTAGATGTGAAGCCTTTCAAAATACAGCTGGTGCAAGAATTGAAGTAGAACGATCTACCGCAATGCAGAATTTTTGATGGGCTCTTGGAAAGTTGGCCGAAGATCCAGTTCTTTATCGAAAAATTGAGTTCAGCGACGAAGCTTATGTTTGGCTCAATGGATGCGTAAATAAGCAGAATTGTCGATTTTGGAGTGAAGATCAGCCAGAAACATTGCAAAAGCTACCAATGCATCCAGAAAAAGTTACAGTTTGATGCGGTTTATGGGCTAGTGGCATCATTGGTCTGTATTTCTTCAAAGATGCTAAGAATCGTAACGCAACTGGGAATGGTGAGCACTACCGTGAGATGATATCGAACTTTTTTTTGCCCAAAATGCAAGAGCTTCACTTGCATGACATGTGGTTTCAACAAGACGGTGCGACATACCACATAGCACGCATAACAATGGACTTATTGAGAGGCGAGTTCAATGATTATTTTATTTCACGTTCGGGACCGGTCAATTGGTCGCCTAGATCAAATAAAGATTTCAAGAATTTCTCTGAATTTTTTTTTTTGAAAAATTTTCCTATAGCTTTTAAAAAATCACCCTATACAATGTGTATATAAACACGCTATTCTCTTACATATTCAATTGATCTTATTTTATATTGTTTTCTTTATATTATATTATCATTATTATTAGTTTTTATTATTAATTTTATTAATGAAAATAGAAAATGCAATTTTCCTTTAGAAATACTTCTGCATATGCCGCTAATGCCATTATTATTGTCGTATTGTCGCCTTAATTGTGTTTTTATTTGAAATTATTGTTTAGCGGCCTTTACGAAATGAAATGAAATGAAAAAGAAAAGAAAATTTATCGATTGATTGTGTTTTGAAGTTTAACGACTTGTTCAACATATTTGCGCTAAAGCCCGATAACAGCAGTTAAATTCATAAATATTTTCATAACAATGGAACCATAAAGGGGGGAGGGGGGAATCAGACCAAAAAAATGCTTTTGCAAGAGCAAGAAATTGTTTAGCACAACAAATTTGTAGCACAAGTTTAATTTAACTTAAAAACTTTGTAGGAAAACGGAGTGTGTTTTGAACTAAATTCGAAACAAGGAACCTTCCAACACCGTTTGGACATTAAGAAACTTCAAATTTATTATTTGGCCTTATGAGTTCAAAAATACTAATAAAATTGGAACAGTGAGCAGCGTTTGGTTAGGTGTATCAGTAGTGAATAGAGAGGCTAAGGAAATAATTCGTAGCCTCATTCATAAGTTTCTGTCATTTCTGCGCGAATTTCATTTTTTCCACTTTGTCCTCAAATCGAGGCCTGTTAACCATCCTAGTTTCTGCCTTTGAGTTAAGAGTTGGGAGATTTGGAGGTTACGAATTTTTGACCCACCCCGTAATTTGCATTTATGAAAATGTTCTCGGTTGTTGTCTTCTAAGAGCTAATGCTACTAGAATATGCCATGGTTTCCATTATTAATGTTGTCCAATATGGGTGCTAATGGGGTTTTCAATGAACTAACTGGGAAAAGCGATGTCATTACCTTTTTCTAATCATTTCTTTGCTTTGTTGGAGACATACATAATTGATCATTACAACTCTTCAGTCAGGATTATTGACCTAGTTTCTCACACCACTTGTGTGTGTAAATTTTATACATGAGTGGCGAGACCTACAGTTTAAAGTCGACTCCGAACGACCGATTTTCTAAGAAACTTTTCATGGCAATTTTGTTTACTCTCAGAGTCTTTGTCAGAAATCTGCTGAGAAGAAATCTGATCTGGGACTCGAACCCTGACTTTACGTCTAATAAGCCAGCACACTACCTACTAGACTACGGCTTTGTTTCAGTTCCATTAATCAAGTTTTTATGGAAATATTCTTTGGATTGGTGTATTACTTGGAGTAATCCTTAGATTGGTGTACTGTATCAAGCCTAGAATGATAGGGTTACCAGCTACCGTTGCTTCGATGAAGGCTTTTTATGAAAATGAACTTTGTTTGTTTAATCCTTTTTTTTTTCTTCCTCCTTTCCTTTAATTATCAGAAGACTTTCTACATGCAGAGAAATTAAAAGTTAAAAGAAATGGCGTCCATTTAGATGTCCTCATCATAAAATCAAACTTAAGAAAAGCACAAGACACAAGACTTAAAGGACTTTTAGAATTTCGAATTATTGGGGCATGTAACTAGTTATGTTGTGTTCAATTTCTGCTCCCTTTCGAAATCGACTTTAAATTATAAGTACCGCCACTTATGTATGAAATTAACATACACAACATAATTGTTTTAAGAAGCTAGGTTATAATCCGGACAGAAGAGTTCTAATAAGCAGTTACGTATGTATGTATAAAGTCGCCGTGGTCTAGTAGGTAGTGTGTTGGCTTATTAGACGTAAAAGCCAGGGTTCGGGTCCCAGGCCAGACATCAAAATAAAATACAAAAAAGAGTATTTTTTCGACGATTTCTTTTCAGCAGATTTCTGGCAAAAACTCTGAGAGTAAATAAAAATTGCCATGAAAAGTTTCTCATAAAATCTGTCGTTCGGAGTCGACTTTAAACTGTAGGTCCCGCTACTCATGTATAAAATTTACACACACAACATAAGAGGTGTGAGAAACTAGGTCAATAATCCTGACTGATGGGTTCTAATGACCAATTATGTATGTTATGTATGTATGGATGTAGTTCCATTGTGATTGAGATTCATGGAGCCAACGTTCTCTGTGAAAATGTAATGGTTTTAGTCCACTATACTATACTACACCACCTGATTACCTGATATTAGTCGCTGCTTAAAACCACCTGATGAAATTGCGGTAGTGAAACTCATTGGATTTTGAGAAGCGTATTGATTAGTTTTTTGCTTACAATTTGTTATTGTGGTTTTAACATTTGTGTTAACAGGATTGAATTAAAAATTTTCTTTTTAACAAATTACCCGTCATTATTGAACAATCAATCGTTTAAAGTTTCATACGAAATCCCTTTGAAGTCTATGCGCGACGATTTCATTTGAAACATGATGGATGGCCTGTAAATGAAATGAAATATTAACCGAAATAGTATTTTTATTTTTTTTATTATTTTTTATTGTTTAAGTATTTCATATTAATTTAATTACAAATTATTTTTAAAGAAAATTGATAATTTCTTTCTTCTTTTTTTATTTTCAGGTAAGTGTTATTAACAACCTTCCTTACTACATAGTGTTGCAAATAATCCGATCAACCATATTTGTTGAAACATTTTCGGAACTCTTGTAAGTAATTTAATGTCCATATATGATATGTTTAATAGGCAATGATTTTTTTTTAAAACAAAAAAAAAGTAAAATTTTTTTCCATAAAAATAGTAACGAATTGGTTATTATACTCGTAGCGGCAATAGAAGAAGAAGGAATTCCATTTTTAATCAAACACTGCATATGTTTATTGGAATTGATTTGTATTAATTTTTATTAATAAAACCCACCAAACCAACCACCTCTACTGGATAATGCAGTTAATGGCTTGCAATGAATTGAAATTTGTCGGTGTTTCTTAAGATTTTGCACGCGCTCATACATATGTTGTATGTTGTCTAGGAAAAGTTTTCCTTTACCCCAGACATTCGAACTGGAAACAACATGTCTGTCGTTAATAACAGTAATTTTTATATTTTTTTAACGGTACATTTATTTGGTATTTTTTTTTATTCATTGTTTCATAGTAAATTTCAATTGTTATTGCAACAAAAATGGCAACCTGCATATTGGCATCATCAGCCTTATACTACAATGACGAAGACGACGACTATGACGACTACGATGACTTGATTTCAAATCGAAAAAATTTGTAACACTTTTTACTTTTCCAAAAGAGCATATGAAGCGACGAAAAGACAAAAAAAATTAGCAGAAAAACCATTAAAGTTTAGTTTACTTTCGTCATGCGCCATATTTCGGAAAGTCCAATAATGAAATTCCATCTTTTTAAAAAGAAAAAGAAATTAAATTACTTAAGCCCCTTTAACCCTTACGATTAGAGAGCTAAAGAGGACTCTTGCGGAATAAAATTCTAAATTGTTTACAACATTTCATATCAAATTTTCTCAAGAGCGCCCTGGTAGTCTAGTGGGTAGTATGCTAGACTATTAGCGTGAGGGTCGTAGGTTCGATTCCCACCAGAGGCTCTGGTCTGTGACACTACACCGGGCATATGGTCGAAGTTACTCAGCTCGTACATGATTATAATATAATTTGTAATTGTATTGTAATTCTTAAATAAAAAAAAAAATAAAAATTTTCTCAAGCCTAGGATTGCAACCTTCTTGTTTTTATTTAAGATTAAACAGTGAGTGTCCTTTGGTGGAACATTTATTAGAACGTTTTCAGTCTTCTCGGCACCGCAGCTACAAAATTTTTAAATGAAACTCCATCAAAATATTAGTTTGAGTTCTTTCCTTTGATCCATTTCCTTGTTACCATCTACACATTGTGCAATGGAGGAGTGTTTTCAACACGTTGACTGCCGACAACGAGATAACTCGTAGGTTTTGTTCACTTCTAAAGCGCCAAACAACGAGTTATCTCGTTCATACTAATGTAAAAAAAAAATCAGATTGTCGTTTTTTTTTTTTTTGGCAAGTTTTCTGAAAATTGCCGCGGCAGTCAAAATGTAATTTGTTTTAAGGCTAAGCTTTAAGGCTAGAACCCTGGATCTTTGGGCGCATGATTGCTTTACGAAGTATTCCAAATGGTATGGTCATGCGTTCACTTAAATCCTAAATTAGTTTTGAATAAAAGATTTAAAATTATGGTAACTAAACTAGAAGTATGCTTACCTCAGATTACCAAGTCATGAGTGTTGGAACATTTCTCTCATCATTTTCAACTACTCGGTGCGCAGTGGAAACATAATTGTACTTAGCCATGTCCATCACCTTTCCAGAATACATACATACATACATAATTGGCCATTACAACCCTTCAGTCAGGATTACGACCTAGCTTCTCACACCACTTATGCTGTGTGCGTTAATTTTATACATGAGTGGCGGGACCTACAGTTTAAAGTCGACTCCGAACGACAGATTTTTGAGAAGCTTTTCATGACAATTTTTACTCTCAGAGTCTTTGCCATAAATCTGCTGAGAGGAAGTCGCCGAAGAAATATTTTTTCGTTTTGATGTCTGACCTGGGATTCGAACCCGGGCCTTTCGTCTAATAAGCCAACACACTACCCACTAGACCACGGCGACTTTCCAGAATAGCTGGAATTAAATGAAATTAGCAATAGGTTAGGGTTAAGTTAGGTTAGAGAAAGTGTACTTATCAACTGTGACAAGTACAGTACCCCGGGGGTCGAATTGACCCATTGTACAATGTCCTAGCTTCTCACACTACTCATGTTGTACGCAAATGGCAAGATCTACAATTTACATTTTCACAGAGCAGTTACAGATTACAATCTTATCATCCTCGAGCCTGCTATGGCAGACTCACAATCCCATACTTACATATAACATAACATAATTGCTCATTACAACCCTTCAGTCAGGATTACGACCTAGCTTCTCACACCACATGTGTTGTGTGCTTTAATTTTATACATGAGTGGCGGGACCTACAGTTTAACGTCCACCCCGAATGATAGATTTTTTAAGAAACTTTTTCATGACACGTTTATTTACAGTCACGAATTTTTGCCAGAAATCTGCTGAGAGGGAATCGCCGAAGAAATTTATATTTTTTTATATTTCGTTTTGATTTCTGACCTAGGACACGAACCCCCCGGGCTTTACATCTAATAAGCCAATACACTACCTACTAGACTATGGTGGTGTCCAAAAAAATTGCCAATGAACTGGTAAGAAATGGATTCGCAGAAGACTTTATTGGTTTTCAGGATTACGACCTAGCTTCTCACACCACTTATGTTGTGTGCGTTAATTTTATACATAAGTGGCGGGACCTACAGTTTAAAGTCGACTCCGAACGACAGATTTTTGAGAAGCTTTTCATGGCAATTTTTACTCTCAGAGTCTTTGCCAGAAATCTGCTGAGAGGAAGTCGCCGAAGAAATATTTTTCGTTTTGATGTCTGACCTGGGATTCGAACCCGGACCTTTTGTCTAATAAGCCAACACACTACCCACTAGACCACGGCGACTTCCCCTTTTCTATTACAAATTTATAAATGGAATGGTGCTGATAAGCGAATGTGGATTACTGTGTACCGGCCTCAATAAAGATTACATTGGTAATTTCCTAGTTGCGAGTCCGTGATTCTCATTGGTTACCAAAGTAAAGTGTCAGTCGTTGGTTAACGTACTGCTTATGATGATAGTAATCTGCTATTGCTTAAGCTATCTATGGTAATGGTTGTTGTATTGGCTGCAGAGATGATGAACTATGATTTATCAGCAACAAAAGGAATTGCCTAAGCTATTATGTTTTTGTTGTTGATATTATTTCCTATAAGGAGACAAGCTTCAAATGACTTCCTCAATCTATAATGGTTATAGGCACTTCATTTTTAAAAATTACTGATAAAAAATTGTTGCGTTTATATTCAGTTATCATACTATCAGTGGTGAATATCTTAGCTAGACCCGATGCAAGCGGTAAATTACAGCAATCCAGGTTTAAGCCTCAGATGTATATTGTGGCTTTGGTGTGATATAGTGTTTGGGACTTAGTCTTGGCCATCTGTGACAAGTAGATTCATTCTAGCCAGGAGAGGCTTGACTCACGACGAATGCTACGAAAATATTTTCGTTAATTTTGAACTGGCTATGTAGTGATGGTATAGCTAAAATCTCCTTCAAGCAAACAAATATTAATGTTGAGTGCTGAATATATTTTGTAATCGTATAGATTGCCTGGTTTATATGAAGCCTAAGCATTGGTTTTTGCCACGTTATAGTGGCTCTAAGTCATTGAGATTAGTTTGGTTGCTGAATCTCTAATAGAAATTTCAAGAGAAGATCGAGTGATTGATTTCATCATTCATTATTCTTCCTTCCTGGCATAAGGTGTAATGGTGTATTGGAAACAGAGGTCGTATGGTCCTACACATACACAATAGGCCATTACAACCCTTCAGTCAGGATTACGACCTAGCTTCTTACACTATTTATGTTGTCTGCGTTAATTTTATACATTAATGGCGGGACCTTCAGAACGACATATTTTTCAGAAAGTTTTTTATGGCAGGTTTATTTACTTTTAGATTTTTTGCCAGAAATCTGCTGAGAGGAAGTCACCGAAGAAATATTTTCATATTTTCGTTTTGATGTTTGACCTGGGCTTTGAACTCGGGCCTTTCGTCTAATAAGCCAACGTACTACCTGTTAGACTACGACGACTTCTGGTCCTATACCCTCCACATATATTTGATACCCAAATCTGTTAAGTGTTTAAAATATTTTTTTTTTTTCAAAATATTGCTTTAAAAACCCCTATTCACTTTTGAGGGTTAAACGTATACACATTTGTAAGTTGATGGTTTTATTACCAACAATTATTATTATTTTTTACTAATTTTTTTTGTTGTTGTTGTGTTTTTCTATTCATTATTGCCAACTAAATATGATTGGCAGTTATTGCGCATACATTTTCCACCAAAAAAAACTACAATTTTCCAGCACCTACAAGTGCAATTTAATATTTATGGTCAAGTGAAGTGAATTTTGTACGATTGTTTGTCTGTCTATTTGTCTGTCTGTCTGTCCATCTGTATGGCAAAGGCGTTGGTTTTAAATTTCATATAATTTTTGGCCCCTCATTTGTATGAGTAAATGGCAGTTTATGGTTACATTAAGTGTGTGATTTTATTATATTTTATTACAGATTATGGACTTAAGTCCATGTTAGTTGCCAAAAACGAACACTTTCGGTGGGGGGAGGGCGTTATAGTATATTATACTCGTAGTGTTTATAAGACTTCTTACTTTATGTTCATGTTTAGTGTAGATTGGCCTAAACATTAACCATTTTAAACATTATATTGGCCATTCATTCCATGTGTTTAGATACTCGTAAACTAAATATTTATTTGTGAACAATTTTTTCGATTTTCCGTATTTCAATGTTGCTGCCTGCCACATTCAGCTACAGTAAGCGACAAAAGAAATTATACACTACTAGGTGTACCCTGCTCGTATTGCTGCGCCCTTAAATAAAATAAATTTGATGGAAAGGCATTACACAAATGTCCAATTAATTTTGAATCATTTTATTGATTTTGTTTTCCGTTGCCCTAATGATTCAGGTGAACGGGCCGGAGGAGTAAGCATTCGATCAGTTTCTAATCTCCCTTCTCGTTGTTCATATGAACTGGTCTCAGCGGCGTATACTCGAAGATTTTCCAATCACAGTGCTCGTCTGATTCTGAGGCTCGTAATGCTCTTTTCTTCCGTGCGCTTGGAGTGTAGGTCGACCAATTGCTTGTCCTTCATTTTGTGTACTTTTTCAGTGACGCCATCCATTGGAAAATAATTGCACCAATCTCCGTCGACCCATACGACTTAATTCATTTTGTGTAATTTTCAGTGGCCCCACCTTATTGGAAATTGGTTACAACAACTTTGCTAAAGATCATAACATAATCAAATGCACAATTTACGATTTAATTGATTTTAATTAATTTTCAGTGGCACCATCTTATTGGAAATTCGTCATACGAACTTAGAAACCTTCGTCGGCTCATGCGCAACAACTATGCTAAAGATCATAACATAATCAAATGCACAGTTTACGATTTAATTGATTTTAATGAATTTTCAGTGACGCCACCTATCGGATATTGGTCATACCAACTTAGAAATCTTTATCGGCTCATGCGCAACAACTTTTCTAAAGATCATAACATAATCAAATGCACAGTTTACGATGTAATTCATTTTAATTAATTTTCAGTGGCGCCACCTATCGGATATTGATCATACCAACTTAGAAATCTTCATCGGCTTATGAGCAACAACTTTTCTAAAGATCATAACATAATAAAATGCACAGTTTACGATTTAATTCATTTTAATTAATTTTCAAAGGCGCCACCTATCGGATATTGGTCATACCAACTTAGAAATCTTCATCGGCTCATGCGCAACAATTTTCCTAAAGATCATAACATAATCAAATGCACAGTTTACGATTTAATTGATTTTAAGTAATTTTCAGTGGCGCCACCTGCCTGAAATTAATCATATCAACTTAGAAACCTACCCCGATTCATAGGCAATAACTTTTCTAAAGATCATAACATGATCAAATGCATAGCTTACAATTCTATAAGGTACATACAAACAAACATTTTTTTTTATATATAAAGACTATGGGAGGTGACACGCCCACTTTAGCCAATCCGGCCATTTTATTCATATATACATTAAAGTCATCATCCATAGGAAATTTGAGGACTTTAGCTGTTACAGTTTATGAGATATGCGATATTAAATACTTATTGGGTATAGGGGCGTGGCACCACGCCTATTTGAAATTTTAAAATAATAAAATATAGCCTGTAGCTCCTTCGCCGAGAGAATGAGGCTCCCTTTTAACGACTTCTGCCGTAAATGCAGGTCCACTGGGGAAGAGGAAAGCGTTATTCACTTTCTTTGCCAGTGCCCGTCTCTTGCTAGGTGTAGATATAGGTTATTTGGCTCTCCATTCCTTGTTAGCTTAACGGAGCTATCATCTATTGATATCAAGGATATAGCTTTGTTCATCAAATTTTCTAGCTGGTTTTCCAGTACGGGGTAGTCGTGCTTTTGTTGTGCAGCCATTGCTTTGATCAACTTCTTCCTTTCCCTGACTTGGCGGAGCTTGGTGAGCTTTGTGATATCAGAGCTACCACTACGACCTAACCTAACCTATAGTTCCTACCAGACATTCATTTTTATGTATATAGATGAATGATAAAGTTCTAACAATCACAGCACTCAATTTTTGGCCAACTTCTTGCTTTTAAGGAGAGTGCCCGAAAAAATTTTACAATATTTTAAAATTTTTTTTGGGAATTTTTTTTTTTTAATGAAGCAATTAAAATAAAGCAATGAAGCATTTAAAAAAAATAATGATAATTTATTAATGTATATTTTTTTTTATTGTACAAATACTTTTGACGCTCACTGTATGTCTGGTTGTTGCATAGTATTTGCAATACATTTTTTTGTCTTTCTTTCTTTTCTCTATTTCTTATTAATTTTTATGTACAATTTTTATGATTGTAATACGTTTTGTTATCTTTTATTTTCATTACTAATGTCTGTTCAATCATAAAATTTATGAACAACAAAATTTTTCTCTCCGTACCCCTCGCTGCACACTCCAAAACGTAATCAAATATTTTTTTTGGTACTCGTATGAGAAAGACCATACTTATCGCAACGTATCCTAGCAAATTTTGTATTTTTTTTTTCTTCGGTTTCTTCCAGCCATTTACCATATGTTTGACTCTTTGACCCATTATGTCTATAAATTTTGAATGTGTGTAGAAAAGTATTTCCAAAAAAAAAACTCATTTTTATTTATGGTCTTTAATTATGCCAAAGAAAAAGGCGGTTTTTTTTATTTGTTTGTTTAGCAGTTTAGTTCACCACCACAATCAATGCGATTTTCTTTGAACGTATTTAAGGAAATTTTTTTAATTTTTTTCATGCCAAAAAAACCAATATTCGTGCAACTGTTGACAGAGAGCCTGTGACCGCCGCAGCAGCAGCAGCTCTACAATTTATGGTCAACTGGACAAAACTTTTGTTTAATTTTTTTTCCCCCCATTTTGAACTCATTTATTTTGGGTCAATAGTTTTGTAAGTGTTACAACTAAAAATGGATTTTTTTTCTTTGCTCGTTCACCAAAAAGAGATCGTGTTACAGTACTTGCCTATTGTAAATGGCAAATCGTTACCAAAAAATTTAAAAAAAAATTTTATAACGAGGGAGTAAAAAAAAAATTGTAAAAAAAAATTCCAAAAATTTTTTAACTGTCAATAGGTTTCTAAAATCGGGTCAGCAATGCAAGCAATTGTCCTCTCATATTCATTGTTAATATAAAATTTAGAAAAAAAATGTTTTTTTAATGTGGCAACATATCCAAAATGGTATTTAACGAACGAGAAGTGTTGTACGCCTAATGATTTGTAATAAATTAAAAATATTTCACCATAAATTCAATTGTTTCAAAATCTAAACAATTTTTTCTAAAGATATTACATCATTGGTTTCAAAACATTGTCCTTTGCAGTGCTGTTAATGGCATACTTTAATCTACTCTCATTGCATTTGATGTCCTCTCAACTTACTTTTAAGCTTTCTTAGATACGTTTTGTTATAGTTATTAGCCTATCACAAGACTCCAGGCTAAATTCGTAAGTACCACAAGGTCAAAGTAGTCGCCGTATTCGAGTAGGTAGAGTGGTAAACATTTCCAACACAACGAAATACAGTGCTCGCGCGCTAATATGAGCTAATTAAAACTGGCGTTGTTTACTTTTACGAATTGTTCACATTTCAAATTTAAAAAGAAAAAAAAATCAATGGAGTAGTCAACGAAACAAAAAAATTGTTCACATTAAGGGGTGTTCATGTAATGCGGTGCGGTGTTCACATTAGCGTGTGTGCACTGTATGAAAACATATTTCGTCCTCTCTGCAAATTTCTAGCAAAAACTGGCCATGAAAAGCTTTTGCAAAAATCTGTCGTTCAGAGTCGGCTTTAAAATGTACGTTCCGCCTCTCATGTAAAAATTAACACACACACACCACAACATAAGTGATGTTAGAAACTAGATCCATAATTCTGACTCAAGAATGATAAACTAAGGATAATGCCATCACGCACACAAAATTAAAACTTTCTGCGCATGTTGAATCAATGACGTCACGAAAATTGTTTTCATTGCTTTCCTATTGGCTAATGAGATAATGTAAGCAATATTGCAGGGCTGCCAACTACTTTCGCGTAGTGCATACACTTTTCAGAAGAAATGTTTATTTTCACATATGAAAAAGACTTGGAAACCTTTAAAATAGCCCAACAACGTCATCTAACCGAAAATTTTGAAAAAATCATTCGAGTATCAACTTCCATATATGGGATGGCTAATCAAAGTCTATTTAGAGTCATTTCGATACCAACGTTAGACGAAGTACTTCCCGCACGATTCACTTCCCGCACGGTTTCCTCTCAGCAGTGTTCGATTTTAGACTGTAGATTCCAACTTTCATGAATTAAGTCTACATACACAACATGGTTGGTGTGCGAAGCTAGGTTGTAATCCTGACTAAAGGGTTGCAATGGCCAATTAAGTAAGTAATTAAAGTGTAGAGGTACTAAAATACTAAGACCAGTCTGATCAAAAATATTTTCTTCTGAAATTTATTAATACCATTGAGGTTATAAGCATGCGTTCCGGTAAGTCATTTTTCTAATCATTGGAACTACAAATGGGCGGTGAGATGATTCCTATTCTGAACAAATGTTCTTTGAGAATACAAAACCCCACCCGAAATCCTGTTTTTATTCTGAGGTCTCCTTCCAATATTAGTTTGAATTGCCGTAAACCTCTTCTGCTGGATAAGAAGTTGCGGCTCTATCTATCTTTTCTAACATAATGATATTGAGATTAATTGATTCATTATAGTATCGTCTTTAATGTGCTTCACTGTTTAATCGGTACTGCAATGTACTGTACTTTAATGTAAGAGATGGACTTGATGTCTCCTCCTAATATTGCTAATATCTTTATTGTCACATAGAGCACATAGTGCAGTGTCAATTCGCAGCTCCTAGATGGCCAAACGACATCAGCTCTGCGGTTGATAATGCGATCTTCAAAAACAGGCCGTACAACATCGAGTGTAGCTTCGGCTGTGTGGCACGTAGCGCCGTCCGTTAAAGCATTTTCAAAAAAAAAAGTTATTTGGCAGAGCCTTTAGTTATAGAGTTTAGCAGTAAGTCTGTCTCTAATCGAAAATGAGCTCTGGAAGTTGTGAAAACTTTTCTGTTATAGCTCTTCTCTTCCTGCTGCCTCAGGAGTAGGTTTGAACAATATGAATTAATTCAAATTTATTTCAAATGCTTATGGAAGGACGAGGATGTACTTTGGCGAGACGGGGATCTGCGTAATTCGTAGAAGTGTACGACCTTGTATCCATTGGAAGGCCCAATTGGGGCAAGGCCTGACATCGATTGTGTGTAACCAACTGGCGTTGGCGTGCAAGAAACAGAGGCCCCTGGAACCGAACCCGAAATCCATTAATCGGGTTGTTATGGCCAATTAAGTAAGTAAGTAAGAAAGCTTATGGGGAAACGTTGTGCCACGCCCCCCTCCCCCTTTCATTTTACTATTGACGAATACTTATTTTGTGTTGGTTTGAACATAATGAGACATCATGCGGCTGCCGTTACTATAATATTTGAAACATTTTTATTCCTTTCACCCTTGTACCTTTGATGTCATAAAAAGGAACACAGAAAATATTGAAATTAAAATTGAATTTCGTTCGATTGCTGGCATTGTCGCCGGCGATAACAAATAAAAAAAAATTTGTTTTTGGACAATAAACACGCGAATAAATGTTTTGTAGTATTATTGTGCGGCTGTCAATATTTGAAAACGTTTACATTCGTTTAAGCCACAAATTGTGACACAGTAGTTAATAAATTGTCATGTTGTAACATTTTTAAGACGCCCCATATTTTGTTACCAATTTGAGGTTTCTATGGTCGTGTTTATTAGTTTTTTTTTTCCAAAAGGCGACATAGAAATAGAAAAACAAACAGGAGAGTATTGATTTACAAACAGGATTTCAAATTGTTGTTTGGATTTCTTAGTTGTAAGATTATGTTGCCGAGATAAAAAACCCCCCAGAGAGAGAGAGAGAGAGAGAGAGAAGAGAACGAACCCGTATTATCATAATTATTGATTTGTTATTTGAAAAGTCATGAAATGATTTATGGGGGAGCGGTCTTTTTATGCTGTTCTGTTGCCGTTGTGTTCTTAACATTACAAGACAACAAACACGTGTTTGTTGTTTAACAAATTTGAACTTTTCAAAAACAATTGTTTTTTGGTTTTCTTTTTTCCCCCAAAATCTGAAATTTGGTGGCTTGTTTTATATTTATCTGAACTTATTAATCTTGATGGCAATTGGTTTCCAGGGGTCTTTGAAAGCGAAATTGTTGTGTACAAACAATGGCAACAAAAAAAAACCAAGCAACACTTACAAATTACCACACAGTCAGCCTTAGACTTAGATTTAACAAGCCTTAGTAAACGTACAGGGTGGCTGATATGTATTGCAACCAACTTCAGGTTGTTATTATTTGTAAACCATTCGTCTGACAGTTCACAGATTTATTCCAGTGACAGTTCATTTTATTATTTACAAGCTTACAAAAATATTTTCATCTATTGAATTCAGAAAAAAAGTTATTCGTGATGGAATTCATGAGTAATAGTGAGTGCTTTATATTTGGCTGGAAAACCATAGGTGGCCATCGTTAGAGCCCTCAACGAGAATAAATCTTTTGTTTCTCGTACCATTGCTCGTTACCGTGATCGTGTTGCATCGCATCCAAAAAGTGGACGAAAAAAACGATAACAACACCAGAAATGATCCGAAAAATGAAGATCAGATTTGATCGAAATCCACGCCGCAGTGGTAGAAAAATTGATCGTAAGCTGAACATATTGCGAGAACGGATGCAACACATATTGAGAAGTAAGCTTGGACTAAAGCCATTAAAGTTCCAAAAAGTGGAAGAGCTCACCGATGGACAAGAAAAAAGTTAGACTGGAAAGAGCCAAGGAGTTACTTTCTTGCAGGAAAGTGGCCAGTTACCGAATTTGGTTTTCTCCAATGAGAAGCCATTTCAAATTAAGCAGTTTGTGAACAAACAAAATGATCAGGTTTACTTGCCAAATAGGTTAGCTGGAAATTTACACCTGCGATTGGCTACAAGAACTCAAACGCCGCCCATGGTAATGGTGTGGGCCGCCGTAATGGCCGATGGTCGCTCCCCGCTCGTATTCATTGGCCGTGAGGTCAAAATAAATGCCAAATATTTTCGGGAAAATGTCTTAGAGACAGCATTGTAGCTTTGGGTAGACAAACATTTCGGCTGCAGACCATGGACATTCCAACAAGACTCAGTAGCACCGCATTCAGCACGCGTAAACCAAGAATGGCTTAATAAGGAGGTTCCTCGCTTCATTTCTACCGCAGAATGGCCACCAAAATTTCCGGATCTCAATCCGTTGGCCTTTTGCGGCCTGCGGCATTTTGGAGAGAAAGGTTCTCACTAAAAAAATACCAAAGTTTCGATCATCGCAAGATGGCGCTTCATCGGAAATGGGCCAAAATACCGCAGAGCAACTTTCGTGCAGCCTGTGATGACTTTGTCGGCCATTTGAAAGCCTTAATTCGTACCAAAAGTGGCCAATTCGAACAAATCTAAATTGATTTTAAAATTTGATGTTATTTCCAACATTTTTTGCTTTTGCACAATAAAATTAAAAAACTATAGCGCTTTACTTTGTTGCATTATATATCAGCCACCCTGTATCAGTGTAAAGCATAGCTGTTAACTGTCATGTCTATATTATGGTATTAAAATTCTCTGTCTGTCTGTTTGTTCCTCAACCATCTATCAAACCGCCTGTCAACATTTCATTGTTGTTTGTTCGTTTGTTTGTTTTTTTCTTTTCCTGCAACTGCACTCGTATATAATTAACCACCTCTTGTAACGTTTGACTGATTTCGTTCGTTCAAATACAAAATTTTTGTGTTTTTTTTTGATTATTTTCTATGCAAACAAAGCGCGGCATTCATTTATTATTGAATTCCTATAATTTAAAATCATGTTGCCCTAAATAGATTATCACAATACACAACAGACGGCCACACAAAATTTAATAAGAATTTTTCGGTTACAGAAACCTTTAATTGCAGTATTCGAATAACAATCGAAAAATTGTAAATCGCCTGCGTTTATATATCAAAAAGAAAAATTATTTTTTCATTCACAATTTAATTTCAATTCAATTCGTTTTTCTATCTTGGAAAAGAACAGGTGTTGTTGGATTCCATTATCATCGACCATAAATTATGAAAGAGGGGTTGTTGTTCTTGTCGTTTAATAACCCTTGATTTTTATAGGAAATTCATTTTGTTGTGGACATGCATGCATGCATGTTCGAAATAATATTTGTCCGCTGCTGATAACAGACAAAATATGACAGCTTGATGCTCTCTTTATTAGTTGTAAGTGAAATCGTTATCGAAAATCTAAAAATTTATCAATTGGAAGAATATCGTTAGAATAAGGCGTATGTTTCACTATTCTATCCCTAATACAAAGGAGTTGTGCTCTAGTTGAGGTAGATTGGTTAGTTAGTCACTACAACCTTTCAGTCCTTTTGGTCTGTATGTCTTACCTACGGTTTGAATCGTGGCCTACTAGACTCCTATATCTATATATATATAGCCCGTAAAGCCCGGGTTCGTTCCCAGGTCAGGCATTAAAATGAGAATATGAAAAAAAATATTTCTTTGGTGATTTCCTCTCAGCAGATTTCTAGCAAAAACTCTTGAGAGAAAATAAACCTGCCATGAAAAAGTTTCTCAAAAATCTATCATTCGGAGTCGACATTAAACTGTAGGTCTCGCCACTCGACTATAAAATTAACTCACACAACATGAGAAGCTAAGCCTTAATCTTGACTTAAAGGTTGTAAAGGCCAATTATGTATGGATGCCTTAGGGATACCAAACGGGATCGATTTTTAAAAATTCCGTGTTTCGGGAAACCGTTGAAAACCACTTCTCGCAATCAACATTTGTGGGTAAAATAGTTCCAAGATGGCTGTATGCAGCTTGTATATATTCACCTCTACCACCTCCTGATGTAAATAAATCTATTTCCTTGGATTGTTGAGTATCTAAATCAGTTACCCTATTAATTCCTTTTTTTGGGTTGTTTTCGCATTCTCTTCTGAGATCCTATTATCGAAGTCGAGTGCTATAGAATTTTTTTTCACGACCTTTTGCAGGGTCGAAATACTTATGAATTCACACTCCCGAATATTCCGAAAAATCCCGGGACAAGTTACTAAAAATAGCGGTATTCGGGATTTTGTGAATCCCGAAAATCCAGGGATTTCGGAATTCGGGATTTTCCCGATCCTATTATATCCAGATGTATGACGAAAGATTTATGCACTCAATCTGCTGAAACATACGCAAACGAGATAATAATGGAAGACGATACTAGGGAATATCTAAAGTATGATGTTGTGTTTTTACCACTAACGTGGAGCTTGTTTGAGGATAAACTGTTGTTAAAAAGTATTCGTGTTTGGGCATGGACTGCCAAGGATATGCTGGTGATAAAGGCTTGATGGGTAAAAGCAAATTTGTAGAAACTCGAAACAGGTCATCAGATTTGTAAGTCTTTGCTGCAAGACCATTTACCAAATAAACTTCCTAAATGGAAGAATATTCATCTTTAGAATGAGAATTATAAATTGCCATGAAGAGCTCATATAGACAACTACTTGGGAAAGGCCGGTCATGTCATAATGATATGGTTGCAGGGAAAACTTTGTGTATCTCATGAGTGTCAGACCAATAATAGTTACCTACGAAGCAATTGTTTGGGCAAGAACAGAAGGAATGTGAAAATGGACAAGATACAGAGGCTAGTATGTATTGGCATAACAGGGCCAATGAGAATCCGTCTTACAGCGGCAATGGAAGCTTTGTTGGAACCGAAGCTTTAAAAACTGTGGTTAGGTTGATGCATGTTAAGTCTAGTATAAAAATTATTTCTTGACCTAAGAAATTGATTGGTTACCAGCTTCCCACTTGACCGTCCTTTCGCAAGATTGCAAGATTTGCAAAATTAGTGAAGTATTCTGGAGGCTGTATACACTTTAAAAAGACGAAGATATTGTTTTTGCTTTACAGAGTAGTCAAGAGCGGATTTTGGATTTTGGAATTTGGAACAAGAGTTTTTGTTTCTAGAGCTGAAATATGTTAACGTTCTACAATCATTTTTTTTTTTAAACCAGCACTCAGGGGATAGCCCCTACTCATGCAGTGCATTGTGTAGGAAAATAGGTTATAGGAAGGTGAAAAGAGGGAGTAGTGTTTGTGGATATTTGATTTAAACTTACCAATATCATAATTGACGAGAAAAACTTCCGCTGGAAGATTATTCCACAAGAGAGCATTGCGGGCAAAAAAAAGTCCAAACATAAGTCTCTGTCATCGAAATATGTGATTGAATTCAATTTGTATAAAAAAGGTATTGAAGTCAGAATGTAGTAATATACACTATCTGAGACCATTTGAACACTTGGCTTATTAAGAGGTTAAATCGAAGATAACCTGCCACTGTCTGCGGAAGCTATATCGACTAAAATAAGACCTTTCCTCTTCTGGATACGGGTAACCGGTCCTTTGATACGATACTTATTTACAATCAGGTTAGTTTCGAGCTTGACATATAGATTCTGTTGCGATGGGAAGAAATCATTCGAACGCTTGATATTGCAAACTGTGTGGTATAAAGGTGTGCACAAGACATTCTGCTAGCTTACCCTTCACCGAATGCAATACTATAGTGTACTCTTTTCTGTTGCTCTTGATTTTTCGAGTGCACTGAAATGTGTATTTCTCATTTATTCAATGTATACAACAGCACTCATTCACTCGTTTGCCTGTGAAGTAACGGAACTATGCTTTGTGTTGTAAGAGCATATTTTACTACTGAAGCTACATTTTCAGTATTGCCATATGAATATCAGTAGTTGTAATGTAAAAAAAGGTATTTCCCCAGAAATAAAAAGTTTAAAAAAGTTACTGGCAATGCTGGCGTCGACGAAGATGTTCGATTGTCGGGAGCAAAAAAAAAGAAATGTACGTTGTAACGAGTACAATATTTTTGTTGCACTCTTCACACAACTCTCTTCTATAGTGTTGTACAATGGTTTACAAGTGCAGTTGTTTTTTTTTGTACTCTATCTTTAAGCACACAATTCAGTTTACAAAATGAAGGGTTTGACAACAAATTTATTTGTCATGATTCCATAGGTGATTAATTAGGAAAATTAATTTTAAATTTCTTAAGGATTTTTCTATATGTTTTCTTTAGCCATGAGATTATTCATTCATTTCTATATTTATACGGCTTGATGAATCAATTATGCTTGACAGAATTCTCTTAGTAAAACAAAAATTCCTTCGTCTTTAGATGATTATTGTTTGATTTGTAGCAATTAAATAAAAATTCATAAATTATGTAATTTTAAATGTTATTTTCCTTCTTCATAATTAAAGTTTAAGCCGTTTCTTAAAGTTACAGTTCTTCCTTGTAATTACATTTAAAACCAAAGCTACTGGTGGCTGGTTGGTTGGTTGGTTGGTTAATACCATTAGACAGCCAACTAAAGAATTCCAAAATCATTTACATTAGAGGTGTGTAAAATTGCTTTAAACAATGCAACAACAAATAAAAAAAATTTAAAAAAAAAAATTTACAAAAGCAGTTTGAACCGTCGTCGTCTGTCATGACAAAGTAAACGAAACCAAAAATTTTTGCATACCCATTTGCAACAAGTGATGATAACGAGCCTATTTCCTTATACGTTGACGATGAATGCAACTGGCAACAGGCAGCAGTAGACAAAGCAATCAACTGCCACAATAATAATTCATTTCGTTACGTTTTTTAGTGGATTTTTTTCTTTACTTCTCTGGTGTGCTTTTGTAATACTGCATGCTGCAGCATGTTGCCAACAAATGCAACAATTTGTTGATTTTCTTGCTTCCACATTTCAAATGAAAAAAAAAAAACAAAAAAAAATCTGCAAAATCGTAACAAAATATGTTTTTTTTCCTTCTTTCTTAATCTTGATCAGTGTTAAATTTTATTTCAGTTTTCATTTGTTTTTTTTTGTGAATATTTTTCGCTTTTGTTTAACAAGCGTTGAAATGTTAAACAAAAAAAATTCCACAAAAAAAAGAGGAAAAAAATTTGTAATATTTTGCTTTTGGATTTGTACATCCAAGCTACCAAATAACACCATTTAAACAAACAGACAAGCTATCCAGCCAACCCGACTTAACCATTCATTCATCCATCCATCCATCCATCCATCTAACCAACCAGCCACCACTTCTATTTCACAGCCAGTCAGCCAGCCAGGCAGCCCCCCAGTTATTTATACATCCATCTTCTGCTCTAAAACTGTAGGGGGTCAATTTTCTTAAATATATTCCGTCATTTCATATTAAAACCCATTTTCGTAATAAAAACAAAAAATAAAAGCCACTGGCAACCAAAAAAAAAAATTTACAAAAAATATGTCATAATAACTGAAGGCGATTTATACCGACCGACACACAGAGATTGACTTCAATCATCACAATGAAAAAATATTTCTTGCACTGGGGTTTTGAAATCTTTTTTCAAAACCTGCAAAGTGTTGAAATTGAGCAGTTGTTGAACTGCTTAACCAAAAAAATAAAAACAGAAAAAATTTTTGACATGACACATTACTTAATAAAAAAAATGGCACATGGTGTATAATATCATTCACAGTCGGGATTATTCCCCCCTAAAATATGCTTACTAGCGTATTAGTTTATAAAGAAGGCGTGGCATTACATTCCAAAACTATTTTGTATTTTTGAGAAAGTCATGACAATTTTTATTTTGTATTCTAGAGTTTCTGTCTGAAGACGGTTGAGAGAAGATCGGACTAAGTAGTTTTTGTTTCATACATATATCGGTTTGTGTCTGAGTTGGGCTTTACACTACGGGCTCTTAGTTAATAAGCCTAGTATAGGGATGCTAACCTTTAAAACTGCAATCACCTAGGCTTTATAACTTATTCTTATTCATACAAGATGGCTGCAAATCTAACATTATTTGACTCTAGAAAAGTACGTAAAAAAAAATAGAACTGCCTTGTCTAGAGCAAAACAAATAAGTCGTTAAGCTGCTCGTATTTTCCTATTCTTTAAACATTTTTGTGTGGAAAAATGAACCCCTTTTTTTGAGTGCCTACTAAAAGCAAACAGTAATTATTACAACATCCCTGAATACTTATTTACTTAATTGGTTATTACAACCCTTTAGTTAGGATTACTACCTGGCTTCTCACACCACCCATGCATTGTATGCGTTAATTTTATTCATGAGTGGCATCCACGAATATCCATCTGAATACTAGACAATATAATACACTAATACCTCGGTTTGGCTCGGCCTGAAGAAACGCGACGCAAACCGAAACGACGCAAAAAAAAAATCGAAAACCATTTTCCATACATTTGTATTGATTCTCATTTAATTATAAAAAGGCACAACTTCGAATTTGCACTAGATTTAAATGGGAAATCCCCATTTTCTATTTTGTACAAACATTTTCATATTAACGACGCAAATCGAAGCACTAACGACGCAATTTCGCAACATGAACCCGTCAGTCAGGATTATTGACCTAGTTTCTCACACCACTTATGTTGTGTGTGTTAATTTTATACATGTGTAGCGGGACCTACTGTTTAAAGTTGACTCCGAACGACAGATTTTATGAGAAACTTTTCATGGCAATTTTATTTACTCTCAGAGTTTTTGCCAGAAATCTGCTTCAAAGCAGAACGAGGCGACGCACACCGGGGTATCAGTGTACAATATTTTCCTATTTCCAGTGTTGCCAAATAAGTCATGCTCCTGTCCATGTCAATTAAACGAAACTATTTCCCGGTTCTATACAGATACTCGTACATAACATAATTGGTCATTACAACCCTGCCGAAGAAATATTATTATTTTTTTTATTTCTTTTGCTGTTGAACCGTGACCTTACATCTAATAAGCCGTCGCGCTACCTACTAGACTACTGCCGGCTCTATAATTCATAGAAAACTGTCTATCTTCTCCGTTAGTGCGACAAATGAGAATATGTCCGATTTTTCATCAAGTGAACTGAATTTCGTTTAAATCTGTTTATAAACTTTTATTGAAAAGTTTTTGAAAGTTTGGGACCCTCTGACTTAGGCCATTATTACAACTTCCCGTTAAAGTTGGTGTTAGTTAAAGGTATATTTAGCTAAAGTGAACGTTAAAGTTACCTATAACTTATTTTGGTTATTACAACAGATAAAACAAAATTAACTTTTTGAAAAATATGGCAGAGCCGGAGCAAAGTCGATAAAACTGTTCAATTAAACAAGATTTTTTTTTAACACAGTGGTGTGCTCATTTTGTTTAAATCTGAAGTTGCCATATCGAAAATAGTATATGATATGGCAAGTTCAAACATAAAGTGACCTTTAAAAAATGTTAAAGGTAGGTTAGGTTAGGTTAGGTCGTAGTGGTACCTCTGATATCACAAAGCTCACTTGAGCACGCATGGCGGCCCGTTGTGATGCCACGGGTGAAACGCAGTCCCTGTACTAACCAAGTTCCGCCAAATCAGGGAAAGGAAGAAGTTGATCAGCGCAAGGGCTGCACATAAAGGTAGGATAATCTTCCCTTTAGCTTAACGCTCACTTCTATCTTATTATGGGTACTCGTACTAATGAAAAACAATTTATCTCTCCATTAAAATCCTCCCTTTAGTTAAAGGCAAGTTGTAATAATTGCCCTTAAAGTTCTATAAGTATTCGAAATATTTGCTTATAATGAATGTACACTAATACCCCGGTTTGGGTCGCCTCATTCTGCGTCTGCTTCGAAGTTGCGTCTTTTTAAAATTTCTGTGATTTCGAAGATGCGTCATTTTTATTTCAGTTTGCTTCGCATGTTTCGAAGTTGCGTGGTTAGTGCTTCGATTTGCGTCGTTAATACGAAAATGTTTGCACAAAGTTTAACCTGAAAAAGGGGATTTCCCGTTTAAATCTAGTGCAAATTCGAAGTTGTGTCTTTTTAAAATTTCTGTGATTTCGATGATGCGTCGTTTTTGTTTCAGTTTGCTTTGCATGTTTCGAAGTTGCGTCATTTTTGTTACAGTTTGCGTCGTTAATATGAAAACGTTTGTACAAAGCTAAAACAGAAAAAGGGGATTTCCCGTTTAAGTCTAATGAAAATGCATACATACATACGTGTATGTATTTATGTTGTCTGATGGTTGCAAATTGTAGGTTGTTAGTAAATTAAATATTATTTATTGAAAAATCTATTTTTTTCAGCTAAAATTATACATCTCGGAACCAATTAAATGAAAATCAATACAAATGGAAGGAAAATCGTGCTTCGTTTTGCGTCGTTTCGGTTTACGTGGCATTTAATCAGGCCCTATTAGCGATGAAAACCAGGGTATTAGTGTATTTGGGAAATTCTGCCTTATTTAAGAAAAAAAAATTTTTTTTTTTTCAAAATTTCAATGTATTTGGGAAACTCTGACGGATTTTTAAAAATTTATTTCAATTTTTTTTTCTGGCTGATCTCTCTGGAAATTTGATTTTAAATTTTTCCTTAAATGCATCCTATATATGGCTCCCATATATGTGCATTTGTAAGTAACGGTAATAATTTCCGTTATTAAGTTTTCATTGCTGTTAAATGACAGCACTATGGTGGCATTAAAAACACCCATTTTACGCCCACTTCAACACGCCTTCCTATAACGGTAAAAGCGAAAAAAGAAAAGAAATGATATTTAATTTCAAGTAAAACTAAACTTTATCTTGTCAGTTGACGCCTTTCAAACTATCAAAGAACGCATATGAAACTAACTATTCCACAACATTTTTATTAAAAACAAAAATAAAGAAATTAAAATTCATATGCTTGCCTCTGCTAGTGGTTAAGTTTAAGGAAAACAATATCGAATAAAGGCGGAAGAGGCTGTAAAACAGGAACGAACTCAAAGTAATTTTTTCTTCTCGAAATAAAATTTCTTTTTGATCCTTTTCTCTGGGGTCTTTAAAAATATCATTTCTCTTATGGTTGTTAAAAATTTTATAAATTTTATTGAATTTTATTTATTAAAAAACGTTTTTTTTGTTTTTTGTTGTTTTTTGTTCATTTCATTTATAAAAGTTTTCATTCGTTCGTTCATTTGGGTATACGAGTATTCAGCTTCCGTTGATCTTTGACTCTTGGCTGATGCAGTCTCATCTACAAAACAATATCACTAGAGTCATAAATAAAATCCACAAATACTTACTTCAACCACTCGAAATGATTGGGTAAAGAAAACAACGAAATGAAAATAAAAATTATGTTGATGGTCAATAGCTTCATTTGCCTCTTTTGCCTCTTTTTTGTTGGGTCTTCTTTAAACAAATTGTTCAGTTTGTCAGGGTCAATGGTGTTACAATTCGACTTACAAGACAGACGAAGTTGTAACTTTAATTTAAGTGTCATCGTCTCTTTTCTAAGACATTCAATAAATTTTTTAGGTTTTGGACAGGAAAGACAACTTCAAGTGAAGGTTTCTTCTGTTAACGAATATTTTTTTGGTAATCAAATGAAAAGGTCTTTAAATAAATGCTGCATTGAAGCTTGTAAAACAAATATTTCTCAAGTAATCAGGCAATGAAATCTGTTATTTATTCGATTCAAAATACAAATGAAAGAGTGGGGCTATATTGATTACTTTAGTAGTGAAAATGTTAAGACCTTCAGATATAGAATTTTAAGAGGGTTATTTCATTGCCATATAATAAGCAAGAGATTTAGAATATCAAACACATGGGAATTCTTCTAAAAATCAACTTAAACTTGATGTAAATTGCCAAGATCTTAACGATCAATTGTTAAATTAAATTAAAAACATTTAAAATATCTGCTCTTAGATTGCAAATGAAATAAAAATAAATTTGGTTTTAGTTTTAATTGTGTGCCACTGTTCACAACTTGATGTAAACAACAACAATTGCTCTTCTTTGTTATTCGTCTATACCCTTTCCATTAACAATAACAATCACTAAACAATTATGCGACAGATCTGTGTAACGGAGATCTTCAAATTACGACTACCCTCTTCAAACACACCGCTTCTTCACACAAGACTGACTGAACTTCACTAACTCCATTGCCTGCTTTGCCTTGCTTTTGATATGATAAAGTAAACACACCGATGTTTAGTTTAGTTTTAATTGTGTGCGACTGTTCACAACTTGATGTAAACAACAACAATTAGATCTTCTTTGTTATTCCTCTATAACCTTTGCATAAACGATTACGTTTTAATTGTGTGCCACTGTTCACAACTTGATGTAAGCAACAACAATAGCTTTGTTTGATATTCCTCTCTTTACATCCATTAAATAAACAATAACAATCACTAAACAATTATTCGACAGATCTATGCAACGGAGATCTTCAAACCAGGATTACCCTCTTTTCAAACGCATCGCTGCTTTACACGAGACTGACTTTACTGACTCCATTGCCTGCTTTGCCTTTCCTTTTATATGATAGAGTAAATACTCCGATGAATGTTCTTGTAGGCGAACGTTCATGATTTCGCCTTTACGAAATCTCTATAAATGTAAACAATATTATTTACATTTATTATTGTAGTGTTGTTAGTATATTTTTGTTTACTTGTTTAACATTTCTTATGCTTGGGTTTGTTGTTGTATTTTTGGTTTTGTAGCTTTAGTTTATAACTTTAATGTTAAGCGATTTAAAAGCAAAACACTAGTATCTAGATTTTTCATTTTCGTAACAGCGTATAGCTTAGGCTCGAGATGTGACCCTAAAAGTCTTCGTATAATTTTCAAAGACCTTATAATTATTAATGCCTTAAGGTACTTTTGTGACTTTGAAGGAAAATTTTCTAAATGAGACGATCACTGTCATAGATGTGCAGCCAGTTGAACGACAGTCAAAGCAATTTGCTAAAAAGAACAGCTCTTAAAGGCGTGGAAACTACAGATTTGACATGAAGCAGTTAAATTCCGTGCCCCAGGTTCGTTCCATAGATTGGAAAATAATTTTCGAACCACTATGCACTGATTGTAGGATCAAATCAATAATGGGATGAATAAATCCCAGAGATTAGAAAATCTGGATTACCCTACTCAATTTTATTTTGTTAATGTCAAGAAGTGGCTAAGTACGATCTATTATAGTCTCATCCCTTATACTTTTTGGGAGCCCCCAACTCCAGGCCTATTGCTTTGACAAACTTCAAAATGCTGTTCTGTGCCAACAATGACAATTCGCTGCCTAGGTGGTTTGCTTCCTGGATGCTTTAATTTCTCACAGGTTCCAAGAATTCTTTCTCATCGTCTCAGAATTTATATGTTGGTCTAGGTACTGCCACCATTAAAAGACTAGTATTAACCTCACTTGCTAGTTTCTGATGTATGACTCAGGCCATCAGTTATTGTAATTTCCTAACACTTGGTTCGAGACTTTGCTACTACTACATACATACATAATTGGCCATTACAACCCTACAGTCAGGATTACGACCTAGCTTCTCACACCACTTATGTTGTGTGCGCTAATTTTATACATGAGTGGCGGGACCTGCAGTTTAAAGTCGACTCCGAACGACAAATTTTTGAGAAGCTTTTCATGGCAATTTTTACTCTCAGAGTCTTTGCTAGAAATCTGCTGAGAGGAAGTCGCCGAAAAAATATTTTTCGTTTTTGATGTCTGACCTGGCTACTACTATTTTATCTAATAATTGCCTCGATGACTTGTTTGCTTTTCTTTTGGACTATGGCTGTAATAGCCACCAGTTAAGTGGCTGCCTTAGAGCTTGACATAGCTTATACTCTTAATGTCAAATTGGAATTAAATATCTTGGCTTCTTACGTACTTACATACATACATAATTGGCCATTACAACCCTTGCGGCCTAGCTTCTCACACCACTCATGTCGTAGGCGTTAATTTTATACTTGAGTTGCGGGACCTACAATTTAACGTAGACTCCGAACGGCAGATTTTTTGAGAAACTTTTTCAGGGCTGGTTTATTTACTCTCAGAGTTTTTGCTAGAAATCTGTTGAGAGGAAATCGCCGAAGAAATATTTTTTTTTCATATTTCGTTTTGATGCCTGACCTGGGATATGAGCCCGGGCTTTACGTCTAATAAGCCAACACATTACCTGCTAGACTACAGAGACCTCTTGGCTTCTTTGCTTTCTTAAAACTAACCCAAGGTTTATTTGATTGTAAATATTTTATTGTCTGATTCCTAAATCAAATCTATTTATTCTATCAAAAATTGGACTTCTCCCCAAATCGCTTAGGACGTGGTACGGATGTGATAATTCAAATGTAAATGCAGTGCTTGTGTGGCACTTTGAAAATTTTGTATTAGTTTTTAAGGTCTGACGTATCAATACCTTTTTAATCAAATTAATTAAATTCGTGTTTAAATTGTTTAATTAATTTAATTAATTTTGTAATTAAATTGATGAATAATTTGATTATCAATGGATTTTTTTTTAACAAAACATTTTCTTTCTTAAAAGTATTTTGAAATTATCATGATTGTAGTCATTATTTCGTTAATTAGAAACCATTTCCACCCTTTTCTATGAAAATAATCCTTGTCCCCCTTTAAGTGAAACCCTTTTTCAAAGGAATTTTTTGAACAAAAAGGAGAGAGAGGACAAAGAAACCACAATTCTAACCATTTGTTGGTTTCCTGTCATTGAAAATTGCCTGCTATTTGAGGGGTGGAGAGGAAAAAAATTTTAATCGTTATTTCTATTGTTATTAAACGACGTAATTTTTTCTTTGAATTGCATAAGAGTACAAATACAGTATTCCCTCGATTTACGTTGTAGAATGTTCCAGAAAAAGGTGACGTAAATCGAATAATTTGCACTTTTCATGGAAATTTTATTTTACTCTCAAAGTTTTTGCTAGAAATCTGCTGAGAAGAAATCGCCAAAGAAATACTTTCTGTATTTTATTTTGATGTCTGGCTTGGGACTCGAACCCTGGCTTTACGTCTAATAAGCCAGCACACTATCTACTGTTTTGTTTTTATAAACAACAGAGGCAAGGTAAATCGAATGACGACGCAAATCGAAGTTGAAGGGAACAAAATTTTTGACGACTTTAAACGAAACAACGTAAAGCGAGGGAATACTGTAATACATATTTTTTTTGTCTATTTTACGCTTTTTTGTTTAAAAAATTTTCTCTTTAATTTTATTGTATAACAACAACAGCGTTCCAATTCGTTGATTTTCCGCTTAAACTAATGCACTAAAATAGTTTTTCGTTTTCCTTTATTGCTATTACTATTGCTATTGTTGTAGCAATAAAAATGCTTTTGTTATCGATAATAATCGTTATTGCTCTGTGCTGCTGCTGCTGCTATTTTTTTGTTATAAAAAAATTTATTCAATAATAATTATGATGATGATAATGATGATGATGATGAATGACATAAAATTTATGGCCAACAAAGGAAAGAAGTAAAATAGATGCATGACATGATATGCTACGCATAATGTACATACATCCAGACTTGCTACTTGCTACCGACTTAATATGGTGGCCAGTAAATGGTGGTACGCACTTTATTAATACAGCAGGTATGGGCTTTAGTAAAACTTTGGCTAATCATTAGCTCTAGATACCCCACAAATGCCAGCCTTTATAATTTGTTTTTCATGGAATTCTACTATATTTTGCCTTTGTTTTGTAGATAGGTACAGAAGGAGGAGGGGAAAGAGATAAATTAATATATTGTATTAAGGGTGCAGGGCCTTTCCTTTCAACGCCGCATGTTTACAAGCAAATATTTGCTTTTAATTACTGTCACGGTCAATTTTTCATGTGTTTTTCCTTTGTTTTGTGGTTAAATTCATTCATCAACACGGCCAGCCAGCCACTAAAGCCCTAGAGCCATTGAGGTGTTCAATTTAATTGTTTTACATGACACACATAATTTTTTTATTTGTTCTTTTATTATCTACGACTGTCGGTCTGCCGGTCAATCTACTATCTGTCACAAGTTTTCGGTTATGGCCACAATAAGTGAGTCTCACATTAGCAATTTGAATACACTTCTTTGAAATGCTATTTTATTTCCTCCGTAGAAATCAAAAGCCATGCGTAGTATTTTTTATTTGAAAATAATTAGACCATAAAGTATTAAAAACAAATTATTTTAAACAAATTTTTAATTAAATTATGCATTCATAGTAGCAAAGTTACTTTTTTAAAGCCCAAACATAAATTAAAGTCCACCACCTATTAGTTTGGTAAACAAATTTCATTTCAAGTGTTTTTGAAAAATTTTAATTGAAAAAAAGTTTCATTCTGTTAATTAAAAAATTAATCCATTCAATTAACAGTAACAATTAAACAATATTGATTAATTTAATTCCATATTTAATTGCTAGCTGCCACTGCATTTCCTTTAGTATTAAACCATAGTCGACATAGTCTACTAGGTAGTGTGTTGGCTTTTTAGACGTAAAGCCAGGGTTCGAACCCCATTCCAGACATCAAAACAAAAATATGAAAATATTTCTTCGGTGACATCCTCCCACCAGATTTGTGGCAAAAACCCTGAGAGTGTAAATAAAATTGCCATGAAAAGTTTTTCAAAAATTTATCGTTCGGTGTCGAAACTGTGGTGTGAGAAGCTAGGTCAATAATCCTAACTGAAGGTTTATAATGGCCAATTATGTATATATCTATTACACCTTAGCCACCAATTTCTGTTACAGCAGCAAATTCATTTCGAAACTTTATCTTACGATTAGAGAGCAAATCGAGTTCTTAGCTTATTTTTATAACATCGGACTTCCTCACCATTTAATCAATCAATAAACCAGGGAGCTACTTGAGTTGGAACAGAAAACGGTTCACATTCTAACAGGAATTCTATTCTATTGGCAGTTTCGTTAATAAGCTCGGTGTGTCTCACCTCGATTACTGCAAAAACTGCCATGATATGGAGGAAATGGAATCGGTGCAACATCTTTTATGAGATTGCGTTGCACTTTAGCATAGACGACATTGGTTTTTGGGTAACAGAACGTTTCAAGATTTGAGCGTGGTTGTGAACGTACATCTAAGGGAACTAGTCGGTGTCATCTGGAGCTCATGTTGATTCAAATCAAGAACTAACGGATCATGGCAAGGGTAAACCCCTCTAAGTGGGTTCACACAACATGTCGTGCGGCCACAAATTGAACTTGCTGCGAACGGCCAGCTACCCAGTAACCAATAACGGTTAGTATTTCTAGATTCCGCTCTATTTAATTGGATTCATCTGTTTATACTGAATTTCTTTTGGAAACTAAGGCCTATATTAACATTAAATTTATAGGTCGACTTCTTATCCACAAGCTTAATGATATAATCGATCAATTTGAACTTAAACGAACTTCTAGTTTTAGGCTCTGAAGTATGGTATCATAGGGATGCTATTATTAGGAGCAGATTAATATTTGCAGGTAATATTAACTGAAGTTGCCGTAGAGCAGTAGATTGTGTGTTTGGTTATTAGACGCGAGTCTGTGGTTCAACTCCCAGCCAGAATTAGCCAGTTCCCTATAAAATGTGAAAGTGTTTCAGGGTTCACTTTCATTATTACAAAAGCAATTAATTTCTCAAAACATTAAAGACACCTAGAAAGCAATCAATTGTTTAATTAAGTCAATTAAATTTTTAATTAAAATATTTAATTGAAATCACTAATTTTGCAATTTAAAGAGTTAACATTTCATTATTTTAGATGGGGAGTTTTCTACGATTAATTTGTAATCAAAACAAAAACATATCGAAGAAATAAAACTTGAAAAATGATCAATCATTACAACACTAAGGTGTTGTTTGAAGCGATTAATTAATTTGATTAGTTTTGTAATCAAATTTAAACACTGTTTAAGAAATTAACGATTAATTTAAATGTTGAAATTTCTAATTAAACTTGATTAGTGTTGGAATTAACGAATTTTGTAATCCAAAACAAAAAAAAATAATTTTTTTTATTATTAACTTTTGATTTCTATTTGTCAAACTCGGTTGAAATGACTGATGGGTTACGTAATGCAACAATTAAATTTGAAGCATGCAACTAAGTATTTTCGCCAATAAGAACCCACACAAGATACGACGTTTCCGACCCTTTAAAGTCCCTTTTAATGCCAACCAACATTGTTTATTTAAAGGATCATTACGACACTTTAGTCTGGATTACAACCTAGCTTCTCAAGCCGCCCAAGCTAGGTGTATTAATTTTCTCCATGAGCGGCGGGACTTACAGTTTAAAATCATTCCAAACAACCGATTTAAAGAAACTGTTAATGACTTTGATTTACTCTTAGTGATCGAGATGTTGGAACTGGAAGTTTGTAGTTTCTCACACCACCCATGTTGTGTGTTTTAATTAAAACCATGACTGGCGGAGGAACCTACAGTTCAAAAACTTTTCATGGCAATTCTATTCACTCTCTGAGTTTTTGCGAAAAAGCTGGTGAGCAGAAGTCACCGAAGAAGTATTTTTTTTTTTTAATTTCTTCTTATTCTAGATGGCTAAACTGAAGTTTAAAGTTTCTCACACCAGCGATGTTTTGTGTATTATTTAAAGCCATGACTGGGAAGACCTATAGTTTAAAGTCGACTCCGAACGACAGATTTTATGAGAAACTTTTCATGGCAATTTTATTTACTCCCAGAGTTTTTGCCAGAAATCTGCTGAGAGGAAGTCACCGAAAAAATACTTTATTTTGTTTTGATGTCTGGCCTGGGACTCGAACCCTGGCTTTTACGTCTAATAAGCCAACACACTACCTACTAGACCACGGCGACTTCGCACGGGTCATCTAGTTTGTCGTAATTCTTAAGTTTTCTTTTAAAGCATTTTTTGTATGCATAGAACTGTACTTAAACCTCAAGCAACATGTTGCTAATAGTTCTGCAACATTTTCATATAATGTCTGATACATTTTGTTATGGATTATTAAACAATTGTTTTGTAGACATGTTGCTAAACACGCCAACTTGTCAAAATTTGTTTGTAAAATATTCAAACATGTCATGTCGTTTTTATTGACAATCCATACATATTTCCATAAAGAAAAATGGAAAAAATAATAAATTTTTTCTCTCCACAGTTTGACCTATTATTTGTAAAAATGAAATGACTTTCCAACTCTTTGTTTTTTTGTTTGTACTCCCACTGTTTTTGTTGAAAGGTTTTCATAATCCTTTGAGGCATATTGTATGCATGCATGCATGCATGCTAGGCAGTTACATATCGTATGCATGCATGCTGCAATATAATTAAAGTTTAGCTTCAAACCAATAATAATAATAAATGAAAATAATAATTGTAAAGTGCAACATGTTGCGTGTTTTCATACAAACTGATGAGTTCATTATAATTTTTTTTCTCATTTTTTTTTAAACGGGAAACTTAAACAAAATGAATAATGCATGGATGATGTATAGTATTTGCCTGTTTTTAACTATTGAGCTGAAGAAAATCATCTCAAAAATATATTCAAGATGGAATAGGAAAGAAAAAAACAACAATGAAATGAAAACATTGACAAGAGAAAGTGTTAAATTACGGGGCAAAAAAAAAAAACAAATCAGTTGTTAAACAGATTTCTAAAGGCAACACTCATGCCTAAAAGTAAACACCCGCATTATTTCTTATCATGTTTATATTAAGAAAGAAAACTTATTGTATTGCTTTTGTAGGCATGTGCTTGAAACTCATTTTTCAAATGCCACCCACGTTAAACAAAAAACCCGCAATAATTCTCACTTAGAGGTTCAAAAAGAAAAAAAAAAACCACGGCCAAGTTTGTTAAGTGTTAAGAAACTTACAAAAAAAATCTACAAATCATTTTGAAACCTTTACAATACCGCAGTTAAGACCCATCCATACACAAAAGAAGATCATTAATAATCTTTAACGAAAGAAAGGCAAAAAAAAATCCGAAAAAACCCTTCAAACAGATTTTTATCCATTTTATCAAAATCAAATCAGTTTGCATTCAAACAATTTTCTTTGGCATCATCATCATCATCATGCATTTCATCAAATCCAAAAGCACTTTAAGCACGTTTGCCTAGTACATACTTGCGGTTTTTGGTGTGTGGCACAATATGGTTTGTCTACAAGAAGGGGGGATACCCAATTTTAAATGTTAAATTATTAGTTTTCAAAACATTAGTTTCCAACATTAATTCTCCATACCCGCCGCACCTTAAAATGTATCATCAACAGCAACACCACCATTGAAAAATCAAAAATAAAATCAGAAATGAAAATTTGAACCGCCATTAATAAAAAATATTTTGCCAAAGAAACATTAAAACATCAAGTAGTTGGTAATCGAATGAGAGAGACAGTCAGCAGCCAACCAATGGTTACACAAAAAAAAAAAGACAGAAAAAGGCCAACAAAAAACTTGACTTGATCCCCAGCAAATTTTCAAATTTAACCCCTTTTAAAATGATTTAATAATTCGATTCAAATTGATCGTTTATTGTAAATATTTTTTTAAGTACAATCCTTCCGGTTAATAATGGAAAATAATTTCATTAAAATGGCTGCCTCGGCTGACCATGCAATAGCCTACAAGATCGATCCAATTTTTAAGCACACTAGATGACCCGTGCGAATATTTCGCACCATTAGTTGTCGTTTTTGTAACATAAAAATAATTGCCAAAACAGCTTTTTACAACTTAATATGCATATTATATATAACTGACTTAGTAATAAGCGGCTTTATAGTAAATAGCGGTATTGCCAGAATGGATTTTAATACATATTATATTATGTAGAACTGCATTACTATTAAGCGACTCTATATTACCACACTTGAACAAAAACATGTAATCACAATGACAACAGTATTATCATGCAGTTCTACAGAAAATATAATTTTTATCAATGAAAATATTAATTTTTTAATTTCTAATTATTTTTCGCCATTAGTGTTAGATATAAGCTTTAAAATGAGATATTCATTAAATTTGATGTGGCGGTATGGGAGATATTTGCAACCGATAAAATAAAGTGCTTTAGAAATAATATATATAATTATCGATTGTGTGCAGCTGTATTTCACCAATGGCTTCACGAATATTGTCCTTTAAAGCGTCAATTGTCTCTGGCTTGTCGGCGTAGCACTTATCTTTGACGGCACCGCACAAATAATAGTCCAACGATGTTAAATCCCAGCTGTGAGGTAGTCAAACGACATCAGCTCTGCGGCTGATAATGCGATTTACAAAAACAGGGCTCAAAACATCGAGTGCAGCTTCGGCTGTAGGTCACGTAGCGCCGTCCTATTGAAACTACATATTGCCAATATCCTCCTCTTCAATGTTTGTGAACAAAAATTCGTTTAACATGTCCCGATTAATATCACCATTGACTGTAACAGAAGAATTGGCTCATTTTCGAAAAAAAATGGCCCATTTATGCATCTGGACCAAACAGTGAGTCGTTTTGGGTGCGTCGGTTTTTCAAACGAACGAAATACTTCTTCGGAGACTGTCGCTCAGTAGATTTATGACAAAACCGAAAGTGTTAATAACATTGCTATGCTATACCGGAGTCAACTTTAAACTATAGATGTAATAACCAATTATGTACGTACATATGTAGTCGCCGTGGTCTAGTAGGCAGGGTACTGGCTTATTAGACGTAAAGCCAGGGTTCGAGTACCAGGCCAGACATCAAAAGAAAATACAAAAAGTATTTTTTTCGGCGATTTCTTCTCAGCAGGTTTCTGACAAAAACAATGAGGGTAAATATAATTGCCATGAAAAGCGTCTCAAATGTCTGTCGTTCGGAGTCGACTTTAAACTGTAGTTCCCGCCACTTATATGGTGGTGTGAGAAACTAGATTAATAATCCTGATTGAAGGGTTGTAATAACCAATTATGTATGTATGTGTGGGTGTAATTAATAATTTTACTTCAAAAATGTACCTTTTTGGTACTTAAAAGTATTTTTTATGATGCTTTCCAAAAGACTGATTCAATTACTTTTTTCAGGTCTCTGCATGCAAACATACACAATTGATCATTACAAACCTGCAATCAGGGATTATAACCCAGCTTCCCACACCACTTATATTGTGTTTGGGTGTGTTAATTTTGAACACAAGTCAGGCCTCTACAGAATTCAAATTTACGCCATTAAGAAAGCTGTACAGTGTTCAAAACTAATGATAATCTGAGTCTCTATATGGTGGACACACATCACAGCTGTTCTTAGTCTAACTCTTTCACGTTTTATCAAGTCAGAAGGGATTTGTAAAGCCTGGCGTCGTAAATAATGAAACACAACAAATTTTCTATTGATTTTTAATTGAATTGCTTCTTTAAGTTTGGTTAACTACTGGCAGCAGAAAGTAGAATCATTCCTGGTTTTCCAATCGTCTGCCAAGTGTCGCCTTACTTCATCCACGATCCTTTTTATACAATTTTTTTGTATCCGATCTAGCTGTTATAGTTCGTAAATAATAAATGCAAGTGGAAGTGAATGAATGATTGAATGAACAGCCACATGTGTGGTATACCACCATGAACCGCTTTTGTGTAACTAGGTTCCTTCAATTGGTTGAAAACTGTTTGGTGATCAAAGCCTAGTTCCCTAGCAATATCTACACTGCCTAAGTGCCGGTCATTCTCAATTGCTTTTATCAACTTTTTACT
The DNA here is from genome assembly GCA_014635995.1 of Sarcophaga peregrina. Classification (NCBI taxonomy): domain Eukaryota; kingdom Metazoa; phylum Arthropoda; class Insecta; order Diptera; family Sarcophagidae; genus Sarcophaga; species Sarcophaga peregrina. The sequence continues at coordinate 86,250,428 of CM025792.1, read as the reverse complement.
GTTTCGTGTATCAGAGCGAGGTTCATACATACATAATTGGTCATTACAACCCTTCAGTCAGGATTATTGACCTAGTTTCTTACACCACTTATGTTGTGTGTGTTAATTTTTATACATAAGTGGCGGGACCTACAGTTTAAAGTCGACTCCGAACGACAGATTTTTTTTTTTTTTTGAGAAACTTTTCATGGCAATTTTATTTACTCTCAGAGTTTTTGCCAGAAATCTGCAGAGAGGAAATCGCCGCAGAAATACTTTTTGCTTTTTTTATATTTTGATGTCTGGCCTGGGACTTGAACCCTGGCTTTACGTCTAATAAGCCAGCACACTACCTACTAGACCACGGTGTTGGAAGCAAACAACAATTCGAATCACTATCTTTCGGTTTTTGTCGGCTTTCGAAACATTTGTGTAATCCGACGAAATGCAACAGCTATTCATACATACGTACATACATAATTGGCCATAACAACCCTTCAGTCAGGATTACGACCTAGCTTCTCACACCACTTATGTGTCGGGACCTACAGTTTCAAGTCGACTCTGAACGACAGATTTTTTTTTAAGAAACTTTTCATGGCAATTTTTACTTTCAGAGTCTTTGCCAGAAATCTGCTGAGAGGAAGTCGCCGAAGAAATATTTTTCGTTTTGATGTCTGACCTGGTATTCGAACCCGGGCCTTTTGTCTAATAAGCCAACACACTACCCACTAGACCACGGCGACTTCGACACAGCTATTCTGTTCGTTCAGTTCTGTTCGTTTTGATTAAAATGCTTGCTTCGTGACGTATGAATCGTATGAACAGGTTTGATTCCAAACTAGGTATTACAACCGACATTGCTTCGTTTCTGATCTCGTTCATATATTATTGTTGTATCCGAACTAGTTTTTGTAACTATGTATTGAATTTTTTTTAAGAGGGAATTCCCCTGATTTTGTTTATAAACAAGACAACGTAAATCGAATTACGACACGCAAATCGAAGTTAAAGGGAACAAAATTTTTGACAACGTTTACTAAAAGTTTATAATAAAATAAATTTATGAACACCATGCCTTGATTAGCACAAATACTAACTACTACTCTGACTTGCTTTTTTCTTTAATTGGTCATTGCAACTCTGTAATTAGAATTACAATGCAACCCTTTAGTTGTCATCATTTGTGTTGTGTGTGTTAATAATTGGTCATTACAACCTAGTTTCTAATATCATCCATGTTGTGTGCGTAAATTTTATACATGAGTGGTCACTACTTCTCTTTAGTAAGGATTGCGACCTAGCTTCCTACATCACCCATGTTGTGTGCGTAAATTTTATACATTAGCGGCAGTACCTACAATTCAAAGTCAACTACGAATTTTTCAAAAAAAAATGTTCATTCAAATTGATTTTACACTCTTAAGGGTTAAGGGACTGGTCTTAAGGTTAAACTCGCCTTTTGAGCCATGAACTCTCCTCTACTAAGCTATCACACAACCTGCTAGTGTGATATAGCATTACTCAGAGTATGAAACTCTGAGTTCCTTTATTGATTCCGAGGAGTATGTTAGTACTATCCGTGTTCCAAGTTTAGTTCTCTAGTCATTTTGACGTCCTAGTGGGTGGTACCAATGGTATGTTATTAGCGTGGCTGTTATTAGTCAATAATAAGGTTTGAATTTTATCTACATTCGACCCTATTATCACGACGACTGCATTCAAATTAAATAGACAAGTTCAGAACTCATAAGCGACCCTCCTCTATAACAATACATATAGTATGGTTGGCTATTAAGTTCTCATATGTTATAGAAGAATTTCTCTATCAAAACTAAGGATTTCGATACAAACTTTGTTGGAATGGACATCCATTGTCCATCGCTTGATCCTAAAGGGATAACAATGTCATTAGAAATTCCTTAGTTTTTCGATTACCTATCATAAATTTCTTCATTTCTTCGTTATTTTCATAAGTTATTGAGTGCTGCAGATAGGCATTAGCATTTTTAACATATTATTAAAGGAAATTATACGCCCCGCTAGACAGTATTATACTATGTTCAGATATGTACTTTTATTGAGTCAATATTCGATTAATTGAGTACAATATTTTAAGTGTTCATGCATAATAATATACGCAATTCATTTGCCAGCTGGTAACAACATTGTCTTCATTTTGGTCGCAAAAATTATTGTTGTTTGTCGTTGTTGACATTTCAGTTGTCAAATATCAATAGAAAGTTATCGGTTTATTGTAATATTCTCAAACACACTTATTACGGTGCTGTATTTTAAGTTTTACTCAATATTATAACAATTTGCGTATTTATTGCGCAATAATTAATTGCAACTTTATAGTAAATATTGAGCTCAATAATGGCGTCTATTATTATTATGAAGTCGCCGTAGTCTAGTAGGTAGTGTGTTGGCTTATTAGACGTAAAGCCAAAGTTAGAGGCCCAGACCAGACATCAAAACTAAATACAAAAAGTATTTCTTCGGCGATTTCCTCTCAGCAGAGAGTAAATAAAATTGCCATGAAAAGTTTCTTAAAGAAAATCTGTCGTTCGGAGTCTACTTTAAACTATAGGTCCCACCACTTTTGTATAAAATTAACACACATAAGTGGTGTGAGAAACTAAACTGAAGGATTGTAATGGCCAATTATGTATGTGAATGGCGTTTATTATGATTTGCGCAATAAAGGTGCATATCTGAACATTGTATTAGTTTAAGATCAGCCTAACCTCAATATGAGGTTTAAATTCCAAGTCTTTTGTGTAGCACTTTAACCCTATTTTAAGCAATATTCTGCTCGTATTTTGTTATTAATTATTACACAATTAATTAAACAATCTTCTCCTCTATATTGATGTACATAAAACTTAATTGGCGGTCCTTAATGGTTTAATTGCAACTCAATTTAATCTCCAATGATTTTTTTTCTTTCATGGAAAATTTTCAATTCAAGATCATCTCGATTAAAATGTTAAACTTTTATTAAATGAAAATAAAATAGATTTAAAGACAACAACAACAACCACAAACAAATTAGATACTAAATGCCTATTTTTGCTTATGGAACAACAACTTACTTTGGGGATCTTCTACGCCGACATACATACGTCCCAAGTCGTTTAAAGACAAAAGAAAAGATTTTTTTTGTTTTCTTTCTGGCATTTGAGTTTGATTTCTTTTTAGGAAATCTTTGTTTATTTATACAGAGAGAATCAAAAGAAATTGTACAGAAAAAAAATTCTAATTTAACTTTTACCATTTAAGGAGAGTGCACGAAAAAATTTGAAAATTTTTTTTCGAGATTTTTTTTTGTAATTTTTTTTTGGTTCAATTTTAAAAACTCGGAATGAAACAATTTTAAAATAAAAATAACGGTAATTTATTAATGTATAGTTTCTTTTGACGCTCACTGTATATGCATTATTGTTGTAAATTGATGTATTGATTACAAAGACACAAAAAAAACTTTCTTAAGAAAATAATGTCGAATCCAGCAGATGTCTATTCTTTTGGTCTTTCTTTCTTTCTCTCTTTGTTATTGAAAACTGAAAACTGATGTCTAAATTGTCTTTGTTTTCCCCATTCATTCATTCATATCCTATCCTATGCCATCATATCATCATAACGTATCGTAACGTAACGTAACATAACGTAGCGTTCCATTATCGTAATTTATTATCTTTAAACATTAAAGAATTGGTTCAAGATTTTTGTTCCTTTTTTCTATTGTTTATTAATCTTATTGTTGTTGTTGTTGTTTATAAATTAAATTTATTTTCTTGTTCCTTTATTATTTAGCGAAAAAGCAAAAACAAAACGGAAGAATTATTATTAGAAAGTTGTACCGCCCACTACTATCATCGCTAGAAGAGATACTCTGTGATAGAAGGTTGGCATGGAAAACTTTACCTATTTAATGTTACGCTACATACATTGATGCTTATCATATCACAATATGTAACGTTATACTACAGTTTATTAATAAAAAAACAAAAATTATAGAAAAATTATTAAATTGAACATCATATTCATTACATTACATTACAGTACAGTACGAGTATTAGTTGTACAGGGTGGCTGATATGTATTGCAGCCAACTTCAGGTTGTTATCATTTGTAAACTGCTCGTCTGACAGCTGACAGATTTATTCCAGTGACAGTTTATTTTATTATTTACAAGCTTACAAAAGCATTTTCATCTATTGCATTCAGAAAAAAAGTTTTTCGTAATGGAATTCAAGCGTGATAGTGTGATTGCTTTATATTTGGCTGGAAGACCCCAGATGGCTATCGTTAGAGCTCTCCAGCATTTAAACGTGAACAAATCTTTTGTTTCTTGTATCATTGCTCGTTACCGTGATACTGGCAGTGTTGCATTGCGTCCAAAATGTGGACGAAAAAAAACCGTAACAACACCAGCAATGATCCGAAAAGTGAAAGCCAGATTCGATCGAAATCCATGCCGCAATGGTAGAAAAATTGCTCGTAAGCTGAACATATCTCGAGAACGGATGCAACACATATTGAAAAATGAATTTGGACTAAAGCCATTGAAGTTCCAAAAAGTCCAAGAGCTCACCGATGGACAAAAAAAAAGTTAGACTGGAAAGAGCCAAGGAGTTACTTTGCTTGCACGACAGTGGCCAGTTAGGGAATTTGGTTTTCTCCAATGAGAAGCCATTCCAAATTGAGCAATATGTGAACAAACAAAATGATCGGGTTTACTTGCCAAAGAGGTCAGCTGACAATTTACACCTGTGATTGGCCACAGAAGTCGCCGTGGTCTAGTGGGTAGTGTGTTGGCTTATTAGACGAAAGGCCCGGGTTCGAATCCCAGGTCAGACATCAAAACGAAAAATATTTCTTCGGCGACTTCCTCTCAGCAGATTTCTGGCAAAGACTCTGAGAGTAAAAGTTGCCATGAAAAGCTTCTCAAAAATCTGTCGTTCGGAGTCGACTTTAAACTGTAGGTCCCGCCACTCATGTATAAAATGAACACACACAACATAAGTGGTGTGAGAAACTAGGTCAATAATCCTGACTGAAGGGTTGTAATGGCCAATTATGTATGTGATTGGCCACCAAAACTCAAGCGCCGCCGATGGTAATGGTGTAACAGCCGATGGTCGCTCCCCGCTCTTATTCATTGACCGTGGTTGCAAAATAAATGCCGAATATTATCGGGAAAATGTCTTAAAGACAGTACTGAAGCCCTGGGCAGACTAATATTTCGGCCGCAAACCATGGACATTCCAACACAACTCAGCAACACCGCACTTAGCATGCGTCAACCAAGAATGGCTTAAAAAGGAGTTTCCTCGCTTCATTTCTACCGCACAATGGCCACCAAAATCTCTGGATCTCAATCCGTGGGACTTTTGCGCCCTGGGGCATTTTGGAGAGTAAGGTTCTTACTAAAAAAATACCAAAGTGTCGATCATCTCAAGATGGCGCTTAGCCGAGAATGTGCCAAAATACCGCAGAGCGACTTTCATGCACCCTGTGATGGCTTTGTCGGCCGTTTGAAAGCCATAATTCGTATCAAAGGTGGCCAATTCGAAGAAATCTAAACTGATTCTAAAATTTGATGTTGTTTCCCAACATTTTTTGCTTTTGAACAATAAAATTAAAAAACTATAGCGCTTTACTTTGTTGCATTATATATCAGCCACCCTGTATAAGCATGCATATCCAATAAATAGTTGAGTTTGGGTACGGTAGGGGGAAAATATTGTCGATTTTTTTCTTCTTTTCTTGCTATTTGCTGGGTTTATAACGTTTAACATACTTTCTCTCGTTTGGTTTGTAAACTTCAGTAGAAGGAGAAAAAAACTTCAACCAGAAAACATATTTTAATTATAGAAATCCAATGTAATCTGTTGGTTAAACAATTCGATTTTGTTGCTTTCATATGATTTATGGCCATAACAATAATAATAACAACAACAACAACAAACATCACATCAAACGAAAAAAACAACTAATCGAAACTAATTCTTTGAATATAAATTGAAAGGCTTGAAATTTAAAAAAACCATGCCACAAAGAGAAAACTAATGCTAGGGCATCTCTAAACACAAAAAAAAGGGCAAAGTCTCAAGCAGAAAGTATGGTTTTAATATAACCAATTAACCCTTTGAAGTCGCCGTAGTCTAGTAGGTAGTGTGTTGGCTTATTAGGCCACAACTCAAACCCTAGGTGAGACATTTCCAACAAAACGAAATATGAAAAAATTTTTCTCAAAAATTCTGCGAGTAAAATAAAAATTGCCATGAAAAGTTTCTCAAAAAAATCTGTCTTTCTGTAGGTACCCCCCCCCCCATTCATGTAATCCTGACTGAGGGATTGTAATGACCTACACGGTTATTAAAGCCAAATTTTGTAATAAAAAAATTACAAAATCGAATGCATTGAGAAAGTGAGATTTTAAATAGAAATCCAAACTGAAAGTTTGTCTACAAAGAAACAATAAATCTAAGAACGTTGCATACTAAAGGGTGATTTTTTAAAAGCTATAGGAAAATTTTTCAAAAAAAAAACAAAAATTCAGAAAAATGCATGAAATCCTTATTTGAATCGATAGTACGGTCCATATAATTTAATGTTTGAAGATTATTTCATGCAAATGTTAACCGCGAATACGCCTCAAATGGTCCATTCGCTTAGTCCAATTTTGGCATACTCTTTCCAACATTTCGGCCGGTATCTCACGAATAAATGCTTCAATGTTGTCTTCCAATGCGTCAATTAAAGCGGGCTTGTCTGTATATACATAAGCTTTAACATAGCCCCACAAAAAATACTCCAAAGACGTTAATTCGCACGATCTAGGCGAGCCAATTGACATGTCCCGAACGTGAAATAAAATGTTCACGAGTAAAATAAAAATTCCCATGAAAAGTTTCTCAAAAAAGTCTGTCTTTCGGAGTCGATTTTAAACTGTAGATCCCGACGCTCATGTGATCGTGACTGAAGGTTTGTAATGACCTATTAAGTAAACATTCCGATTCAAAACCACTTATTACACGGTGTGACAGTGAAAATACACCCGAGTAACTATATAGTCCTTGTTGTTCAGTTAGTTGAGTAGAACTCAAAAATATTTTTTTTTGTTTTTCGCAAACCCTCCAAACTTGTTTTATTTGACAAAAAAATTGTTTTTACTGACTGTACGCATAAATTTCTGAATTACTCAAATATTTCTGATCCGATTTTCAAAATTTTGATCTTGTTGGAGAGGGAAGAAATGAAACTTTAAAGCGATATACAAATAACTATTATTCGGCTTAATATTCTGTGAGATTTGATCAGGTAAACTTGAAAAATTCGCATTTTTTTCATATTTTTTCAAGTTTATCCATTCAGAGTAGGATAAGTGATAATATTCATAAAGTCTGGTCTCTTATGAAGAGATAGAGTCACCGTTTGATAAATTTGTTTAGATAGAAATTAATGTGTTAATTTCACATTTGCACGACTTCCAGAAGTCGGCTAATATTTGTGTTTTTTGCAAATATTTTTATTTCTCTTTGCGCAAATATTGACCAGCCTCTAGTGGTTGCTCAAACATAAATAATATATAATAATAAATAAAATTGACAAATTTTGTGATCCGATCCATCAAAACTTCTGAAAATTTTTGAATTAAAAGTTCATTTAATGAGATGACTGATATAAATGTTACACTATTTATATAATAACTATGGTAAGTTTTGTCCGATTTGATCAAACGAAGTGCTAATCTCTTCATAAGATAATACACTTTCAGAATGTTACCATTTGTTTCATATTTTTTAAGTAAAGTTTGCTTCTAGGAACGGACAAACAAAAAAAATATGAAAGTTTACCTTATCAAAACTCATAGAATATTAGGTCAAATAATAGATATATGTATACCGTTTTAAGAGGTAAAACTCTCCCCTTTCCAATAGGATTTAAATTTTGGAAATCTTTGAAGTCGCTGTAGTCTAGTAGGTAGTGTGCTGGCTTATTAGACGTAAAGCCAGGGTTCGAGCCCCAGGCAAGACATCAAAACTAAATACAAAAAGTATTTCTTCCGCGATTTCCTTTCAGCAGATTATTGGCAAAAACTCTGAGAGTAAATAAAATTGCAATGAGAAGTTTCTCAAAAAATCTATCGTTCAGAGTTGCCTTTAAACTGTAGATGCCGCCACTTATGTACAAAATTAACAGACACAACATAAGTGGTGTGAAAAACTAGGTCAATAATCCTGACTGAAGGGTTGTCATGACCAATTATCTATGTATGGATATATGAACCTCGCTCTGATACACGAAACAATAAAAAGTTGATAAAAGCAATTGAGAATGACCGGCACTTAGGCAGTGTGGATATTGCTAGGGAACTAGGCTTTGATCATCAAACAGTTTTCAACCAATTGAAGGAAACTAGTTAGACAAAAGCGGTTCATGGTGGGATACCATATATGTGGCTGTTCATTCAATCATTCATTCACTCCCATTTGTAAATGATTACGAACTATAACAGCTAGATCAGATACAAAAAAATTGTATAAAAAGGATCGTGGATGAAGTAAGGCGACACTTGGCAGACGATTGGAAAACCAGGAATGATTCTACTTTCTGCTGCCAGAACCAGTTAACCCATTCCCTGTCCTGTGCATCACATGTGATGCACAGCAAGTTCGTTTCATACGCTTGTGCATTACATATGATTCACACTTTAAAAACCCTTTTAAAGAAAAGTAAAATTTTGGGCGTATGGTATAAAATTTTATTTTTGCATGGGGACAGGGAAAGGGTTAACCAGACTTAAAGAAGCAATTCCATTAAAAATCAATAGAAAATTTGTTTTGTTTCATTATTTACGACGTCAGGCCAAACAAATCTCTCCTGACTTGATAAAACGTGAAAGAGTTAGACTAAGAACAGTTGTGATGTAGGTCCACCATATAGAGACTCAGATTATCATTAGTTTTGAACACTGTACAGCTTTCTTAATGGCGTAAATTTGAATTATGTAGAGGCCGTTTTTGTAAACCTAAGCCTTTATCTTCTCATTTCCTTTCTAACGAATGAAAATCTTTTTCTTACCTTGGAAAATAAAAGAAAAATGAGAAATTTTTTTGGAGTAGCATTACATATTAATTGACTACGTACATATTTGTTCCCATGAAAAGTTTTACAACAAAAAAAAAAAAACTTTTGTTATGTTTTCGTTACCTTAATGACATCATTTAATTTCATTACTAACCACGATTAGCTCATAATCTTAAATCGGTCCATTATTATCTTCTCACAAAAGAAAATCGCACTCACTCACATCATTTCTAATTATACTTCTCCTCTAATTTTTTTTTTCTTTCTCTTTCTATTTAATTTTCCTTCTTCTGTATTTTGTGATGACAAATTCCTCTAGTAGTTTTTAATTTTTTTTTTTATTTTTTCATTTAATTTTCTACTTGAAATTACTGAGATTATGTTTGTTTTGTTGATTCGTACAACGATTATTTAAATTATTATTGGAAACAAGAAATAAGAAAAACAACAACAAAAAACAATTACTTTGACATGCCAAGCCAGGCAATTGTAAATCAATAAAAAATGCTACTCAAGAAAAAATACAAAAAAAAACCTTTCGAAATCGTGATTTAAACGTTTTAATAATAGAAACAACGTAGACCACAAGGTAAGCTGGATGTGAAAAATTAAGAAAAACAAAGAAAAAAAAAATCTTAAGAAAATTAAAACAATCAAGCAGCACTTGTTGCTAATGAAAAATTTATTTATTTTTGGAAAATAAAAAAAAAATTTGGACACAAACAAACAAATTTGTACAGCAGATTTAAGTAATTAGTTATGTCAACATATTGCTTTTGGCACACAAGGTGGCTCGAAAATAATGTCGATAAGTTTATTAAAAAAATATGGAAAATTACTCAAGATACTAACAACCACTGGAATTGATAACACAGCCCTGCAAATGTGGATTTTTGTTGTCCAAATAAAATGGTTCCAACTGTTTCCGAAGGCATTTTGCACGCTGAACTTTCCATCACGTCAGGTTTTTAAGAAAAAGGGGGCTGAAACCTCTAAAAATTGCGTTTTTTGAACATTTTTGAAGAATTATAGAGCTAAACACTGACAAGCGCGAACCATCGCTATTATCAGAAATTGACAATTGATCTTTCCTCTTTAAAATGAACCTACACTCAAATTGTTTGCATGCACCCTTAAACCCGGGGGTGGGTTTATGTCAAGGCGTTCAAGAGAAAAAGAAACACATTACGGGAGGTCCTTAAAAATGAATCAGATTTTATTAAAAATTGTTACTCAGGGGGTTTTTGGGGTCGCTGATGATTACGGATCTTCATTCAGATTTGAAAAATTCAATATGTCGAATCCAATATGTAAATATATAAATCAGATTAATTTTTTTATAAATCTTGACCGCCATTTTGAATTTTTTAAATCTGACTGAAGATCGTAATCAGCGACCCCAAAAACCTCTTCAAAAATGACAAAAAAAAAGCTATTTTTAGAGGTTTCAGTCCCCTTTTTCGCGAAAACCTGACGTGATGGAAAGTTTTTCAAAACAGATTCGTGATCAGCGCACAAAATGCCTTCGAAAACATCTGGAGCCATATTATTTGCAAAACGCATGCAGGGCTATGTAATTAAAATTGTATTCCCAGAAATCTAGTCCCATAAAGTACAGTGAACTCGCGAAAGTGTGAACGTCTCAGAAACAAAATTTATTTTTCCACAGAGTGTTCTAAAATGTGAACAAAATCTGAAAGCTCTAAAATGTGAAAAAATTTTTTTATTTTTTTAATCAGTATTTAAAGTGCGAAATCATGCTTTCTGCACAACAGCAACTTGTTGACCCATTTACGTAAAAGTTAAAAGATGGAGAAACAACGATTAACTCTCATGGGCTGTTCAAATGCGCCGGGAACTTACATACTTAATTTACTGGTAATTGAAAAATCTAAAAATCCACAAAGTTTCTAAAACTTTACTTATCCAGTGAATTACAAATTCTCCAAACGGGAAAAGTCTTTTAAATTTAGTTTCGGACAAAGATGACACCGAAGATTTTTTACTTATTGAAATGCGTATCATTATTCCTATTCAATAGGGTAATTTTTTATTTTAAATTTGGATACTCGATAACGTGAACAAACTCGAAAATGTGAACTGCCTTGGTAAAAACTAGTTCACGTTATCGCGAGTTCACTGTAGATTCGTTCGTTTGTTGGATTTTTTCTTTAAAACAACTTTTTTTTTTGAATATTTGAAGCTAGCCAGCTTGTTTATAACGTTTGATGTACAATACAATAGTATGTTGTGTTTAGTCCGGGAATAAAGAAAAAACTGTTCATAATGTTTTACAGATTTTAAACATTTTTCAATAGTCCGCCTAAGGCCATAACAGCAACAGTTAACATCATAAAAAGGTAGGTAGTACCAATTCTTGAGAAAATTTCTTCTCATCTATACACACAATATATTAGCACAAAGCACGTTGTTTGTAGGTAAATATAGATGGCAACACCATAATTCTAGAATTTGATATTATGCCCCTATCACTTGGTTAAAAGTCGACTCCTAACGCCAGACTTTTAGAATACAGAATACTGCTGAGAGGCAGCTGGCGAAGAAATATTTTTTTCGTATTTCAGTTAATTGGAAATGTTTGACCTAGAGTTTGAACCGTTGCCTCATGTCTAATAAGCCAACACTCTATCTACTAGACAACGGCATTAAACACCCTTATTGTTTGCTTATTGAGACGAGTAACCTCTTCTTTCCATCTATAATTCTTCAAGAATTTCGTTCTTTTCCTCTTCTCAGGACTTTTCACTGAGCGGATTGCCTTAAACTCCGGATTCTTGTAGCAGGGAACGTTCTTAGATTTATGGTTTTTTTGTAGACAAACCCTCAGTTTGGATTTCTATTTAAAATCTCACTTTCTCAATAACTTCTGCAGAAACATTGCATTCGATTTTGAAAATTTTTATTTCAAAAATTTGGCTTTAAGACCCATGTAGGCCATTACAACACCTTAGTTTGGCTTACAGTCTAGTCAGAATTTGATGTGAGAAGCTTTCAAAAGAACTTGTTCTCCATTCTTTGAATTCCAACCTATGTGAATAGCATTTGTTTTGGTTAATTACCATATGAACTGCTGCAGTTTAATTATTTCCTTCATAAATCTTCCATTTACTGTTTAAGATCTCATCTCAAACTCATTCATTTGTTGGCTTTCAATTGTTAATCGATTTAATCAGTTGTGTGGCAGCATGTTATTAACACCGCTCTTAAGGAAATATTATTACTGTTATGCACTGAATGTGAATACTCGTACAACAGTTATAGAGAGTTACAGTAATCAATGGCTATTTACTGGTTCATTATTTTTTATTGATTTTGTAAGAATTGTTTGTTAAGTAAATCCCTCATGTGGGCATACCTATTGGCATTATGAGATCAATGGATCAATGGTGGTTGTGTTGTGGTGGTTGGTGGTCTCTTTTACAACTTGCATCTACAACAACAACAATAATATCCATCAATATGGTAAATGGCCTTAAGGTAAAATTTTTACGAAAAACAAATAAAATCTTTAAAAAACAAACAAAAGGAAGCAAAAAAGTTAGTCTTGAGGCTGAAAACAATTTCAATTACTTTTAAACAAATAATAAAAAAAACTAGGGGGTAAAACACATGATTTGTAACAATGACAGGCAAATGAAATAGAAAATAAAAACGTTATTTACAGATTAGAAATAAAAACGATGATAATGATGATGATGACGTTGCCCTTAAGTGTTATTATAATTCATATTTTAATGTAAAGATTTCAATAACAATTCCTCTTAATTGATCACGATGTTAATGGGGAAATTCTAAAGAAAACCATATCATGACCAATTTAAAGCATTTCTAATTCATGGAAGAATATTTGCTAAAAGTTTCTAAATTTATTAAATTGTTCACATTTTCTCTGATTAATTAATGCCACGCCCACTCTCTTAATTATAACACAATACAACAGATTTTCGAAAGCATATAAGCATGGTTTAATGCTATTATGTTTACTCTTTCATATTAGGATCATAATTCAGCTTCTTGTGGTCTTTAGTGTGCTTCTTAAGCTTTGTAGATTCCACTCCAACATCATCTTTGGGATACTATCAGGTTTTCAGCTGATAGCAAGGCCTATCTACTTCCTTGCCTTCATTTAATTTACTAAGTAATTTTCGGTTGCTTTTAGTTCGATTGGGGCCAGAATGACTCCAAGGCATTTATTGATGAATACCTATAGTTTTAGTTTTCATCAAATCTTATAACCCAGCACTCAGGGGATGACTCCTACTCATGCAGTGCATTGTGTAGGCTTTTAGGAAAGGTGGAAAGGGGGAAAATGCGAACAGCAAGGAAACGAGTTGCTATACCAATGCAGTACCTTCACCATTAGACAGTTTATACAGCAATCGTCCCAAAGAAGCCCGCAGTTTCTCACACTACTTATGTTGTGTGTGTTAATTTTATACATAAGTGGCGGGACCAACAGTTTTAAAGTCGCTCCGAACGACAGATTTTTTTTTGAGAAACTTTTCATGGCAATTTTATTTGCTCTCAGAGTTTTTGCCAGAAATCTGCTGAGAAGAAATCGCCGAAAAAATACTTTCAGTATTTTTTATTTTGATGTCTGGCCTGGGACACGAACCCTGGTTTTACGTCTAATAAGCCAGCACACTACCTACTAGACCACGGCTGATAGTGTGTGTATCCTGTAAAGTAATTCAGGTTTCTCGTAAGTTAAATTTCATAGATTCAAGTGGGACCAGAATATCCTGTACAATAGAAGTGATTGGAACTAGATATTTTAAGCCGAATATTCTAGTTCTGCGCTGCCATTAATTGCCATTATACAGCAAAAACTATAAAAGCTATTCTTATGGTCATAGTATACAATACTTTAGTCAAGATCACAACCTAGTTTCTCATACCACCCATTTTGTTTGGGAAAATTTTTTTGATGAGTTGCTAGTCCTACAGTTTAAACTCGACTATGAGCGCCATATAGTTTTGAGAAATTTTTCATAGTTTTTGCCGGAAGCTTGACGAAGCTATCATGGATGTCAAGGATATATCGACGCCTCCGTTCTATAACATTCTAAGTAGAAAAAGTGTGTTTTGAGTTATGCGCACTCAAAATTTTCATGCGACATACGACTAAATGTGTATTCTAAGTAGATTTTTCTTTATAACTTCGGAATGGATCGGCGTATGCTAACCAATTTTTGACAGTATTTACATTAAAAAGTGTACTTAGTCGTACTTACAACGTTATAGAATAGGGCTGTCGATATGTAGTTTCGTTTATTAAATTTTCAGGCTGGTTTTCCAGCCCTTGCGTCCACCAATTACTTCCCGAAATTGTTGGAATTTGAGCAGTATAGGGAATGTGTTTACTTGTGATGGCATGCTCGGCCGCAAAGCGTGCTCAAGTGCGCTTTTGATATCAAAGCTACCATCCCAACATACCTTCTACCGGAAGACTACTGAGAGGAAGTCGCCGAAAGAAATATTTGTTCATATCTCGTTTTCATCTAGATGCCTAAATTTGAATTTGAACTATAGGGTTGTGTAAAAAAAGCCAATACACTATCTACTAAAGCAATATTTGCTTGCAGTATCTTTTTGTAAAGAGCTCGACTTGTTCCATTAAATATAATTGGTATTTCCGTAATTATCTTCTCAGGGTACTCCATCCTCCATTCCACAAAATATGAAGTGGCAAGCTTATGAATTGGTATGTGTTATAATAGCGAAAGTCACCGTAGAAAGTCACTCAAACTAGACGAGTTTGAGTATTTCTTCGGCGATTTCCTCTCAACAGATTTCTAGCAAAAACTCTGACTGTAAATAACAATTGAAATGGAAAATTTATTAAAATCTGTCGTATGAAGTCGACTTTAGGTTCAATCACTGTTTGGATAAAATTGACACACACACACAAACAACACGGGTGGTGTGAGAAGATAAGTCGTAATCCTGTGTAAAAAAGCTAACGACCATATTAATACGTAAATATATTTAGAATTCATTTAATTTATTCCGGATATGCAAAAAATTTTTAAAATTCTCCTTACTTTGAGTCGTGTAGTATCCAATATATTTGCCTAAGCTTTGAAATGTTTTTTAAACGCTACTTAAGTGACTTGCAATAATTTTGTAGACTTCAGTTGAGGACGTTAAAAATGTTTCATAATATAAGGCCCCTAATTAAACTACTTTCGAATTTTTGTGATTGTCTAGAGGAATCTCAGTCTCTCGTCCCGAAAGTAGCCCATATAATTCACATAAATTATCTTCTGTAGCTTGGGATATCTGGAACATGCATAGTTGAGCAATCGATGTCTTCATTTAATATTTAAGTTGCAAGTGATAGCGTCTAGAGTTTAATTGCCTAAATTTCTGCATCTCGTTCAATGGCTAAAAGAGAATAAATGACAGGAATTTCTCTAAAAAAAACGCTTTGCTTGGTGGTAAGGACACAAATCATGTTTAGAAATAATCCTCCTTCCATTGTTTTAAGTCATATATTCAATAATATTTCATTTCTTTACACTTTTTCTTCTGTTATGCCATGTATTCACCACCTGCATTTTTTGTTAGTTACACCACTTTGGCTCTCAAAGTCTTTCGCTAATATGTTTCGATTATTACTTTGACTTCTGTTTTTATTTTTGTTTTATTTTTTGCAAAAAAAACGAAGTTTTTTAATTATTTTTTTAATTTCCTTATCAAAAGTACTTTATCTTGTTATTTATTATTAACAAAAATAATAAAAAAAAATTAAAAAAATTATTTCTTTAAGCCTCGACAATATTTTTTTGATTTTCTTTGTAATATTTTATGGTACAATGAGGTGAAAGAGAGAGAGAGAAAATGAGTAAAAAATTAATTAAAAATCGTGCATAATACATAAAAAATTGTACAATGTACAGTAGAGTACAATACAGTACATACGTACGTACGTATATCGTTAATTAGTTTCCAATATAAAAATTTCTTTTTTTGTTTTTGTTTAATAATAACAAAATAAAAAAAATAAAAAATAAAAGGGGTGTTAATAAATTTGTAACAATTGGTAGGCTGGCCGCTTGAATGCCGTTTATTTTGCCTAAAATCCGGTATTAAAACCGATGCCAATAAAACAGAAGTAAAAAAAAAAACAAAAACAAAAACGAAAAATATTTATTAACAATGAAATTTTTCTACTTTATTAATGAATTACAACAACACCAACAATAACAACAACAAAAAAAAAAAGCAATTCCAATGAAAATGTATTTATTAACACCTTTTCCTCTAGAGAAACTAAAAATGGAAGAAAAACAACAGAGCCATAAAGAAAATTTGTACAGTAAAACCCCGCTTAACGCTGTTTCAGTATTAAGCGGTTGCAAATCCGCTGTATACTATGTATCTTTTTCAAAACTTTTTTATTAGGCTGTTCTGTGTCGTTTAACGCTGTTTCGTTTAGCGCTGGAACTTATTGGAACGTAATCCTCGCGTTAAGCGGGGTCTTACTGTATGTCCATAGTAAATTACTGCGATACTTGAGTAGTTTTCACCAAAACTTATAACCCAGTCTCTCTCTGTTGCTTTTTATATTTCGTTTAATACTTTACACGATTAATGGCTATTGAATTACGAGCCCAGTTTATGCTGAAGTATGTCCTAGAAATTATTTTTAAATCCTCTCCCGTTAATCTCTTTGTATTCAAACGTTGCATATAACCTGGGTGTAGATGGTAAGGAACTGTTTAAAGCAAACAATTTTCCAACAGGTGACACTGTCTGGTGGTCTTATTACAATTTTCGATGTGCTTATGTCATCTGCTCAGAGGCAGCAGGAGTCACAGTCATCCTTAATAGATTATTTGAGTGACATTGAAGCGTCATAATTTAACAAATTTCTATGGCTCCTCCAGGGTTAGAAGCAGAGGCACTACGCCACTCTAGTAGGTCTTAGTTAACCGAAATTCTTTTTTTTTCACATGCTTGGGCTCACTGGACTGAGTCTTTCGGTCACAATAACATTCCGGGAAGCTGTAGGGCCGACGGGCTCGCCAGATTTCGAAATCCTCTTCAATCAACTTGGATATACCCAATCCCATCCTACACAGATTATTTAAGTGAAATTGAGGCGTCATAATCTTACAAACTTCTATGGCTCCTACAGGGTTAAAACCAGAGGCACTACGTCACTCTAGTAGGCCTTAGTTGACTGGACTGGGTCTTTCGGGCACAATAACATTCCGGCAAGCTACAAGGGCGACGGGCTCGCCTGATCTCGAAATCCTCTTCAATCAACTTGGATATACCCACTTAACTTGCGGCCATAGGGCGGAAATTTTTTCGAAACTCTAACCCATCCTGACTTAATGGGGAGTTCTTCTCCACCACTAGACTCACCTCATTCTTGATGGATAGAAGGCGTACCAACCAATTATTTGCACTTGGGCGTGGCATAAACTCAATCACAGCTGCCATGCTTACAGGTCATTGTGTTATGGGTAGACAAGCGGAAAGTTTGCGGCTCCCATTTAACGACTTCTGCTGTGGATGGAGTTATGCTGAGGAAGAGGAGACTATTGACCGCTTTATTTATCAGTGCCTATCTCTTGCGAGGTGCAGATTTACCTCTCCATTGCTTCTCAGCTTGACGCAGCTTTCATCTATTGATGTCAAGTTTAGATGTCAGGTTAGAGGACGTGCACCTGTCGATCAAGACAAGCACAGTACTCGGAGGTCGAAATTGACCCATTGTACCAATTTAGATGTCAGTTTAGCAAATTTTCTTGCTGGTTAGGATAGTCGTGCGTTTGACACGCAGCCCTTGTGCTGACCAACTTCTTCCTCTTCCCTAATTTTGGTAGAATTTGGTCAGTAGAGACACTGCGTTCACCCTTAGCTTCACAACGGGCAGCTATGCTCAAGTAAGCTGATATCAGAGCTAACACTCCAACCTAACCTAACCTAACATACTAGGGCGATTCCATTCTAAACAGAAAGCTTGCCACAGCTCCTAACGACAGAAATCTACGTTATTTCTGTCGGCGAAAGAAATATTTTCTGGATATTTCGTTTAATTGGAGATGTCTGAGCTGCTGTTTGATCCCTAGCCTCACGTCTAATAAGCTACGGCAACTACAAAGATAATTTTGAATAATATTATGGGTACTCTGTCTACATAATAAATTTTCTTATGGCAATACAAACACAAGAAATGCCTCATGTGCTGGAGTCTAGGTAAAAATCCGAGAAGCTATTTTAAGAACTCAAGGGGATTTAACAAAGGCAGGGTATCACATGGAGCGTATGATTTATTTTATATTTCATGTGTATCAATCGCAATATACTTTCAGACATATTTGGTCATTACAACCCTTTAGTCAGGATTACAACCTAGCTTCTCACATCAGTGCTGTTTTGTGTGTTAATTTTATACTTGAGGGGCTGGAGCTACAGTTTAAAGTCGATTCCAAACGATGGATTTTTTTTTCGAGAGACTTTCCATGGCAAAAAATCTTCCGAGAAGAAAAAGCCGAAGAAATATTTTTCATATTTCCGTCTAACCTCACTAAAGGAAACAACAGTAAGAATGAGTCGAGAGAAAGAAGTCCAAAGTTGGCCTATTAGCCATTGTGATTGCTTTTTGGTGATTCTAAGTAAGTCTTGTCTGTCATACTGATACAGAAGTGTAGTGGCCATATTCTTCATGATTTCTTGTAAAGTCTAGCAAACTGTGCGCTGAAAACAAATCTTATCTCGTTGCGATTATCTTGTTATTACAATTCATTTAAGGAAACGTCATAAATAATCAACGTCATATCACTCATTTCTGCCTTGTTTCATATTAATTTATCAAGTTTATCCAGCTAAGCAGCTCTACTAAAACAAGTTATAGAATGACAGGGTTGCCAACTATTCTTTCTCGAAGCAAATAATCTTACAGAATGGCTGTAACCATTCAGGGAGAATAATAATACAAAATATCATAAGAAGATCGAGGAAAGCTAACTTTTGGACCACCGACCACCGTTTTACTTCCAATATCGGATTCAAAGGATCAGAATCATTTAAAGGAATATCTTTGAAAGTATTTCATTCATTATTAAAGTGGGTCATAGTAGATCTTATTGTTGCCGAGTTAAACCAATCGATACTTTCTCACTTTTATTAACAATATTAGGAAAGTAATGAAATTTCAGTTTTATGGCCACTTTTAAACACTCTTGCTGTGCTCATAAAGCTCTTGCTGTGAGAGTTGAAACTCAATTATTTAAAACTTTTTAAAAACATTCCACTATTTTAGTTAAGTTAGTCTATTAAAATTAATCTATTAACTAATTTTCTTTGGCTTACTTAGCACGGCTGTGAATTTGATTAGTTTTCTTGGGGTGGGAAAAGAAAAAAAAACTCTTTAATCGCTCTTTTAGAGTTTTTTTTTTTTAGTATGAAATTAAAATTACTTTCATTGCTGCTAAACTTTCCTTTCAACTTTAGCTTTTAAAGGTAATGTTTATTGATCCATAAAGAATAAACAATTCCTATATAAGATCCATGTGAAGAGTTTTTATGTGGATCATGAATTTTTTTTTTACTCCTTTGAAAGTATGAAAAAATAAAACTCTTAAGTGAGTTAAATGGTGTTGAAAAATTTAAATGATGATGGGAATTTTTTCCTTTATACTGTTTAATGATGTAAATGGAATGAAAGTAATTTATATTCCTTTTTAATGATGGAAAAAATAAAACTCGCAAGTGTGCGAAATTGAGTTTTAAAATTTTGTAATGTTTTCAATGCGAAATGGAGTTAAAAGATTTTAATATGAAACATTAAAAATAAAACTCTCGAGTGAAATAATTGGAATTTTTCCATTTTACTTCATTTTTACAATGGAAAAAATATATGAAAGTTTGTTTGTTTGATGGAAAAATAAAACTCGCAAGTGTGAGACAGAGTTCCCCAGTGAAATAATAGGAATTTTTCCATTCTACTTTAGTTTTACAATGGAAAAAAAATAGGAAAGTTTGTTTGTTTAATGAAAAAATAAAACTCGCAAGTGTATTAAAATGATAAATAAAACTCTCGTGTAAAATAATAGGAGTTTTTTCATTTTACTTCAGTTTTAAAATGGGGAAAAAATGTTTAAGTTTGTTTTTATAATGAAAAATAAAACTCTCGAGTGTGTTAAAATGAGTTAAAAAAATTGTATGAAACATGAAAAATAAAACTCTGGAGTGAAATAATAAAAGTTTTTTCATTTTGCTTCAGTTTTAAAATGGGGAAAATGGAATATTAAAATGTTTGTTTGTATAATGAAAAAAATAAAACTCTCGTGTGTGTTAAAATGAGTTTAAAAATTGTGGTTTGTAATGCTTTTAACACGATACGTGAAAAATAAAACTCTCGAGTGAAATAATAAGAGTTTTTACTTTTTATTAGGCTCTATAGTCTAGGAGGTGGTGTGTTGTAATATTAGACGTAAGGCCAAGGTTCAAACCCCAGGTCAGACATTAAAACGAAAATATGAATATATTTCTTAGGCGACTTCCTCTCAGCAGATTTCTGGCAAAAACTCTAAGAGTAAATAAAAAAATTGCCATAAAAAGTTTTTCAAAATTCTGTCGTTCGGAGTCATCTTGAATCTATAGGGCCAATCATGTATAAAATTAATTAGGGGTGCGAGAAGCTAGGCCGTAATCTTGATTGAAGGATTGTAATGCCCAATTATGTATGTAAGTTTTTATTTGAGATCACTTTTAAAGCGGAAAAAAAGTTTGTTTGTATGATGAAAAATAAAACTCTTATGTGTGCGAAATTGAGTTAAAAATTTTTGGTTTGTAATGTTTTTAATATGAAACGTAATAAATAAAACTCTCGACTGAAATAATAGGTATTTTTCCCGTTAGATGACGTTGTTGGGCTATTTTAAAGGTTTCCAAGTCGTTTTCAGTTTTAAAATGGGAAGAAAAATATTAAAGTTTGTATGATGTAAAATAAAACTCTTGAGTGTGTTAAAATGAGTTTAAAAAGTTTTGTGAAACTTGGAAAATAAAACTCTCGAGTGAAGTAATAAGAGTTTTTACATTTCAGTTCAGCTTTAAAAAAGGGAAAATGTATTAAAGTCTGTTTGTATGATGAAAAATACAACTCTCGAGTGTGCGAAATTGTGTTAAAAATTATATCTTTCAATATAATACACGAAAAATAAAACTCTCGATTGAAATAATAGGAGTTTTTGCATTTTACTTCAGTTTTAAAATGAAAAAGGAATATTTAAGGCTGTTGGTATAATGAAAAAAATAAAACTCTCGAGTTGTTAAAATGAAATCAGAAAGTAATATGTAATATAATATGTAATGTAATGTGTTTAAAACGAAACTAAGTTAAAACACTTTAATATGACACATGAAAATTAAAACTCTTGAGTGGAATAATAGGAAATGAAAAACGGAAAAAAAACGTTTGTTTGTATGCAGAAAAAATAAAACTCTCAAGTGTGCGAAATTGTGCTAAAAAAATTTTAGATTGCATTTATAGATTTTTGATAAGCTTTTGTTCTTATTATATGTCTCCTAATAAATTTGTTATGAAAACAAAAACTCTTAAGCAAAATTAGGGCATAAAAAATCAATTGTGCGATATTGAGTTTAAAACTTTTTGAAGAGTTTTTATTTTTCTTGTGCAATTATTTGTGTAATTTAACTTTTATTTTTGGTTCTTTTACAAAAAAGCCTTGTCAACCGCAAATATTTTCGAAATGATGTTAATGAAACCTTAAAACAGTTTATGTAGGCTCTCTCCCCATCTCCTTTTCGAAGTGAATTGGTTGCTACAAAGCTAATGTTACTATTTGTTTATTTGTGGCAGGCAACAATTGTTGCAGACAACATCAACAGCAACAAATTATAACAAATACAAGACACTGCAATAAATCCTTAAACCGAAAAAATACAGAAAAATATGGAGAAACCACAGAGAGGTGGTTAGAGCAGCAGCAGCAGAGAGAAAAAAAGGGAAAATTTTTTAATAAACAAAAGCCACACTCAAATGAAACCATAAATTTTATTTAAAAAAAAAAAAACAATTTCCAAAATACAACAAATGCAACCAACAACAACAACAATACATGGCATGAAGATGATGCCACAACGACAAGCTGAATTTTGTATTTCATTTCTTAAGCAGCTGAAGAAAATATTGAATGTGGATGATCGTAATGATATGCCCAGCCAAACAGCCAATATTGCAAAGACATGATGCTAGTGGTGGTGCTGACGATGATGATGATGAGGCCTGGAATCTTTTTACCATCTTCTTTTTTATGGCTGCTCTTAAACTGTAACTGGTGGAAGAAATATAAAAAAAAAAAACGAAACGAAACGAGCGATTTTAATTTCATGGTTTGTCAATCATTTTCAGAAAAAAAAAACTCTGAAAAAAATTAAGAAAAAACGGGAGAAGAAGAAGAAAAAAAATTTATGATCCAAACTAAAGCAGAATAATGTGGAATACACAGCATAAAAATGTTAAAGGTGAAACTTGATTATATGCCACATCAATATCAATCGAACGCCATGCCATGCCAAACCATGCCATGCTATGCCATTACCGTGCTAGTGCCATACTAAGGAGTGCGCACAAAAAAAGCTAGACTTACACTTTTCGTTATAGAAATAAAACTAAGGGGCGGGTTTTTACCAGATCAGACATCAAAACGAAAATATTTCTTCGGCGACTTACTTTTCAGAAGATTTCTGTCAAAAACTCTGAGAGTAAATAAGGAGTGCGCACAAAAAAAACTGGACTTACACTTTTTGTTATAGAATAAAACTAAGTGGCTGATTTTTTACCAGGTCAGATATCAAAACGAAAATATTTCTTCCGCGACTTACTTTTCAGAAGATTTCTGTCAAAAACTCTGAGAGTATATAAGGAGTGCGCACAAAAAAAAACTGAACTTACACTTTTCGTTGAAGAAATAAAACGTAAGTGGCGGATTTTTTTCGTTTTATATTTCAATTAAAGTAAATAATATTCGAATTCTTTTTGTGTACAAAATTTTTTTTCTGACCATGGTCCTAGAGCATCCAACTTTTTAGGCTACTTTTCTTCCAACACATGTTAGAGTGTTTTAGAGAAATACGTATTATTTTACTTCTTTCTTCCACTTCCACACTTTCTCTCAATACTCAAAGACTTCTTTATATTGTATTACTCTTACCTTAGACTCTGTTTTTTGGTTAACACCCGCGAGCCTAGCAATCGTTTTTTGTAAGCGGCGCGGTTTTTCATTAAAAATTTCAATTATTTTTTACGATATTTTTGTTGGGTCCCCATTTTCAAAAAATTAATTTTGCGATTGTAATGACATTCAGCACATGGATTTTGAAACAGATGTAACGGTATTAATTTTTTTCAATTATGATAAAAGTGATAAGCTTAAAAGTAGACCCCATTTTTTTTTCGTGCGCACTCCTTACATCTTCTATAGAGAGAAAAGATAAATCTCTGTGTAGCAAAACAATTATTTATTGGAAGGAAAATTAAATAAAAAAAAAAAAACAAAACAAAAATTTCCTAAAATGTTTAAATTTTAACAAAAGATTTTTCCCAAAGTGATAAAATTTAAAAAAAAAAAAAGCCAAAAAAAAATTAAATTTTTTCCATTTTTCTTCTTCAAATTTGAATTTGAATTTTATTTTTGTCTCAACGTTCCATCTCTTCTGGTGTGCTGGCAGCACCATCGTCATCATTGGCATTAACAGCGAATACCATACCATACCATAGAGTAACAGCATTACCACCATGTCAAAGGTTATTATAACACAGTATCATCGTTATTTTTATCTCCCATCCAGCCATACTCTTAAGCCACTTATACTCTACCAATGAATGGCTGGATATGCTGCGATGCATGTAGTCTTATGTCTTAAGATTTTATAATTTTTCCTGCCATTAAAATGACAGTTGCATTGACTTTTAAACACAAAATTGTAATTCAATTTGATGACTTTGTATGCAGGGCCCACAAAAAACTCAAATGTTGATCATCTCCGCTTATATTATGGCATATGGCATGGCATGACATAACATAGCGTTTTAAACGGATTATTTTTTATGTTTAGATGTCTTTAGTAAAAATAAAATTTTTTTGCCATTGTTGTTGCCAGATACATCAAGCATCAAATCGTCAAATATCTGAAAAAAAACGTCAAAATCGTCAAACACGTTCATGGAAATCGTCAAACTTATCGTCAGAAAATCGGCATGAAAATTCAGTTTGTACCGTAAGAACTAGAACCGACACATTTTTCAATGTTTAAGGTTAGGTTAGAGGACGTGCACCTGTCGGTCAAGACAAGTACAGTACCCAGAGGTCGAAATTGACCCATGAATGTAGGTAAGGGAAGGTAGAATGGGAAACGGAAGAATAACACATAAAGAAACAGACACAAAACAAAAGAGGGTGAGAGTCCGACTACACTTACGAAGCCCTAGCACCTCTCAACCAGCCCAAGCTGCTAATGAATCTGTGGAGAGCATTGATGTCGGCTCTCGACACAGAACTCAAGCTCTCAAAGAAGGCCCTGCCAAGGGTCCTTAACCTCAACCTACCAAGGGCTGGGCAGTTGCAGAGGAAATGTTCGACAGTCTCTGTCAGCGACCTAATCTCGCAGTGCCCCGTGATAAAACCCACAACCAATCTTAAGCTGGCCTTAACTAAGCCCAGCAGCCACTCTGTCCTCTTGCCGTCCACAGCAGGCCATAGACACCTAGTTTTATTTCTATAACGAAAAGTGTAAGTCCAGTTTTTTTCGTGCGCACTCCTTACTTTTAACATATTTAAAGTTCACTTTATATTTGAACTTGCCATATTATATATACTATCTTCGATATGGCAACTTTAAATTTAAACAAAATGAGCATATACAACAAAAAGAAAAAAACGAAGTCCAAAGTTGCCACTGTGTTAAAAAAAACTTGTTTAATTGAGCAGTTTTATCGACTTTCTTTCGGCACTGCCATATTTTTCAAAAAGTTAATTTTGTTTTATCTGTAAGTTGTAATAACCAAAATAAGTTAAAAGTAACTTTAACGTTCACTTTAGCTGAAAGTACCTTTAACTAATGCCAACTTTAACGAAAAGTTGTAACAAAGGCCCTTAACATATTGAAAGATCATTTTATATTTGAACTTGCCATATCATATACTATTTTTGATATGGTAACTTTAAATTTAAACAAAAAAAGCATATACAACAATAAAAAAACGAAGTCCTGTGTTGCCACTGCGTTAAAAAAAATTTGTTTCACAGTTTTATCGACTTTCCTCCGGTACTGCCATATTTTAATTTTATTTTATCTGTACATTGTAATAACGAAAATCAGTTAAAGTTAACTTTATAGCGCCCTTTAGCTAAAGTTTACTTTAACTAAACTCAAGTTTAACGGCAAGTTATAAAAGTGGCCCTTAAACTATAGAAAATGTTGACAAGGAAGGTTATTATGTTCGAAATACAATTTGATGACTGAAATGGTTACTCGAACAAGTAAATTAAGATTAAAGCAATCAAATTGGGGCCTCGCGAACAGGGTCGATTTCAATGCGCGCAAGACCCAATGTTATTTTTTGACACACCGGCGTGATGTAAATATTGAGGAGGCGGATGCTCTTGATGTTCTGGGCATGAGAAATAGTTGTGATGCTCGTTGGAACGATCACATTTTTCAAGTGTCGATGGAAGCATTCAAGTACCTTGGTTTTTTGAAACAGTGCAGAAAATATTTCACTCCATCCGACCTTCTTACTATTTACAGGACCTTTATCCGACCCCGGATGGAGTACAACTCTCATATATGGGCCGGTGCTTCAAAGCTTCTCGACCGCGTACAGGAGAGGGCGAAGGTGCTTATTAATGACAGTAGGGTATCCAACTCTATTGATTCGTTGGAGCATCGTCGCAATGTGGCGTGTGTTTCATTGTTCTATCGGTATTATAATGGGAGGTGTTCTCGAGAGATAAGGGGCTTGGTACCCGATAATAACATATTTCTACATCGTACTCGAGCTTCTCGCAGAGCACATCCTTTTGTGGTTGATTGTCCAGTCAACCGCACATTGCATTACAGGGAGAATTCATTTTTTACCCGCTCTGCTCGCTTGTGGAATGATCTTCCTGCGAGGGTTTGTCCCGCCAATTACAATATTGGTGAGTTTAAATCAAATGTCCACAAACACCACTCCCTCTTTCAACCTTCTTATAACCGATTTTCCTAAACCTCCATAATGCATTGCATGAGTAGGGGCCATCCCCTAGGTGTTGGTTTTTATAAAAAAAATTGAGGTGAAAATTTACTTCACTAGTGGTATACTGAAAGGGCCTATGTTATGGCCCTGTTTTTCTATAATTAACAGATGTTTTCTGTCCTGTAGTGATTTGGAATATCAATTCATAAATAATAAAAACAAAACAAAATTGTACACAAAATAAAATTAAATAAAAAGGGGGGCAAAAGCAAGTAACAGAGGGATTTCGACAAGCATTTCAAATTTTATTTCAAATTTCAATTTGTAATGGAGATCGATCGGGGAATAAAGAATGAAAACATATGAAAAATGTTTGTCTGAGAATGAATTCAACGTTTCAAGGTTATTGACAACATTGGAAACATTTACAGAATGTGTTAATGTTGTTGTAATAAAAATAATATTTTTTTTATAGGGCCATCATAACTTACATGGCATACAGCAAAGGGGGGACCATTGCTTACAAAAGAAAAAAACTATTACATGCGATTAACACTTGCTTTGTGAAAAAGGGCTAAAAAGAGAAGAGGCGATAAATTTGTGTGTCAATTGTTAATTGAACAACAACAATATGCGCCACAAAATTATCAAGTTTTTATGACTTATCATCAATGGATTCTAATAAATTATTGGCTTTTCTTTGCTTAATTTATTGATATTGGACAACAATTGTGTTTAGTTTGCTGCGTACATTGTTAACGAAGTACGATAAGATTAGATTGCGTTGTGTTGTGTTGTATTGTAAATTGAAGTGGTTTCCTCTTAAACTGTGATGTTATCTTTGCCATATGAAAAGTGTTTTACATTGTAACTGCTGTTACATGATTAGGAGGGGATTTATTCAATCGTTTGAAGTATTTTTTTATTTTTATGATGTAGTCGATATTGATATATCAAGGTTGTTTAAACTATTTCGATTTGAAGACATAAGACATCATTTTTCCTTAATTCGAGAATAAGTTTTTGCGTGTTAAAAGTATGTCAAACTCCAATTTTAACATCATTGTTAAAAGTGATTTGAAAATTTAAACTAAATTTTCTATATTTGACAATAAAACATTTAACACATCACCTTGTATTGGCATGTTGTGTTTTCGTTCGGCTCTTAGCAGAAATCAGCAATGAAAAGAATTGATTTCACAGATGTCGAATTCCCGTTCCATACATTTCAGCAATGAAACGTTTTTCCACTACTCATAAGCACTCATGCAATTTTGAGTATGAATGAATCAACGAAAATGAAATTCAACAACTTTGATGTATTCGTACTCACTACAACATTGATTTATAAGTCTAGGTAGCATTGAGTATGAGTACAACGTTGTCATCAAACACTCAACATTTGAAATGTGTTTGATTCATATGCCTACTCATTCTGATTCGTAAATTTAGAAAAGTATTTATAATACTTATAAGTGATTCGGGTGGCTCGAATCATTCATTCATTTTTCCACTACTCATGCAGTTTTGAGTATGAGTGATTCAACAGTATTGAAATTCAACTACTCTGATTCATTCGTACTCGCTACAACATTGATTTATAAGCATAAGTAGCAAAGAGTATGAGTACAACATTGACATTAAACTCACAACAATATTTGAAATGTGTTTGATTCATACGCCTTATCATAATTCAACATTCATCGAATGAATCGAGTCATTCATCAAAATTTACAGCTTTTGTTGTCGTTGCATATACACACAAAGAAGAAAGGAAAGATAAAGATAACAAGCAAAGCATACACGCAATCTTTTTGTGAGTATTGCGGTGTTCGTATGCGAATCATACTTATTTTCTGCTTCGTATAAATGTTAAGTAGAGACAAGTCGAAGTCAATTACATCACGCATATTGTTAAGTATGAATACGACAAGTACTTCCCACTTTTGAGTATGAGTAGTATGAGCACGATATCAAAATAAGTATGAATGCGTATAAGTATCTGAAATTATAAGTATGACTCGATACTACTTATCATTTTGAATACTTATTACTGATCTCTGGTTCATAGGGAAGGCTCTTGAGGAACAGTTTAATTGAAAATAAAATCGTTCCAGCTTTTCGAAGCTATTGTTCAATTTGTACTGAAGTTTGATTTAAAATAACTGTAATCAGTTCTACATATTACGTGAAATATTATGGTCCGTTAAATACCATAATGGACTTACTAATCTGCTGTAAAGGAAGAGTCCTTTCATGGCATCATTATTAATATTGCAGCATTACTTTATAGACTAAGCCTGTAATGCCTCTTCCTATGCTATTGCACTGAACAATTTTAGAATGCATATACAGTGGCGAGCAAAAGTGAGTGCATGTTCACGATACTATGTTTCGTCATCCACAAAAACAAAACCAAACCATACAAGCAAATACAAAAAAAAAACTAATTTTAATTCTTTATTTTATTCTTAACAAATAGCAGTAAAAAAACAATAATTAATAAAATGAATTCAATGAGTTTGAATGAAAAAACGAAAATAACCCATGTAAACTCAATTTTGCACGTTTCAAGAAAATTCAAGAAACTAACCCAAATTCAATATTTGGTCCATAGACCCTTATTAGAAAAAGCTTTATTTACGTAGTTTGAGATGCTTTCTATCAAATGATCAATAACATCTTTCGGAATTCGATTCCATTTCGCATTTATACGATCCCAAAGTTTGACCATGTTTGTTGGGGCTGTTTCGTACTGTCCGAGCCGGATTTTTACGAATGGCCAAAGATTTTCAATCGGATTGAGGTCGGGACTTTGTTCCGGCCATTCCATCAACTAAAATTATGTTTCCCACCCCATATCTTTACAATTTTTGCTGTGTGCTTCGGATCACCATCCTGTTGGAAAACAATTTCTTATTCGGGATAAGCACATTTGTCCATAAAATTCGGAAGATGGGTTTGCGGAATCTGTAGATAGTTTTTTTCGCATGATATCACCTACTAAATACAGGGCGCCAATATGCCACTATGTTAAACATCGCCAAACCATTATATTTCCGCCGCCATGTTTAATAGTTTGCTTCACATGGTATCTTTGAACACGTTCCCCGGGTCTTCGTTACCAGTACTGCTTTCCATTTTACTGAAAGTGGTTAAATTAGGATTCATCAGGCCAGATAACACGTTTCCACGTCTTGTTAACTTCGAGACAACCCCAATAAGTTTATTCTGCGAGCACACTTTCAAAAGATTAATTATTAACTTGAGGATATTCCTGGATGTTTCGGTGCATAAGGTAGACCTACTTTTATTATAGATTCTCAGCAAAAATTTTGATTGTTTCAAATACAGTAATTTGATTTGATTTCTTCATTTATTTATCACGTGACAACGAATCAAAATTTCATTTCCTTTTATGATTAATTTGTAACTTCAAAGGGCATAGATCCTCACCTCACTAATACCATTACAAAATATTGTCATTGAGAATGTTGTTACTAGAAAGCGATAGTTGGTAACCCTGACATACAAGAACCTATTAGATTAGACCAATAGACTAAAGTCGCCGTGGTCTAGTCATCACCTCACTAATACCTTTACAAAACATTGTCGTTGAGAATGTTGTTACTTCAAAGCGACAGTTGGTAACCCTGTCATACAAGACCAATAGACTAAAGTCGCCGTGATTTAGTAGGTAGTATGTTAGTTTATTAGACTAGACGAGAAGCTAGGGTGCAACTCCCCTGTCAGATATCATGACAACTTCCTCTCAGCAGGTTTTTGACAAAAACTCTGAGAGTATATAAAATTACTGTGAAAAGTTTCTTAAAAAATCTATCGTTCAGAGTCGAGTTTAAACTATATGTAAGTCCCGCCACTCAATGCATTAAATTAAAACACACAACATGAGCGGTGTTTAGGAGCTAGGCCGTAAACATGAGGTTTGTAATGGTTGTCAATTGGTTTGTAATCAAACTACAAACGAATTTTTTTAATTCAAACTCCCTTTTAAATATTAAAAATATTTTTTTTTTTAATTTTTAATTAATTTTTCCTAATTTTTTTCTCTTTTCTTTCTTTACAGGTAAGCTTGCCTTGGTTTTCATTAAAGTGAAATCAAAAATTTTATAATTTTTAACAAATATTGCGTAAGTACAGCCATGAAAATAAAAAAAAAATGAAACAAAAGAAAAATAAAATTATGTGTCATACCAGACAGACAGACAGACAGTCATGTCATAAACAATTATTGCAGTATTATAGACAGGCAACATCTTCTTTGAATGAATGTTGGTGGCAAAGAAACCATGGCTTTCAATAGAAAATGATGAACATAACGTAACGTAACGTAACTTAAAATTAAGGAAGTTTTTTTTTCTACACAAATATTGCCACCCCTTTCAAGATGTATTATTGTGTGTAAGTGTGAACACACCTTATCAATATTTCGTTCATTTATTACATACTATGTGTGTGTGTTAATTTTTTTTAGATTGCGTGCAATTTATAATTTTTCATTATAATTTTTGGTGTCGTTTTTATTTTCTTTTCATTTCTTTTTTGGTTTTGTCTTCATATTTTATTTGTTAAAAGTTTGTCTTCATTTTTTATTTCCAAAATAACGACGAAAAAACCAAGCAAAATTTAATCACTTTTGTTTATAAATTTCATTAATAAACGTAAAGAAATTGAAATAAAAACAAAAAAAACTCCTTTGAAAACCTTTAAAGTGAAAGTTACACTTTTAAAGTCAAAAAAAAAAAAATTTTTTTTTACAAATAGGCCCCCCTACCTCTTTCCATATGAAACTGAAACAAAAAAACAAAGAAAATATTTTATAATTGGTTACAAGGAAAATTTATATAGAAAAACTATCTACACAATATGTACACATGTGAGTAAATTTTTGGCCAGTTCAATGAAAATTGATTATGTAAACACAACAACTCTACACTACAGTAGGTTTTTGTTTTTCTTTTGGCCATTTTCTAATGCCTAGTCAGGAGTGTGAAAAATAATTTTTTCCTCACAGAAGCTTTACTTTGTTACAATAAACGTTGCTGCTTGAGAGGCTAAGGTGCTGATGATGATGCTGATGACCACACCAAAGCCATTAACACCAGCACCTGCTTTATTTTAAAGCCTTTTTTTTTTGTTTTCCCATCCGTTTTTTTTGGGAAAGTTCATTTAAAATTTTTCATAATTTTTTTTCATTTCATTTCATTTTGTCGTTTCATTTTCATTTTTCTTTTCCCAAAGTGAAGGTGTTAAATAAAAATGAAAAAAAAAACGGAAAATGAAATATTTTTCTTCCATATTTTTTCCAAATACAATAAAATAAATTGTCATATGGAAACTCAATTGTTTGCTTGCCTACACACTCACACACAATGGCTATTTGGAAGGCGAACCGTGCATGTTAAAGTCCAACTTCCATAATTTAGCCACACCAGTGCTTATAGTTACACAAAATCATGCAATTTTTTTCCACAACAAAACATTCCAAGTGGGAATTTTATTAATTAAAGCTTGAAAAACTATAAACTTTTCATTGAAAAACAAAGTTTACCTCACAACCATCATTATGAATAAACTAGATGGCCCATGCGAATATTTCCCACTGTTAGTTGTCATTTTTGTAACATAAAATAGAATAAAATAAAATAGATAAAATAATAGAAATTTTATAAAAAGTATAAAAATATTAGAAATCATAATATATTATACATATTTACATACATACATTCATACATACATCATGTTTAAATGCTTTAATAATACTTCTTTGAATACATCGTTAACTTTTTGCCCGTACGAATCCTTAATACAAACAAAAATATCTTTAAACGCACGCACTCGAGAAAAAGCCACCTGTAACTGCCCATGTGTAAAGACCGGTTCTGGTAAATACAATCCTACCTTTTGAAGGGGTTTGACCTAGTGCTTTGTTTATCATCATAGCAAAAGTAACTTTCACAGGGAATTGTCTTCGTGTCATTCGGAAAGGCACAGTTGGATCAGAAAGTGTAAAGTTGATTCGGGGTATGGGTACAGTTTTATCGTTATAAATAATTTTTACTGATATGATTCGCTTTATTATGTGGCATAGCATTACAATTAAGCGACCCTGTTTATCGCACTTGATCTAACAACTACTGCAAAGTATTGCCAAAACAGCTTTTTACAACTTAATATGCCTACTATATATAACTGACTTAGTAATAAACGGCATTATAGTAAATAGCAGTATTGTCAGAATAGATTTTAATACATGCTATATTATATAGAACTGCATTACTATTAAGCGACCCTGTATTACCACACTTGAACAAAAACATATAATCATAATGACAACAGTATTATCATGCAGTTCTATATAAAATATAATTTTTATCAATGAAAATATTAATTTTTCAATTTCTAATTATTTTTCGCCATTAGTGTTCGATATAAGCTTTAAAATGAGATATCATTTATTAAATTTGATGCGGTGATATGGGAGATATTTGCAACCGACAAAAAAAATGCTTTAGAAATAATATGTATGATTAAAAATAAAAAAATTCTTTAAAAAAAATATTTCTGCACAGTTTCCGTGATAATTTGTCAGTGATAATTTTTCAGTTGATTAGTTTTCAAATTCCTTACAAAAAAAATTATTTAAACTTGTCAGTATTTTCAAAATTATAAAAATTATTCCCCTCTACAAAATCTATCCAAGAAGCAGTTTAACCTTCGCCTTGCAGTAGAGGATAACACCAATGATGGACGTTATAGCAACACCTGCCCCTTGATAAACAAGAGTCCATGATCAGCAAACCTTACTTCCATAACTGCACTCAATACATGGTCCCAAAAACCGTTATTTGCTTCTAAACAACAACGTTTATAAAGGCGACTACCTTTAGGTCTACTTAGATTGATTAAAGAAACTGAAGCCATGGAAACAAGTTATGAGAATAGGGGGATTAGGTCACCGTATTCTAGTAGATAGCATGTTGGCTTCTTAGACGTAAGTTCAAATCCCAGGTCAGAAATCAAAACGAAAATATGAAAATATTTCTTCAGCCCCGTCCTCTCATCAGATTTCTGGGAAAAAGTCTCAGATTAAAATTGCCATGAAAAAATTTTTTAAGAATCTCTCTTTCGCAGTCGACGTTAAAGTAATAGGCCCCGCCACTTACGCATAAAATTACCACACACAACATGAGTGGTATGAGAAACTGGGTCGCAATTCTAACTGAAGGAAGGACCAATTATGTATGTTGTCTCTATTATCTCGGTGAGGCACAGAAACTACATGAAGTCCATGTCACATGACTACCAGTGCCAAAATGCAGTGACATTCCAGGTTACTGTAGAGCGAATGAACTAGCCAGGTTTGCTACAACCGCAGAATTTTCAAATCCTCTAATATGCTTAGAGAAATCCCCCTTAAAGTTCTGCAACATTATAAATGTCAATGAGATCATAGATTTCATGAGCGTTTTCGATTACGGGCGGAAAGGTGCCGAATTAGTTGGGAAAATCTGAATAAAAGGCACACGGAATGTCGAATTAAATTCCAAGAAGCATTCTCATGCTATGGTTGTCGGAGCATTGCATAATGGGTACAAACGATTTCTGTTGAGGCTGTGGTAATAAGGAAGAGAGAGGGTGCCTGTCCGGCTTATATGTCGGAGAAGAAAAAGGGCCCGTAGTGATAGTGGATATCTAGTTAATGATTTCTGTTGAGGCTTTACTAATAAGGAAGAAGAAGGTACACGCCCGAAAAAGGACCGTGTTAGTCGTAGATGCCTAGCAAACGATTTCTGTTAGGGCTGTGGTAATAAGGAAGAAGTGGGTACAAGCCCGGCTTCTATGTCGAAGGAGAAAAAAGACCCGCATTGATTGTGAATACCAAGCAAACGATTTCTGTAGAGGCTGTACTAATAAGGAAGAAGTGGGTACATGCCCGGCTTCTATGTCGGAGAAGAAAAATGGCTTTTGAAGTCTTCTATATAAATGATATTGACGTTGGCAGATTCGCATTTAGAGAAAGAAGTAGTTGGCTGGTAAACACAAATTTATTAACTTTTCTCGGTACAAAATTTATCGAAACAGAACAGGTCACCCTTATTTGTGGTTACAAAACTACCGACGTATACCGAAAACGAATTCGAATTGGGCTATGCCCAGCATGTCGCTGAGAAAGCTACTCGTACACACGATTGTATGATCACTGCTTACTTATGTAATGAGTCACTTTCGACCTCCGGGTACTGTACTTGGCCTAACCGACAAGTACACGTCCTCTAACCTAACCTACTTATTTAATTGGCCACTACTACTCTTTAGTTAGGATTATCACCTAGCTTCTCTCAGAACCCAGAAAACAAGTGGGAGTGTGTGCGTGAATTTTATTGACCAGAAGCGGTACATTTTGTTTAAAATCGACTTTGAATGTTAGCTTTGAGAAACTTTTCTTTGTAATTTTGTTTTGCAAGTTTTTAGCGAGAGACTGTTGAGAGGAAGTTGCCTAAGAAATATTCTTTCATATTTCATTTTGATGGAAATATTTGACCTAGGGTTTGTGTCACGGGTTCACGCCTAATAAGAGCTGCGGCATAACAATGCGTGGAGCTACCACTCCAATCAAACCTAACCTAACATATTACACTACGCCGACTGCATGTAAACAATACAAGGCACTAAACTTGGTACTTTATTTAATTTAATTTTTATTTTTTTATATAAAATTTTTAGTTTCAAGAAACACAGTTTATATGTTCTTTATGAATCAAGTTTATTAATTTTGTTTTACCATTAGGAAGTTTTTAAGCTTGTTAAGTGTAACTTGATACCCAAATACGATATTAGTTACGCTCATCTTATTAATTCCCCTAATGATTAATGCTTAATTGGATTCGAGTGAATTTAATCTGCCAGCATTTATAAATTGTTTAAATATTACAAAAGCTAACAAACAATAGCTACCAGCATTTATTATTACTTCGTAACATGTTTTACAAACATTTTTATGTTTACTTATCCCCTCCCCTCCTCCCCATGAAATGAAAGAGAAAAAAGAAAAAATACTTTGAAAAAGTCTTTTAAATTACACATCATCAACAACAACAACAACAACAATATCATCAATTTTAAAAATGTAAAGTGCAACGTATGTATACATTTCTTTACGTATTTACTTACGTACCGAACGTATGTACATACGTAAAGAAAACGTAAAAGAAATTAATGAGTATTTAACGAATATTTTCAACGATATTAATATTCCCATAAAAATCAAATAAACAAATCGTTAACGTTAACGATAACGATAAAAAAAAACAAATGGAGAGGAGAAAAACAATCGCTTTAAATAAATAAAACTCCCAGATCTCTCTCTTCTTCTCCTCTATATGCGATAGTTAATCACAAAATTAAAACTACACTTTGAAAGAGATCTTCAATTTCTGAAAAGCCTTTAAAGTATTTTTTTTATTATTTAAAACAATAAAAAAAAATAGATTTTGGGGAAACGTAGGAATTTTTTAATGAATTTTTCATACTTAAATTCGTTTTTTAAGCAACACTAAAATAGTTTTTAAATAGTTTTTTTTATTTTCTTACATATGGTTTTCAATTAGCAGTTAGAATTTTTTTTGGTAAATTACCTAAAGAATCTAAAAAAGAAAATTTAAAAAAGTAATTAAAATTTCGTATTATTTTTCAATTAATTTGTGAATTTTTCTTTCCTTTTTAAATACTTTTTCATTAACTTTTTGGAACCAAAAACGTACCGTCACCGCCAGTCTGTCTGGTCTACTTCTAGTCTTGTCTACTTCTAGTTTGATCTACTTCTAGTCTGATCTACTTCTAGTCTGGTCTTTTTCTAGTCTGGTCTTCTACTCATCTGGACTACTACTAATCTGGTCTACTGCTAGTCTTGTCTACTACTAGTCTGGTCTACTTCTAGTCTCGTTTATTACAAGTCTGGTCTACTTCGCTCGATACTAAGTCATTAACACAATTGTTTTATGAGTTAATACCTGCATGCATACGAGGGCGGCTCAATAAGTTTCAGACTTTTTGAATGAAACTTTAAATAGCGTTTCATTCAAACGACAATGTGACCTGGATTAATCTAACCAAAACCAAGTACTACCCACAGGGGCCAATCAAAATCCCTCAGCTTGTTGTATCAATGGAGTATATCTCACTCAAGCAGGCTCCTCAATAAGAAATCGTGCCACTTTTCAACGTAATCCATCTCCTTCAAACTCTATGCACTTTAGGCAACATTACTTCGATTTCCTTTTACTCTTTCCATATTAAAATAGAGTTGTTTGGACAGCTCCTCGTTCTTTGAAGTCGAAAAGTTTTTCCCTGCTAAGCGTTTTTAAATTTAGAAGCAAGAAATAATCACTAAACTGAAAAAATAAAGCGAATAAGGCCATAACTCTATGCATAATTCATGGATTTTTGCCATGGAAACTCCACATGTCTGTACTCCTGCATTGTCCTGACCAAAAAAACATCACTCACTTAGTCCAAATCGCCCGATTTTTATTTCCAAATCGTTGTTAAATCGATCGATCGATGAGAGCATAATATTCGTCAATTATATTGAATTTTTCGTTAAAACCCAGGGTTTATATTGCCAGTGGGTTTTTGGGGGGATGTACATTGTAATCATAATTACGAAGCAGCTTAATAACTCGTCCGTATGGCATGCGAATAACGTCAAGCTTTCCTGAGAAGTTATCACACGCTTAGGAAGTTGCCGTAGTCTAGTGTATAGTCATTGATTTATAAGTATAAGTAGCAACGAGTATGAATA
Organism: Sarcophaga peregrina; assembly: GCA_014635995.1. Classification (NCBI taxonomy): domain Eukaryota; kingdom Metazoa; phylum Arthropoda; class Insecta; order Diptera; family Sarcophagidae; genus Sarcophaga; species Sarcophaga peregrina. Next base: position 86,213,280 of record CM025792.1, on the reverse strand, counting down.
CAACGTTGACATCAAACTCACAACATTCCAAATATGTTTGATTCATACGCCTACTCATTCTGATTTATAAATTTAGAAAAATACTTATCAATGATTCGAGTGATTCGAATCATTCGTTAAAGTTTACAGCCTTTGTTGTTGTTGCATATACAAACAAAGAAGAAAGGACAGACAAAGACAACAATTTTCTTTTGAGTATTGCAGTGCTCGTACTCGAATCATACTTATTTTGTGCTTCGTGTAAATGGTAAGTAGAGACAAGTCGAAGTACAAATACGACGAGTACTTCCAACTTTGAGTATGAATAGTATTAGTATGATATCAAAATAAGTATGAATGCATATAAGTACCTGAAATTATGAGTATAACTCGAACCTACTCATCGTTTTGAATAACAAAATCTCCGTACTTATTTTGTGATTCGTGTAAATGTTAAGTAGAGATGAGTCGAAGTCAATAACATCATGCGTAGTGTTAAGTATGAATACGACGAGTACTTCCAAGTTTGAGCATGAGTAGTATGAGTATCACATTAAAATAAGTATGAATACGTACAAGTATCTGAAATTATTATCCTTTTGAATACTTATTGCTAATCTCTGATACATTTGAAACGGCGAAATGAATAGCCCTTTACTTTAGGTAACGTTGGATATTAAGTTTGGCCTTTTTTTTGGTACTTTTGAAATAATTGTTTGCTACTTACAGTTCTGTTTGGCTTTATTCGTGTATTTCTAGTGCTATTTTGGTACTTTTTTACTGGTTAGCACTAAAGTATTCTAGCAACTATAGATATAGAGTATCTTTTCTCTCTTGTGGCCAAACTACAGGAGTAAATCCCTTTTCATTTAGAGAATTGTACTGGAATACCGGAGAGAGAGAGTTACAATAGAATTGGAAGTGATCGTATAAAGCGGCAACTTGGTCTTGAATGCTATTTACGATCAGCGACATTTTCGTATTTCATGCGTTTGTTACTTTTTACAATATTGGTTACCTTTGAGTCCTTTGGGTTTTGGGTATTTTAAGTACTTTTTGGTATTTTTCATACCTTCATACCAGTACTTTTGGTACGTATCGCTCAGTACTTTTGGTACGTATTGCTCAGTACTTTTGGTACGTATTGCTCAGTACTTTTGGTTTGTATTGCTCAGTATTTTTGATTCTATCCTTGTTTTTTTTAACCGTCGTAATACCCCTTTTTGCACTTTTTGGTACTTTTTTGCATTTCTTTATTTCTTTGGTACTTCATTGTTTGGTACTTTTTGTTTACTTTTATTTTGATTGTTACTTTGTATTCCGATTGATATTTTTTCCCCCATTTGATGTTTTGTAGTATCCCCCGTCGTTTGTGTAATTTTATCTCGAAGTATTTAACCTTCAACTTACATTGTATGGCTAATAACGGCTTTTATTGTTGGTAACTGTAATTTAAGTAACTGCTCCTTTATTTTAGCCAAATAGCCATAAACTTAATGACCACCTTCAATCGTTTGATTTGATTTTTTTTTTTTTTTTCTTTCTATTTCGTCTTGATTTTCGACAAGATTTTCAACAGAAAAACAATTCGCCTCCCGAATTAAAGACTTCGTTACAACAAATTTATCTTCTGGTTTCATTTTAATAGGTTCGCATATAAATTTAATGGCAAAAAACAAAAAAAAAAAACTAAACTTCATTAGGAATTGAAAAAAACAACAACTTTTACTAGCATATTATGACGATTTAAACAAAAAAACAAAAACAGAAACAGAAACAAAAGTAAAGGAAAGAAACAATAATACGAGGGAAAATGAAATGAAATAAAATTTTATTTGCCAAATGAAAAGAAGAAAACTCGTTAAATAAAAGGTGGGCTTGGTTTTTCTTTAACTTTATTAATATTTGCCTGTTTTTTCTCTCCTTCTGTCTCTCTCTTGGCTTGAAAACACACTTCCATTTCCATTAGGAGCAATCTCTGTTGTTGACTTGTTTCCTTGCCTTAATGCTGCTGATTTAATTAAGTTTTCAACATTTTTTTGTTTTTTTCAAATGAAATTTTTTCTTAATAGGTTTTCCTAGTCCATGTGTTTCTTTCTTATTTTTTCTTTCACTTGTTTTTTTTTTTTATTAATTTATTGGCCAACAACAATTATTTTTTATTTCACTAATTTAGTCATAATTTTAATGACTTTAACTGGGCCACCACACTACCACTTGCTTATGCCATCGTCGTTTATTAACTTTTTCTCATTTCTCTCTGCTTTATTGTGGGCTCAAACCCATTAACTGCAATCCATAAAATGGTTAATTTGTCAAAAACATGATTTTCCTTTATGGTGGCACTCATTAACGAATTTTGCACAATTTTTTTCTTTTGTTGTTGTAAATGGCTTAACAACATTTTGTCTTAGTTGGAACAACTTTTTTTGTGGTGGTCTGTGAGAAAACTTTTTAGTTTTTATTGCAAAAGAAAATTTCGAAAGTTTTCAATTTTATGAACTAAAACTGACACCCTTTTTTCACTTAAACACTGTCAAAATATTAGAATTCTTCATAGTTTAGTATGTAGTGGGTTGGCTTATTAGACGTGGGGTTCAAAAAAAAATATTTCTTCGGCAACTTCTTCTAGCAGACTTCTGGGAAAAACTCTGAGAGTAAATAAAATTGCCTTGAAAAAGTTTCTTAAAAATCTGTCGTTCAGAAAAGACTTTATGTGTGTGAAGATAAATTTGAATTTGAAAACCCAAGACGCAATCCATAAATTTTAGGCAGCTCCATATTTAGCGTTAAAAGTGCAAAATTTGCTGTTAACAAGCAAAATTCCGTCTCAACAGAGCACTCTTAACACTGTCCGATAAAATCTTTCATAAGCTCAGAAGTAGTCTCATAAATTCACATTTATTATTGATCATTACAATATCTCAGTTTGGTTTGTGGCTTATCTTCTCTCACCACCTCTGTTGTGTGCATTAATATCACACATAATTGGCCTAGAAGCTTTTGTTTCTCTTTACATGTACAGGTCATAGGAAGCTGGTTTTCGAGACAAGCATTCTTCAAACCAAAATTTGCTTATAAATTAATGCATGCTTCGTATCGACTCATATTCTCCAGTTTTAAATAGTTCTGCTGATAGGAAATCAGTAGGAGGTTTAACCTTGCTTGAGTTGAGTGATGAATATTGAAATCCGTTGTCTAGATGGGTCCCTGCAAATCTTCACCATCCTGCAGACACTAAGAGTCTAGTCGGGGTACTATCTATTAGTCTGGTCTAAACTAATAGTCTTTATCGACTTCTAGTCTGATCTTCTTGTATTCTGGTCTACTTCTAGTACTAACTTGTAGTCTGTTCTATTCTAGTCTGGACTACTCTAGTCTACTCATTCTAGTTTGGGCCTCTTCTAGTCTGGACTATTTCTAGTCTGGTTGCTTCTAGTGTGGAGTACTGTTAGTCTGGACTACTTGTAGTCTAATCTACTCAAGCTTGTCTACTTCTAGTCCTTGGCCTACTTCTAGTTTTGACTGGGTATTAAGTTTGTCCTTTTTTTTGGTACTTTTGAAATAATTATTTGCTACTTGCGGTTCTGTTTGGCTTTATTAGTGTATTTTTAGTGCTATTTTGGTATTTTTTAGACTGGTTAGCACCAAAGTATGCTAGAATCTACAGAGTGTCGTTTTTTCTCTCTTTTGGCCAAACTGCAGGAGTAAACCCCTTTTCATTTAGTGCATTTTACTGGAATATTGGAGAGAGAGAGAGAGAGTTACAATAGAGTTGGAAGTGATCGTATAAAGCGACAACTTGGTCTTGAATCCTTTTACATTCGATTGTTTTACAATATTGGTTGCCTTTGAGTCCTTTGGGTTTTGGGTATTTGAAGTACTTTTTGGTATTTTTCATACCTTTATACCAGTACTTTTGGTACGTATTGCTCAGTACTTTTGGTACGTATTGCTCAGTACTTTTGGTACGTATTGCTCAGTACTTTTGGTACGTATTGCTCAGTACTTTTGGTATGTATTGCTCAGTACTTTTGGTGCGCATTGCTCAGAACTTTTGGTGCGTATTGGTCAGTCCTTTTGGTACGTATTGCTCGGTACTTTTGGTATGTATTTCTCAGTACTTTTGGTATGTATTGCACAGTACTTTTGATTATATCCTGGTTTTTTTGTTTGTTAACCGTCTTAATACCCCTTTTGCACTTTTTGGTTTTTTTTGCATTTCTTTATTTCTTTGTTACTTCATTGTTTGGTACTTTTGGTACGTATCGCTCAGTACTTTTGGTACGTATTGCTTAGTACTTTTGGTATGTATTGCTCAGTACTTTTGATTCTATCCTTGTTTGTTTTTAACCGTCTAATACCCCTTTTTGCACTTTTTGGTACTTTTTTGCATTTCTTTATTTCTTTGGTACTTCATTGTTTGGTACTTTTTGTTTAATTTTATTTCGATTGATATTTTTTCCCCCATTTGATGTTTTGTAGTATCCCCCGTCATCTATTCATTCGTTTGTGTAACTTTATATCGTGAAGTATTTAACCTTCAACTTACATTGTATGGCTAATAACGGCTTTTATTGTTGGTAACTGTAATTTAAGTAACTGCTCCTTTATTTTAGCCAAATAGCCATAAACTTAATGACCACCTTCAATCGTTTGATTTGATTTTTTTTTTTTTTCTTTCTATTTCGTCTTGATTTTCGACAAGATTTTCAACAGAAAAACAATTCGCCTCCCGAATTAAAGACTTCGTTACAACAAATTTATCTTCTGGTTTCATTTTAATAGGTTCGCATATAAATTTAATGGCAAAAAACAAAAAAAAAACTAAACTTCATTAGGAAATGAAAAAACAACAACTTTTACTAGCATATTATGACGATTCAAACAAAAAAAAACAAAAACAGAAACAAAAGTAAAGGAAAGAAACAATAATATGAGGGAAAATGAAATGAAATAAAATTTTATTTGCCAAATGAAAAGAAGAAAACTCGTTAAATAAAAGGTGGGCTTGGTTTTTCTTTAACTCCATTAATATTTGCCTGTTTCTTCTCTCCATCTCTCTCTCTCTCACGTTTAATTTGGCTTGAAAACACACTTCCATTTCCATTAGGAGCAATCTCTGTTGTTGACTTGTTTCCTTGCCTTAATGCTGCTGATTTAATTAAGTTTTCAACATTTTTTTGTTTTTTTCAAATCGAAATTTTTTCTTAATAGGTTTTCCTAGTCCATGTGTTTCTTTTTTTATTTTTTCTTTCACTTGTTTTTCCATTTGTTTTTTTTTTTATTAATTTATTGGCCAACAACAATAATTTTTTATTTCACTAATTTAGTCATAATTTTAATGGCTTTAACTGGGCCACCACACTACCACTTGCTTATGCCATCGTCGTTTATTAACTTTTTCTCATTTCTCTCTGCTTTATTGTGGGCTCAAACCCATTAACTGCAATTCATAAAATGGTTAATTTGTCAAAAACATGATTTTCCTTTATGGTGGCACTCATTAACGAATTTTGCACATTTTTTTTCTTGTTGTTGTTGTAAATGGCTTAACAACATTTTGTTTTAGTTTAAACAACTTTTTTTTGTGGTGGTCTGTGAGAAAACATTTTAGTTTTTATTGCAAAAGAAAATTTCGAAAGTTTTCAATTTTATGAACTAAATCTGACACCCTTTTTTCACTTAAACACTGTCAAAATATTAGAATTCTTCATAGTTTAGGATGTAGTGGGTTGGCTTATTAGACGTGGGGTTCAAAAAAATATTTCTTCGGCAACTTCTTCTAGCAGACTTCAGGGAAAAATTCTTTTGCAATGAAAAAGTTTTTCAAAATCTGTCGTTCGGAAAAGACTTTATGTGTGTGTGAAGATAAATTTGAATTTGAAAACCCAAGACGCAATCCATAAATTTTAGCAGCTCCACATTTATCGTTAAAAGTGCAAAATTTTTCTGTTAACAAAGCAAAATTTCCTCTTAACAGTGCACTGTTAACATTGTCCGATAAAATCCTTCATAAGCTCAGAAGTAATCTCATAAATTCACATTTATTATTGATCATTATAATATCTCAGTTTGGTTTGTGGCTTAGCTTCTCTCACCACCCCTGTTGTGTGTATTAATATCACACATAATTGGCCTAGAAGCTTATGTTTCTCTTTACATGTACAGGTCATAGGAAGCTGGTGTTCGAACTGTTAGACAAGCGTTCTTCAAACCAAAATTTGCTTATAAATTAATGCATGCTTCGTATCAACTCATTATCTCTAGTCTTAAACAGTTCTGCTGATAGGACATCAGTAGGAGTTTTAACCTTGCTTGAGTTGGGTGGTGAATATTGAACTCCGTTGTATATGATGGGTCCTGCAGTATCTTCACCATCTGCAGACACTAAGAGTCTAGTCTGGTCTACTATTAGTATGGTCTACTTCTAGTCTGGTCTACTTCTAGTCTGGTCTACTTCTAGTCTGGTCTACTTGTAGTCTGGTCTACTTCTAGTCTGGACTACTTCTAGTCTGGTCTACTTCTAGTCTGGTCTACTTCTAGTCTGGACTATTTCTAGTCTGGCTTACTTCTAGTCTGGCCTACTTCTAGTCTGGTCTACTTCTAGTCTGGTCTACTTCTAGTCTGGACTACTTGTAGTCTAATCTACTCTAGTCTGGTCTACTTCAAGTCTGGTCTACTTATAGTCTGATGTACTACTAGTCCTGTCTACTTCTAGTATGGTCTGCTACTAGTCTAATCTATTCTAGTTTGGTCTACTTCTAGTTTGGTCTACTTTTGGTCTGGCCTACTTCTAGTCTGGTCTACTTCTAGTCCGGTCTTTTTCTAGTCTGGTCTTCTACTCATCTGGACTACTACTAATCTGGTCTACTGCTAGTCTTGTCTACTACTAGTCTGGTCTACTTCTAGTCTGGTTTACTTCTTGTCTGGCCTACTTCGGTCGGTACTTTGTCATTAACACAATTGTTTTATGAGTTATTACTTGCGTGCATACGAGGGCGTATCAATAAATTTCAGACTTTTTGAATGAAACACTATTGAAATGGCGCTGAGAATGTGACCTGGATTAACCTAACCAAAACCGAGTTAGAGGGGGCCATTCCTTCCATATTGAAATAGATTTGTTTGGATGGTTCTTCGTCCTTTGGAGTCCCTTCCTAAGCGTTTTTAAATTTAGAAGCAGGAAATAATCGCTAAACTTAGAACGTTATAAAAAGGAGGCGTCGATATATCCTTATGCCTTCCATAAACCTGATCGTCTGGCATTGTACTGTTAATCGTGTGCCAATTATTTTCGAGTATAGTGACCTTAACTCGGCATCGGATATCTATCCTAACAATGATTCACAATTTATTTCCGCGGTTCCTACAAACACTTGCACATTAAATCTCCGATCGGCTAAAAATGAACTGAATTTTTGAAATTCGTTTCGGATGCACAGGCCTCAACTGGCAAGATTTCAACATTCAGATTTTAAATGTTAATGTAGAGCTTGCGTGATTGTTTCTCCATGTTCTCTTTAAATTTTGTGGTAATTTCTTGGCAATTAGATTTGACAGGAGGTATAGGAATTCGAAAAGTCTTTAACATACAGTATTCCCTCGATTTACGTTGTCTCGCTTTGTGTTGTTTCGATTAACATCGTCAAAAATGTTGTTTCCTTCAACTTTACGTCGTTACGATTTACGTCGCCTTTTTCTGGATCATTCTAAGACGTAAATCGAGGGAATACTGTATTGACCCGCTCTGGTTTGTATAGAAATAGAAAAGAATTTTTATGACTTAAAATTAAATTGACAAGAGGTATAGGAAATTCAAAAAGTCAGTAACATACAGTATTCCCTCGATATACGTTGTCTAGATTTTCGTTGTTTCAATTAATGTCGTCAAAAGTTTTGTTTCCTTCAACTTCGTTTTACGTCGTCGTTTCGATTTACGTCGCCTTTTTCTGGATCATTCTAAGACGTAAATCGAGGGAATACTGTATTGACCCCCGCTCTGGTTTGTATAGAAATAGAAAAGAATTTTTATGACTTAACATTAAATTGACAAGAGGTATAGAAAATTCCAAAAGTCATTAACATACAGCATTCCCTCGATTTACGTCGTCTCGCTTCGTGTTGTTTCGATTAACATCGTCAAAAATGTTGTTTCCTTCAACTTTACGTCGTTACGATTTACGTCGTCTTTTTCTGGATCATTCTAAGACGTAAATCGAGGGAATACTGTATTGACCCGCTCTGGTTTGTATAGAAATGGAAAAGAATTTTTATGACTTAAAGTTAAATTGACAAGAGGTATAGGAAATTCAAAAAGTCTTTAACATACAGTATTCCCTCGATTTACGTTGTCTCGATTTGCGTTGTTTCGATTAACGTCGTCAAAAATTTGGTTTCCTTCAACTTCGTTTTACGTCGTCGTTACGATTTACGTCGCCTTTTTCTGGATCATTCTAAGACGTAAATCGAGGGAATACTGTATTGACCTGCTCTGTTTTGTATAGAAATAGAAAAGAATTTTTATGACTTAAAATTAAATTGACAAGAGGTATAGGAAATTCAAAAAGTCATTAACATACAGTATTCCCTCGATTTACGTCGTCTCGATTTCCGTTGTTTCTATTAACGTCGTCAAAAATTTTGTTTCCTTCAACTTCGTTTTACGTCGTCGTTTCGATTTACGTCGCCTTTTTCTGGATCATTCTAAGACGTAATTCGAGGGAATACTGTATTGACCTGCTCTGCTTTACATAGAAATAGAAAAGAATTTTTATGATTTAAAATTAAATTGACAAGAGGTATAGGAATTCGAAAAGTCATTAACATACAGTATTCCCTCGATTTACGTTGTCTCGATTTACGTTGTTTTGATTAATGTCGTTAAAAATGTTATTTCCTTTAACTTCGATTTAAGTTGTTACGATTTACGTCGCCTTTTTCTGGCACATTCTACGACGTAATTCGAGGGAATACTGTATTGACCTGCTCTGCTTTACATAGAAATAGAAAAGAATTTTTATGATTTAAAATTAAAACTTAATTTCAATTTCTTTTTTTTCGTTTTAAACTAAAATAAGAAATCAATTTAAATTTTCATTACTTAACCATTAAAGAAGCAACAAATTCTTGGTAATTTAAAACCGTAATAAACAGTGCATCTCAAGGTCTTTCCTCTCTTTTTTTTTGCTTTTTTTTTGTTTTGCTGTGAACCAAATGGCCATAAGAGATAAAAAAAATCATTAAAAAAAATTGTTGTAATTTAATATTAATTACCGTAAATAAAGAACAAAGAAGAACAAGAGATTTTTTTTGTCTTTTTTTGAAGTTATAGAATTTCAACCGATTTTTTTATGTCTTTGTATGGAATCACCCATATACATACGTAAATGCACTATAAAATTAAACAAAAATTGATTTTTTTCCTTCAATATTGTAATGCGTGTTGCATTTGAAGTCTTTTTGACTTGAAGTCTTTCCTGGACATTGAGTCCATATGCATACACTTCTTGTCTGACACTTTTAACTTTAAACTTCAAATATTTTTTTCCCCCCCTTTTTTTTTTTGTCATAATTTTCTTGGCCACAAACATTTATTGGTTTGGCACAGCTGCATGCATGTATACGACCATATAGAGACGACGACCACTGGCCGTCAGTATAGTTAGAAAGCCCAACAATTTTATTTTGTATTTGCATATAGGCAATGTAAAGCGTTAAGCAAAAAAAAAAACCAGAAACAAAATTTATTTTATGACTGGAAAAAAAAAATAGTAAAGAAAAGTAACAAGAATGATAATGATAATGAATGATTTCTTAATGTTTTTTAGTGTTTTCCCTTTACACATACAACTCCAGGGAAAATTAAGTGAATGACTGACGTTTTTTTCTTGTCTGCCCATTTCCATTTTTCAAGTTCCCTTACCATATCACCCCAACGCTGCCAATATGAGTTGCTGCCTTTGACTGACTGACTGCCTGACTGGTGGTGTCAATTTACTTGGAAAAAATCTATCGTAGAAGGCAAAATTGTTTTCTAAAGTGTTATGAGGATTTGAAGAAAAGTAAGAAAAAACAACAATTTTTATGTGAACAAAAAGGTTAAAAGTGCCATAAGAAGTATGTTCATGAGCCTATAGGACTTTAGATATTGCAAGCGCTTTTACAAAAAAAAGGGGGGTAATTTTTCTTTGTAAAAGCCCCATGTATTGTTTAAAAAACAATTTATTTTACGTTTAATTTCCAACAATTGCACTACAAAACCGACCAAGCCTTTATAAGCAATCGGTCCCTAGGAAAGAGCCCCTAGTTTTTGTTTAAAGAAGTTGAGTTTAAAAAGTGTTTCACAATTTATTTCACATTCTTTTCTTCCTTATTATACCCTATCGCTTGACAAAGAACAATGCCACATAAACATACACTGAGCGCCAAAAGTAAGTAAAGACCACAGAAATAATTAATTTTCTTAGGATAACGTGAAAAGTAAATGAGATTAATTGAATAAATTTCCAAAAATGAAAACGTTTATTTAGTTCGCCCTAGTGGTCTAGTGGGTAGTGTGCTAGACTATTAGCGTAAGTGTCGTGGGTGCGATTCCCACCAAAGACTCTAAATAAATAAATAAATATAAAAGTTTATTACTTATAAAATGTTAAAACAAAAGCAAAAAAACAGAATTATTATGCTGCTACAAGTACAATTTTTATAATAGAAAATTTAAAATTATAGTGGGTGGTAACCCATTTATGGCCAGCAAGGACTTTCAAACTTTGACGGTTTGTTAACGGCCATCTTGTTGATGATACTACATCTGTCACGTAGCCTTGGCGACCATTTAAAACAAAGTGTGTTCGTTGCCGTGGTCTAGTGGGTAGTGTGTTAACTTATTAGACAAAAGGCCCGGGTTCGAATCCCAGGTCAGACATCAAAACGAAAAATATTTCTTCGGCGACTTCCTCTCAGCAGATTTCTGGCAAAGACTCTGAGAGTAAAAATTGCCACGAAAAGCTTCTCAAAAATCTGTCGTTCGGAGTCGACTTTAAACTGTAGGTCCGGCCACTCATGTATAAAATTAACGCACACAACATAAGTGGTGTGAGAAGCTAGGTCGTAATCCTGACTGAAGGGTTGTAATGGCCCATTATGTATGTATGTATGTCTTCGCTAAATGGATTCGGTAGCAATAGACAACTCCCTCCTATATTCATCGAAAAATCATCTATAAGAATTGCAAAATTATGAACATTTTTGGAGTAATGAGTACATGAACAAACAAAATTCTCGAATTTGGATAACTACTCGTCGAAAAGGAAGTAATCACACATACGAAGCAGCTCAATAACTCGTCCGTACTGCATGTGAATAACGTCAAGCTCTTCTGAGAAGTTATCGCACGCTTAAGAAGTCGCCATGGTATACTAGGTAGGTTGTTGGCTTATTAGACTTAAGGCCCGAGTTCAAATCCTAGGACAAATATCAAAACGTAAATATGAAAATATACTTTCGGCGACTTCCTCTCAGCAGACTTCTAGCAAAAAACTTTACTCCCAGAGTAAATTTGCCATGAAAAGCTTCACAAAAAATCTGTCATTCGGAGTCGACTTTTAACATCAGGTCCCGCCGCTCATGTATAAAATTAAGGCAAACAACATAAGTGGTGTGAAAAGCTAGGTCTATGACTAATTATGTATGTAAGTATGTATGTACTCGTCCAAAAGCGTCCAATGCATCCTAAAGATTCGCTGTTTGGTGCCGATTTTGGGCTGGTGGTGTCATATATCTTAGTCTATACTTGTTACGTAACGTCGTTGGTCAGTCCATCACTATAAACAGCGAGCACTATATGATCGAACGCTAGCGCTTAAAGTCGTCTTTAAACTGTACGCCCCGCCACTCAAGTATAAAATTATTCCTGACTGAAAGGTTGTAATGACCAATTATGTCTGTATGTATCGGAGGTCAGCAATGAGTATTCAAAACGATAAGTAGTATCGAGTCATACTTATAATTTCTGATACTTATAAGCATTCATACTTATTTTAATACTCATACTACTCATACTAAAAGTTGGAAGTACTGGTCGTATTCATAATTAACAATAGACATGATATTATTGACATCGACTCGTCTCTACTTAACATTTACACGAAGCACAAAATAAGTATGATTCGCTTACGAAGATTGTGTATGCTTTACTAGTTGTCTTTGTCTTTCCTTTCTTACTTGTTTGTATATGCAACGACAACTAAGGCTGTAAATTTTGATGAATGTTTCGAGCCACTCGAATTCCTTATGAGTATTAAAGGTATTTTTCTAAATTTATGAATGAGAATGAGTAGCCGTATGAATCAAACATATTTCGAATGTTGTGAGTTTGATGTCAACATTGTACTCATACTCATTGCTACTTATACTTATAAATCAATGTTTTAGTGAGTACGAATGAATCAGAATAGTTGCATTTCAATTCTGTTGATTCATGCATACTCAAAATTGCATGATTGCTTATAAGTAGCGGAAAAACGATTCATTGCTGATCTCTGGTATGTATGTACTCCTCTACGTGAGATCCAAAACCAATCAATTCAGTCTAAGAGTAAAATAAAATTGTCATGAAAAATTTCTCTTCAAATCTGTCGTTTGGAGAGGATTTTAAACTGTAGTTCGCACAACTGTGCACATGTGCTATAATTAGCTAGGTCGTAATCCTAACTCTGAAGGGTTGTTATGACCAAATATGTATTCATGAACTATAGATCGATGGGGTTTTAAAGGAATGGCGGCATGTTTCACACCGCTTATGCCACATTTTATTGAGTGTATCTCACATGAAGGTGATGTACTTTGGGCATCGGGATCATGCTAAGGTCAAATAGAACTTTTTAGGGAATATAAATTATTTAGTTCTTACAAAGAGCAATATTAATAGCCTTTGGAAATGTTTGCATAGCTCGTTACTTGCGAGATGAATTGATTTTTACTTTCAACGTTCCTTTACCTGAGAATAAGTGATGATATTGGTAGCTAATGGTTGTCCTTTCAAGATTTTCTCACTAGACTTCTTAAAAAAAAAACTCTGACAATAAATAAAACTGCTACGGAAAGTTTGTCGAATTAAACTGTAGGTTCCGCCAATCATGGATAAAATTAACACACAAAACATGGGTGCTGTGAGGAGCTAGGTTGTAATCCTGACTAAAGGATTACGTAAGTAAGTAGGTCCAACAGCCTCAACACCAATTCATTTTTGTTGCCCGTGGTTTTTTCTCCTATTTCTTCTAACATTTAATTTATAGTTCCCTTACCCTACAAGCATTTAATATTTCTTCAGCCATCTTTACGGTTTTATCACACTTCTGATGGGATGCAGATATTTATAAAAAAAAATTGAATTCTGAAATGAATTTCCTGAAACAAATTCTTTAAAAAAAACAATTTTTAAATGTTTTTTTAAAATGTTTTTAAAATATTCATGGAATGACCCATATTTATAGCATAAAATTTTTCATTTGACAGTCATTATTGTGGCTTTCAACACAATTGTTCATTCGTTCGTTCGTTTATTCAGTACGAATATGAGAGGGTAATTCATGAGTGTATTGTTTGTCCGTTGTAAAAAAAACATGGCCTTTTATTGTGGTTTGTGGTAGTACTTTATTAACACACACACACAAAAACATTTGTACATAGACAGAAAAGAAAAAAAGAAGTAATAAAAGAAAAAAATGGTCACTTAGTGAAGTGCATGACCCCTAACTTAACTATAAATTTGCCACTCGAAGTTCGAGTTGCAATACAAAGAAATTTCTGTTCATACAAATACTAGACAGCAGTGTGTTGTGTGTGCAAGCAACATATTTGCGTTAATAGTGTGTGTGCAAATGACAGAAATAGAAGAGCATTTAACTTAATTATGCATGTTGCTGGCTGGCTGGCTGGCTATGTTATGCAGCGACAATTTGAGGCTCTACATACTTGTGTTGCAACATTTTTAAGTACAAAATATTGTTGTAAAGACAACGGAATTTTATGTGTGTTATTTACAATAACAGCAACATTTATTGCCTTTTGTTGTTTTTGTAATTTGTAGTCATAAAAATCAGTTCATTTTTATTTTTTACAAACAATTTTCAGTTCATTAAGAGCAGCTCAACACCACCAGCAACAGACAAAAAAAAAAGCACACACCTAAGGCTGGTAATTTAATTCTTCTTATTAAGTTGTATAGTTTTTTGTTGTTGTTGTTACTGTTTTTTTAAAAACTGTTTTTTGTTTTGTTTTGTACTGCCAAGCCAGGTAATTAAACTGTTTTTTCTTCTTGTTTGTTGTTCATAGTTTTATTGGCCGGTTAGTATGCTCGCATAGTTTGTTTATTGTGCTGCCCCATTCAAGGACTGCGTAATTTAATTGAAATTTAAGATTTTTGCTACGAATACGTAAAATTTCATTAAAAAAAAAGAAATTCAATATGATGACACAGTTTTTTTTGTTTCTTTACTGGTTATAAGTGTGTCCGTCTTTCTGTCTACTACTTTTTATTTTAATTACTGTTACGGTAAATAGTTTTTTGTGGCAACAGTAAAAAATTGAATTTTTTTTAATAATTTTTTTAAAAAATTTTTTTTTATTAAAAACACGTGAATGTTTTTCTAAGAGAAAAAAAATTTTTTTTTTTGTTTTTTTGCTGTTGTTTTTGTTTTTGTACTTGTTGCAAAAGTTCATTAACATTTTGTTTCCAAATGGAAAATTCCCATAAATTTTAAAGGTTAAATGAGAGGTTAACGAGTAAAAACCATTTATTAAAGCCGTTTTTATTTTTTTGCTTTTGTGGATTTTGAATACGTATGTATGTATTTAGGCCTGCTTTTTGGTGGTGAAGCAATACAAAATACGTTTGAAAAATTTTTTAATAGACCCCCCATTAAGAAATGGAGTAAAATTTTAGTCCACACTGTACTGGTGGTTTTTTGTTTGTTTGAAGTGCTTCTGATGTAATAAATTTCCCCTTTCTAGGGTCTTACATACATAATTGGTCATTACAACCCTCTAGTCTGGATTAATGACCAAGTTTCTCACACCACTTATGTTGTGTGTGTTAATTTTAGACATAAGTGGCGGGACCTACAGTTTAAAATCGACTCCGAACGACATATTTTTTTGAGAAACTTTTCATGGCAGATTCTTTTTTACTCTCAGAGTTTTTGCCAGATATCTGCTGAGAGGAAATCGCCGAGAAAATACTTTCTGCATTTTGTTTTGATGCCTGTCCTAAGGCTCGAACCCTGGCTTTACGTCTAATAAGCCAACACACTACCTACTAGACTACGGCGACTTTCCAGAGTCTTAAGCAATTTTATTTTATGTGCGACTAAAATTTAGGGGATGGCTCCCAGTAATGCAATGCATAGTGTTGGAATTAGAAACATCGGTTCTGTGGCAATGGAATATAAGATGGCCATAATCTTGTGGCCATTAGATTTGAATCTATTTGTGTTATTAGTTCTTAGATAGAAAACTAAAGTTGCCGTAGTCTTGTAGGTAGCGTGTTGACTTATTAGATCTAAGCCCACGAGTCAAACCACAGCACAGACATTAAAACGAAATATAAAAAAAAATATTTCTTCGGCTAGTTCCTCTCAGCAGATTTCTAGCAAAAACTCTAAAAGTAACTTGATGTAAACAACAACAATTGCTTTGTTTGTTATTCCTCTGTTAACACCCTTTGAATAAACAATTACAATGAGTAGACAATTGTTCGACAGATCTTTGTAATGGAGAACTTTAAACCACGATTACTCTCTTCAAACGCACCGCGTCTTTACACAAGACTGACTGAACTTTTACTACTGGATGATATAAATACCCAGGTGTGTTAATTTCATCCATACAATAGGACCCACAATCATTCCGAGTGACAGATTACAGCTCAAAGCTATTGCTCAGAAATTATTTACAGGGGAGGCCAGCGGGAGAAATAATATTTTCCTTTCCTTTCAATCAAGATCTTCGCTTCGATTGCAAGCTTTAGCCTGGTAATCCAACTCACTACTACACTCTAGAAAAAAAATCTTATTTGCTCATTACAAATTATCCCGATTATTACTAGCACAAATACATAGAGATTTTGAAAGCCTAGGGTATTTATGAGGCGCAGTTGAGAAAGTACTAAATTACAAAACTAGGCAATCCAGCTTCAATTCCGGTACAGTGCGAAATAATGTTCATTTTAGTTTTCGAATTTTAAAACTCTAGAGGCAGAAATTTTCTTGAAATAATCCATCTAAGAGAATGCCTGATCTCTTGTTCAGGAAAAGATATTACATTTACAACTTTCATTGTAGAAAAGCAAAGTGTAGACACCTTAAGGAAAAGCCTAAAAGTTTTTCACCTAAAATAATTGGCAGAAGACGTTTTAAGGCAACGATTGGCTAACCAGCTATTATGGAAAAGAATAACACGATTAAGGGAAGAAAGATAGGGGAGTTAATGACATTTATAATGATGGAAAGAGTATGCAATAAGCAAAGTTTCAAACCATTGCATTAAGATTTCAAACCAACCTGCTTTGCTTTGCCTTTTATATAGCAGGGTCTGATGAATGTTCTTGAAGGCGAATGTTTATGAATTCGTTGTTTACATTTATTATTGTAGTGTTTTGTTGGTATATTTTTGTTTATTTGTTTACCATTTTTTTTAGGCTGCTTTGTTTATAATTTTAATGTTAAGCGATGTAAAATCAAAACATCAATATCTAGATTTTTCCTTTTCCTAATCATATATATTATTTCTAAAGAACTTTTTTTTGTCGGTTGCAAATATCTCCCATACCACTGCATCAAATTTAATGAATGATATCTCATTTTAAAGCTTATATCTAACACTAATGGCGAAAAATAATTAGAAATTGAAAAATTAATATTTTCATTGATAAAAATTATGTTTTATATAGAAGTGCATAATAATACTGATGTCATTAGGATTATATGTTTTTGTTCAAGTGTGGTAATACAGGGTCGCTTAATAGTATTAAAATCCATTCTGGCAATACTGCTATTTACTATAATGCCGTTTATTACTAAGTCAGTTATATGTAATATGCATATTAACTTGTAAAAAGCTTTTTTGGCAATACTTCGCAGTAGTTGTTAGACTGTACTCATACCCCGAATCAACTTTACACCTTCTGATCCAACTGTGCCTTTCCGAATGACACGAAAACAATTCCCTGTGATAGTTGCTTTTGCTATGATGATAAACAAAGCACTAGGTCAAACCCTTCAAAAGGTAGGATTGTATTTACCAGAACCGGTCTTTACAAATGGGCAGTTATACGTGACTTTTTCTCGAGTGTGTAGGTTTAAAGATATTTTTGTTTGTATTAAGGATTCGTAGGGGCACAAAATTAACGATGATCATGTCATTACCTCTAACATTGTATTCAAAGATGTATTATAAAAGCATTTAAACGTATGTACGAGTATGTAAATATGTGAATATGTATGGTGATATTATGATTTCTAATATTTTTATACTTTTAATAAAATTTCTATTAATTATTTTCATTTTATGTTACAAAAATGACAACTAATGGTGCGAAATATTCGCACGAGTCATCTAGTAATATTTTATTTTGTAAGTCGTAAGGGAACTCTTCTAGAAATCTTTTACAATTTTTAGTTTTTATAACTTTTATGGCGTTCAAGGTTTTTTTTTAATTTTTCTCTGTTAATGCTAATATTTAAAAGAAAAATCTTTCTTCCCCTTTTCTTTTACCTTTTGAATACAATACTTTTGTTGTTGTGTTTTGTATTTTTATTTTTTCTCCTCATTGCATCATATTTTATTGCGATTATCAAACTTCCTTTCTAAACACCTCAAATGGGCATCAACAGCAGCAGTAAATACGGCCGCAATCCGAAGGTAGCTGGTAGTGTTCACTGATTTCTGATTTTTGCCCTCTAAACTTCATTTTCTTTCTTTTATTTTTCTTGTCTTAACTTGGCTGGCTGTTTTTGCCCAAGAAGAAATAGAAAACATTGTAAAAATGTACTAATGAGCTTAAATTATAACGCCATTTATGGATGGTGTTTAGTACGTTCGTCGTTTTCAGCTGCTATTTAAGGCTGCAGAAAAGCAGAGTAAATTGGCCAAAAATAATAATAAAAATGCTGGTAGCAAATCACGTTTCCTGAGATTAAATTGAAGACCAAAATACAAAAAAAAACGTTGCTTTAATGCTTCTAAAATCCCCTTAAAGTAATGGCAAAAAAAATAAAAACGAAGCCAGAAACAGTTTATCGTCTAATGGTCATCTGTAGAGTAAAGAGTTGTAAAGTTTTTCTATATGAACGTTGGGCGAGTAATCCAATGAGTGAGTATGTATTCGTATAATAAAGTTAAACTGCTAGAAACAGCGTTTGTTTTATAATTTGATGGACTTTTACTTTTATCGCTCTCTATGTCCCTTTCTCTCTCTCTCTCTCACTCTCTCTGCATGTCTTTTTCCTAATTTCTTTATGGCTTAAATGGCCTTCCTTTTTACCTCTTTATTTTTTTGTGGTGGGTAGTCCATATTAAAAAATATAACGAGATAAACAGTTTTAAACTTTTTATATCGCATTACCCTACCATAGATAATAGGAAGTACAAGGGGTTTGTTATGTTGTTTGTAACATGTTTGGGGGATGGAGCCTAAATTCCAGTGTAACTATATTCAATCAGTTAGAATCACTTTCTATGTCAAGTTTACCAATATACCCAACCACAAGTATATATTTCCCATGTGTTCTTACCACCGCCTAATACTTTTAGAGGAGTACCAGTAAAATCTTTCCCACAAATTCCCTTCCTAATACAATATTCCCGATTTTTTCTCAACATTTTTGGACTAAAGTCCTGAATAGCGAATAGCGTTCTCTGCCAACTTCGGAAATCTTAGTAATTTAATTTGAATGCCTTTGTTTAATAAATAAATTCTTAATCCAAATAGCGCATAAAAACCTCTATCAGCACAGCTATTCCCTCGGAGGAATATAACGTCACCATATTGCTAACGAAAGGTATTTATTCTGACTTTATTTACTGGATATTTCGCTCTTAAATAGTTTTTTCATAAATAAATCCAATTATTATCCCTTCAGTCGCCGTGGTCTAGTGGGTAGTGTGTTGGCTTATTAGACAAACGGCCCGGGTTCGAATCCCAGGTCAGACATCAAAACGAAAAATATTTCTTCGGCGACTTCCTCTCAGCAGATTTCTGGCAAACACTCTGAGAGTAAAAAAATTGCCATGAAAAGCTCCTCAAAAATCTGTCGTTCGGAATCGACTTTAAACTGTAGGTCCCGCCACTCATGTATAAAATTAACGCACACAACATAAGTGGTGTGAGAAGCTAGGTCGTAATCCTGACTGAAGCGTTGTAATGGCCAATTATGTATGTATGTATTATCCCTTCAGCACTTTTAAGGAATTTCCCGTTGATTTCTTTTCGTTTCTTTAACACAGTTTTTCTAGCCAGCCGTTTAATTAGTCTACTTTGCCGATTCTAGAAAGATAGGGTTACCATTATCTTTGTTTATTAACAACACCTTCTTTTTCAAATATATTGGTTTGTGATCTTGTTTCAATGGTTTGAAACTTTGCTTAATGCATACTCTTTCCATCATTATAAATGTCATTAACTCCCCTATCTTTCTTCCCTTAATCTTGTTATTCTTTCCCATAATAGCTGGTTAACCTATCGTTGCCTTAAAACAACGCCTTCTGTCAATTATTTTAGGTGAAAAACTTTTAGACTTCTCCTTAAGGTGTCTACACTTTGCTTTTCTACAATGAAAGTTGTAAATGTAATAGCTTTTCCTGAACAAGAGATCAGGCATTCTCTTAGATGGATTATTTCAAGAAAATTTCTGCCTCTTGAGTTTTAAAATTCGAAAACTAAAATGAACATTATTTCGCCCTGTACCGGAATCGTACCTGGATTGCTTAGTTTAGTAATTTAGAACTTTCTCAACTGCGCCTCATAAATACCCTAGGCTTTCAAAATCTCTATGTATTTGTGCTAGCAGTAATCGGGATAATTTGTAATGAGCAAATAAGATTTTTTTCTAGAGTGTAGTACTGAGTTGGATTACCAGGCTAAAGCTTGCAATCGAAGCGAAGATCTTGACTGAAACGAAAGAAAAATAATATTTCTTTTGCTGGTCTCCCCTGTAAACAATTTTCTCGCAATAGCTTTGAACTGTAATCTAGTCACTCGGAATGATTGTCGGTCCTATCCTAATGGATGAAATTAACACACGTGGGTATTTACACCATCCAGTAGTAAAAGTTCAGTCAGTCTTGTGTAAAGACGCGGTGCGTTTGAAGAGAGTAATTGTGGTTTAAAGTTCTCCATTACAAAGATCTGTCGAACAATTGTCTAGTAATTGTTATTGTTTATTCAAGGGGTGTAAACAGAGGAATAACAAACAAAGCTATTGTTGTTGTTAACATCAAGTTGTGTAACAAAAAGCTGTAATCTGTCACTTGGAATGATAGTCGGTCCTATCCTATGGATGAAATTAACACACGTGGGTATTTACACCATCCAGTAGTAAAAGTTCAGTCAGTCTTGTGTAAAGACGCGATGCATTTGAAGAAAGTAATTGTAGTTTGAAGATTTTTGTTACAAAGATCTGTCGAACAATTGTCTAGGAATTGTTATTGTTTATTCAAAGGATGTAAACAGAGGAATAACAAACAAGTTGTGTAACAAAAAGCTGTAATTTGTCATTTGCAATGATTGTCAGTCCTATCATATGGATGAAATTAACACTTGTGGGTATTTACACCATCCAATAGTAAACGTTCAGTTAGTCTTGTGTAAAGACGCGGTGCATTTGAAGAGAGTAATTGTAGTTTGAAAAGATCTGTTGAATAATTGTGTAGTAATTGTTATTGTTTATTCAAAGGATGTAAACAGAGGAATAACAAATAAAGCAATTGTTGTTGTTTACATCAAGTTGTGAACAGTGGCACACAAAATTGTGCGTATAATAAAAAAAATTTAATTAAAACAAAAATTTATCATAAAAGGTTGAAAATGTAAAAAAAAAATCAATAATTCTGACTCTTAAGTCTAGCTTTTGCTTCAATAGGAGCTACATACGTTTTAAAGCTTAGATTTCCATCCTCAGTACTGATTACGCAAGATATACTGGGGTCAGTTACTTTTCGTGTAATTTTTTTTTTCCAGTCACATTAATGGTGAAGTGGCCTGCATATTTTTGTAGGGTATCATCATATATATATAGCCAGGGTTAATGGCGTGTAGTAACTTCCTTAATAGTTTAAAATGATTAATAAAAATCAGCATTAAAATCTGCTTTTGTTCGGCCATAATTTGTCCTTTACTTGGAACTTTACACTTGGGAGTTCCGTAAATCAATTTTCAAAAGAAAAGGAAAAACAAAAACCAAAAAAATGTTGATCAAAACGGGTAGACATTAACGATACAATCTCAGATGGTGGATGGTGTTGGATGGCTGGCAATGGATGGATGAATGAATGAGTGAATGAATGCATCAGACCTTATTTGGCTGCTATTATAACTGCTTTTAACAGGTGTTTAGTGGAGAGTTTTGTTTTCATCGATAATCAGAGAAGAAAAAGAAGAAGATGAAGAGGAAAAAAAGGTTAATTTCTACATGCAACATGTATTGTTTAGGTGCTGTTTAGGGGCCAAACACTATAAAAATGTTGTGCTTAAAGTGGCGGCAAATAAACCAACCAACACTAACACCAACAAAATTAAGCCTACAATACAACAAGTGATTACCAACACAAGGTCCAGTGTTTTGGTTTTTTTTATCGTCTTCACGAAAACTGCATTACCAGTACGAGTATAAGCAGCAGTTTTTCGGTTTTCTGTCTATTTCTTGACACGCGTCTTTTAAAACTGTTGACCTTTATTTGGTTGTCGATTTTTTATTTTTGCTTAAGCTGGTGGAAGTTGAGTTATAAAATTCCTCAATTAATATTTAACATCCGTTATTATTTTGCACGTCAAGCTTAAGCTTTGATATCAAATTTTTCCAGTTGGCTGGGGTCATTGTCTGGTCAATTTGAAGAAAAAAAAAAATTTTTTTTTTTCGATTTTAATTTTTCCAGACAACAAGTACGTTTTTAGCTTCTGGTTATTTTAAAAAAAAATTATTTTTTTAGTTTTTTTGCTTTTCTTCCAAAAATTTATTGTCTTATTACATGCCTATTATTATGATTATTTTACCAGCATATTTTTCTCTTTCATGATTTACTTTTTATTTGAGTTTAAATTGTTTCCCTTGAATGGTTTTTCAATGTGTTCAATCATTATCCCATATTGACCCTTGTTTTTCCCCCGTGAAATAATAATAATTTGGTTTTTTGTTAATGATTTACGACATGATTTTTTGGAGAAAGTTAATACGACTCATTTATCTTTTCTTACTAACTCCTCTCTTGCTCTCTCCCTCCCTCTCTCTCTTCATGGAAATTTTAATGGCATCATAAATGAAATGGAAATTTAAAATGAATTTATCAAATCGAAGCAAATAAATCATGTAAGAAATTATAGCAAATGAACTTTAAATTTGAAACGAAGAAATTGCTTATAATTCTTCAATTAAAAATCCAATATAATAATGCAACAGACTTAAGTACAAATTAAATTTTTGAATTTATTCTGAAAGCAAAATAAAATTCCCGTGAAAAGTTTCTTAAAAATCTGTTGTCCAGAGTTTACTGTAGATCCTGCCACTCATAAATAAAACTAGCATACACAATATACACGGTTAGGTTGCCTTCCTGGCTAATACCTTCCAATAGCCAAGTCAGTAGAAAATTTCTCAA
This sequence comes from Sarcophaga peregrina, assembly GCA_014635995.1. Taxonomy (NCBI): domain Eukaryota; kingdom Metazoa; phylum Arthropoda; class Insecta; order Diptera; family Sarcophagidae; genus Sarcophaga; species Sarcophaga peregrina. Next base: position 86,190,432 of record CM025792.1, on the reverse strand, counting down.
TAACTTGCATATGCAATAATAGAAATTTTTTCGATAATTTACACTTTCTATAGAAAATTTATCGATATTTTGCATTTTCTACAAAAAATAAGTCAATAACTTGTATTTTCTATAGAAATTTTGTCGATAATTCACATTTTCTATAGATAATTTATCAATAACTTGCATTTTCTATAGAAAATTTTTCGATAACTTGTATAATTTGCATTTTCTGTAGAGAATTTGTCGATAATTTGCATTTTCTATAGAAAATTTATCGATAATTTGCATTTTCTTACTTACTTGCATTTCCTATTAAAAATTTGTCGATGACTTGCATTTTCTATAGAAAATTTATCAAAAACTTGTATTGCATTTTAATGTAGTTTGCATTTTCTATAGATAATTTATGAATAACTTGCATTTTCTATAGACAATTTTTCGATAACTTGTATTTTCTATAGAAAATTTATCGATAAATTGCATTTTCTATAAAAAATTTGTCGATAATTTGCATTTTCTATAGAAAATTTGTCGATAACTTGCATTTTCTATAGAAAATTTGTCGATAATTTGCATTTTCTATAGAAAATTTGTCGATAATTTGCATTTTCTATAGACAATGTGGTCAATAACTTGAATTTCCTATTAAAAATTTCTCGATAACTTACATTTTCTATAGAAAATTTGCCGATAATTTGATTTTTCTATAGAAATTTTATCGATAATTTGCATTTTCTGTAGAAAATTTGTCGATAATTTGCTTTTTCTATAGAAAATTTGTCAATAACTTGCATTTTCTATATAAAATTCTTCGATAACTTGTAGAAAATTTATCAATTACTTGTATTTTCTATAGAAATTTTTTCAATAATTTGCATTTTCTATAGATAATTTATCAATAACTTGCATTTTCTATATAAAATTTTTCGATAACTTGTATTTTCTATAGAAAATTTATCCATAAATTGCATTTTCTAAAAAAAAAAATTGTCGATAATTTGCATTTTCTATAGAAATTTTGTCGATAATTTGCATTTTCTATAGAAAATTTGTCAATAATTCGTATTTTCTATAGACAATTTGGTCGATAACTTGAATTTCCTATTAAAATTTTTTCGATAACTTACATTTTCTACGGAAAATTTGTCGATAATTTGAATTTTCTATAGAAAATTTATAGATAATTTGCATTTTCTATAAATAATTTATCAATAACTTGCATTTTCTATAAAAAATTTTTCGATAACTTGTATTTTCTATAGAAAACTGATCGATAAATAGCATTTTCTATAAACAATTTTTCTATAATTTGCATTTTCTATAGAAAATTTTTAGATAACTTGCATTTTTTATAGGAATTGTGTTGATAACTTGCAATTTCTATTAAAGTGTTTAGACTACTTCAAATCTGGAACATTCAGAATCCAACCATCCATCTTGATAAAAAATCTGAATCATGTGCTTCACTTACTCCACACATATTACATGTTGAAAGAGGCTGACGTTTCAAGAGAACTACATTGTAGCACCTGCTGCAATATGCCACTCTTCTATTTTAGCTTAAATTTTAATTGATTAATGGAACTGCAAGAAAGCAAAAGAAAAAAAGAGGAGAAGGTGGATGAGATGCCTTTGTAAAGTTTATTAATGTTCGAATTTGTAAATTGTGACATGACCTTAAGAAAATTTTTTTTTCTTGCCACCATGTGCTAATAAGTGTAGTTTTTTTTTTTTATAAAAGAAAAACGTACTGAAGCTGCTTCAAATTGTTTTTAAGTTCGAGGAAAGAAAAAGAGTTTCTTTCAGGAAGCTGTTCAATTCCAAAGACATACTAGTAGTCGTAAAAAAGAAAAGAAAACATGAAATAATAAAAATTCTTTCTACAGAAAGAAAAGTGAATGTTTCTTTAAGAAAATGGAATAGAAAAAAACAAAAACTAAACCGTCGCCTGTTTAACATCCGCATTATTTGCCATTTCAAAAGCAATAAACAAACGGCCAAGTTTGCCAGATGTCTGTCTGGTGTTGGCAGAAAAAAAAAGAGTTCTTGATTTATAACCATTTCACCTGGAATACAATAAAATATTGGTAACAGGCAGTAGCAACAAATTGACGCCACACACACTTACACACACAGATTTGCAACGGTTTAATATGCTGCAACAGCACGTTGTATAATGAAAACAGAAGAAAAACTTTTTCATTTAACATGATCACGATGATGATGGCTATGAACAAAGAACGTTTTGAATTGTTGTTCATAAAAAGAACAACAAAAAAAAAAGTAAGAAAAACGTAGCAGAACAATAGGGAAAGTTTTTCCAAATGCTGCTACTGGATTTTTAACGTTGCTTTTACAGAAAATTTTTTTCTCCGTTTCTTTCCTTTGGAGAACAATCTGATTCTGTTGATGTATCATGTTCCTCCACATTGTTGCCTGAGCTAGAGGTAAACAATTTCTTTTGTTTTTGTTTTTGTAAAATTGAAATGAAATATAAAACCAACAACCAACATGAGTACATAACCGCCCCCCCTCATACATATGCTGGCTCTGGTAAAATACTTTACAAGTGAGAAAAATTCTTGGAAGCAAGAATGAAAGAAGGCCACACATTTTCTTGCAGCCAAGTTCAAAACCCAAACTGCATGTGTTTATTATGCTGCATAATTAAGGTTGAATGTACCTCTTGCCTGCCTTTATTTACTTTTCTAGAGAGTGAAAAATAAATACTCACGCCTTTAACACCAGAAACTGAAATTATTTTTTTCAAATGAAAGTTATTCTCTACACTTAACTAGACCAACAAAGCTTAAGTAATTGGTAGAAAAATTTGTTTTTTTTTTTATTTATTAAAAAAAAAAAAGCAGAAAAAAACTTGTAAATAAATTGTTTAAACAAATTAAGAATCAGAAATGATTGTCTCTCTAGCCAAGAGTTGTTGCAACGGATGAATGAATGAATGAAATAATAGGTCGGAACACAAACGGATGCATGAACAATTCAAAAAAAAATAAAAAAAAATTTGTTGCCAGACATTTATTGTCACTTTAGGCGACATAAATATGTACAAAAGAAAACTTTACAATTTCCAGAAGTATACACATCCAGACATACAGTATCGGCCAAAACTAAAGCACCCTCTCAGTAAAAGAGCGTCAAAAAATAAAAAAAACCAAAAGTTAAATTCGCCAAGGCCCATCTCAACTGGAATGTCCAAAAAATGGTTGAATGTGCTGTTTTCTGAAGAATCCAAGTTTAATTTAAGGGAGTGAGATCACATCCAGACGCAGGCCAACCGAACAACGGTTGAATCCTAAATATTGTTGGTCATCGAATGATTAATCTGGCCTCTATTGTCCTTCTGCAAAATGTTTTTTCACTAATTTATAAATCTAAGCGTTTTCTTAGCTCATATATAAAATTAACGCACACAACATAAGTGGTGTGAGAAGCTAGGTCGTAATCCTGACTGAAGGGTTGTAATGGCCAATTATGTATGTATGTTTTCTTAAAAAAAATTATCATTTAAAAAGGGGTTGCTTTAGTTTTGGCCGATACTGTACATACAAATGTACATATGGTTATACAGTCAATTTTATAAAAATACTTTCATTCCTATTAACATTTAGACTTTACTTCACAGCTTTTTTTATTTTATTTTTCTTTTTAATTTAAAGTGTTCGTTCATTTCCTTTTTAATATTTGTTCTTTGGATTCTTTGTTTTCATATTGTATTCCCCTGGGCTGCTTTTATTATTTGACCCATTAAGCCATATCTACAGCGACAATAGATAACACTTTACTACAACAATTACTACACACCACATCGGTAAAGTTGTTGCATGTTTTGTTGTTAAGTAAATACAATACAATCAACTTTGTAATGACTTAGACATGCCATATAACAAATGAATTATTTAAAGAACACTGATTACCTATCAATCCAAAGTCAATAATTTGAAAGCCGAACATGTAATGGAGGCCTATTACATTCTAACAGCTTACAAGTGTTGTCAAGTTTTTAGTAGAATTGCATTAGGAAAACAGAAAAAAGTCTCTGTACTTCTGAACTTCTTTGTTCTTTTCAAATCGAAACTAAAAAAAAATATAGTTGCCTCAAACATATTTAAATTACAACAACTAAAAATTATAGTTGTCACAATCATATTAACAAACGAGAGTTCAATTAGTAACAAAACACATTCTATTAAACAACAAAAGTAAAGAAATTTCGATGCTCTGTACTACAATAAATAATCTTTTGAAATCGAAACTAAAAAAAAAATATGGTTGCCTCAAACATATCTTAAATACCACAACTAAAAATTATAGTTGCCACAATCATATTAACAAATGGAAGTTCAATCAGTAACAAAACACATTCTATCAAACAACAAAAGTAAAGAAATTTTTATGCTCGAATCGATACTAAAATATATAGTTGCCTCAAACATATTTAAATTACAACAACTAAAAATTATAGTTGTCACAATCATATTAACAAATGGAAGTTCAATTAGTAACAAAACACATTCTAACAAGCAACAAACAAGAAGTGTTGCAAGTACACCAAGTTGTAGTAGGCAGTCATCTAGTCTAAGTCAATTTCAAGGTTCCAGGAGAACTAACTTTAGGTAGTGTAATATATCCAAAGCCGATCCACTTTTAACATATGGCTCGACCATTTTATTTGTAATCCTTAGAGCCACAGTATCCAAAGCCCCCCTAATTTTATGCCCACCTGAGTAAACGCTCCGGGAAACGTCCATTCATGCATAATTGTCAGGGTTACGACCTAGCTTCTCGCGCCACTTATGTTGTGTGTGTTAATTTTAAGCATGAGTGATAGGGGCCTACTGTTTACAGTCGACCCCTAACAACAGACTTTAGAGAAGCTTTGCATTTTTATTTACTTTTCGATTTTTGCCAGAAATCGTATGAGAGATTGTCGAAGAAATATTTCGTTTTGTTTGAGATGTCCAGCCAACACACTGCTTACTAGACTACGTCAACTGCTGTATAATTACTGAGAAATTTTCCAACTTCCTAGTCGTTGCGAGATTAGCAACAAAGATATCAACAAGATTGCAACGAAGGCCAATTCAGTTTAGGTTATGTTAGGTTAGGAATCGGGTCAGTTCTCTTTATCATCCCTATCCATACATTTATTATTAGGCACCACTTCACAGTATTGCAATAATTTAGCCAAGATTACAACCTAACTTATCAAACCACCCAAGTTATATTTGAAATTCGATTCTGAACAACGCATTTCTGAAAAACTTTTCATGGCAATCGTTACAGTCTGCTACCTTTATGGCCTCTTCGATAGATGGGTCAGGCAGGAAGAACAGAGCCGTAGGGGGAACGAATAGGGTTGTTCTGTTTCTAGACGTCTATGGCCCCTGCTGTGGATAGTAGGAGAACAGATTGGCTGTTGGGCTTGGTTAAGGCCAGCTTAAGGTTGGTTGTCGGTTTTATCACGAAGCGCAGCATGATTAGGTCACTGTTGCAGATTCCAGCCGAACTATTGTTGCGATGAGGAAGAGTTGGAGACTATCAAACACCTCCTCTGTAACTGCCCAGCGCTTAGTAGGTTGCGGTTAAGGACTCTTAACAGGCCCCTCTTTGAGAGCTTGTGTTCGGTGTAGAGAGCAGATATCAAGGCTCTCTACAGATTCATTAGCGGCTTGGGCTTTTTGCGAGGTGCCAGGGCTTCATAAGTGTAGTGGCGCTCTCACCCTCTTTTGTTTGTGTCTGTTTCTTTCTGTGTAATTCCGCCGATTCCCATTTTCGCCCTTACCAACATTCCCTCCTTTCATCCTATTTCCTCTACTTAATCTAACTTTTCATGGCAATTTTATTTAACTCTCCGAGTTGTTGCAGAATACTATTGAAAGACAGTCTGGTTTACAACCTAGCTTCTCACACCACCCATGTTGTTTATGGGATGACACCAATACGCATGTCTACAACTCCTTTCGAAAAAATCATTGTTTGGGTTGGATTTTGTGGTGTCGGACTCATTGGTTTATATTTCCTTGATGACTAGGCAGGCCAATACTGTTAACGGCGAACGCTACAGGTCCATAATTGCAAACTTCTTTTGGTCTTAATGGAATGATCTAGAGAGCTATGCCGTGTGGTTACAAAAAGTATGCGCTGATTTTCTGCTTTGTGGTCATTGATGTGCACTTGCCACAGATATTTGATCCCATTAGAGGTTTTCTTGTGGTACACCCTACAAGTCGCAGGTGCCTGGGAATAGGATACAAACCATAGCGACCCTCAAAGCGACCATAAATCAGCCTGATTTACTATGTATATGAACCGGACTGTCAACTAAAAATCAATAGATAAGCCTCTATTGACCTCTCGCCGTGGTCTAGTGGGTAGTGTCTTGGCTTATTAGACCAAAGGCCCGGGTTCGAATCCCAGGTCAGACATCAAAACCAAAAATATTTCTTCGGCGACTTCCTCTCAGCAGATTTCTGGCAAAGACTCTGAGAGTAAAAATTGCCATGAAAAGCTTCTCAAAAATCTGTCGTTCGAAGTGGACTTTAAACTGTAGGTCCCGCCACTCATGTATAAAATTAACGCACACAACATAAGTGGTGTGAGAAGCTAGGTCGTAATCCTGACTGAAGGGTTGTAATGGCCAATTATGTATGTTATGTAGATAAGCCTCTAATCGTAACTTGAATTAACAAAAGCCTAAAGATTGCTGTGATAAATTTTCTTAATAATCTTCAAAGATTTCAATGCAATGAAGTAAATTCGTTGCCCCTTCAAAATCATTTTCTTACTGAATTTCAAAATTTAATTTTTTTTATTTTAATTCTTTGTAAATTAAATAAAATTAACATGACTTGAACTAATTACACAGTAATTTTGCATTGCATTGCATTTGTAATTTTAATTTTTAATTTAAAATGAACGTAGACGTTCATGTCAAACACAAAATTTTCAATTCAAAAATTAAACAGAAAACCAAAAAAGTTAACAAAAATTACCGTGAAATAATAATTATTGTTGAGACGGTTTGGGGCTGGGAAAGGTAGGTAGTATCTAATTACGTTTTAATTTTCACAAAAAAAAAATTTGTTTTTGGAACGAACGATTTGAACGTGATACAAACTTAATTATCACAACACGAATTTGTCTCCACAGAATTATCAATTCAAACAGTGAGTGCACGATAATGATTATTTGATGCAATTTTTTTTTTTTTTTTGTTGTAAATGTTGAAATTGTATCACGTCTATTAAATGTCAATAACAAAAAGGGAGCCATTTTGGCCTTCACTTTTTTATTTCATCCGTTTCTTTAAATGCAGTGAGAGGAAGTGTGCCCTATTTGAAGTACCATAAAATATGGTGATGCATCCCATAATAGTGTTGTAAACTATGGAAACTAACTTGTTCTGTTCTAATCATCATAAATCAGACCCTAAGATAACAAATACTTACTGTACAGTATTCCCTCGATTTACGTCGTAGAATGTTCAGGAAAAAGGCGACGTAAATCGAATTTCAAAGAACTCATACTAAATTTTTATTTTATGTATTGAATTTTTTTTAAAAGGGAATTCCCCTGATTTTGTTTATAAACAACAGAGGCGACGTAAATCGAATGACGACGCAAATCGAAGTTTAAGACGACGTAAATCGAGGGAATACTGTATTAGGTTAATGGCAACGTGTGCTGACGTTCCCCGTCAGAGTTAGAGGCTACTGACTACTGTTCTGTATTATGATATTACATACATACATACATACATAATTGGCCATTACAACCCTTCAGTCAGGATTATTGACCTAGTTTCTCACACCATTTATTATGTGTGTGTTAATTTACATGAGTAGCGGGACCTACAGTTTAAAGTCGACTCCGAACGACAGATTTTTGAGAAGCTTTTCATGGCAATTTTTACTCCCAGAGTCTTTGCCAGAAATCTGCTGAGAGGAAATCGCCGAAGAAATATTTTTCGTTTTCATATCTGACCTGGGATTCGAACCCGGGCCTTTCGTCTAATAAGCCAACACACTACCCACTAGACCACGGCGTATTATGATATTACATTTCCCAAATGGAAATTCTGGGAACCCTCATTACCTTGGATATGAGTGTTTATCCTCATAGAAACTTCCAAGCTTAATAAGTTAATGACGGCCATTTTGTTAAAACTTTACCAAATTATTTGTTTGTTTCACCAAATCACCATGAAACACCATTAGACAACGACCTGCGGGCTCAAGAGCAGTTGGGGACTGACCCTAATTTTCACAAAGAACTAGTCTTCAGCAATGAGATCCATTTCTCTATGAATGGATACGTAAACAGAGAAAATCGTTAAATTTAATACGAAAACAATCCACATGAGATCCAGCAGAGTGCTGCATATGGCGAAAATGTCACTGTTTGTGTTGGATTTAGGACAAGTGACGTCATCCGTTCCTAATCCTTTGAAAACGAGTTCTGGCGGCTCATCATTGCATGCTACATTTGAAATTCTTTGTCACACGTGTAGGAGATATGAACTGGCTACCGAAAAAGTCGGTAATAAAGTATGGTAATACGAAGCTAACCACGCCCACAAAACAAAGCCGACATAAAACACGGCTTTATACATGAGTGGCGGGGAACCTACAGTCTAAAGTCGATCCTGAAAGACAGATTTTTCAGTTTTTTGATTTTATTTTACTCTCAGAGTTCTTGCCAGAAATCTGCTGAGAGATATTTCATTTTGCTGGATTTTGAACCGTGGCCTCACGTCTAATAAGCCAACACACTACCTGCTAGACCACGCCAACTTCTCTGCTGGCAGAAACTCTGTAATAAATAAAATTTTCGCGGAAAAGTCTCCTAAAAATCTGTCGTTCGGAGTCAACTGCATATTGTTGCCTCCGCCGATCGTGTTTAAAATTAACATACACTAAGCGCCATAAGTGAGCTAACACCCATTATAATTTTAAATTTTCTATTATAAAAAAATATGCTTGTAGCACAACCATAAAATGTTTTTCTTTTTGGAAATTTATTCGATTATTCTCATTTACTTTTCTTGCTATCCTAAGAAAATAAATTATTTCAGTAGTGGGTAAATACTTTTGGCGCCCAGAGTAAGTGGCGTGAGATACAAAGACGTAATACGGACTGAAGGGATGTAAAGACTAATTATCCTTATTAATGATTTCAGTAGTAATGGCTAGTGCCACAACTAATTCTTAGCGTATCATGGATTCCTATCCACCATTAATCCATTTTAGAACGACTACCATAAAGCATTTTTTTATATTTCATTTAAAAAAAATCCAATTTTTCCTACTCTCCCCACCATTGATTGCAAAGTTACATTACAAAGCGGATTTTCCTTCTTTTGGATTACAACACCCCCCTATTACGTTTGTTTTTAAATCAATTATTGGAGATTGAAACAGGTGCCAATGACTTTAAACAGCCATTGACACGTTCGTGTATGCAAAATAGCCAAAACACGGATTTATTTTTTCTATTTTTTCTTATGAAAAGTGTTGCCTTCAAGACTACTCTGATGTCATGACAAATTATCATCAAGATGCACCCTTGACTTAATGCCGAAAGGAAGCTGAAATCAATAGAAAAAGAAACAAAAAAAAAAACATAAAACCGTTCAACAAACAAAACATTTTTACAAGAGACTTCTTTTATTACGTTTTTTCCTCTTGTAATGATTTTTTTCTGAATTTTCATTTCGAAATAAAAAGGAAAGAAAGTGTGGAAAAAATTAAACTCTTGTGACTTGTGCCTGCCGCTTCTTTATCGTTTTTCATTTTATTGCAGCGTTGTTGTTGGTGTTGGGCATATTATTTCTCGCCTAAAAGCAAATCATCAATTTTCTACACACACACACACACGTACACTCATTGCAAATAAAGGAAAACGAACAAATTTTGTTTTTGTTTCTTCTTTTTCGTTTGTATTTTCGTGTGCATTTTTTTTTTCCTTAAATGTACGATTATCTCTCGTCTCTGTGTGTGTATATGTGTGTGTGTGTAAAAATTACATATTTTATGTACATACATATGTAGTTATAAACCATCGAATTAGCCGACTTATAGGTATCTCTTAAAGGGGTAGAATTACCACGCCCATTTTTAGTGAGTTTATCGATATCGATTCTTCGAACTTACCCACCAAATTCCATTCGTCGATTATCACTATGTCCCTAAATATGAAATTATAAAGCTTTGCCACGCCTACTTTTTGTTATATCGAATTTGTTTTTGAAACCATCTAAACGGTTAACAAAAAAAATGTTAAAAAACGGTTCAGTAGTTGAAGAGTTATAGATCATACTTGAAGGGGGAGGGTTGTCACGCCTATTTTTGGTGGGATTGTCGATCACGACTCTAGGAACTTACCCACCAAATTGTATTCGTCTACGATCAATATGTTCCGAAATATTAAATTTTGACGATTTGCCACGCCCTCTTAACAGTTAGGGTTATGAAAAATAAAAGTTGTCCGATTTTCAGACCTACCTGATATGCCCACAAAATTTTATGAAAATCGGTCAATCCATTTCGTATATTTCGAGTTTAACCACCAACGCTGAGACATATGAATTTTTTATATTAGATTTTATAGGCTCCACTGGTTGTGATTCTTAAAAACTTAAAACTATTAATTCTGGGTAGCAATTTCCATGAATTTATTTGCGAAACCTACTTTGCACTGGCACTGATCAGCTGTTCTTCTAGCTCAGAGGGAATTTACAGACATAATTGGCCATTAAAACTCTTCAGTCAGAATCACGACCTAGTTTCTCACACCACTTATGTGTTGTATGTGTGTTAATTTAACACATAAGTAGGTCCCTACAGTCTAAAATCGATTCCGAACGGCAGATTTTTGAAAAACTTTTTTATGAAAATTTTATTTTTCTCTCAGTCTTCTTGCCACAATTCTGCTGAGAGATAGTCGATGAAGAAATATTTTTTCGTATTTCATTTTGTTGGAGATATTTGACCTGGTTTTTGAATCGTGGCCTCACGTCTACTAAGTCAACACATTACCTACTAGACCACGCCCACTTCTCTGCTGGCAAAAACTCTGTGAATAAATAAAATTTTCGCGAAAAAGTCTCCTAAAAATCTGTTGTTCGGAGTCAACTGCAAATTGTAGCTTCCGCCGATCGTGTTTAAAATTAACATACGCAACCTACACTAAGTGCTATAAGTGAGTCCACACCCACTATTATTTTAAATTTTCTATTATAAAAAAATATGCTTGTAGTACAACAATAAAAAGTTTTTATTTTTGGAAATTTATTCGATTATTTTCATTTACTTTTCTTGCTATCCTAAAAAAATAAATTATTTCAGTAGTGGGTAATCACTTTTGGCGCCCAGTGTAAGTGGCGTAAGATGCTAAGTCGTAATCCTAATTGAAGGATTGTAAAGACTATTTATGTATGTATGTCTGTGTGCATAAGTCCTTATTAGTTATCTCACTAGTAATGGCTAGTGCCACAATTAATTTCTTAGCGTGTCATGGATTCCTATCCACCATTAATCCACTTTAGAACGACTAACATAACCTTTTTTTATTTTTCATTAAAAAAAATCCAATTTTTCCCACTCTCCCCACCATTGATTGCAAAGTTGCATTACAAAGCGGATTTTCCTTCTTTTGGATTACAACACCCTCCTTTTACGTTTGTTTTTAAATCATGTATTGGAGGTATAAACAGGTGCCAATGACTTTAAACAGCCATTGACACGTTCGTGTATGCAAAATAGCCAAAACATGGATTTTTTTTTACTTTTTTCTTATAAAAAGTGTTGCCTTCAAGACTACTCTGATGTCATGACAAATTATCATCAAGATGCACCCTTGACTTAATGCCGAAAGGAAGCTGAAATCAATAGAAAAAGAAACAAAAAAAAACATAAAACCGCTCAACAAACAAAACATTTTTACAAGAGACTTCTTTTATTACGTTTTTTCCTTTTGTAATGATTTTTTTCTGAATTTTCATTTCGAAATAAAAAGGAAAGAAAGTGTGGAAAAAATTAAACTCTTGTGACTTGTGCCTGCCGCTTCTTTATCGTTTTTCATTTTATTGCAGTGTTTTTGTTGGTGTTGGGCATATTATTTCTCGCCTAAAAGCAAATCATCAATTTTCTACACATACACACACACACACACACACACACACACACGTACACTCATTGCAAATAAAGGAAAACGAAGAAAATTTGTTTTTGTTTCTTATTTTTCGTTTGTATTTTCGTGTGCATTTTTTTTTGCCTTAAATGTACGATTATCTCTCGTCTCTCTGTGTGTGTATGTGAATGTGTGTGTAAAAATTACATATTTTACTGTTCATTTACATGCAAATCATTTTCTTCACCCACACAACCCAGCCAGTCATTCATTGAATTCGCTTCACTTCACATACTTATTCACTCTTTCATAAGTGCTTACTTTCATTAGGTTTTCCATCTCTGCTCGAAGCATTGAGAGAAGAGATAGTGTGGTGGCGGTAGGCATGATAGTCGTCTTTGTAAAAAAAATTGGAAAAAACGCGAAACAAAAAAAAACTTTTCGACCAAGTGAGGAATTTGTTTACAAAAAGGGTTAAAATGTTATCACTTTGCCACTTGTAGTGTTTGAATTGCAGACGAAGGCTGAAGAAAAACTAAAAAAAAAAAACTCATTCATCAATATGGCACAGTGGGCTGAAAGTTCTTTTTTATGGGGGGGCGGATATTTTTATTTATCATTAACGCCAAACACTTTAAAGACGGTAACGTTCCCAGTGTTCCAAGTGCTTGTCGATTATAAAACCAAACTTAACTTGTCTAAGTAGATTCTAAGTAGATTTTCCCTATAACTTCGGAACGGAACGGCGCATATTAACCAAATTTTGGGAGTATTTAAGTTAGAGAACGTAGAAACAAAACATTAAACGTTATAGAATGGATTTGTCGATTTATGAAGGCGCCGTGGTCTAGTAGGTAGTGTGTTGGCTTATTAGACGTAAATGCCAGGGTTCGAGTTCCAGGCCAGACATCAAAATAAAAGTACAAAGAGTATTTCTTCGCCGATTTCCTCTCAGCAGATTTCTGGCAAAAGCTCTGAAAGTAAATAAAATAGCCATAAAAAGTTTTTCATAAAATCTGTAGTTCGGAGTCGACTTTAAACTGTAGATCCCGCTACTCATGTATAAAAAGAGCACACACAATATAAGTGGTGTGAGAAATCAGGTCAATAATCCTGACTGATGGGTTCTAATGACCAATTATATATGTATGTATGTGGTCTAGTAGGTAGTGCGTTGGCTTATTAGACGTGAGGCCTCGGTTAAAACCCTAGGTCAGACATCTACAACTAAACGAAATATGAACTAATATTTCTACGGCGTTTTTCTCGCAGGATATTTCTGGCAAAAACTCTGAGAGTAAATAAAATTGCCGCGAAAAGTTTCTCAAAAATCTGTCGTATCGGAGCAGACGTCAAACTATAGGTCCCGCCTCTCATGTATAGAAATTAACTCACACAACATAAGTGGCGTAAGAAACTATTCCAACACATTTTCACAGACGTCATTGTTCTTAGGCAATAGGCCCTACTTCAGTAAACCAATACTGTGTTAATCTAGAGAAAAGATATCAGGAGAGCTGAGACAAGGCCACAAAAATAAAACATGATGTGGAACTGCATTGCATTAGGCTGCAATTGTTCTCGTGAACTTAGCCACTGATTTTCTTGGTTATTATAGCCCTACAGTCAGGATTACAACCTAACTTCTTATAAACACCTATCTTGTGGGTTCTAATTTTATCCACATAACATTATCCACGGAACATACTAATTTTAAAGTCGACCTTGAAACACCAGGTTCAAGAAACTTTTCATAGCAATTTTATGAACTCTCAGGATTTTTGTCAAAAGATTGCTGAGAGGACATCGTCTTAAAAAATATATTTTTATTCGCTTTATTTAGCAGGAACTCGAACCTCGAGTTCTTGTCTATTAAGCCATTATTTTCGCTTCAAACCTATACGAGTAGATTGTATTGCCTTTGATCATACGCTAGGATTTCCGTAGGTTGTAATAGGTCCAGCTATTCTTCTTTTTATTCAGCAGACATTATATATAGGGTCCGCCATCTAGCGTGTTTTTTTTTCAACTAGTGTTTATTTCGTGAATGGTAACACTTAGCTGATGTCGGATTTGACAGATAATTCGCTTTATCCTTCCGCTGAACGAATATAATTGTGTTTACGCGTTTTCGCTTCGCTAATGGGCCTGCGATTGACTTACTGAAGATGCTGATTTTGGCAAAAAAAAATCATCTTTTCAGATGACGCTCATTTTGATCTTGCCTTGCAAAATTGTTGCATTTGGAGCTCAGAAAACCTGTGCGCATATATTGAAAAGCCGATGCCTCCAAAACGAGTCACTGTTTGGTGCAGATTTTGGTCCAGGGGCATAATTGGGCCTTTTTTCTTCGAAAATTAGCAAGAGGTAGCCGTTACAGTCATGGCGATCGTTATCGGGCCATGTTGAACGAATTTTTGTTCACAATAATTTAAGAGAAGGATATTGGCAACATTTGGTTGAACAGAACGGCGCTACGTACTACAGAGCCGAAGCTACACTCGATTTTTTGCGCTTTGTTTTTGAAAATCGCATTATCAGCCGCAGAGCTGATGTCGTTTGGCCACCTCGGAGCTGCGATTTGACACCGTTTAACTAATATTTGTAGGGTGCCGCCAAAGATAAGTGTTACGCCGACAAGGACAATATTCGTGAAGCCATTGGGTGAAATACAGCTGCACACAATCGATAATGTGCTTCAAAATTGGACCGATCGTATAGGCTACCGTATGGCCAGCCGAGGCAACCATTTGAATGAAATGAATTTTTCCATTATGAACTGGAAGGATTATACTTTCAAATGAAAAAAGAAATTTTGTAAAAGCATTTTCAAAAAAAAACACTTATTTTGGGGAGCCTTTACAATTTCTTGAAATTCGTAATCTCTTCAGCCAGAATTACGACCTAGCTTCTGACAGCACTGATGTTATAGGTGTTAAATTTATACAAGGGGTGCGGGACTTACAGTCTTTCATGGGAATTTTATTTCCGCTCAGAGCTTTTGCCAGAAGCCTGGTGAGAGGAAGTCGTTGAAGAAATATTTTCGTTTCGTTCGATATGTGTGACATGGAGTTCGAACCGATGCTTGAAGTCTACTAAGTCAACACACCACGTCGCTGTAGTCTAGGACTTTCAAGGTTAGAGGACGTGTACTTGTCAATTCTGACAAGTACAGTACTCGGTGGTCGAATTGACCCATTGTACTACGTCCTAGCTTCTCACACCACTTATGTTGTGTGCGTTAATTTTATACATGAGTGGCGGGACCTACAGTTTAAAGTCGAACGACAGATTTTTTGAGAAGCATTCCATGGCAATTTTTTACTCTCAGAGTTTTTGCCAGAAATCTGCTGAGAAGAAGTCACCGAAAAATTATTTTCAAATTTTCGTTTTGATATCTGATCTGGAATTCGAACTCGGGTCTCCCGTCTAATAAGCCAACACACTACCTACTAGACCACGGCGACCTCAACTTCTAGGACTTCTAAAGGACGCATGGTTTTTTTTTACCGCCAGTAAAATGCTAAAGTGGCTTCAAATAGGTTTTCCGATTTGGTAAATGTGCTATACAACGTATCGCTGATAATTTCTTAGCATTTTATAATCGCTTCCTGAGTAGTCCTTCACTGATTTTTCAAGTTCTTCTGCAGTTTGCCTAACATTTCCTAGAAAATAATCAGTGAGCTGAAAGACCGGCTTTTTATTTAACACCATAAGCCAACTTTCTTTTTAAACTTCGGTGTTTGAGCTGCTGTAATCAATGATATGTCTATCCAGGACACAAACCTTGTGAAGATGGGCCATGAAAATGTTCAATTTTAGCAGGACAGCAGCATAATTTTTTATGCTGCTGTTTGGTGTTCGGTGTTCGTTTTTCGTTTTTCGAAATCCATTATTCCGAAAAGACCCGATAGTTACAAACTAAAGCCGTCGAAGATAGGTTAGCTATCGAATTTAAACTTGGTTTTTAAAAATTACAAAAATTAAGGGCACATTGTTAAAGTCCCAGACCACTGCTTATCGGTTTGTATTATGTTTTGTTTCTCTGTTATGCCTGCTGTAGATGACAAATAGGATCTTATACAGCGTCATATGAAAAAGATGAAAACAAAAACAATAACAATATTATTGTTATGTTGCAAAAACAGGAGGAGGTAGCAGGAGGTAGCAGCAGCAGCACTAGCTTAGTTGGTGGTGTTTTTAAAAGTTTAACTAGTTAAAGTTAAAAAGTCTCTCGTCGTTGATGATCAGCATCAGCAAAGCAGCATCAGCATATATTTTTGCATATCGTTGACATTAAGCGGTTAAAGTTGATTATAAAAGTCAACGTTGTGTTGTCATTTCTTGTTTGTATGCCTTTGGCGTCATCTCTTGTTTAAATTGAAGATTCCATGGGAAAGTCATGGCTGAGATTTAAATTTTTTTGTTTTTTTTTTATTATTAAGCAACCCTTCATCTTCTATTTATTTTTTATAAATTTTTTATTATTACAACAAAACGTAATTTTTGTGTAATTTTATTTTGCAAAAAAATTGTTTTTTTTTTTGTAGTTTCAATAGAAAAAAATGTCAAATTCCTTGTTTAAGTTTTTTTAATGTTAAATTTGAATTTTCTTATGAAATAAAAAAAAATTTTGTTTTTATTGGTTTCAGGGAATTTATTTTTTGCAATATAATAACCTTCAAAGCAGTATTATTGTTATTATTTTTATTATAATTTTTTTTTTTTGGTTTTAACATGTAAATGCTAGAGAGGCAGAAACTTTAAAAACTTTATTATCATGGCCCGGTTATTATTTTAATTTTTGTCTTTCCATTTTAGTTGAAGTCAAGTCAACTACTTCTTGTTATTGACTAATAAAAAACAAATAAAATTATAGTCAAACCAACTAAAAAACAAAAACAAAAAATACTTGTTTTCGTATACAGAGTTACAGAAAACTTTTTAGGGAAAAAAACTAGACAATTACCGGCCAAAAAAAACCAAAAAATGGTACCACTTTTGCTGGTATTATGGCAACAATTGGCTTTATTGTGACTTCAATTTAAGTTCATTGTTAAAACCCTAAAAATTTTGGAAATAACGTTGCCATTTTAATTTTTAGTTGTTAAGTTCATGTGGAGCTCCAAAGATATAAATTAAAAGTATATTGTTTACCTTTTTTTTAATGATTTAAATTGGATTTTTATAACTTGAGAATTTTTATTATTCATCTTAAATAAAAAGTACAAAAAAAAAAAAAATACTTCAAAAGTATTTTTTTTTTCAATATAAAAAAAAACAAACATATTCTAAAATTGTTTTGAAGCAAAAAAAATGCAAAATTCAAACTTTCATTATTCCTATTAGACAAAAAGTACCAAAAAAGTACCCCAAAAGTACTTTTTGTCAAAAATAAAACATTCGAAAATTATTTTGAAAAAAGTTTTTAAATTGCTGAGCCTAAACATGCTTCCCGAAAAACTGCAGTCTTCGTACTTACTACTTCAAAGTATTTTTTAGAGTGACGTAGTGCGTGATTAGGGAACTTAATTACAAAATTCAGGGAGAGGAATTCAAGTTTTTAGGGGACAAGAGATAGCAACCTTATTATACTGCAGATATAAAAACTCTTTTAATGAAATTAGGATGAAGAAAAGTGAAATAAGAGTTAGATTAGATAGCTGCTTTGTGGTTTTTAAGATATCAAAAAATCCGGAGGACAATTATACTCCAAAATTTGCCTTTTCAATATGCTGCAATTGTCTACCCAGTCATTCTGTAAAAATGAAAAATTTTATACAATTATTAGATGTAAAGCACCCAACAATTTTCTCAACCTTAATGGATAATGATAGAAAGAATTACAGACTAATTCGTATCATAATTCATGGATTTTTATGATGTAAGCTGGTCATGGTAATGTAACATGGTTACATTTTCCTTGTAAAAAAACAGCTCTATTGACCTAATGCACTCATTTTTTTTTTACAAATCTTTATTAAAATCTATCCTTTAACGATGATTGGTTTTACTTGGGTGCCTGTCCGCGTGGACCTAATCCCATGATGCTTTTCGCACATTGTGAAATACAATGGGCTTACCAACGCTCCCGGATGCAACAGATTGCTATACTTAAATACCAATTCAAAGCCATGTATTTGGACATGACTTCTGCCTTGGTTAGGAGAGCAGAGCCTATCTAAAACTCCTTCCGATCTTTGGCACACGGCACCCGATACAGAATGCAACTCCACACCGAGCTTAACTAGACTCTTCCCGCGATTTGGGTCCAAAGAATCTATCCTATAAGTTGGTGTAATATTATCTCTTACCTCTTTGAATGCAGGCAATGTGAATTATACAGCATGTATCACAAAAAAAATGGTTGCCATGACTAAATTGATCGGCTAACATAACGTGTGCTTCATTCACACCACATAGCCATGCAAAAACCTACTGCTTTAACTGCTATTTGATCGCCGGTGTATAATGGTGGATTCGTAGTTTAGGAAAAAATTCACTCATAGTGAAGTTGTCTCACAAAATCCTGCTTCTCGTAAATTATGAGCCAAGACATTATCCATCTTGCAGAATGCTTTCTCAATAAATGATCACCGCAACTACCAACCGAAAAACCCATTCCTTTAACTGCTCAAACGTCTCGAAAACACGTGCAATGCTAATAAAGTTGTCACAATATTCAGATTCTTGTAAATTCTGCGTGAAAGCTCGAAAATACTTTATTAAAATTGATACCACTGAGTCACATAAGAGGCTAATAGCTTCCACAATTCCTTTTACAATTTCAGTCTTCAATCGCCTATCATAAGATCGTGATTTTTTCGAACAAGTCAGTGCCCAAAACTTGGATGTATTTTAGGCTGGCATAACGAAAGTCAGTAAATCTGTTTTCTATCATTCTATCATTGAAAACGATCGATTGAAAGAGAAGATCAAGCATACATTCATAATTTGTCATTACAACCCTTCAGTGCGGATTACAGCCTAGCTTCTTCTCACATTACTTAGGTTTTATGTATTATGTGACTGGTTTAAAGTCGACTTCGAACGACAGATTTTTAAGAAACATTTTTATGGCAATTGTATGTATTTATTTTTGTCAGATTAGATTGCCGAAGAAATATTTTTTATATTCCGTTTTGTTGGAGATGTCTAAACTGGGGTTTGAATCTTAGCCTCACGTCTAATAATGGCTTATTTGGTTTCTTTTTATTTATTTTTTTTTAATTTTTCAATATGAGCCCTCGACGAAGTCGCCGTGGTCTAGTAGGCAGTATGTTGGCTTATTAGACAAAAAATATGAAAATATTTCTTCGGCGACTTCCTCCCAGCACATTTCAGATTTTTGGAAAAAACTCAGAGTAAATAAAATTGCCATGAAAAGGTTTCTCAAAAAAATCTGTCGTTCGGAGTCGACTTTAAACTGTAGGTCCCGCCACTTATGTATAAAATTAACACACACAACACGAGTGGTGTAAGAAACTAGGACGTTGTACACAGTTGACAAGTACACGTCCTTTAACCTAACCTAGCCCTTGACGATATTCACTTTTCCAATCAGTAGTAGTGTAGAAGTCGCCATGGTCTAGTAGGTAGTGTGCTGGCTTATTAGACGTAAAGCCAGGGTTCGAGTCCCAGTCCAGGCATCAAAACAAAATATAAAAATTATTTCTTTGGCGATTTCCTCCCAGCAGATTTCAGGCAAAAAATCTGAGAGTAAAAATTGCCATGAAAAGTATCTCAAAAATGTGTCGTTCGGAGTCGACTTTAACCTATAGGTCCAACCATTTATGTCCAAAATTAACGCACACGACATAAGTGGCGTGAGAAGATAGGTCATAATTCTGACTGAAGGATGGTAATGACCAATTATGTAGTAATTAGTAGTAGTGTGCTCTGGATGGCTGTCTAATTCAAAATCAATGACTGAGTTTGAGATTGAGTTGAGATGAGTGCAAAGAAAGTCAAAAAGTCTAGGATTATAAATATTGAACTTCGGATTTAGCTAGTAGACCGTAATTATAAAAAGTTGTTCACTTTAAAAAAAAATTTAAAGGATTTAAACTATAATGAAGAACAAACTTAGAACTTTGCAGTGATCATTCTGTTCAATTGCGATTACGTATCTTTAAAAGAATTTATTTTCCTAATTTTAAAAAAAATTTCAATTATTTTTCGGAATTATTTTTTGAAAACCTGCATTAAAATTTGATTTGTTTTATGAAAAAAAAAATTTTTTTTGTTTCTTTTTAACGGTTACAATCACTTTTAGAATGTGGGTGAGCTGTGCAGGCTTTTAATGGAAAATTTTTATGGAGACGATACGATGAATAGAAATAAAAAAATCATTACCAAGTCATAATTTAAATATGAAATCAAACTGAGCGGAGCATAATAATAATTGAAATAAAAACAATAACAAATTCAAGCAAACCAAAGCAAACCGAAAAAAGAAAGATACAATTTTGTTGTCTTCGTGGCTGGTAAATCCTTAGGATACATTTACAATTTTGCATACTTACGACAAAGACAAACAGCAACAACGACATCAACTGCGACGACTTTGAATGGAATGATTTAGATTTCAATTTAAAATCATTTTAATACGGTTTTGGTTTGGTTTTGAATTGTTTTTTCCTTTTTTCTGTTTCGTTTTTAAACACTATTTATGTTGATTAGTCACGAGTTTTGATACCAAAAAAAAATTGGAAAAAAAAATTCTCTAGAAAACCATGAAGAAAAAAAATTTGAAAAAAACTTTCAAAGAACTTGAAAAATCGTGCTTTACATTAGAAAAACCAAACGAATTACAAAAACAGAAAAAAAGAGTCTCAAAATAAAATGAAATGATATTGGATTTTTGAAGTTGAGGTGTGGTTGTGCTAAGGTTATATTCGTATTTGCTTTACTGCTAATGCTTTACATTTTATTTGAAACATTTTCCAACTGTTTTCCTAACAAACAACAACAAACAAGAGAAAGGAAATAGCCAGCCAGGTCTCTAGTCTGTCAAACGAATGAACGAACGACCTGATGAAAAATGAAACATGAAAACTATGTTGCAGGTACTCTGTGTTTCCTATTGTATGGCAATGTTTTCTCGTTTTTTATTGTCCAACAATTTTTTATGATTACCACCAATGAACGGACCCCATAAAAAACACACACACCCTACCTACCTACCGGAAACTAAGTGCTGATTACAGTAAACTAAAGAAAAACCGTTAAAGGACAATTCCCTTTGAGTATTTCGGTAATAAAACATCATGTTGACCTTAATATTTAGGCCAGGGATGGGAATTAATGTTATCCGTGTTGGCTATTTTCCTCAAAAAAAGGGTAGGGCTTGCAAAGCTTATCATTTTCATTATTTTTAATAAATAATTCCTTAATAATTCTTTTAGGAATTAAAAAAGGCAAGCCCAAGCATTCCTTTAGACTAATATAGGTCAGTCAACCTTCCCTTGACTTTAATTATAGGCTAACTGGCAGGATTATGTAACATCCCAGGCTGTTATCATAGAACAAGAAATAATTTGGACACACATTCACAATATTTTTTGTATTTTTTCATATTCATACAAGGGTGGTTAATAAATTAGGTTACTAGAAGTATGGTTTACAAAGTCCGGAAAGCCAAACAAGGTTGCCATATCCAAACCAATTCAAAAAAAAATCATGCCCATCTAAGGTTGATTGTGCGAGAAATAGTGAATGCTATAGGCAACTCATGGAAGTCGCCGTGATCTAGTGGGTAGTGTGTTGGCTTATTAGACAAAAGGTCCGGGTTCGAATCCCAGGTCAGACATCAAAACGAAAAATATTTCTTCGGCGACTTCCTCTCAGCAGATTTCTGGCAATGACTCTGAGAGTAAAAATTACCATGAAAAGCTTCTCAAAAATCTGTCGTTCGGAGTCGACTTTAAAGTGGTGTGAGAAGCTAGGTCGTAATCTTGACTGAAGGGTTGTAATGGCCAATTATGTATGTAGGTATTCAGACAGGAATTTCCGCAATTCTTAACGTTTATGGATATCCACGCTGCCCTAATGGCCTTAGAAGTGTTTAGACAATATCAATTGTTGATAAGTTGTTGGTAAGACATTCATTCCGAGGGCAAAATTGCTCGGGCAATGGGAAAAACCCTCCAATTTCAAACCATATAATTGGAACATTTAAACCAGTTTAATCGACCCACTGAAGCGGCTATTCGGGCTATTGTGAGTAAATTTCGTAACAAATTTACATTGTTGGACATTAAATCACCAACACGCTTACGTACAGTGCGAACTGAAGAAAATATCGCAGCTGTATCGGCCAGTGTTAATGATGACCATCAATTATCGATTCGTCGCTGTTCACAGCAATTGGGCCTCTGTTGCTCAAGAATGTGGATAATTTTGCGGAAGGATGTAGGTGTGCAGCCTCTCAAAATACAGCTGGTACAAGAATTGAAGCCGAACAACCTACCGCAACGCACAATTTTTTGTGAATGGGTTCTTGGAACGTTGACCGAAGATCCAATTCTTTATCGAAAAATTGAGTTCAGCGTCGAAGCTTATTTTTGGCTCAATGGATGAGTAAATAAGTAGAATTGTCGATTATGGAGTGAAGATCAGCCAGAAGCATTGCAAAAGCTACCAATGCATCCAGAAAAAGCCGCAGTTTGGTGCAGTTTATGGACCGTACTTCTTCAAAGATACTGCGAATGGTAACGTAATTGTGAATGTGTAAGCCCTGCCATGAGATGATATCCAACTTTTTTTTGCTCAAAATCCAAGAGCTTAACTTGCATGACATATGGTTTCAACAAGACGTTGCCACATGCCACACAGCACGCGTAACAATGGATTTATTGAGAGGCAAGTTTGGTGAAAATTTTATTTCACGTTCGGTACCGATCAATTGGCTTGCCTAGATCGTGCGACTTAACGTCTTTGGAGTATTTTTTGTGGGGCTATGTTAAAGCTCAGACAAGCCCGCTTTAATTGACGTATTGGAAGACAACATTGAAGCATTTATTCGTTAGACACCGGCCGAAAGAATATGCCAAAATTGGACTAAGCGGATGGATCATTTGCGTGAAATAATCTTGAATTATTAAATTATATGCCGACGAGCTCGCCAGAGCTGGTGCGCTTCTTCCGGAACCCTCTTCTGTTGAGTTGGGTATGCCACTTGCCATGGTCAAGTTGACCATTGCGCGGAGGTTCCTTCGGGACGCCAACCTATCCTGGGTCAATGAGGAGTCTTGCTCCACCGCTAGACTTACCTGGCCCAGGATGGATGGAAGGCATACCGACCGATTACTTGGTCTCGGTCGTGATGTCATCTCGACTGTAGTGGCCGTGCTTACGGGTCATTGCATCATGGGTAGGCACGCCGAGAGAATGAGGCTCCCTTTTAACTACTTCTGGCGTGAATGCAGGTTCACTGAGGAAGAGGAAAGCATTATTCACTTTCTTTGCCAGTGCCCGTCTCTTGCTAGGTGGAGATATAGGTTATTTAGCTCTCCATACCTTGTTAGCTTAACGGAGCTATCATCTATTGATAGCAAGGATATAGCTTCGTTCATCAAATTTTCTGGCTGGTTTTCCAGTACGGGGTTGTCGTGCTTTTGTTGTGCAGCCCTTGCGCTGATGAACTTCTCCCTTCCCTGATTTGGCGGAACTTGGTTAGTACAGGGGGACTGCATTTCACCCGTGGCATCACAAAGGGCCGCCATGTATGCTCAAGTGAGCTTTGTGATATCAGAGCTACCACTACGACTCAACCTAACCTAAGACTAGGCACATTAAATGATAGGCACATGAAATGTTTGGTGAAGCAAAGCAAAGAAAATTTTTCATTTTGATTTAAGAAAAAATGTTTCAAATTAACAACAACAATAACAACAACAATAACGGCAATAACACTAAGTTAACAACTTTATAAATGGTAAAGACTGCCATAATGATGATGCAAGAGTTCAAAAGTTTAA
Organism: Sarcophaga peregrina; assembly: GCA_014635995.1. NCBI lineage: Eukaryota > Metazoa > Arthropoda > Insecta > Diptera > Sarcophagidae > Sarcophaga > Sarcophaga peregrina. The sequence continues at coordinate 86,166,319 of CM025792.1, read as the reverse complement.
AACCCTCTTGGCTATCTGGCGCTGCGCAAAACAATACAATACGCCGGACACTTTAATACGAAACTTTTAATGTGTGGTGGGTATCTGTTTTTGATCGTCTCTCTCTCGCCAATATTTTATACAAAATGTTTGGTGGTGTTGGTTGGATGTTGGTTGGATGGTAGGTTGTTCGGGTGGTTGGATGGTGGTCGGTTGTCTGTTTGATTGTTTCGTATGTCTTTGTAATGATAAACGCATCTTTAGTAATTATTTCTGTTGTTTTACATGCCCATTATGACTGTTATTTTGAAAGACAAAACAAAGAAGATGAAAAAAATCTTTTAAAATCGGCATTTTTTTATTTCTTTTTTTCGCTTTTATTGTTTGGCAAATCTGTTATAAATGTGCGGACAATACAATGGAATTTTTTGTCCATTTTTTTACACGAAAATATTTCGTAAAGAAGGCGTGAAGTGAGTCTGATAATAATTTTTTTTTCCATAAAAAAAAAAAATTGTTTTTATTGTTGCTTAAAAAAAAAGCATTAAAAAAAAGCAAAATTATTATGCTTTTTAATGCTTAGAAAAAAAAAAATCATTTTTCAACTCGTGTTGTCATAGTTTTGGATTTTCTTTTCCCCATACCTACCTGGCTTAGGGAATAAATAGTGACTGAGCAGATCAGCTTATTTGTGTGGATTTTGTTTTTCTTTATCAAGATTTTGTGTTTTTCTCTCTCTATCTCTTATTTCATATTGACATATGGCTTCGTGGTAAAAACTTAATAAATGATGATGATGACGTATTTTTGTTGTTTTTTTTTTTGTCCAATAATGATGCTTAGACACAACCACCAAAAGGTGATAATTTTTATGACGTTTCTACTTGTTGTTTACCTTTAAACAAAAAGACACAAACACAAAAATTAAGGATTTATTTTGTAATAATTCATCAAAGAGCACTCCCTTCTTTATTGCTTATCTCTTGGTTTCTACCAACAATCAAATCTGTTTGATTGCAGTTGTATGTTGCCAAACTTTTGATCTTTAATCTGAAAAGTTCATTGGATAATTAATTTCTTGAAAAGTGTTTAGAAGACTTGTTTAACGATTGTTTTTGGCTTTTTGATTAACTTGACAAGAGATGTTGACGTTTTGGCTTTATTGAATTATTAATGCTCGAACCTATGTTTACATATTATATGTAAAAGGGCCAAGGCAGCAATAAAAATGGGTAGGTTAGGGAGTTATTTCTTTAAAAAAAAACCCCACTTACTTACATTATTGCTCATTATAAGTTTTGTTTTGAAGAAAATTTTATGAAATTTAGTAAAAGTAACAAATATCAGCAATGAGTACTCAAAAAGAATCAAGTAGAATCGAAACATACTCATAATTTCTAATACTTATACGCATTCATACTTATTTTAATATCATTTGAACAAACCTCTACTCAAATTCAAAGTTTGAAGGTACTCATCATATTCATACTCAACAACATGTATGATGTTGTTGATTTCAACTCTCCATAATTCAACATTGATACACGAATCACAAAATAAATATGATTCGTATACGAACACTAAAATATTTACTAGAAGGTGGTGTGTTTGCTCTAATTGCTGCTCTGTCTTTTTAGCTTATGTGTCTTTTTTGCAACAACAACTAAGACTGTACATTTTGATGAATGATTCGAGCTACTTGAAACATTTATAAGCACTTATTATAGGTATTTTTCTAAAGTTACAAATCTAAATGAATAGGCTTATGAATCAAACTTATTCCAAATGGTATGAGTTTGATGTCAACATTATGCGCATACTCATTGCAATCTGTACTTATAGGGAATCAACGTTGTAGTGAGTTTGAATGAATCACGAGTAGTTAAATTTCAATATTCTTGAATCCCTTATATTCAAAATTTCATGAGTGCTTATAAGAAGCGATTCATTGCTGATCTCTTGTATATAATACCTGAAACAAATGACCCTTTTTTTTTAATTGGTCATTACAACCCTTCAGTTAGGATTATAACCTCACTTCTCTCACCACTTATGTTGTGTGTGTGGCGGGACCTACTGTTTAAAGTCGACTCCGAACGATAGATTTTTGAGAAGCTTTTCATGGCAATTTTATTTACAAACAACCTCAATGTCTTAAATTCCAAACTTCTGTATTCAATCCTTATGCCTTCGCAATTTTTCATCTGTAACTCTCCTTCTGTATTATCTGGCACAGATATTCTGAATTAATAGTAGTCTAGTGGGCAGTACGTGGGCTTATTAGACTTGTGCCCGAATTTTAGTTTAGACCTCTCAAACAAATCGAAATAAAAAAATATTTTTTCTACGACTTCCATTTAGCAGTCTTCTGGGAAAGGTTCTGATAATAAATAAAATTTCCATGAAAAGTTACTCAAAAATCAGTCCTACGTAGTCAACTTTAAAGTGTATGGACCGCCACTCATGTACAAAGTAAAGACACATAACATAGGTGGTGTGAAAAACTAGGTGGTATTTCTAACTCCAGAGTTGTATTCCCCTATTACAACCATGAGTAACTGTAATAGGAACAACATTGGTGATGGGAGAAACTAGGTTGTGCTATATTTTTTACAAAAGGATTGTAACAGTAAGAATAAGTAAGAAAGTAAGTAAGAAATTCTAGAACATCGAATTCTTGACGACTTTAGCTTTCGTGGCGTATAAAATTTCCTAAATTTAAAACAGTCTTTAGGCATACTTTTGATTTGAGTCCAATTTATAATTCCATTATCAAATTTTAACTTCTCTAACAAACTACTATGCCTCTCATCCGCCCTAGTCTTTGTTTGCCATGCAGATTTTATATCAAGTGAAATGCATTTGTGGAACCATCACTTCACATATTATTTCTTACGTAATTATTGATGAAAGTTTAAAGAGTGTTTTTGGGGAATTATAGAGTTCACATGATTTTCAATGTCCTTTTTTTAGCTTTCGTAAGCATAGTGTCGTTATTTGTTTTGCAATAACCGTTTGAGGTAATCGAACTGCCAATTTAAGAAATACTTTCAATTGGATCACGAAGTCCAAAGCATACAACATTCTACACTGTTATCCCTGGAGGGAATAAATGATCCATAGTTATCATAAAAAGTTCCTAAAATATCACGCAATTGCTAGAGCGTAGAGTTTCAAGGGCTCAACTACAAATCCGAACATTCCTAGTTTGCATTTGATTGAAGAAAAAAAATTGTCTTCCTAGTTTTCGAATTTTAAAAAGAAAATGATGCTTTTAAGCCTTTCTGAGTAATCCATCCATGAAGCTGTTTGAAATCCCTTAACACCGCCCGAGAAGTTAACGTCAATAGCGAATATCACGAGACCAGGTAGAGACAGGTCTTGGAAAAAGGTACGAACAATGTTCACCTATCGACTTTGTACCTAATACAACAACCTAAAGCAACTTCATAAAGGGCATTTTTTCCAAGCAATGACATATGGTAACCCTGTGATTCCAGAATCTGTCCCTACCATTATTTCTGGTAGTAATATAACGATTGCTGACACACCCATTCAATACGGCCCTCAATTGGCATCGAACATGTTAATGAACTGACTTATGGTATTGTGTTGGTAATTACGAAACAAAGAAAGTACTAGTGAGGCATCGATGCTAAGAAGACAAAACTCAGGATTGTGTAGGAATCAGGCAGAGATACCATCTTTTCTGGAAAAAGGTACGAACAATGTTCACCTATCGACTTTGCACCTGATACAACAACCTAATCCCACTTCATAAGGGGCATTGTTTCCAAGCAATGACATATGGTAACCCTATGTTTCCAGAACCTATTGCAGTAGACTACTTATTTACTTAGTTTAGGCGCCAAAAAGCTGGAACTTAGCATAAAAAATTAAGCAATTAAAAAAAGATTCCTATCTTATCTGTTTATTTATATAACGAACCAAATTTAATTGCAGTTGAGCGCCCTGGTAGTCTGCAGGTGGTGTGCTAGACTATTAGCGTGAGGGTACGCACCAAAGGTTCTGGTCTGTGACACTACAGCGAGCATATGGTCGGAGTTACTCAGCTCGTTTATAATTAGAATATAATTTGTAATTAATAAATAAATAAATTAATAATAATTGCAATTGTTCTTAAACCTTTTGGGATTTGTGACAAAAAATTTTCAAAAAATTATTCCCTTCTGTAGGGCTTCTTCTAGATACGCTTGACCTATCGTTTGTAACTTTTACGACTTTCAACTTCAATTAAATTAAAGTCGAAAAGAAACTGAAAAAAAAATCCAAACGAAAACTGATTACATTTTCGTTAAACAATGTCGAGGTCAATTAATCAAAGTTTTTCATTTTAATTTTAAGTTTCTGCCATTAGGAATAGGAGTGGAGTGGAGTGGTGTGGAGTTGAGTGTTCACTAGAACAATAAAAACAAATTTTTTATTTCGTTTCTATTTTTTGTTTTTTTTAATTTGAAAATCAATTAAAAATTAAAATTAGAAACCAAAAATATGCTCTAAGAAATCTAACAACAACCAACAGTACGTTCTAAATATTCAGACATAAACTACGAACAACGAATTCGTCATGAGATGAGTCAACGAACCTAAACAGACAGCGGCAAACGGTTGTCGGTAGTTGTGGTGGAATAAACTACACGAGAATATAAAGGGTAAGCCAAATAAGTTTTTTTTTTTTTTTTTGAAAATGTTTTCAAAAAAATCTACTGAAAATGTTTTTAAATTTCTTTTTTTTTTTTTTGAAATTACAATCCTTCTGGTAAATAATGGAATAGCTGCCTCGGCTGGCCATGCAGTAGCCTACATGATCGGTCGAATTTTTAAGCATATTATCGTTTGTGTGCAGCTGTATTTCACCAATGACTTCACGAATATTGTCTTTTGAAGCTTCAATTGTCTTATCTTTGACGGCATCCCACAAATAATAGTCCAACGGTGTCAAATCCTAGCTCCGAGGTGGCCAAACGACATTAGCCCTGCGGCTGATAATGCGACCTTCAAAAACAGGGCGCAAAACATCGAGTGTAGCTTCGGCTGTATGGCATTTAGCGCTGTCCTGTTGAATCCAAATGTTGCCAATATCCACCACTTCAATTTTTGTGAACAAAAATTCGTTCAACATGGCCCGATAACGATCGCCATTGATTGTAACGGCCACTCCTTACTCATTTTCAAAGAAAAATGGCTCAATAATGACTCTGGACAAAAATCCCCACCAAGTAGTGACTCGTTTGGGGTGCGTCGGCTTTTCAGTGTATGCGTGCGAGTTTTCTGAGCCCCAAATGCAACAATTTTGCTTGCTTATATACCCGTCAAGAACAAAATGAACTTCTTCTGAAAAGATGATTTTTTTTTTTTGCCAAAATCGGCATCTTCTGTAAGTCGATCGCAGGCCTACTTAGCGAAGCAAAAACGCATTGGATGGTCAATATTCGTTCAGCGGAAGGAATTATCTGTCAAATCAGACATGAGCTAAGTGTTACCGTTCACGAAATAAGCACTAGTTAAAAAAAAACCGTTAGATGGCGGACCCGATACTATGCGCATATAGTCAGCCTAACCCATTCTCCTAACGTTTGTCTGTTTACAATTCAGCTACGAATTCTGTGTTTTTTTTTCATTTTTTTGAGGAAAATTTATTTGTAAAATACGAAACGAACGCACAAGTGTATGAAAATCTATGCGGCTGTCTGTCCCTCGGTTTTTTTTTTATTTTATTTTTTTTTGGTACGTGGCTGTTGTATATGCCACGCAATTATAGAAAATAGAAATGAACACACAACACTTTTAATATTAGATTTTCAAGAAAAAAAAAGTTTTTTTTTCATTTGTTTTGTAATAAAACCAAGGAAAAACGTGAAAATAATTGGCAACATTTTTTGTTTAGAAACATTTGAAATGTTGCCAGAGTAAGTACCCAATAAAATAGAACACAACGTCGTTGCCTTGTGAAGAGATTTGTTTCTTCCTTCTTAAAAACTTTTGCCAACATTTGTTGTTTAAAAACATTTGTTGTTTAGAAACATTTGAAATGTTGCCAGAGTACGTACCCAATAAAATAGAACACAACGTCGTCGCCTTGTGAATCAAACAATTTTTTGCAGAGCGTTTTTTTTCCATTCTTAATTTTTTTTTTATTTCATTTTTAATAAAAATAGATTATTTTCCTAAGATTATTATGAAAAGTGGGTATGAAGAAATAAATTTTGCTCATTTCAAAAATATTACAAAAAACTCTGGAGAACATTAAATTTCAAGATTTATGAAGATTTTTTTTGTAACACAAAATAAAATAAAATTTTTGAAAGTAATGGAAGGAAGCGATACAAAAGAAACAGAAATTTTTTTTAATATGAATTCTAAATGAGGTGATGTGTTTATGATGTTGTTCTAGAAAAGAAGTTTAAATTTAAAATTTTTTCTTTTTTTTCAAATTTATTTCAATGTGTTGAGATTTTAATTTTCTAAAGAAAATTCAGAAATAAAAATTTATGATTTTTTGTTTTAAGAGTTTTAGCAAAATATAAATGAAATATTGCAAATTCTATTGCCTCGTTTTCATTTGCTAAACAATAAAAATGTTTTACTTGTTTTCCATTTACAAAGTTTTCCCAAACTCTTACTCTAAATGTTAAAACAATTTGGATTTTGCTTAGCAAATGAAAAATTTAGTGAAAACGAAGATTTTCTGTTTCGAATCCCATTCACATCATTTATTTTTAAACTTTACTTCAAGTTTTTTAGAATATAAGCCAGTAACAAAGCTATTTTCCAGTCTATTTACTATTCTGGAACAATAGGGTTGCCAACTTCCGTTAAGAAATCTTGCTTTATGTGAAAAAATGAGTATAACGACGAAAGAGTTTACTTATTGAGTTCTATTCTTATTCAAAAAATAAGTTGGTCTGATCATAAAAATGTTTTGGTATTTTTTCTGGTTGATCAAGGTTGAGATCAGAATAGACATTTGCCTCGGTATTCTATTTTTACAGATTTGTAGCTTTGGAACTACATATTACAGAGGGCTATCCATTTCGTGGTTTCAAAAGTATGGGATTGGAATCTGGCATCTGTCAAACTAAGTTGTGAAACCAATTTTTTTTCTTTTCAATTGAAAGTCTGACATCACTCAACGCATAAAAATTGTCAAAACCTACTACAAAAATGGTGATTCTGCCACAGCCACGTATCGTGCTTTAAGAGTAGATTATGGTTACCATAATCGTCCAATTACGCAAGCAATTGGCAAAATTGTGATGAAATTTGAAGAGACTGGAGTGATTACAAATATTGAAAAGTCTGAGCATCATCGTTTCGCTCTCTTAAAAGTCGCCGTGGTCTAGTAGGCCCGTGTTCGAATCCCAGGTCAGACATTTAAACGAAAATATGAAAACACTTTTTTCGCGACTTCCTCTCAGCAGATTTCTGGCAAAAACTCTGAGAGTAAAAATTGCCATGAAATGCTTCTCAAAAAAAAAAATGTGTCGTTCGGAGTCGACTTTAAACTGCAGGTCCCGCCACTCATGTATAAAAAATTAACGCACACAACATAAGTGGCGTGAGAAGCTAGGTCGTAATTCTGACTGAAGGGTTGTAATGGCCAATTATGTATGTATGTAAGATCTAATGAATACAATCCTACCTTTTGAAGGGTTTGACCTTGTCCTTTGTTTATCGCCATAGCAAAAGCAACTTTCACAGGGAATTGTTTTCGTGGCATTCGGAAAGGCATAGTTGGATCAGAAGGAATAAGTTTGATTCGGGGTATGGGTACAGTTTTATCGTTATAAATCATTTTTACTAATATGATGTGCTCTATTATGTGGAATAGCATTACAATTAAGCGACCCTGTTTATCACACTTGATCTAACAACTACTGCTAAGTATATATAACTGAATTAGTAATAAACGGCATTATAGTAAAGAGCAGTATTGCCAGAATAGATTTTAATACATACTATATTATATAGAACTGCATTGTTATTAAGCGACGCTGTATTACCTTACTTGAACAAAAACATATAATCATAATGACAACAGTATTATCATGCAGTTCTATATAAAATATAATTTTTATCAATGAAAATATTAATTTTTCAATTTCTAATTATTTTTCGTCATTAGTGTTAGATATAAGCTTTAAAATGAGATATCATTCATTAAATTTGATGCGGTGGTATGGGAGATATTTGCTACCGACAAAAAAAAGTGCTTTAGAAATAATATATATGATGATTTTGTTTTTGTTTTAACCATAATTATTTTCAAAATAATATTCTCACCTTACTATTGCAAAGTAAATTTTTAATAAAATTTAATTCCTATAATTATTTTGAATACAAAATAAAAAAAAAAGAACCAAAAAGTCATTAAACATTAACTTTGACCTTTTGCGTACCTATTCTGCCGAGTGTATGTATGTACATCTGTCTGGTGTCTCTGCTGGTATTATTATTATTATTGCACTGACACAACAGATCAGCATGCATGTTGGAGTTGTATGTTTGCCCACAACTATCGTGTACGAGACAATTATTTGATTATTTTTCGTTCAAATTCTAAAGTCATTAAATCAACACACATAATAAGATAATTGTAATGTTACAACAGGAACAACAACATCAACATTATAATGTTACAACAGCAACAGCAGCAGCACTACTAGCATCGGCATCGTCTTCGGCACCGGCAACATCTTCATCAACTCGGGTATGATGATGGTGATGACGATGATGGGCACAGTCATTCATAGCATTAACAGCACGCAGTAAATTATAAAAATACAGGCTGTGATGGGTTAGACATCAACAGACAAGGCAGAGATGACGAAAATTATGCGTGGCTTTACACACAATTTTTGTGTTTCAGTATTCTGTTCTGCTTGTAAATGAAATTATGATCGGCTTAACAGACTGAGCCTCTGTCTCTGTCTGTCTGTCTGTCTCTTTGTCTAAGCCATTCATTATTCTTGATTATTTCGTTATTATTACTGGCGTTTTTATAATGATATTACCATACGCATACATACGTACGTACGCTCATAAAATATGTGGGTTGTTTCATGTTAAATCTGTTACACTGTACAAGTTTTAGTTTTTTAGTTTCCTTTTTTTTTAATTTTCTAAACCATAAAAATAGCTTGTAATTGTCAAGACTTAAATTTTAAAAGATGACTTCACTTCCCCATATTAGTTTGCTAGAGGAAGAGTTATATGGCATTCAAAATTATTGTGATGCGAGGTAAAAAAAAAAAAATGGGAAGAGCTTTTAAAGTTGTGAAACACAATGATAGCGTTCAACTACGCATAATTATTATTATTAGGTTTGCTTGAATAATAAAAATTTTGTTTAAAACTTTTCAAAGGAAATAATAAAAACATCACTTTTTGCTAAACCCAATTCACTTTTTGCTAAACCCAATTCAGTAACCAAAATAATTTCAACAGAAAGTGTGCCTTTGAGCTAAATACAACTCCCTATCCTATCCTATGCAAGGATCTGCTACAGTAGACTGATCACCAGCTTGTAGAATACAAGTAAATCGCTCGATTAATAAAATAATAAGAAAATTATTCTTAGAAATTTATATTCCATGCTTACCAAGAATACCTATCGTCGTTTTCCCTACGATATCATCACATTTTGACAGTCCCCTTAGTCTGACAGGTAGTGGGTTGGCTTATTAGACGTGAGGCTCAATAAGCCCCTTGTTCAAACACCTTGTTCAAACATTTCCAACAACTAGAAACGAAATATGAAAAAATATTTCTTGTGCGACTTCCTCTCAGTACATACATACATAATTGGTCATTACAACCCTTCAGTCAGCATTATAAACCTAGTTTCTCATACTACTTATGTAGTGCGTGTTAATTTTATACATAATTGGCGGGACCTACAATTTAAAGTCGACTCCGAACGACAAATTTTTGAGAAACTTTTCATTACATTTTGAATTTACATTTTAAGCAAAAAAATTTGAGAAAAATTCAAACCCCAGCCCAAACACTTCAAATAAAAAGAAAAATTAAAATATCTGTTCTCGACGGCCTTCAGGCGTTTTTCTGGCAGTTTTTGCCATGAAAATTTTCCCAAAAATCTATCATTCAGAGTCGACTTTAAACCGCAGGGGTCCTGCCGCTCACGGATCAAATTCACACACACAACAAGGTTGGTGTCAGTAACTGGGGTTGTAATCCTGACTAAAGTAAGTCAAGTATTAATAAGGATCTGGAATTTTAAAGTGGCATTCAGATTTATAATTTCTTTTCCAATTACATACCCCTTTATCGATGAGTTTATGGTTGTCTTAATGGCTACTACCATGTATGTCTCCAAGTATCGAAATTTTTTCAGGTTAAAATTGCTTATTAAATTTGCCTATTGACAGATTCATTTCAAAGTCCTAAAATAATGATTCTTTTCATAAAATTGTATATGATTTTACCAACACAAATCGATTTGATTATACCGAAAAACAAAACAATGCGGTAAACAAATCTGTTTACAAATTATCGTACAAAATAACAACAAACACTAGCATAAAAAAATTATAAACAAGTCTACAAAAATATACAAACAATACTACAATAATAAATGTTAACAACGGAGATTTCAAGAACATTCATCAGAAAGAAAAGGCAAAACAGACGATTGGATGAGTGAAGTGTTCAGTCGGTCTTGTGTTAAGACTTGTTGTGTTTAAAGAGAGTAATTATTGTTTGAAGGTCTTCATTACAAAAATCTATCGAATAATTGTTTAGTAATTGTTATTGTTTATGGAAAGAATATAAATCCAGGAATAACAAAAAAAAAAAGAGCAATTGTTGTTGTCTACATCAAGTTGTGAAAAGTGGCACACAAAATTGTGCGAATGGTAAAGAATTTTATCTAAAAAATCTACGAGTTATGTTTTAAACGTTTTTAAAAGTCGCCATGGTCTAGTAGGTAGTGTATTGTCTTATTAGACGTAAAGCCAGGGTTCGAGCCACAGGCCAGATATCAAAACAAAATACAAAAAGTATTTTTTCGGCGATTTCCTCTCAGCAGATTTCTGGCAAAAACTCTGAGAGTAAAATAAAATAGCCATGAAAAGTTTCTCATAAAATCTGTCGTTCGGAGTCGACTTTAAACTATAGGTTCCGCCACTTATGTTTAAAATTGACACACACAACATAAGTGGTGTGAGAAATTAGGTCAATAATCCAGACTGAAGGGTTGTAATGACCAATTATGTATGTATGAAGAAGGTAAAAACGTAACAGTATGATCATGAGTCCATGTAATACAACTTTCTCCAAAGAGAACCCCAAATATTATGATTTTAAAATTTTGTGAAAGCTGGCCTTATGTTATTCTGAAGTAAAGTGTTGTAAAACCAACAATGCTAAGCTAAAAGCTAACGATCACCCTAGTTTATGTGACCTCTTTTTCTAAAATCGGTTTTTCCTTATTTTATGTTAATGTTTCTCTAATAAATTTTAATTTTTTTTTCAGTTCTTCGACTTTTACGATATTTTTTTATTTCTTTATGTTATACAGAGTCTGAGTCATATCCATAGAAGAAGTGTTAAATTTACTGTTTTTTAACCGTAATTCTCTTAAGAAATAATTTTAAACACTTTCGTTACACTTTCTATTTCAATTTGGTTTTCAAATGGTTTTTGGTTTTTTTTTTTATTGTTTAATTCTATAATTTGTTACACTTTTACACGAACAAAATAAAGCAAACTTTGTTCATTAAATATTGTTGTTTTGCTAATAAAATTTTATTTCTTTTTAAATAAACTGTTGCAAGTAAAAAAACAACCTAAAAAATTTATTTTCGCTTTGCAATTTAAGCATCATCATCAACATCATTTTTTATGCATTCATTTTCACTTATTTCTTGCCACAATAAAAACACGAGCGAGCGAGAAAGTTGCAAAAAAACAATAAAAACCAACAACAACAATAATAACAACAACAACAATATATAAATAATGAAAACTAATGATTTTCTTTGGTTTTTCTGTTTTTTCTGTCATTATTTCAGGTGTTGTACCATGAAATAGTATCACACGCACGAGTAGTAAGTGCCTGTATAAGAGTTGCATCTGAAAAGGAACAGCAGCAACTAAAACAACAACAACAACTCCAAATACAGCAACAGGAACAGCAACAGCAACAACAACAACAGCATCAACACGATTCATATACAACCGATGCCAGTTTAATTGCGGAACAAAATAATTCGTCACTTTCATCAACCGACGATACAACCACAACCACAACTACCGCCACCACAGCCACCAATACAACAGCCACTTCGGGTATTGTTTGTTCATCGGCTACAGGCCTAAGCGAACAACAAACTAATACAAATACAACCGTAGCATCCTCATCAACAGCTTCATCGCTTCAATCCCATAAGAAATCAGAGCACAATAGCTTAGAACGTCTACAGAATCGCTATCATTTGTTGTATTTGAAGGCTTTTGAGGTACAATTGTGGCTGGATGGTCTATTACGCAAGAAAAGTTCTTCGGCGGTAAGTTGAAATGAATTTTTTTTCTAATTTTTTATCAACTTTCTTAAACGAAGCATAATTTAAAAGAACTTTCCTAGACAATTTTTATTTTCTTCTTTATGTTTATGTACCTTCACACACAGGGTTATGAATGAAAGCCTAGAGAGTAAAATTATTTTGTAGCATGGGACTACAAAGTTTTAGTTTAAAGACATCCAAATCACATAATGTTGTTACGAAGGTTAGAGGACGTGCACCTGTCGGTCCAGACAAGCACAGTACCCGGAGGTCGAAATTAACCCATTGTACTATTGTTACGAAGAGTGATTTACGATCTAGTAGGCAGTGGCTTGATGTCATGACTAAAAAGTTGGACGACAAACCCAAGCATTATATTTTCGAATTTTTGTAACGGTTTTTCCCTATCTTCTCCTTACCATATCGACGGCTCTATTCTATAACGTTCTAACTGTACTTAGAACGTTTTTAATGTTCTTGCATTTCTAAATCCTATATTCTCTAACTTAAATTCAGTCAAAATTTGGTTAAGATGCGCCTATCCGTTCCGAAATTATAGGGTAAAATCAACTTAGAATACATATATAGTCGTATGTCGCGTGAAAACTTTGAGATCTCATAGGTCAGGCTAGGTTAGGTTAGAGGACGTGTACTTGTCGACTGTGACAAGTACACTTAACCGGAGATCGAATTGACCCATTGTACAAAGTCCTAACTTCTCACACCACTCGTGTGTTGTGCGTTAATTTTATACATGAGTGGTGGGACCTACAGTTTAAAGTTGACTCCGAACGACAGAGACTTTTCTTGACAATTTTTACTCCCAGATTTTTTGCCAGAAATCTGTTTAGAGGAAGTCGCGAAAGAAATATTTTCATATTTTTTTTGATGTCTGCCCTGAGATTCGTACTCGGGTTTTTCGTCTAATAAGCCAACACACTACCTACTAGATCACGGCGACTTCAAATTGAGACCTCATAACGCAAAACACACTTTTTCGACTTAGAATGTTATAGAACGGAGGCCTCGCTATGTCCTGCATTTATTATTGCCTACTAGCATTTTCGGTATAGCTATACGTGTACCGTGAGTATGCACATTTGAGTATTCAAGTCGCCTTCATTCTGTCTTAAAATACTCATGATTTGCCCCTATTCAGAGGCGCCCCGCAATCATTATTCCACAATAGTCTTATGGACACTTTCATTTTCAATTTAGTCTTTAGTGTCCTGAAAGTTATTGGATTATGCAAGCTTACGGTGGGTAATACTTTGACTCTATTTATCAGAATATTCTCTTCCTACCCATATAATGAGCACCATACCATGCCTGGATTAATTGTTTATCGCTTTCTTACATTCCAGAACAATTCTGGATTACTCTGTTTCTCATTCGATTATCAGTGAATATATTTAAATTCCTAAACGTCAAGTGTACCAAATTGTCACTGGTCCAGAGCATTAAAAAAACCTTAGTATAGTCCGATAGTCGGAGTCAAAATGTGGTTTACGGTTCTTGTATAAAGAGTCAGTCACTTCCTATCTTTAAACTTAGAGACATGCGTTTAGGAACAAGTCCCTGCCAGCGTCTGCGGATATATTAGCCTTTATATCGGATAGCTTTGCATACATCCTTTGACCCTATTATACCCTGGAGATACGATTTGTGACTCTCGTTGATTAATCTCCCGATTATGTTGAAAAACTTTTCATGGCAGGTTTTATTTTACTCTCAGAGTTTTTGCCAGAAATCTAATGAGAGGAAGTCGCTGAAGAAATACTTTCTGTATTTTGTTTTGATGTATGGTCTGGACCTCAAACCCTGGCTTTACGACTAATAAGCCAACACACTATCTACTGGACTACAGTGACTTCCTACTGCAGAATAATTTAATATAAAAGTGTAGTTACGTTTTTGTAGCGCCAGTGTGCCATAATATGCAATAAAGTTATTAAACTAAATTAGTGAAAGTTTTCTAACATGCGATTTAAATTACATTCCTTTGAAAAACACTTTGAAATTTCAGAAGTAAAACAATTGTTAGATTAGTTTTTGCAGGTTAGAATACTTATTTACTATCAGAGTTGTTTTTTTTTTTTTTTGTCAGAAATCTGCTGAGAGGAATTCGTCAAAAATTTTCTAGCATGCGATTTAAATTTCAAATATATATTTTATTGGTATTTTGTACCATTCCTTTGAAAAAAGCTTTCAAATTTAAGAAGGAAATAAGATAAGATAAGTTTTTACAGGTTTGCAGTACATAAGTGTACTGTCAGAGGTTTTGTTAGAAATCTGTGGAGAGGAAGTCGCGGTAGAAATAATTAAATTTCGTTCTGAACCGTGGCCTCACGTCTAATAAGCCAACACCCTATCTACTAGACTAGGGCGATTGTTATGATCTTGGTTTTTATTTTTCCAACCATTTAAACAAACTAAAATTTCATTTCTAGTATGCGATAAAAAAAAATTCAAATAAATTTTCTTGCATGCGATAAAAAAATTCAAATAAATTTTCTTGGGGGTCGCCGTGATCTAGTAGGTATTGTGCTGGCTTATTAGACGTAAAGCCAGGGTTCGAGACCCAGGCCAGGCATCAAAAATAAAAAAAAAAAATACAAAAAGTATTTTTTTCGGCGATTTCTTCTCTTTCTCTTCTTGTTTCTCATAAATCTGCCATTCGGAGTAGAATTTTAAACTGTAGGTCCCACCACTTCTGTATAAAATTAACACTCGCAACATAAGTGATGTGAGAAACTGCGGGCTTCTTGGGGAGGATTGCTGTAGACTGTCTAATGGTGAAGGAATAGCACTGGCTGTTTTACAATCACCAGCAGCAACTCGTTTCCTTACCGTTCCCATCTTCTCTTTTTCCACCTTTCCTAAACCAGCTCAATGCGTTGCATGAGTAGGGGCCATCCCCTGAGTGCTGGTTTTATATAAAAAAAAAATTAATTTTCTTGCAGGCGATAAAAAAAATTCAAATAAATTTTCTTGCATGTGATAAAAAAGTCAAACAAATTTTCTTGCATTTGATAAAAAATTCAAATAAATTTTCTTGCATGCGATAAAAAAAAATTCAAATAAATTTTCTTGCATGCGATAAAAAAATTCAAATAAATTTTCTTGCATGCGATAAAAATTTTAAAAATTGATTTTAAAGTTCTAAAGACGTTTTTTAATATTATATTATCATCCATTTAAACAAATTAAAATTTCATTTCTAGTATGCGATAAAAAATTAAAATAAATTTTTTTGCATGCGATAAAAAAAATTCAAATAAATTTTTTTGCATGCGATAAAAAAAAAATTCAAATAAATTTTCTTGCATGCGATAAAAAAAATTCAAATAAATTTTTTTGCATGCGATAAAAAATTAAAATAAATTTTCTTGCATACGATAAAAAAATCAAATAAATTTTCTTGCATGCGATAAAAATTTTAAAAATTAATTTCAAAGTTTTTTTTAAAAAAAAATCATAAAGAGGTATCTTTCCACTTTACATAAATTAGATTCACATGTTTCGATTATGTTAAAATCTTGTTTTTATTTTCGTAATTATGGATTTCATATTTTACAATCAATTTTATTTTTTTATACAAATAATTAATCATTTCGTTTATGAAATCCATGAAATGAATTGGAAATTTTTTTTTATTTAAAACAGGTTCAGTAAATTAATGATTAAATTCACCATGAGCACTATGAACCTATTAATCTAATTTGTATTTTACAGAAAAATATTTAAAAAAGAAAAAAAAATCTTACACGGTTTTGACAATTATAAATAATCTTTTCTAATATCAAATTTCAATTGACACACACCACCAGTTAAATTCATCTTTACGTATGAAAGAAACGATATGTAAAGTTATCGCCATCACACTGTATTCGTTGTCATTGAAAAAGCAACATTGTTGGGAAGCTGTGCGGACTATAACACACACTTTTAGTATGCAACATGCTGCTTATTTAACTAGCAGGGGGGAGGGGGGTATATTTAATTTTGTATGCAAAAGCATTTTCTACAATCGTTTAAAATATCGCTTTATTTGGTTCATTGTCACCTCAAAAAATCTCCTGGTTTTCCTCTAGTGCAGAGCAGTAGTGTTTGGGGCGTGTGTGTATGGTAGTATGCACAAGTGAGTGAGCGTCGTCAATGAAAACTTTTTCTGTTTTTCTTCTTCTTCTATTGATCTTTCAGTTTTCTTTAGAAAATACATTTTATTTTCCGTGATTTCATTGTTGTTGTTGTCGTCTATTTCAAGTTCAAGTTTGTAATTTATCTCCCTACATGCCGATTTATGTGTTTTTTGTTTTTGGGTGTACAAAACTTGAATGGGAATGGAGGAAGAAATCTTTATCTTTGTACCGAAAGTTGTTTTTTTTTTATTTCAGATTTCAAGTTCTTTTTCTTTTATGGTATCAAGAAATTTTTTAAAATTGATTTCGTATAGCCTATTCATTCGGTATGCAAATGGAAACAAATCGTTTGTAATGCCAAGTGGAAATTTCAAGTGGAAATTGCATTGTCTTTCGATTGTGTAATTTGTTTTCCTATATTTTTCTTAACCAACAATATTTATGTAATAAAATAGCGTATCCGGTAAATATTATTTAATGGTTACGGTTTTAAAAATTTTTATGTTCTTTAATCACCTTGAAAAATATCCTCAATACCCATGGCAAACTTTAGATTTGCTCTCAAAGGGAATCTTAAATAAGGAGAGCATTCATTTCCTTATCTAACTTCTACTCATGCAGTCCAAGAAGCGATGGGGTTTTTAACACTTTTGAAACGGTACATCTGTACCATATTTTGCAATTTTTCACGACAACGTAACTAGTGAACAAATAAATATACCCGTCATTAGCTAGTATGTGAAGATAGCTTCAAAAGTAATCTTGTTTTCTTATAGTGAATGTTACGCTAACATTAACTGTTAAGTTAACATAATTGAAAATTTTGAAAAACTGTCACAAGAAAATCTGAAATAATCACCGAAAATAGAAATAATTGGAAAAAAATGGAAGGACAACCAGTCTCAAACTGTAAATAACAATTTACTTATTGGAGATAATAAAAATTAAGTATTTTTAAAAAATATACCTCCATTCAAATCGAGTGATATTCATTAAATATTAAAAGGTGCTTGAATAGCTTTTAAGTATTTCAAAACAGTTTTCCTTTCAGCCGAACGTTACTTATGGCAAGAGATATAACGCATGAAGCTAATTGTTTTCCTCAAATGAGAAACAAAGTGCTTTATAAAAATGCAAGTTATCGACAAAAAAAAAAAAATGGAAATCATCGGCCAAAGGAATGCAAGTCATTGACAAAAAAATGTAAGTTATTAGGCAAAGAAATGCATGTCAACGACAAAAAAATAGCAATCATTAACCAAAAAAAGCCAGTCATCGGTCAAAACAAAAATGCAAATTATCGTCAAAAAAGGCATTTCATGGACCATAAATTCAAATGATTTACCAAAAAAATGCAAGTTATCCATCTAAAAATGCAAGTCATTGGCCAAAGAAATGCAAGTTATCGGCCAAACAGTGCAATTTATTGGCAAAAAGTCAAATTATTGACCAAAAAACGCAAATAATCTACCAGAGAAATGCACTTCGTCTACCGAAAAAATGCAAGTGATCGACCAAAAAAATACATATTATTGGCCAAAGAAATGCAAGTCATCGACAAAAAATGGCAGACATTAACCCAAAAATATAATTCATCGGCAAAAAAGGCAAGTCATACATCAAAATATGCTAGTCATCGATCTAAATATGCAAGTTATCGCTCAAAAAATTAAAGTCTTCGCTGAAAAATTGCAAGTCATCGATAAAAAAAATGCCAGTCATGAAACAAAAACTGCAAATCATCGATCAGAAAAATGCACTTCATCTGCTGAAAAAATGCAAATCATCGACGAAAACTGCAATGCGACTATTTTATCCGATTTATATAGAAAACTTTTTGTTGCACAGTTGAAGAAAACAATAAGCTTCGTCGCCAATACAAAGTAAAGCTCGACCGTAAAGAAACTGGTTTTGGCTAAATATCCCGGTCACTAGGTTCATTTCCCTAACAAATCCATTTTTTATAAACTTTTGACCGATTTATGTAGAGCGCTTGTTTTTTGATTAGCAGTTTTGTAAAAAGTTATTTTCGTTGCCCATATCTCTGGTCCCAAGTAACGCCCATTCGTAAGAAAACCTGTTGTGGAATACTATACTATAACTATCCAGTACACTATTTCGCCCACAACTTCACTTTTGTTTTCTCATTTAACACATGCAGAATACCTCGCCAAAGACGAGTATACTCGTCCTACTTTAAACATAATATATCATGCAGGCTGTTGAATTAGCAAATTTTATTTGCTAAGATAATTTTTTTTTTTTTTGATTGGATTTGGAACAAAGTCTGACTCCGCTAACTCTTTAACGAAATATATTTTGGAATTCTTGATCCAACAGCTATCCAAACTCAAGCTACGAAAACCACATTGATTTAAATTTATGTCTTACAGTATTTATGGCTCAGCCAAGTATTTTATGACATTTGAAGAAAGTAATTAGCTTTTAAGCCTAGATCTGTTGTCTCAAGGTTTATCCGATCTTAACGAAATCTATTTTGGAATCCTAGATCATTAGCTTCGAAAACCGCCCCTTAAGTTTAGTGTTTCAATAGTTATGGCTCAGCGAAGTATTTTATAGCATGCAATAAAAATTAAAAAAACAAAATCAAATATAAATTATAGATTTTAGAATCCATGCATTATGCGTAAATATAATGGATTTTGTAAGCAATTAGAAAAAGTTTCAATAGTCCAATGGAAACTATTTACAGCCTAAAAAATGTTGAAATGTTGCATGTGAGAAAAAACTGTAACTACAATTTGTTGTGGATATAAAAATGTTTCAATTTTTTTTCTGCAATTTGAAGCATGCAATAATCAATTATACACGCATAAATAAAGCCACCATTACTGGCATTTTATTATGCGTTTTAAAAAGGCTTTTACTACAGAAATAAAAATTAAGGGGTGCCCACTAAAAAAAAATGTGCCTACCTTTAAGGTTATAAGTGTTATCATAATTGAAAAAAATCCATGTGTTAAATTTCATTGTAATAGCAAAATTAGTTTTTTGAAAATGGCCACCCAACAAGAAATTTTCAATGAAAAACCGCACCGCTTACAAAAAACAATTCCTAGGCTCGCAGGTGTTAACCAAAAAACAGTTTCTAAGGAAAGAATAAAACAATAAGGAGTCTTTGAGTATTAGGAGAAAGCGTGGATGGAGAAGAAAAAAAGGATTTGCCAACCAAAACAAGGCAAGTAAAATAATACGTATTTTTCTAAAACTCCCTAAAATGAATGCTCTGAGACCTTTGTCGAAAAAAAAATTTTATACACAAAAGGAATTCAAATATTATTTACTTTAATTGAAATATAAAACGAAAAAAATCCGCCACTTAGTTTTATTTCTATAACGAAAAGTGTAAGTCCAGTTTTTTTTGTGCGCACTCCTTATTTACCTCAGAGTTTTTGCCAGAAATCTTCTGAAAAGGAAGTCGCCGAAGAAATATTTTCATTTTGATGTCTGACGTGGTAAAAAATCCGCCACTTTGTTTTATTTCTATAACGAAAAATGTAAGTGCAGTTTTTTTTGTGGGCACTCCTTATATGCATAATCTAAAGCATGCTAGAAAATGAATCATGCATTGTTTTGTTTATTTAAAAATCTCAAAAGAAAGAAAATATTCTTCTACATTGAATTTGTAAACATTTTAATTCAAAAATAGAAAAAAAAATTTTTTTTTGCGGAAATATAAAGAAAATGTTTATAAATCCAGCAATAAATGCAGAAATTTTCTTTTAATAACCTTAACTGTAGCAGCATGCATGGAGAAAGCAGCAAAAGAGGAGAGATTCTCTGTTCACTTCATCTGGCAGCATAAATATTCATATTTTCTATGATGATGTTGTGTATTGCTTGCCTGCTTGCATAGTTTTCCCATAAACATTTTCTGAATGTGATTTATAAACCTTAACGTTACCGAAGGAAACATGTATACAAAGGAGAAACAAAAAAACCCGAAGAAGAAATTTACAACAAAACAAAAAACTTCGTGTCTTTCTTTCTTTCATCAATAAATAAAAAAACACAGCGAAGAAAGGTTGTAAAAGTGTTTGTTTCGTCTTTGACGTACAAAAACAAAAACAAAAGAAAGGAAAGAAAATTAATACCTATTGCCACACAATACGACATTTGAGAGTGTCCAACACAAGACAACCAAAACTCAGTTCAACTGACAAACAAAATGAAAATTGATGTTAATCTCCGTTGCATGTTACTCACACATGTTACATGTGTCCACCACGAACACAAAAAAAAAACGAAAAAAAACGAATGAAAATGTTCATTCATTTGTATATTCATTACTCTTAGTGCTCATGTACAATTTAGTTGCATGCCAGAAACTCAAACACAATCACAGCCACAACCACAGCCACAACCGTAACTATTAACTTTACGACTCTTTTCAGCTAAATTTGTATTAACATTGCTGGTCAAATGGTGACGGCCATCACTTATTCTCTCTCTTAACAGTGGTCAAGTTAATTGAGATTTAAATTTTGTGCAGTCGAAAAAGCGAAAAAGAAATCAAATTTTAAGACAAAAAAAAAAAAGCCATGGAAATTAAAGATTTTTTTTATTGGCCAAGTGTTCAAAAATACAAACGCAAATACAAAGAGTCGTCCAGATGATGTAACTCAAATTGGTTCATTGGTTTTTGGCAAATTTATAAGCATTAAGCAGGTCGGTTACTTTCTTAATAGGAAACAAATTTCTGTTGCTATTTGGTTTGCTGCCTGCATTCGTACATAACTTTTATCGGCCTTTGTGCAGTCAAGGCATCTAGTGCAGAGTTGAAGTCATTTTAGTGCATTGAGTAACAGGATTTCTGTGACACCAAAGGTCCAAATGGACAAGCCTTCTCTAAATACTATTTTTCAAGATAGTTTTCGAATATCTTTCTGCATAAGTCTCGTTTTAAAAATGACTCAGATTTGGACCCATTCTTTGAAGACCAATTGAAGGCACCAAAAATTGTCATAACCTGTAATCCATAGGCCAGAATCTACAAAATTGATCGCCCTATGCATTCTTAAAGGCGGAAAATTGATTCGGTAATCAAGTTATAGAATCAAATCGGTCAAGGCTGGAAGGAAATCAAATATTCTGTACCCAACAGGACTGAATGGAAGAAGTTTGTTTGGCCATTACAACCCTTCAGTTAGGTTTGCGGCCTAGCTCTCACTTCAGTCATATTGTGTGCATTAATTTTATTCGTTAGTAGCGGAACCTACAGTTTAACGTCGACACCGAGCGACAGATTTTTTTTGAAACTTTTTCATGGCAGGTTTATTTACTCTCAGAGTTTTTGCCAGAAATCTGTTAAGAGGAAATCGCCGAAGAAATAATTTTTTTTTCATATTTCCTTTGGATGCCAGACCTGCCAACACACTACCTACTAGACTACAGCGACTTCAAATACAAACACACATTCCCTTAATTTCCAGAACTGCCCTAGTTCTTCACTGTTTATGCTCTAGGTTAGGTTAGATAACGTGTACTTGTCACTGTGACAAGTACTGTACTCGGAGGTCTAATTGACCCATTGTAAAACGTCCTAGCTTCTCACACCACTCGTGTTGTGTGCGTTAATTTTATAGAGGATGCTTTCCATGGCAATTATTTACCCTCAGAGTTTTTGCTAGAAATCTGCTGAGAAGAAGTTGCCGAAGAAATATTTTCATATTTTCGTTTTGATATCTTACCTGGGATTCGAAATCGAGCCTTTCGTCTAATAAACCCACACACTGCCTACTAGGCTAGTCTGTCATTTGATCACATCATAATCTTCCTTGGGACAAACTTTTGGGAATAACTTGTATTATAAGTGAGTCGCGAGTCCACCAACAAGCACTTATGCCACAGGCAATGGATCATGTTTATTTCGACATCAAACCAGTACCCTATGACTGCATGTTCGATACACCATTATTTCGTGGATTTTACTTCTTACTCTGGTGGCATTTCATCAACTTTGTTTGATACGCAGCCGTGGACATGATTTGGGTCCAGATTTCTAGATTTGTTAATCCACTGAGTACTATAATTTTATTGAGAACAATTTTCTCTGGTACTGCTTTTCTTGATGGCATTTGGTATGAAATGCTCTCAATGATTTTATAAAATCAAGATATAGTGATGGTCTGTCCCAACTCTGATTATTATTAGGTCATTAGACTGCTTATATGGGCAATGCAAGATTGTTCTGATATAAATTTTGCTAGTTCATTACCTATAATATTATCACATCATAATTTTCCTTTGAAATCGCCGTGGTCTAGTGGGTAGTGTGTTGGCTTATTAGACAAAAGGCCCGGGTTCGTATCCCAGGTCAAAACGAAAAAATATTTCTTCGGCGACTTCCTCTCTGCAGATTTCTGGCAAAGACTCTGAGAGTAAAAATTGCCATGAAAAGCTTCTCAAAAAAATCTATCGTTCGGAGTCGACTTTAAAACTGTAGGTCCCGCCACTCATGTATAAAATTAACGCACACAACATAAATAGTGTGAGAAGTTAGGTCGTAATTCTGCCTTGGGAAATAAGTATACCTTAAATGCTATCGAACTAGGTTTGAAGTTTTTTTTTTTTTTTTAAATTCGATGAATCGGGCAATTTATCGGTTTTTGAAGAGTGATGATGATCTTATGCTGACCATGTTTGCTATGAAAGCGGCGTTTTTAGGGAGCAGTATTACTGCGTAGTCATCGAAATTCTATAAATCGGCCAATTTATTGGATTTTGAAGGATGGTGATGATAACCTCACTCTGATCGCGTTAGCTATGTTACGATGTTGTCAATGAGCAATATTGCTGACTATCAGCAGTAACGTCTCCAGAAAACTCTAAGAATTTGAACACTATTGAAATTCGATAAATCGGGCAATTTATCGGATTTTGAATGATGATGAATATCTCATTCTAACCGTGTTAGCGATGTAGTAATCTCCACGTCAAGCCCTAACAGTTTAAACACGTTATATTTCGTGAGAATATTACAGAAAAGAATTGTTCTTGGAATAACCGACAATTTCTGCTACTTTAGTGACATTCAACTAAGTAATCTATCTTTTTTTTAGGATTTCAAAAGTGCAATTAAAACTTGCTGCACAGTGCAGGTCAGAAATCAATGATGTAACAGTGAAATTTTGCTAAGCATCTGGCATCAGTTACTATTAAAAATTTTAGTTTATTAAAACGGCTCCAGGATTATAATTTCCAGCTGAGTTGTGGTATAAAAAAATTTTTAATTTTTTTTTTAATCAAATTTCACTTTTAAAAAATATATTTTTTAACTGTCAAATTATGTCCATACGATTTGATGATTGTAAATCATTTTAATTGTCACGAGAAAAACCAAATCACTGTATTCGTTAAGATTTGAACGTAATGAGTGAGTTGAGTGATTTAAGAAAATCATCAACATCATCATCATCATCATAAGAAATTAAATCATGTGACACTTGAAATCAGTAAAAATGCCAATAAATTTTAAAAAGTTGCAATGATAGATTAAAAAATTAAAAAAATAAATACAAAAATAAAGGCAATTTGAAAAGGAACCATTAATTAAAAAAAAAATTTAAAGGAAATGCCGAAAATACTGTACCAGGGATGGGAAAAAAAATTAAAATTACATGTGAATGGCAGGCAGTAATAGTAACAGTAGCCGGGCCATGTGATATGGCAGATATAGAAATGGTGGACATTGATAAAAACATGACACATTTTAAATGTCAATTTTTTTTTTTTGTTTTTTCATTTACGTTCGTAGTTTTTTTTGAACATCAAAATTTGTTTTTCCGTATTTGTAATGCTTAAAATCAAAATCAATGAAAATGAAAACGAAAAGTAAAATGAACTACAATTTGATTTTATTATATACAGTAAGCGTCAAAAGAAAGTGTACATTAAAAATAAATGTACATTAATAAACTGCCGTTATCGTATATATTATTTCTAAAGCACTTTTTTTGTCGGTTGCAAATATCTCCCATACCACTGCATCAAATTTAATGAATGATATCTCATTTTAAAGCTTATATCTAACACTAATGGCGAAAAATAATTAGAAATTGAAAAAATAATGTTTTCATTGATAAAAAATATATTGTATAGAGAACGGCATACTATTATCATGAGAAAACATTTCTTCAGCGTCTGCCTCTCAGCAGATTTCGGGCGAAAAATCTGAGTTTAAATAAAAAATGCCATGAAAAGTTTCTTAAAAAAAATTGTACTTCGAAATCCAATGTAGTTCCCACCACTCATGTATAAAATTAAAACGCACAACATCTACGATGTGAGAAGCTAGGTTCTAATTCTGACTAAAGACTTGTAATGACCAATTATCATATATATTATTTCTAAAGCACTTTTTCTTTGTCGGTTGCAAATATCTACCATACCACCGCATCAAATTTAATGAATGATATCTCATTTTAAAGCTTATATCTAACACTAATGGCGAAAAATAATTAGAAATTGAAAAATTATTATTTTCATTGATAAAAATTATATTTTATGTAATGATAATACTGTTGCCATTATGATTATATGTTTTTGTTCGAGTGTGGTAATACAGGGTCGCTTAATAGTAATGCAGTTCTATAATATAATATAGTATGTATTAGAACCCATTCTGGCAATACCGCTATTTACTATAATGCCGTTTATTACTAAGCCAGTTATATATAATATGCATATTAAGTTGCAAGAATCTGTTTTGGCAATACTTTGCAGTAGTTGTTAGATCAAGTGCGATAAACAGGGTCACTTAATTGTAATGCTATTCCAAATAATAATATATAAAGTTGTAAAAGCCATTTTGGTAATGTCGTTGTCATGGCATTGTTTGTTTTATGAAGTGTAGTAATACGGGTTAATAAATGGTATCAGGCTAATCGTAACAAACTTGGGAGAGGACATCATATCAGCAAAAATTATTTGTACCGATAAAACTGTACTCATACCTCGAATCAACCTTACACCTTCTGATCCAACTGTGCCTTTCCGAATGACACGAAAACAATTCCCTGTGAAAGTTGCTTTTACTATGACAATAAACAAAGCACAAGGTCAAACTGGTCTTTTCAAATGGGCAGTTATACGTGACTTTTTCTCGTGTGCGTACGTTTAAAGATATTTTTGTTTGTATTAAGGACTCGTACGGGCAAAAAGTTAACGATGATCATGTCCTCTACCTCTAACATTGTATTCAAAGAAGTATTATAAAAGGATTTAAACATGATGTATGTATGTATGTAAATATGTATGACGATATTATGATTTCTAATATTTTTATTAGCCGTGGTCTAGTGGGTAGTGTGTTGGCTTATTAGACGAAAGGCCCGGGTTCGAATCCCAGGTCAGACATCAAAACGAAAAATATTTCTTCAGCGACTTCCTCTCAGCTGATTTCTGGCAAAGACTCTGAGAGTAAAAATTGCCATGAAAAGCTTCTCAAAAATCTGTCGTTCGGAGTCGACTTTAAACTGTAGGTCCCGCCACTCATGTATAAAATTAATTAATTTCTTCGGCGATTTCCTCACAGCAGATTTCAGGCAAAAACTCTGAGAATAAATAAACCTGTCATGAAAAAGTTTCACAAAAATCTGTCGTTCGGTGTCGACTGTAGGTCCAGCTACTCTCGTATAAAATTAACACACACAGTATACATAAGTGGTGTGAGAAGCTAGGCCGTAATCCTGACTGAAGGGTTGTAATGGCCAATTATGTATGTATGCATATATGTATGTATGTAAACATGTAAAATGATATTATGATTTCTAATATTTTTATACTTTTAATAAAATTTCTATTAATTATTTTCATTTTATGTTACAAAAATGACAACTAACGGTGCGAAATATTCGCACGGGTCATCTAGTTTCTATTTAATATTGTTTCATTAACGAAATTTAAAATTGAAACAAAAAAAAAAAATTCGAAATATTAACAAATTTTTTCGGGCACTCTCCTTATCCTTGGTGTACACTTTCTTTTGTTGTTCACTGTATATGGCAGAGTATAACAGAGTGTATGTAGCATATATAGACAAACGATTTTTACATGTAAAAATGGACAATACAGAAAATGAACATTTTAAGCCCTCGATTTTTATGTTTATTGGCTTGGCAGACATAAAATTTTACTACGTGTTTAACAACTTGCAACTTGCAACAAATAAACTCAAATCGAAATCAAAAATAACCACAAAAAAAGAGTACGAAAAGCCTGGTCAAATGTAAATTTAAAAAATCACTGGATTTTTTATTTTTTTCTTTTGTTTTCCTGCTGCTAAAAAACCTTTAAAAAACCCCCAGTACGAGACATTTTTGAAAGTAAAAGTTTTTGCATTTCCAAACAAAATTTATGTTGATGTTTCGTTCGTATTTTCTCTTGTATTTTCTTGTATTCGAATTCGAAATCTACTTAAAAACAATACGGATCAATACAATTTTTTTTTATGTTTCTTTCACATACGTATGCTGGTGGTGTAATGAATCCTACTTCTAAAGTTATTGCCATTGTTGATTGTAAAAATTTTATGTGATTTTTCTACATCATAAATTCAAAAATTTTACATTAAGTGGCTGCCATTTTGTCATTAAAACTTTAGTCTCACCAAACAAAAAAAAAGAAATAATTTTTGTAGCGACAACTTAGGAAATTCTTCAAAGCAGCTTTCAAAAAATGGAACAAATCTGTCTCATCAGTCCAACGCTTCATGTAGCAACTACAATATACTCCTTCAAATAAACACTCGCTTCGAAGAATAATTAAACACACAGGAACTGCACTACATTGAAAACTACAGGGAAAAACACATGCAAAGTTCATCGCTCTCTGCTATCTTAAAAGCAGCAAATTGAGTCGAAAATCTACGTACTATATCAAATCGTTCGAGACTGTAAGAAAATCAAACATTCTCCACCCAAGAACCAAGAATGATAAACTAAAGATTACGCCCTGCGCATGATTTCCCGTTATACTATGTTCAGACATGTACTTTTATTAAATCAATATTCGGTTTATTGAGAACAATATTTTTAGCGTTCAGACATAATATACGAAAATTTAGATGACAGCTGGTAAACAATACAGCTGATTGCTTCAACAAAATTGCTTTTAATTTAATCGCGAAAATTAGTGCCTAAAATATTTGTTAGAAAAAAATGGAAACAATTTAACTTTGGAAAAAATATTGCTAATGATTAACCAAAACGCCGAGCTGTTGCGATTAATAGGAACTACTTGTGACTTCAAACTGGCTTTCCTCAGAAGGATGAGAAATAATAGCAGAAAAGAAAGCTTTTTCTTATGGCACTATCGTTGTTTACATTGGAGTTACCAAATATCAATAGAAAGTGTTCGGAAAAATGTAATATTCTCACTGAACGTACTTATGACAGTGTTGTATTTGAAGTTTTAATCAATATTATAACAATTTATGAATTTATTGATCAATAATTAATTGAAATTTTATATGAGATATTGAGATCAATAATGCCGTTTATTGCGATTTTCTCAATATAAGTGCATGTCTGAACATAGTATTAGATGACATTGTTGGGCTATTTTAAAGGTTTCCAAGTCTTTTTCATATGTGAAAATGAACATTTCTTCTGAAAAGTGTATGCTCTACGCAAAAGTAGTTGGCAGCCCTGCAATATAACTTACATTATCTCATTAGCCAATAGGAAAACAATGAAAACGATTTTCGTGACGTCATTGATTCAACATGCGCAGAAAGTTTTAACTTTGTGTGCGTGATGGCGTAATCTTTAGTTTATCATTCTTGCCCAAGAACTATCATACACTAGCATCCATAGGGAAGAATATGCAACGTACATATCAGAGATCACTAACGAGTATTCAAAACGATGAATAGATTCAAGTCATGCTTATAATTTCTCCTACTTATACGGATTCATACTTATTTTAATATGATACTCATACTACTCATACTCAAAGTGGAACTACTCGTCGTATTCATACTTAACAATACGCATGATGTTATTGACTTCGACTTGTCTCTACTTAACATTTACACGAAGCACAAAATAAATATGATTCGCATACGAACACTATTATACTCACAAGAAGATTGTGTGTTTGATTTGCTTGTTGCCTTTGTCTTTGGCGGCAAATTGGGTCGGAAGTCAACGTACGATATTAAATCGTTCAAGACTGTAAGAAAATCAAACATTTTCCACCCAAGAACTACCTTACACTGGAATCCATTGTGAAGAATATGCATCAGAGATCACCAAAGAGTATTCAAAACAATTAGTAGATTCTAATCAGACTTATAATTACACGCTTTCATACTTATTTTAATATCATACTTATACTACTCATACTCAAAGTTGGAAGTACTCGTCGTATTCATACTTAACAATATGCATGATGTTATTGACTTCGACTCGTCTCTACTTAACATTTATACGAAGCACAAAATAAGTATGATTCGTGTGCGAACCCCACAATACTCACAAGAAGGTTGTGTATTTGCTTTGCTCGCTGTCTTTGTCTTTTCTTTCTTCTTTGTTTGTATATGCAACAACAACAAAGGCTGTAAATTTTAATGAATAATTCGATTCACTCTAATCACTTATAAGTATTATAAATATTTTTCTAAATTTATGAATCAGAATGAGTAGCGCATAAATCAAACCTGTTTCGAATGTTGTAAGTTTGATGTTAACGTTGTACTCATTGCTACTTATACATCAATGTTGTAGCGAGTACGAATGAATCAAAGTAGTTGAATTTCAATTCTGTTGATGAATCAAAGTAGTTGAATTTCAATTCTGTTGATTCACTCATACTCAAAATTGCATGAGTGCTTATGAGTAGCGGAAAAACGATTCATTGTTGATCTCTGATGTTAACTACGTTGTACGCATATTCATTGCAACCTGTACTTATAAATCAATGTTGTAATAGTGAGTATGAATGAATCATGAGTAGTTACATTTCAAAATTGTTGCCTCACTTATATTCAAAATTTGCTTGAGTGCTTATGAGTAGCGGAAAAACGATTCATTGCTGTTCTCTGGTACACATACAAATCAGTGCTCAGTGCATTCTTGGAGGCAACAAACTAAATCATCCGAATCAGCAAGGAAATCCAACGATCTTCATCCAACAGAATTGCAAGGAAGAAGTTTTTTATGTTATTTGTGGGAATCATCCTGTATACCAAGGTTAACACACGTCTCGTAAGTCCTTTCCCCTTTGCCGTTTCCACTCTAAGATCTGTAAAGGTTTTATGAAACTCGACAAAGCGAAAAAACCAATTTCAAGTGGTAGAACATATTGGAACTTATCTTCTCACCAGCACTTAATGCCGTAACTCCAATATTAGAATATATAAAATGTATTCGCGACTTATTTGTAAATTTGTAAAAGTAAAATGTTTATTATCTAACGATTTTTAAATTTTTTTTTTTCAAACTGTATTTTGTGATAGTAGGTAGTGTGTTGCCAGGGTTCGAGCTCCAGGTCAGACATCAGAACAAAATATAGACAGTCTTTCTTCGGCAATTTCGTCTCAACAGATTTTCGGCAAAAACTCTGAGAATATATCGAAATTGCACATGAAAAACTTTTCAAAAATCTGTCATTCGGAATCGACTGTAAACTGTAGGCTCAGGCCACTCTTGTATAAAATTAACGCACACTAAATTGGTGATGAGAGGTGCTAGGTTGGAATCCTGTCTACAGGGTTGTAATGACCATTTAAATACATGGCGCTGGTTCGGCCATGTAGTTCGAATGGAGAGGAATGCCCCGGCGAGACGAATATTTGATGCTGTAATCTGCGGGAGTCGATGAAGACCTTGTTTACGTTAGAAGGACCAAATAGAAGAAGTCCTGTCATCGATTGGTGTGACCAGCTGGCGTAGGCATGCAAGAAGCAGAGATTGCTGAAAGGATGTGTTTTGGCAAGCCGAAATCCGTTAATCGAGTAGTTATGGCCAATTAAGAAAAAGAAAAAATATATATTCTTCTCGGCGACTTCATCTCGACAGACAAAGCCAAATGCTTTGGGTCTATGAGATGCCAGGTTGTTATCCTTGCTAAAGGGTGGCAATTATTATTTAAGTATGTAAATTCTAGGCAGTAATGCAATATTATAATATCTTCCGTTTTAGCCTTAAAAATCCGAATGGAGGAGCATCTTTGAAATCAAATTTTCCAAAATTTTCTTCGTTCCTAGTTCCAACATGTCACTACTCACAGTTTTCTTAACATAAAATGGCAAAAGGGGGTCGCCATGGTCTAGTAGGTAGGGTGCTGGCTTATTAGACGTAAAGCCGGGGTTCGAGAACCAAGCCAGACATCAAAATAAAAAAAAAAAATACAAAAAAAAAGTATGTTTTCGGCGATTTCTTCTCTTTCTCTTCTTGAAAAGTTTCTCAAAAATCTGTCGTTCGGAGTCAACTTTAAACTGTAGGTCCCGTCACTTCTGTATAAAATTACTACACACAACATAAGTGGATTGAGAAACTGCGGTTGCTGCAAACTGTCTAATGGTGAGGGTATAGCACTGGGAATTTAGTAGTCACCAATAGCAACTCGTTTCCTTACCGTTTGCATCTTTCCACCTTTTCTAAACCTGCACAATGCACTGCATGAGTAAGGGTCATCCCCTGAGTGCTGGTTTAATAATAAAAGAGAAAAAAGTGGCGCTGCTAAAAATATGGGTTTATGTCTTTGATTTTTAATTTGAGTTTTCTGCATAATTTTAAAAAAATTTTACTAATTATCGATTAGTCCGGCTGGGGTCTCAAGACATCCATTTAGTATGTATAAGCCCCGTTATTTGGAATAGTTTGTTGAACTCGAAAAAGTTTTGATGTATTGGTTAAGGTTTCGAATAGTTTTTATAGCTATTTATTGGAGGAAGGACAATGAAATATTTTCATTTACGTAGTCTTCTAAAGTTTGTAAGAAAATAAATTAATTTTATTTTAAGTAATTAATGGGAAATTAATATGATTTTTAATTTTTTCCTTTCAATTATTTGCTTGCAATTCCCATGGAATTCATTTCATTTCCTCAATTACGACTTCATTAAATTCAAATCAACGCTTATAAATTTTCAAAATTTAAATTTTTCTTGTGTTTTAAATTAATAACTTTCCTTAAATCTAAGCATTTATAATTAATTATACGCTTAAAATGCGCCTTCTTTTCAGTCGTTGTGTATTAAATTATTACGTATTTACCGTGTAACGTAAAACGTAAAATGAACAAAAAAAATGATTCGCATTCAGACATCATAACTACTGAGCCCAAACCAAGCCAGGCCATGACAGGCCAAGCCACTACCACGTACATACGTATGTATGTTGTAACCTTAATGGTATGAACACAACAGTGCAATCAACAACAACAACAACAGCAACAATAACTATATAAAACTCATAACTTTTGTTGTTGCTTTTTCGTAACTCTTTCAAAAACTGACATTTTTCAAAATGTCATTTCAAATAAAAAGTTGCACCTTTTTTTATCTTCATCATGTGTATGTATGTGTGACTCATAGTCACAGTGCTAGTCTTAAACTAACTAGCAACCTGCGGAGGTACGTACGTACATTACCGTTGAGTATTTATTTAATGGCATCAAAATTGATTGCAACTGTTGGTAGATAATGCAGTGGAAAATTGCTACTTGTTAAGGCAACAATAGATTCTGATGAGATCATATTGTTGCTTTGTGGCGGCGCACTCACTCACCACCACCGCTAGGCGACAACAATAACAGCAGCAGCAGGCAGTCAGCATTGTGATCATAACAATAGTCACCGTGTGCTGTGCGACATCATTATCAACGTGTGTAAAAGCGATGACTATACTGTCGTCATTATAAATGATTAAAGAAAAGATGAAAAAAAAAACGCGAAACTCTCTTATTTTACAGGTGTCAACTGTAAATCGCATAAAAAATAATCGCAAAAAAAAAAATACGAAATCCATTGGAAAGGGGGAACAAAACTATGCTATTTTGTCACCACCAACTATAGATTGTCATCGTTTGCTTTCTGCTGCTTCTTTTTGTAGTTTTCTATGTATGTTGGGTGAGACTTTTGACTCTTATTGGTGTCTTTAGGGAGCCCCGCAGTATTGTTGAGTCATTAACAAACACACCAAAAATAAATGCAGTGGCTTAAAAGTTAGTTACTGTAGTTAATTTTTATTTATGATCGATATTTTCTTTTTACTTCTTTTTCTTCTTCTTTTTTTTAACTACTTGTGGCATGAGGTCATAATCGCACTGTATATGTAATTAGTTTTAGAGAATGGTTTATTAAATAAATTGTTAAAAAAAATTCAGTGTATCGGCGATTAAAACGATACAAAGCACTGAAATTTTATGCCAATCAAACTCTAAGCGAATTAAAGCAAAGAGGTTTTTTGACTGTTGGTCTATTGTACATCCCCATGTCAATCACAGGTTCATTACGTCAAGCTACAGCTTCTCGCAGTTTCTTCAACGAAACGGATCTACTCTCATTATCCCCATGTCAATCATAGGTTTACTACATCAAACTACTGGAATAGCTTCTTTAATTATATAAGATCTACTCTCATTATTCCCACATCAATCACCGATTTACTATGTCAAGCTACTGCTTCTACCAGTTTCTTCAACAGGAGTGTCTACAAGATCTACTGCCATTATCTGCACGTCAAGTATAGATTTTCTACGTCAAGTTACTGCAACAGCTTCTTCAACAGGAGTGTCTATAAGTTCTACTCTCATTATTCCCATGACAAGCTGTTGTTTCTACCAGTTTCTTCAATAGTAGCGTTTGCAAGATCTATTCTCATAATTCCCACGTCAATCACCGATTTACTATCTCAAGCTACTGCTTCTACCAGTTTCTTCAACAGGAGTGTCTATAAGATCTACTCTCATTATCCCCACGTTAATTATAGAATTACAACGTCAAGCTACTGTAAACTTCTTCAACAGGAGTGTCTACAAGATCTACTCTCATTATTCCCATGGCAAGCTGTTGTTTCTACCAGTTTCTTCAATAGTAGCGTTTGCAAGATCTATTCTCATAATTCCCACGTCAATCACCAATTTACTATGTCAAGCTACTGCTTCTACCAGTTTCTTCAACAGGAGTGTCTACAAGATCTACTCTCATTATCCTCATGTCAATCATAGGTTTACTACATCAAGCTACTGAAACAGCTTCTTCAACAGTAGTGTCTATAAGATCTACTCTCATTATCCCCATGTCAATCATAGGTTTACTACATCAAACTACTCGAACAGCTTTAATTGTATAAGATCTACTCTCATTATTCCCACGTCAATCACCGATTTACTATGTCAAGCTACTGCTTCTACCAGTTTCTTCAACAGTAGTGCCTACAAGATCTACTGCCATTATCTGCACGTCAATTATAGATTTGCAACGTCAAACTACTGCAATAGCTTCTTCATTGTTAGTGTCTACAGGATCTACTCTCATTATTCCCATGGCAAGCTACTGTTTCTACCAGTTTCTTCAATAGTAGTATTTGCAAAATCTACTCTCATTATCCCCACGTAAATTACAGATTTACTACGTCAAGCTACTGTTTCTACCAGTTTCTTCGATAGTAGTGTTTGCAAGATCTACTCTAATTATCCCCATGTCAATCAGAGATTTATTACGTCAAGCTATAGCTTCCACCAGTTTCTTCAACGGAACTGTGTGCAAGATCTACTCTCATTATCCTCATGTAAATCATAGGTTTACTACATCAAGCTACTGGAACAGTTTCTTCCATAGTACTGTTTGCAAGATCTAATCTCATTATCCCTTGGTCAATCACAGATTTACTACGTCAATTTACTGCTGCTACCTTTTTCTCCAACAAGAGTTTCTACAAGATAGATAGAGTAGACTCTCATTATCCCCACGTCAATCACAGATTTACTATGTCAAGCTACTGCTTCTACCAGTTTCTTCAACGGGAGGTTCTACAAGGTTTCATTTCTCATTATCTCCATGTCAATCAAGCTACGGTAGCAGCTTCCTCAGTGGTAGTGTCTATAAGATCTACTCTCATTATCCCCATGTCAATCACCGATTTACTACGTCAAGCTACAGCTTCTTCCAGTATCTTCCACGGAGTGTGTACAAGATCTTCTCTCATTATCCCCATGTCAATCATAGGTTTTCTACATCAAGCTAGTGGAAAAGCTTCTTCAAAGGTAGTGTCTATAAGATCTGCTCCCAATGTCAATCACAAATTGACTACGTTAAGCTACTGCTTTTACCAGTTTCTTCAACGGGAGAGTCCACAAAATTAACTCTCATTATCCCCATGTCAGTCAGTGATTTACGTACAACTTCTTCAATGGTTCTGTCTACAAGATCTTCTCTTCGGTGCTATATATTGAATTTTCTTCCTTGCAGAGCGATCTGTACGTTCTGATGTTCAATATGTCAAGTGTGGATAAGTCTTGTAAACTGTAAGTGCCTCTAAAAGTATCCTCAAACTTTGCCAATCGGGTTAACAACAATAAAGTCTGCTGTCTTAAAGTGAAAGCTAAGAAACGAATTGTAATCGTGGTTTTACAATAGATATTGACGAGTTGCGCATTCTTTCTTTTAGAAGCTTCCTGAATTTCCTATTACTGGAGTTAAATGCACTTAGTGGACAGACTTAGTGATATGTTGGTGTTTCCGAAACCATGTCTAGTTTAACAGAAAAGTCGACTTTGAAAGACAAATAGTATTCATTGAGCCGAAGCCATGTTTCTTCACGATACTTAATTTTAGGAGATTACTGTTGGAATCAAAAGGCTGAAATAACTCCAGTAAAATTTCTTTCAGTCTTCATTTTGATTTGGATGTTTAACTGCTTTTAAATGCTAATTTTCGTTTCCACATTCTCTTTTATTCACTTAGTAGTTCAGCTATCAATGGCTGTCAATCACAAACTTAACTAAGCACATTTTGGTAGGAGCTAACTAATCTGTTGCTGGACCTTTGTTAAGACGAGAAGAATTCTAAAAATTAAATTGCTAGTTCGCTGTAAACTCTACAAAAACTTTCGTGATCGTCAAACCGTTTGTTCCAATTGACTGTTATCAATCATGCTTGACGATATCGTGTGTGTTTTTAAAGTCATCTTTTGGGAAATTAATAGATTTTTCTCTACTACACTGGGCTTTAACGAAATAGATTGAATGTATGAGACCCCATATATATTGTCTACGTAGTCTTTTGCTGCCTGTATTTTGATGATTTTCGGTTCTTTATATTAAAATCGCAGCAGTATGCTATCGACTAGGCCAAATAAGCAATTTTTGATGGGAGTTTGTTGAATACACTGTCTGTTGGCAGAAGCAATGTTGATCTTTTAGACGAGAAATATTAAAAAAATCATGGATTTATTAAACTATTGCCAAATATAAAAATATTAGTTCTCTGCTAATTCTATGAAAACTTTCATAACCATCAATCAGTTTGCTGCAACTAAATGTTATCAATCACGTATGTGCTACACTTTTTGCCACTAGTGAACATACAAAAATTTGTTTTTTGTTGAAATTCATGGCAATCCATTAGCGATTTCCAAAGCAAAAGTCGTTCCATGAGGTTTCTTCACCAAACCAATTACATTTTCAGCATTTGAGCTTGACTGACCCCAGTTTCTTCAAGCACGCCAAAACACACTTTATTTTTAGAACTAAAGCACCAATAAGATCAAATCAAACTTCTGCAACGTGGGCTACAAATTACTAAAGTCATCTCTTGGAAAATTAATTGATTTTGCTCCACAACACTGTGCTTGAACGAATTCCTGTATGCTCTCTGGGTAGCCCATTTGCAGTTCCCTTTGGCTAGAATTTTATACTTCAAAGAAATTGTATTGCTGTGTGTGACCTTTCTTACTAAAAAGTTCAATGAGTTTCACATGCCTATTTAGTTTTTATGATAATTTGAAAGCATAAGAAATTTGTCTTTTGCAAATATTCATTCCAAGATTATACAATTTGCCTAAGCCGTCCGTCTAGCATTTGTTAAGGAGAAAAACATGAAACGTAAAAAGAAAACTGAAAACGTACAACATTTCTAAGGTTTCGTTTGGCGAAAAGTGAATTGTTTATTAAAGCTGTTGAACGATTTTTTCCCCTTTTGATTTCTTTATACGCTACAGTCGGCATTGACCACTGCTAATGGGTAGCTATGGTATGGTGGGGTCTGCTTCTCTTTGTTTGTTCATTTATTTGAAATGATTGATAGGAATATCAGACAAAATTCCTTAATAATAAACGGTGGTAACCCTATCATTCTAGTACTTGTTATAGGTAAACAATCATGGGCTTATAGCTGGTTAAACTTTGTTACTGAAGATTTAGGTTTAGGTTAGAGGAAGTGAAGTTGGTCCATTGCACAAATGCCTTTAAGATGAGAGGATAAAAGAGGGGATAGAAAAAAGTAGAGAAAGTAGGAAAGGGTGAATAAGAAAGCGGAGAAGACACAGACCAATAAACACGCAAGAGAAAGTGCGCCTACACTAATAAACCCTTAACACTTCTCATCCAAATCAAGCTAATAATGAATCTATGGAGAGTCTTGATGTCAGTTCTCGACACAGGCTTTAAACCCTCAAAGAAATCCCTGCTAAGCGTTTTCAAGGGCTGACCAGTTTCATAATCTCCAACTCCTCCTCATTGCAATATACCCTGCAATAGTCCGGCTGAGATCTGTTTCAGATCCTTGTCAGCGACCTAATCTTGCAGTGCCCCATTATAAACCCAATAACTAAGCTTAAACTGGTCTTATCTGTTCTTACACTCTGTAGCAGGTCGTGGACACCTAGGAACATAATTTATTGAAACTGAAATATAGTTTGAGTATTTTAAGTAACTGAGCAGATAACACCATCTGTTAGGAACGTGTACTACACAATAAACAAAGTTTTTTGATAACGAAAGGTGGCAATCCTGACATTCAAGAACGTGTTATAGTTAAACAATCATGAGTTTGTAGCTGGAAAAAGTTTGTTAATTAAACTGAAACAAAACCAGTTTTTGTGAAACGGTACAACTTAATAAACAAAGTTCCTTAATAACTCATTCTACAACGTGTCACAGTTAGATATTCAGGAGTTTTTAGCTTCAAAAAGTTTGTTAATGAAACTGTAACAGCACCAGTTTTTGTGAAACAGTACAACTTAATAAACAAAGTTCCTTGATAACGAAAGACGGCAACCCTGACATTCAAGGATGTGTTACAATTAAAAAATCATGAGCTTATAGCTGGAAAAATTTGTTAATGAAACTGAAACAACACTAGCTCTTGCAAAACAGTACGAATTTAATAAACAAAGTTCATTTATAACGAAAGGCGGCAACCCTGACATTCAAGGACGTCTTACAATTAAAAAATTATGAGTTTAAAGCCGGAAAAAATTTTTAATAAAACTGAAAGAGCACCAGTTTTCGTGAAACTGTACAACTTAATAAACAAGGTTCCTTGATTACGAACGGTGGCAACCCTATCAATCTAGAACGTGTTGTAGTTAAACAATAAAGAGTTTGCAGCTGGAAAAACTTTGTTAATATAACTCAAACAGCACCAGCTCTTGCAAAACAGTACGACTTAATAAACAAAGTTCCTTGATAACGAAAGATGGCAACCCTGACATTCAAGGATGTGTTGCAATTAAAAAATTATGAGTTTATAGCTGGAAAAATTTGTTAATGAAATTGAAACAACACCAGCTCTTGCGAAACAGTAGAATTTAATAAACAAAGTTCATTGATAACGAAAGGCGGCAACCCTGACATCCAAGAACGTATTTCTGTTAAAAAATCATGAGTTTTTAGCTGGAAAAAGTTTGTTAATGACACTGAAACCGCAGCAGCTTTTGCGAAACAGTACGACGTAGTGAACAAAGTTCCTTGATAATGAACTATGGCAACCCTATCATTCTAGAACGTGTTGTAGTTAAACAATCATGAGTTTGTAGCTTTAAAAAGTTTATTAATGACACTGAAACAAAGTTTAAGAATATTAAGAAGATGAACAGTTGCTTTGTGGCAGCCCTAGTGTTTATTTAAGGACTCAGAAGATTTAAATCTACACGTAAATAATACACATGATGTAGGGTATCTTATTGTCTTACAAACTTTTTTCCACTTTTGTATTACCTTTACAGCTAATTATGCAACAACAATAATAACAAAAAAAAAAATACTTTCCCTTTAGTTAGAGTAGATATTTAAATAATAAAAAAAAAACCAAAACAACAACAACAATAATAATAATTCCCTGTGATTATTTTAGCCTAATACTGGCATTAAATGTTTTTCAATTAAACGCAGGCTTACTGAAGCAAACAAATACATGCCAGTCCCCGTTAACAAGACTTATTTGCGGCAATTTTTTTTGTTTTTTTTTTCCTACGATAAATTTCGTATTTGATAGACAGCCTAGACGACGATTGTAAATTGATGACTGAAATCCATTGAACGTCAGTTAGACGGACAGTTGGTTTAATCGACCACTAGAAAAGCGTATAAAAAAAAACGAAAAAAAATAAGCACCGCAAGGCAATTGTGTGATTAAAAACTGAAACTGATTTTTTAAAAATAAAATTGAACAGAAACAAAAACAAAAACAGAGAATGAAAAATGAACTTCCGTGTTATTTAAACTTACTTTTTATAGCGCATTCGTTCTCCCGCTTAAGGTTTTTTTTTGTTTTTCTTTCAAAACATTAAGTTTTGAATTTTTCAACAAATTTGTTACCCTATTTTGTGTAGAGTTTTCTTTCCCCCCCTCCTCCCTTCAATTGGTATCAGTTTACAATAATTTTCGCTTTTAATGTAATTAATGTTATTATTGTTGTTGTTGTTGTTGTTGTTTTTTTAATATTTTTTTTAAAATTTTTTTATTTAAATTTATTTGTTAAGTGCCGCCATTAGCAAATTATCCATTGAATAGAGCACAATTACATGGTTAACCAGGTCAAATATGTCTGTATGAACAGACAAATTGAGTTCAATTTTATTTTCGGAGGTACAAAACAATTTATTTGAAAATATT
This sequence comes from Sarcophaga peregrina, assembly GCA_014635995.1. Classification (NCBI taxonomy): domain Eukaryota; kingdom Metazoa; phylum Arthropoda; class Insecta; order Diptera; family Sarcophagidae; genus Sarcophaga; species Sarcophaga peregrina. The sequence goes on along the minus strand of CM025792.1, from coordinate 86,126,565 downwards.
TATGTGAACACTGGCTGTTGTTTAGTAAAATTATTTTTGGGTATTTATGTTATGGAATTTGGTTATAAAATTGCATAAATTTATACAAAATATTGACCACGGTTAGCTACGACGTTTAGGCAGCTTTCTCAAAGCATCTGAAGATTAAAAATTGATACCCAGTGAAAGCATTCTATAACGAATGAATGAAATTATAAGATCGATGAGGCACATTTCCCTACTTACTTACTTACTTACTTAATTGGCCATAACAACCCGATTAACGGATTTCGGCCTCTGCTTTTTGCGCGCCTACGCCAATTGGTCACACTAATCGATGATAGGGCTTCTTTGATTTGGTCCTTCCAACGGATACAAGGTCGTCCTCTTCGCCGACTTCCGCAGATCCCCGCATCAAATACATGCCTCGCCGGAGCATCCTCCTCCATTCGAACGACATGACCGAGCCAGCGCAGTCGCTGGATATTAATACGCTCTACAACGTCCATGTCGTTGAGGAGCACATACAGCTCACTGTTAAATCGGATGCGAAAATCATCGCCAACTCGCACTGGACCGAAGATCTTGCGTAGGACTTTTCTCTCGAATACTCTCAAGGCAGCTGCATCAGTTCTTAATACTGTCCATGCTTCTGCGCCATAGAGAAGCACGGGTAGGATGAGCGTCTTGTAGAATATTCGTTTCGTCTTGCGAGAGAGGTCTCTGCTACTCAATTGCCTATTGAGACCATAGTAGCACCTGTTGGCAAGAGTAATCCTGCCCTTGATCTCCAGGCTGACATCATTTTCGGTGATAACAGCGGAGCCAAGGTAAATGAATTCCTTGACTGTATCAAAAGTATAGTTATCGGCCGTAATTTGAGAATCATTACGCCGCACGGCTCTACTTGTCGGTAACATATACTTCGTTATGTCCTCATTTACTGCCAGACCCATCTTCTTAGACTCCCGTTCAATAGCACTAAAGGCAGCAGTGACATCTCGTTTGGTACGCCCTATGATGTCGATGTCGTCAGCGTACGCAAGCAACTGGGCACTTTTTTGAAAAATAGTGCCATTACGATGCACTCCCGCCTTTCGCAGAACACTCTCCATAACGAAGTTGAAGAGGTCGCATGATAAGGGATCGCCTTGTCTGAAACCTCGCACAGTATCAAAAGGTTCGGAGAGGTCCATTCCTACCTTGACGGAGCTGCAGGAATTGCTCAACGTCATTCTGCATAGCCTTATCAGCTTCCCAACTACTTTTTTTGTAGTACTATTTAACTGCCCTTGGAAAATCTGGTACAGTGTGCGTTTGCTTCGAACTAGTTCGTTATGTTCAGTATAGATCCAATAAAATATTGTGGTTCGACTTCAACGGTACATAATAAAGGGTTCGTCAAATAACTTTTTTTTTTGAAAAATGCTTTAAAAGGAAAATTTCTGAAAATTTTCTCAAATTTCTTTATTCCGGTTAATAATTTTTTTTCTACGCCGAGGAGGGGCGAATGTACGTGACCGCATCATTAAGGAAGTCGTCACGTCCTCCGTGTGTGGGACCCTCACCCACTAAATCCCCCCCGTACCGTAGACTGTTGTGTAGACTCCGGAACTACGGTGGTATTACTTTGGAGTGGAGTTCTTTTGGCCCTTTGGCCGCCTTCATGCTCACATCCGCGCCCGGATTGCTTATTGAAGGTTGAGGAGATTTGTAATTGTCTGCACTATTCCTTTCGTCCAGTTTCCCGACTGGGACTTCGTTTGACACGTGAGCTAGTGTCTTCTATGCCGGCGTGCCTACATGTTCTGCAGCCTCAAGATCTCTCTTCTTCAGTCTCAGAATGCGCTTCACGTAATTCCCCACTGACGCCCAATTCTGCCTGCTCGCAATCATAACCTCGACTATGTTAGCGGCCGTTATCGTTCCGATCGTCGACGTCAGTGCAGAGCGAAAATAAATTCATTCAAATGGCTGCCTCGGCTGGCCATGCAGTAGCCTACAGCTGTATTTCACCCAATGGCTTCACGAATATTGTCTCCTTTAAAGCGTCTATTGTCTCTGTCTTGTCGGCGTAACACTTATCTTTGACGACACCCCACAAATAATAGTCCAACTGTGTCAAATCGCATCGCCGAGGTGGCCAAACGACATCAGCTCCGCGGCTGATAATGCGATCTTCAAAAACAGGGCGGAAAACATTAGTGTAGCTTCGGCTGTGTGGCATTTAGCGCTGTCCTGTTGAAACCATATGTTGTCAATATTCTCCTTTTCAATTTTTGTGAACAAAAATTCGTTCAATATGGTCCGATAACGATCGCCATTGACTGTAACGGCCACTCTTTGCTTATTTTCGAAGAAAAATGGCCCAATTATGCCTCTGGACCAGAATCCGCAAAAAACAGTGACTCGTTTTGGGTGCGTCGGGTTTTCAATGTATGCATGCGAGTTTTCTGTGCCCCAAATGCGACAATTTTGCTTGTTTACATACACGCAAAGATCAAAATGAGCGTCATCTGAAAAGATGATTTTTTTGCCAAAATCGGCATCTTCTATAAGTCGATCGCAGGCCTACTTAGCGAACCGAAAACGCATTGGATGGACAATATTCGTTCAGGGCTTTAAATATTATTACGTGCTAAGCTGCCTTGTTTAACGCTGTTTCGTTTAGCGCTACAACTTATTGGAATGTATCTCCCGCATTAAGCGGGGTCTTTTTGTACAATATAAGGGGTGTGAGAAGCTAGGTCGTAAACCTAACAGAGGGGTTCTAATGACCAATTATGTATGTGTCAACATAGAAGGCTTATCGGTATTAAAAAGTCGAACATTTGTTTTAGGAAGGTCGCCGTGGTCTAGTAGGTAGTGTGCTGGCTTAGTAGACGTAAAGATAGGGTTCGAGTCCCAGGCCAGACATCAAAATAAAAATACAAAAAAAAAAAATTATTTTTTGGCGATTTCTTCTCTTTCTTTTCTTGTTTCTCAAAAATCTGTCGTTCGGAGTCGACTTTAAACTGTAGGTCCTGTCACTTCTGCATAAAATAAATACACTCAACATAAGTGGTGTGAGAAATTGCGGGCTTCTTGGGGACAATTGCTGTAGACTGTCTAATGGTAGAGGTATAGCACTGGCCATTTTATAGTCACAAGCAGTAACTCTTTTCCTTGCCGTTCGCATCTTCCTTCTTTCTTTCCATCTTGCCTAAAAAACCTGCACAATGCACTGCATGAGTAGGGGTCATCCCCTGAGTGCTGGTTTTATAAAAATAAAAAAGTGGCGCTGCTAAATATATGGGTTTATGTCTTTGGTTTTTAAATTTGAGTTTTTAAGCTGCATAATTTTAAAAAAATTTTAAATTTAATTATCGATTAGTACAGCTGGAGCTTCCCGACGTCCACATGTAGTATGTATAAGCCTCGTTTCCTTACCGTTCGCATTTACCCTCTTTCCAGCTTTCATAAACCTGCACAATGCACTTCATGAGTAGGGGCCATCCCCTGAGTGGTGGTTTGATAAATAAAAGAGAAAAAAGTGGCGCTGCTAAAAATATGGGTTTATGTCTTTGATTTTTATTTTGAGTTTTTTACTAATTATCGATTAGTATGGCTGGCGCCTCCAGACGTCCATGTAGTATGTATAAGCCCCGTTATTTGGAATAGTTTGTTGAACTCGAAGAAGGTTTGATGCATTGGTTAAGGTTTCGAATAGTTTTTATAGCTATTTTCCTATGATCTCCCTCTTTACTTGGAGGAAGGGCTATGAAATATTTTCATTTACGTAGTCTTCTAAAGTCTGTAAGACTGTAGTACTCTAGTATTAATCCTAAGAAAGATCATTTACAAAGTAAAAAAAAATGGCATATGTTAACGTTGCAAATTGCCGGATACCTAAGTTATTAAAGACACAAACCATTACTAAGAAAACCTATTTTAAATGGGTCAAATTATTAATCAATAATCTTCACTTTGTCTGTAACAGACAGCCTCGCAAGCAAAATGTTTCCCACATTATTTGTCTGAAATTGTGTTGTTGTTCACATGCAATTCTCAACCAATTAATTTCACATACGATACGGACGATCGGTACAAAAATTTTGCCTCATATATGGAGTAGGTCAGGTACTTGGCAATAATTTTCTGAAAAGTCATTACAACCAATTACACTTAAAAAGTGAAGAATTTCCTTTTTCTTCGTATGGAATATTTTTGCCATTTATTTTCAATCCATTTGCCATAATTCTTCTCTCTTTCTTTCTCGTCAATTATCGTTATCGTTTGTAATACAAAAACACATACAAGCAAAAATATCTGGGTTAGCAAGATTTGAATGAAAAAAAATTTTTTTTTTGTACTGGAATTGCCCTTAAGTTAATAATGATTTGATTTGGCTTGGCTTGCTATGGATTACAGGCTTTGGCAGAGCTTTAAAAGTGTTTCAAATTAACGTTTTAATGTTAAATGGCTAGAGAGAGAGAGGGGGAAATAAACCAAATGATTGATCGATTGCCGTCTATTTCTAATCATGCACAAAATAAAATGTATTGAACATTCTAAATACAAATACGAATACAATGCAAAACAGTAGAGAGAAGAGAAGAAAAGACACTCAAATGGGAAAATGGGAAGAAAAAAATCGATTTGCACGATCTGCCTTTTACTAAGACGGACGGCTGTTACATGCAACATTTGAATTTGAATAACAAAATTTGCATTTGCATTGTGTATTGTATGTGGCAGCATATTTCCTTCCTCCTTATGGGCATTTTCATGCAACACTTGCATTGACTTTTGGTGGCTGGTGCTAGCTGCTGCCTCACCACCATCCTAACTGACTGTTGTTATTGATGAAGCCAGCAAAAAGGTTCAACATCATCATTAAGATCAATCATGTACTCTCACTTGACTAGCTTGGCTGACTAACTGACTGAATGACTACTTTATACTACTCATACATGCATGCATGCATTCACATGCAATATATCGATGCTGGTTATCGATCTCGTTTTAAATTCTTTCCATTTCAATTTATTTTTCGTTTTTTCCTTCTCCTATACTTTCTAGATTTGTTAGAACATTTTTCTACAATTTTTTTGATGTTTTTTTTTTGTTTCGTGTGGCATGACATGAATTATAGCCGCCTGCCATGCCTTGCCTTGCCTGTATTTTATTTCGATTTCCTACAGCCATCACGTAAAAGCGATTTTTAAAAATTTTTATTTCATTTTGATTTCCTAAAAAAAAAACAAAAGCAACAAATCACAATTCATCCGCTGCAAGTGAATTTTCAAATCAATTGATGTGTGGCCTTGCCGTTGAAATTGCCCATAAAATTTGGGGATTTTTTTGTTTATTTTAGTAAAAACTGTTAAAATTGTCTTTAAAAACAATTTAAAAAATTTTTTTTGTAGAGATAATCAGCAAATAAATGGTTTTTTTCAAATACAAAAGATTGTAAAAAATAAAGTGTAGTGAGAAGTTAATGAGGGTTTTGATTAGCAGTTTAATTGAAATGAAAAAAATTTTTTTTATCGAAAATTTTTGCCTTTTCCAAGGCAGTTAAAATGCTCTTCTATTGCCCGAAACAAATCAAAAACAATTAATTTTTAAAAGCTTCCTTATGTTAATTCGCTGACCGCTTTTAATATCCCCTTATATTGTCATCAACTTATATTCCCATATGTCCGGTTCCGCGTAACAGTGTTTATAGACCAAATCATCTCCTTTATTTCCTCAAAAATTTATTTTTTCAGGTCTTCTAGAACTAATGTGTCATTGAAAACCCCTACTAAAGCTTTGTAAAGATCATGAATATTTGTTTTTAAGAACAATATACAGTAAGATCCCGCTTAACGCTACCCCGTTTAATGCTGTTTCAGTATTACGCGGTAATATTGGGATTCCCCTAAATCGCACACTGTATTGATACTTGTTGTATGTATGTGTGCAAATGAAACGGCCCTGTAACAAACAAAAGCGGTGTACTATATAGCGACGATGTATACTATGTAACTTTATCAACGCCCTGTTGTTAGGTTAGGTTAGAGGACGTGCACCCATCGGTCGAGACAAACGCAGTACCCGGAAATCGAAATTGACCCATTGTACATTGTCCTTAGGGGAGGAAAGAAATACAGGATATAGGAATGTAGGGAAGGGGAGGGAGAATGGGAAACGGAGGAATTACATGTAAAGAAACAGACACAAAACAAAAAAAAAAGAGGTTGAGAGTGCGACTACATTTATGAAGCCCTAGCACCTCTTAACCAGCCCAAGCTGCTAATGAATCTGTGGAGAGGCTTGATGTCGGCTCTCGACACAGAACTCAAGTTCTCAAAGAAGGCCCAGCCAAGGGTCATCAACCTCAACCTACCAAGGGCTGGGCAGTAGCAGAGAATATGTTCGACAGTCTCCTCCTCACCGCAACATTCCCTGCAATAGTCCGGCTGGGATCTGTTACAGATCCCCGTCAGCGACCTAATCTCACAGTGCCCCGTGATAAAACCGACAACCAACCTTAAGCTGGCCTTAACGCCCTTTTGTTAGTCTGACCAGAATAGAGATTCCAACTGTGATTTCCTTCGTCGTGCTAAGTTGCCTCGTTTAGCGCTGGAACTTATTGGAACGTAACCCCCACATTAAACGGGTTTTTTTATAGCTTTAGGAGCTAATGGTTGGAAAATCTTCGAAAGACATTGGTAGCCCGGCTTACCAAAGTGCACGATTCGCCGCAAGACTTACCCTCGGTTTGGTAAACGCATACGTACTAAAACCAACCTAGTTCGCCACACTTTCAACCATTTGCCCCCCCGGGACCACAAACAAGGATTACTTCGGGGCGGGGGAGGGTGTAAATTCAGCGAATGCTACCTTCAAATTCCGCTGACCTTGCTCTCTCAGCCAATCTTTCCATACATGTAAAGCTAGAGTCAGGTGTAGATATGTCAAATACTAAGTGCAGAAGAAGTAAAAGAAGTAAAAGAAGAAGTCAGACAGTAGTCAGTCGTCAGTTGAGCCGCTCAGTCGTCAGTAAATTAATCGGTCGTCAATCTGTTATCAGTCGCTTTTAATTTAACTTTTATCCTAAAATAACTTACATTCTACTGTTCAATACAGAACTTTATTTAATATAATTTGAATTTGAAAATGAACTTTGTGAAATAAATAAACTTTAAAACATTATTTTGCCCAGTTTACATTATTATTTTACATTTGGGGGCTCAACCTATAAAAATTGCTAAATGCTAATATGTTTTAATAAAAAACGAAACCGCTAAGAAAACCGAAAATAAAAAGAAGAGTGAAAATTAATACTTAGTTAGTGTTGTTTTTCTTAACAAAAACAAAATTATAAAAAACGGTTTGCTAAATAACTAAAAAAAAAAATTGTTTATGATACGTTGTTAAATGAGAGCTAATGTAAAAAATCAAAAAGCTGTGAGTCTTAAAAAATATAACACGAGAGCATATACACATCTCCAGAAACAAAGAGAAGAAGAAAATTTAAGGAAGAAATTAAAAGAAAAAGAAAACATAGAATCATTTAAAATGTCAAAGAAAGAAGAAAGCTTTTGTGTTGAAAATACACAATTAAGCGAATTGATAAAGCTTTTAACATTGAAAATCATGAAAGAAGATGAAGATAAAAACAAAACAAACGTTTCTATTGAGTGTTTTGCAAAAATTGTTCCTGATTTTGATGGTATCTCGATGGCGGTAGAACAATGGTTTGAAAATTTTGATAAAAATGCTGATGCTTATGACCTGAACGAAAAGCAGAAATATGTGCATGCCAGGAACAAAATGAGTGGAGCAGCAAACTTGTTTTTGGAAGCTGTAAGTGTATGTGATTATGCTACTTTGAAGAAAGTTTTGATGGATGAGTTTCGAAAGTCATACAGTAGTGCGGAAATACACAGATCATTATCGATCCGCAAAAAATTGGAGAATGAGTCATTTCATGAATATGTATTACATATGAGAAAACTAGCTGCAGCAGGGCATATAGAAGATATTTCGGTCATAAGGTATATCGTAGATGGGTTGCGAATAAAAGCTGAATTTAAATATTCACTATATAATGCAAGAACATTCAGAGAGCTTCGGGAGCAATATGCAGTGTATGAGCGTATAAAGTCTAATGAGCCAGCACATAGTGGAGCCTTTAACCAAACAAACAAATATAAACCGTCTATGAAGAAAGAACATTGCTTTAATTGTGGATCGACTGATCACAAAAAAAAAGATTGTAAAGAATTAACAAAATGTTTTGTGTGCAATAGTACGGGACATATATCAAAAAATTGTGTTTTAAAAAATCAAAAATCTAATCCAAATAATGCTGTGAATGTTGTTATTGACAAAAATCGTTTAAAGCAAATATCTTTCGAGAACCAACAAATTGATTGTTTAATTGACACCGGGTCCGATGTTACCCTTGTGAAAGAAAGTTTGTATAAACAATATTTTAAACACCTTGGTTTAAAACAAAGTTCGTCCATGCTATTCGGTCTTGGAAACTTTCCGACTGAACCACTTGGTTGTATGAACGGTACGGTTCGCGTTGACTCAGTAATATCAAAACACGATTTCCTCGTTGTTCCTGACAATGCATTAAAATATAACGCCATTCTCGGTTATGACTTTATAAGAAAATTTAAGTTTGTGTCGGACGGTAATGAGTATAAATTCGAATATCAAAATAATATACAACAAGATAACGATTTTTCGGTGTATAATATAACAGCAGCTGAGTTAGATGTTCCACCAAAATACAGAGCAGAAGTGACTAAATTAGTATCTAGTTATAAGCCGTCTGCAATAGAAGAGTGTCCGATTATCATGAAAATTTTGCCTGATGGAGTAATAAAACCATTCCGTCATTCACCATCCAGATTACCAATGAATGAGCAAGAAGCTGTACATGAACAAGTTAAAGAGTGGTTAGCAAAGGGTATAATCAGAAAGTCAACATCACCAATAGCTAGTAGAGTCGTAGTGGTTAAAAAAAAGTGCGGAGATTACAGAGTTTGTGTTGATTTTCGTCAGTTGAATAATATGGTATTGAAAGATTGTTTCCCCGTACCATTAATTGATGAAGTATTAGAGAAACTCCAGAATTCGAAACTTTTTACTGTTATGGACCTTGAAAATGGGTTTTTTCATGTGCCCATAGAGGAGAGTAGTAAACATTATACAGCGTTTATAACAAAGGAAGGCTTATTCGAGTTTAATAAAGCACCGTTTGGTTTTTGTAATTCCCCTGCGAACTTTATAAGATACGTAAGCCATATTTTTCAGCCACTAATAAATAAAAATATAATGGAGTTGTATATGGACGACATCGTAATTTTTGCAGATACCCCTGAAAGCAGTCTATATAAACTGAAAATAGTATTGGATACTGCATCACGTTTTAATTTAAAAATTAAATGGTCAAAATGTTCATTTCTTCAATCTAAAATTGATTTTCTGGGCCATACAGTACAAAACGGAAAGATTTGGCCAGGTAAAGACAAAACGAAAGCTATCGAAAAATTTCCTGAGCTGAAAAATATTAGAGATGTTCAGTCATTTTTAGGGATAACCGGTTATTTTCGAAAATTTGTTCAAGGTTATGCTCATATCGCTTGTCCGCTTACAAATTTGCTTAAAAAAGATGTAAAATTTATTATTGGCGACGAAGAATTAAAAGCAATTAACAAATTAAAAATGATATTAACCAAAGAACCAGTACTTAAAATCTACGATAGATCAGCTATAACCGAGTTGCATACAGATGCTTCCAAATATGGTTTTGGTGCAGCACTTTTACAAATTTCTGAGAATCAGTCGCATCCAGTTTACTATTGGAGTAAAAAAACATCATTACAAGAACAAAATCAACATAGTTACATATTAGAAGTAAAAGCTGCATATCTTGCAATGAAAAAATTTCGTCATTATCTTCTGGGCATTCAATTTAAATTAGTTACTGACTGCGCTGCTTTTAAACAAACGACATCAAAGAAAGACGTACCAAGAGATGTAGCACAGTGGATAATGTATATTCAAGACTTTACATTTACAATTGAACATCGTGCAGGAAACAGGTTAAAACATGTAGATGGTCTCAGTCGTTACCCTGTAGACGTTATGCTTGTATCAGATATTTCAGCTAGAATTAGTAAGCTCCAACAAGAAGACGATGGCGTAAAAGCTATTTCCATAATTCTAAACGGTGGAACTTATAACGGCTATAAAAAGAAAGGCAATTTGATTTATAAGAGTGTTGCTGGAAATGATTTACTTGTGGTTCCGAAGTCGATGGAATTGGAAATAATCAAAGATGCGCATGAACAAGGTCATTTCTCAGTGCAAAAAACCGTACATCGTATACAACAGCAGTATTTCATACCTCATTTAGAGAAAAAAGTTAATCAGTTCATATCTAATTGTATTAAATGCATAATACACAACAAAAAACTTGGAAAACGCGAAGGGTTCCTTAATTGTATTGATAAAGGTGAAGTACCACTACACACAATTCACGTAGACCACTTAGGGCCAATGGATGCAACAACAAAATTATACAAATATATTTTCGCTGCAGTAGATGCCTTTTCAAAATTCGTGTGGTTATTTTCCACGAAGTCGACTGGTGCTGAGGAGGTTATAAGAAATCTAAATGTTTGGTCAGACGTTTTCGGTTATCCATCAAGAATAATAAGCGATAAAGGGTCAGCATTTACCTCGAATGTTTTCAATGAATTCTGTAAAAATAACGACATAGAACACATTTTAACTACAACTGGTGTTGCACGTGGTAACGGCCAAATAGAAAGAGTTAACCGTTCCATAATCTCTATAATTGCAAAGCTGTCGTCAGACGATACATCAAAGTGGTACAAATATGTTGGTGAGGTACAAAAAGCTGTAAATTCTTGTGTTCATAGCAGTACAAAATCGTCACCCTTTGAAATTATGTTTGGTGTAAAAATGAAGTCAGATGTTAGTGATAATATTCTCAAGATGTTGGAACAAGAGTTAATAACCGAATTTCAAAAAGAAAGAGAGGCATTAAGAGAAGATGTTAAACAACAAATTATGAAAGCCCAACAACAATATAAAATGAATTATGATAAAAAATGTAAACAACAAAATGATTACAAAATTAATGATTTGGTCGCTATAAAACGAACGCAGTTCGTTGCTGGGAAAAAACTTGCCAGTGAATTTTTAGGCCCATATAAGGTTATTAGAGTCAAGAGGAACAATCGATATGACGTTGAGAAAACAGGAAATTTTGATGGCCCTAAAAGTACATCGACTAGCTGTGACAATATGAAGTTGTGGAGATTTGCCGAAACTAATAATGATTTATTGTCATCTGGGTCAGATGATGAGCAGGATGGCCGAATGTAAAGCTAGAGTCAGGTGTAGATATGTCAAATACTAAGTGCAGAAGAAGTAAAAGAAGTAAAAGAAGAAGTCAGACAGTAGTCAGTCGTCAGTTGAGCCGCTCAGTCGTCAGTAAATTAATCGGTCGTCAATCTGTTATCAGTCGCTTTTAATTTAACTTTTATCCTAAAATAACTTACATTCTACTGTTCAATACAGAACTTTATTTAATATAATTTGAATTTGAAAATGAACTTTGTGAAATAAATAAACTTTAAAACATTATTTTGCCCAGTTTACATTATTATTTTACATACATTCCGTGGGAAAACACATACTACGTTCAAATTGTCACATGAGATTAACACCAGGTTAACAATATTATAGGGTGTTACCTGGAATCCCATTGTTCTCTGCAGGCAATTTCGTTGAACAGAATATTGCGGGCAATTAAAGAAAACATGCTCCACCGTCTACCTTTCATTACGGCATTCTTGGCAAGCCTCATCCATGTCATGACCAAACTTATAGAGATAAGCCATATAACATCCATGGCCCGTTAGTAACTGTATCAGGTGGAAGTTCACCTAAACGTGTTTTCTTTTAGTCCAAACGCCTATGCTCGGTATGAGCCTGTGGGTTCATTTTCCCTTGGTGGAATTGGACCAGTCCTGCTGTCATCTATCCATAGCATCATCAGTTAGTTGAACAGGGTTCGAAAAATCTGTTCCTCTCTTTAAGGCATATTTCCTCCTCTCTATATCCGCTACTAGCTTCAGGGGCATCATCCCCGCAATCACTAACGCTGCATCAGTAGACACCGTTCGAAAGGCAGAAATCACTTGTGAGAGCTGATCGGAGCTGAGGCTGCTTCTATTCCTGCTCTATAGGTCCTCTTCTCCATAGGCCCAGCCCATTCGGGGGCTGCATACATATATCGCAATCGCTGTCACTACCGTCATCAGTAGCCGTCTCCTCTCCTGTCTTGGGCCTCCTAGGTTAGGCATTTATCGGGCAAGTTTACATGCCGTCGCCGCACATTTTTGACCGATGTGCGACAGGTGTTCCTTAAATGTGAGCCTGTTGTCAATTGTTACTCTCAGATATTTAATCCCCTGCATTGATGATATGCTCTGGTCACCTACCGTTATGGCAATAAACTCCATCTTTTTTCTACTCTTGCACTTTTTAGAACTTCAATGGCTTTAGTTCAAGCTCATTTTTCAACACGTGTTGCATCCGTCCTCGCGATATGTTCAGCTCACGAACAAATTTCCTACCACTGCGGCATGGATTTCGATCAAATCTGGCCTTCACATTTCGAATCAATTCTGGTGTTGTTACCGTTTTTTTTTGTCCACTATTTGGACGCAATGCAACACTGCCAGTATCACGGTAACGAGCAATGGTACGAGAAACAAAAGATTTATTCACATTTAAATGCTGGAGGGGCTTTAATGACAGCCACCAGTGGTTTTCCAGCCAAATATAAAGCAATCACAGTATCACGCTTGAATTCCATTACGAATAACTTTTTTCTGAATGCAATAGATCGAAAAGCTTTTGTAAGCTTGTAAATAATAAAATGAACTGTCGCTGGAATAAATCTGTCAGCTGTCAGATGAGCGGTTTACAAATGATAACAACTTGAAGTTGGCTGCAATACATATCAACTACCCTGTATGTGTCAAAAAGTGTTCGAAAATTACTGTCACTGGAATAAAATGATAACAACCTCCTGCCGAAAATAAAGCAATCACACTATCACGCTTGAATTCCATTACGAATAACTTTTTTTCTGAATGCAATAGATGGAAATGCTTTTGTAAGCTTGTAAATAATAAAATGAACTGTCACTGGAATAAATCTGTCAGCTGTTAGACGAGCGGTTTACAAATGATAACAACCTGAAGTTGGTTGCAATACATATCAACTACCCTGTATGTGTCAAAAAGTGTTCGAAAATTACTGCCACTGGAATAAAATGATAACGACCTGAAGTTGCCTGCAATACATATCAGCCACCTGGTAGACAGCGGTTATAAACTAGCACACGAAATTAGCATGGATGATAAGGCTTTACTGTCTATTTTTGTTTTTCTAACCAGAACGACTACTTTTTTATTTTTTAATAGTCGTCTTAAGCTAAATACTTCAAATAGAATTTCATATTCTAAAAAGCCATGAAAACTTTCACTTTTTTTTTTATTAAAATTCTACAATTTCCCCAACCAAAAGCAATAAATTGCTGGAACAGAAAAATTTTTATAGCGGACCTGAGACCTAATTTAAAAAAAAAAAAAAAACTAGAAAAACCCTTTCAACTCAATCACGCAATTGATTGAAATATTAATTACAAGACAAGACCAGTCATAAAATCAATTGTGATAGTTAATGCCCAGCCATAACCTGGCTGGCACAAAGCCAGTTAAAACGTAGGTGGTGTCAGTTACCGTTACAGTAACAGTTTATATGAGTTTACAACAAAACAATACGCTGCTGTCAATTCATTGACACCCGGTCTTGTAATGGATGATTTAATATGACAGTTATGGCTTTAACGTCATGGCTGATTGACTGGCTGGCTGAATGGATACTTGGCTTGGCTGGCTTGTCTGCTTTTTGGTATAATTTATTGACTTGCATCAGTTTACGGCTATCATAGGTGTAAGGTTTTTTTATAAAAAGAAAAAAATTTTTGTGTTAATAATGATTACGATTGCAAAAAGGTTTTAACTTTAAAAACGTAATAAAAAAAATGTTGAAATTTTTTATAGGCTCGTAAATACTGTGGTTATTTGAATTTAATATTGAAATGCCTTTCGAATCACTGATGGTGTTTTCTTTTCTACCAAAAAAAAAATGTGCATTTTTTTAAGGCAAAATGCAATTTTGCGTTTGTTTCTTAAAAATATTTCGCCCTCTAAAAGGGTGGTATGTTTTATTCTAAATAATTCACACTTGCCAATGGTGGAGGGCATTGCATTTTATGCCATTTTCTAAATATTTGTGTTATGTTCTTCTCAAATAAAAAATGACATTACAACAGGGTTGGTCAAAAATATTTTTAATGCACCTTGTAAGAGGGTGACATTTTCTTTGTAGAAAAGAAAACACCATGAGTTACAAAATATTTATTTTACATCAAACCAAATATTTAACGGTCATTCGTACACTTTTAAGAATTCCAAACTAAAAGTTTTTAAATCTCCATAAAAGATTTACAAAGTAAAGATACAAAATATCACTTGAAAAATTCATTTGAAAAATTTCTCTTTGGTTTTTTCATCATTTAAAAAGAATTTTTCTTAAATTTATTAAGAAATTTATTGTCAACATATTTCTCTTCGCGACATGCTCATCAACGTTCTGCTACATACGTTGCATGTATGTCGTTATCTTTAGCACGTTTTTATGTAACACGTTTGAAATTAATGTTGATGAGCGGCCATCCTCATCCTCATCATCAATGTCGTCGTTGTCATTGTCGTCCGTATATGAAAAATTCCTTCTAAGATTTCTGGTTTATTTTATTCCGCCGCCTTTTGCTGCAATGCTCAAGCCTTCTTACGTTTTTTTTTTCATAATTTTTCTTTAATCCATTTGATGTGACATGTAATCACGTTGTAAAATATTTTAGTTTTTCTTTCTTTTATTTTTTTTTACCACAATGCAGCCGGATAACAAACTAAATAGCCGGACTTGGCGTTTGTTTTTTTCTTTACCCTACAAACCGCAAAATTGGAAAGTTTCAAATCATTACGCTCATTAAGAAAAGTGGACTTATAGGTTGAACTTTTTGCCATTTTATTTGATATTCGCTTGAGTTCTCTATATTTAAAATCAAGTCTAGTTATAAACTATTACTACCCCACGAATCACTCACAACAAAAAAGAGCCAAGTCTTTTCACTCTAACATTGGCCATCGAACCACTTTACTTTTTACAAAATCTTCTCTTGTCAAACGCAGCGCGTCTTTACGCAAGAGTGACTGAACTTCACTAACTCATTAGCCAGCTTTGTATTGCCTTGCCTTTTATATGGCATGGGAAACAGTAAACATTGTTATTTACATATTTGTTTACTTGTTTACCATTTTTTATGTAGATGTTTGTTGTTATAATCAGTATGATAATTTGTAAACAGGTTTGTTTACTGCATTGTTTTGTTTATAATTTTAATGTTAAGCAATGTGTTCGGTCACAATCACTTTTGTATTTCTTTCACTGTATTTTATATTACATTATTTATTCATTTTTGTTAATTTCATTTTTGTACATATTTTTTGCTTATAAACATTATCTATGTATGAGTTTTAGAACTCTCGTTTATATTCTTCTTTCTTATAATATATAACCGTAAACGATTTGTTGTAACTTGCAAATATTAACTTAGAGACAAATCTCCTTTGAAAATAAAATCATTATCGTTTCAACCATCGAACATTAACAATCATCAATTCATCGTGTCTTATTCAACCATTTCTTTTTCGATTCAACATTTTGGCGACCGTGACAGGACGGTTAAAATTATAAGAAAGAGTTTTATAAATTAATTAAAAAAAAAAAAAATTAATTAAAAAAAAATATAGACTGTTAAATAAAAACATATATATAATAAAAACATAATTTCATCGGTAACCTGGAAATAAAATAAAAATTCCAATATCATCGCATTCGCTCATTAAATCACATCATAATCATCGTTTTCGTCAAATCATAATTATCTTTATAATCATCGTTTTCGTCAATTCATAATTATCTTCATCATCGCTTTTTTCAACAAGAGAAACAAATACTTTCATCGCATTTTTCGTTCCGCAATTGGATTTGTTTCAATTCAATTCGTTTCTTCAATTCTCTGGTAATTATCTTCATATGCAGTTAAAGTTCTTATTAACATCATCATCATCTCATCTCTTTCGTTCCTGCATGTAAGTACTTGGAGACAGATGGTACAAAAACAAATCATCATCAAGGTCATTGGTAAATGAAATAGTGTATCATTGTCATTTGTTTCAAGTATTAGCTGATCACCAGTTTGTTTCATCAGTACTCTTAAATTATCAACTTTAAATATTTACATAATATACATACATACATACATTCACGTAAGTAAGAGAAATCATTTTTACTCTTCGTAATTGTCTTCATCCATAAACATAAATAATTGTCATCAACATACAACAACAACACGCAAAGCAATTACATTTTGTTAGTTACAAAAGAGTACATACCGTTGTACTTGAATATCAATTGTGTTGGGCACATAATAACATCTCATCAGTGTTGGGTAATTTGTGGCCTCTTGGTACTTTTTTGTACATTGCCTGGTACTATTTTTGAATAGACACTGTTTGCCATTTTGAACAAAGTTTTTAATTTTGCAAAGGTTCTGTGGATTAAATCAAAATGAATAGTGACGAAGAAAACGCAGCTAAGATCAAAAGCGATTTATCATCGTTAAAATCGCAACGAAGTGCAATGAAACGCACTATAAGTAAATTAAAGGGCAAGGTTGAAAAGGAAGGAGCATCATCAGATTATACTATAATTGAATGTCGTCTTCAAATGCTAGAATCGTACTTTAAACAAGTAAGTCACATTCAAACACAAATTGAGCGTTTGGATTCGAATGATGAAGGCCGCACAGACCTAGAAGAACTTTTTATTTCAAGTAAAAGTTTCATGGTTGATTTATTGAATAGAAAACGCCGGTCTAGTGATATGGATCAAAGTTTTTTAAATAACTCATCATTTTCACACCAAAATCGTCTGCCCAAGTTGAAGCTTCCAAAATTTGACGGAAAATATTCCGAATATTATCGATTTATTTCATCTTTTAAAATGTTAGTTCATGATGAGACTTGTATACCTACGATTGACAAATTCAATTATTTGCTCAATTGCCTCGCCGGCCAAGCATTAGCCCTTCTAGAGCCTTTCCCGGTTATAGAAGACAATTATCAAAAGGCTTTAGATTGCCTAAAAGCTCGCTATGATAACAAATCTCTTATTTTTATTGATAACATAAACTCGTTGTTTGCGATTTCACCCTCACACAAAGGGAATGCCATTGCTTTACAGTCCATAATAGACAGTGTAGCTGCACTTCGTAGCTCCTTGTTATCATTAGGCTCTGAACAACAAATTATGGATGCGATTATAATTCATATTGTACTGTCAAAAATTGATTCAGAGTCAAAAGCTGTCTATGATGAAAAACAAAAGTTCGACAAATTGCCATCATGGGAAGAATGTTATTCAATTTTAAGTCGTCGCTGTCAATTCCTGGAAAGTAGAGCCGCAGAAAATAATGCAGCCAATAAGTTTAAGAATAAACGTCCCGGATTATCGTTTGTCACATCCAACCTATCGTGTGAATACTGCCACGGGAAAGATCATTTCATCGGAAGCTGTTCTCGATATTTAGCTCTACCAATACCTCGTCGTTTTGAGTTCGTTAAGTCGTCTTCCCTTTGCATTAATTGCCTTCGCAAAGGTCACATGGTTTCAAAATGTCAATCGAAGTCAAGATGCCATACTTGTCGTATTTCTCACCACACTTCGTTGCACAATTCGTTTTCGCATTCTTCGACAGATCACCAGCAAGCTATGCAGCCATTAGTACAACATCCATCGTATTCAAACTCCTCGTCGTTTCAACAATCACCGTCATCACATTCACGTCAACCATCTCAATCTTCGCCATTGTTACAGTCATCGTTATCGTTTCAGCCTTCAACTTCATCAAGTAAACAATTATCATCTCATCAGGTCAATAGCGCAGCAGCAATACATTTAACTACAAATTCAGCTTACCTTACATACAGTCATCGTCGAGTTTTACTTCCCACAGCTATCGTTTTAGTAAGAGATATTTTTGGAATTTTACAACCTTGTCGTGCGCTATTAGATTCATGCTCAGAAGTTAACCTAATTACAAAAGAAACAGTTAGCCGTCTTCGGCTTGAGCAGCGTAAGTCAGTCCAAGAAGTAGCAGGTATTTCCGACATACGCACTCAGCTCAAATCCAAGGTTACTGCAACAATTAAATCTCGTTTGTCGAACTTTAAATTAACAACAGAATTCTTAGTTACTCCATCGATTTCTTCACGACAGCCAGCAGAACGATTGAATTTAGATTGGACTATTCCACCTGATATTCAACTGGCAGACCCTCAATTCAACGTGCCTCAACGTATTGACTTACTGTTGAGCTCTGAAGTATTTTTCGATTTGTTACTCGACGGCAACATTCGCATGGGACCTGACATGCCTTCACTTATAAATACCAAATTGGGTTGGATCGTAGGTGGAAAAATGAATATTCGACCATGTGATTCACTTTCAGCGTGCTATGTCACCACAGTAAAGGAACTCGACTCATTGTTAAAAAGCTTTTGGGAAATAGAAGAGTTTCCTCGAAATAAGCCCGTAAGATCAGATGAAGAGATTCAATGTGAGTTGCATTTTGTCAAACATACGGTTTTTGAACCCAACGGGAGAGTCAAGGTTCGTTTGCCATTTAAAGGCTCATTTAATCAACTTGGAAATTCTTTCGAAGCAGCTCGTCGTCGTTTTTTGTCGTTGGAAAAACGTCTTCAAAGAGACGAAGTATTAAAAAATATGTATATTGATTTCATGCGTGAATATATGGACCTTGGTCATATGTCAATAACTAACTATGACGTTTTGAATAGACCCCACTACGTCATACCCCATCATTCAGTATTGCGCCTTCAAAGTACTACTACCAAATTGCGGGTAGTTTTCGATGCATCGGCTCGCACATCTTCAAATATATCGCTCAACGATCTTCTTATGGTTGGTCCAACAATTCAAAAAGAACTAGTTCTTACAATACTCTGTTTTCGCTTTCATAAATACGCATTATCGGTCGATATTTGTAAAATGTATCGACAATTTAGTTCAATCAATAATACAGAACTTCCTTCTTCGGAGCTTAGAAAGACAACATTTAAAACAACAGTCAACGATCTTTCAATTATTTCACAAATCATCCAAAACCAATCATCGTATCTTCGAATCCTACACATCATCGTTTATATTTATCGTTTTCTTCATCAAAAGAAAGAAAATTCTTACATCACCACGGAAGAGCTAAAATTAGCTAGCTGAAAAGTGATACATGACATTCAACAATCCTCATTCAAGGAAGAAATTGAACGCATTCAAGAAGGAAAAATTCTAAAGTCATCATTGCAGAAATTATCGCCGTTTTTACACGACATTCAAGGTCATCGTACAGTATTATCAATTTTAGAGTAGGAGGTAGATTATTAAATGCACCTTTACCATATGACACAAAATTTCCAGCACTTCTTCCAAAAGATCATCGATTCACCCACATATACGTGAAACATCTTCATTTGAAACACTTACATGCAGGACCGAAAGCCCTCATCGGAATTTTATGTCAGCAATTTTGGGTCATCAATGCCAGAGATGTTGCAAGAAAAGTTGTTCGGAGCTGCGTGCACTGCTTCAAATACAAACCTCGTCTCTTGCAACAAGTTATGGGTAACTTACCCGCTGATCGGATAACTGGGCATCGCCCTTTTCTTGTTTGTGGCGTTGACTTTTGTGGCCCATTCTACACATCCTACCGAATCAGGGGCAAACCGCCATATAAAACGTACGTAGCCATCTTTGTTTGCTTCGCCTCAAAAGCTATTCACATCGAGTTAGTTTCGGACCTGTCATCTAATTCCTTTATTCTATGCTTAAAAAGATTCATTGGAAGACGTGGAATCCCTCAGCGCTTGTACTGCGATAACGCGACAAATTTTGTGGGTGCTCAGTCAAAACTTAATGACTTTAAACAAAGGTTTTTCGAAAAGGATAGAATCAAGTCTCTGATGGAGTACAGCGAGATTACCGGCTTTCAATTTTCGTTTATTCCACCCCGATCTCCCCATTTCGGTGGCCTTTGGGAATCGGCAGTGAAATCAACAAAGACAATTCTAGTCAAAAATGTATCTAACGCTGGTGTTACATATGAAGAACTTCAAACCATTCTCATTGAGGTTGAGGCTATTTTGAACTCGCGTCCGTTGTCACCACGTTCTGACGACCCAAATGATGGTGAAGCGTTGACACCCGCTCACTTACTGATTGGTTCATCGCTCTTGGCATTACCTGATGAACCCGTATATCAACATCAGAATATCCAACACTTAAAGTATTTCCAACGCATCACTTACTTAAAACAACAATTCTGGTTACAATGGTCACGTGACTACGTTTTAAGTCTTCAACAAAAATCCAAATGGTTAAGTCCAACCGTCAATATTAAAGAAAAAACATTGGTCATTATCCACGAAGACAATCTTCCCCCTCAAAAGTGGCTTCTTGGTCGCATCACAAAGGTTATCCCTGGCAACGACGGTCGAGTTCGAGTCGTTGATGTTCAGACGTCAAAAGGAATTTTTCGAAGATCCATACATAAGCTTGCTCCCTTGCCAATTAACGAAGCGGATTGAAAGGCCCTTTCAATGGGGCGGAGTATGTTCGGTCACAATCACTTTTGTATTTCTTTCACTGTATTTTATATTACATTATTTATTCATTTTTGTTAATTTCATTTTTGTACATATTTTTTGCTTATAAACATTATCTATGTATGAGTTTTAGAACTCTCGTTTATATTCTTCTTTCTTATAATATATAACCGTAAACGATTTGTTGTAACTTGCAAATATTAACTTAGAGACAAATCTCCTTTGAAAATAAAATCATTATCGTTTCAACCATCGAACATTAACAATCATCAATTCATCGTGTCTTATTCAACCATTTCTTTTTCGATTCAACACAATGTAAAAGTAAAACACCAGTCTATTTCTTGATAGACTTATATCTCTTGAGGACTTAATGGCTCTAGAAATGGTTTGCTTTTGATATTTTGTAACCGAGGTTGCCAGGTGGTCTGTTACACCAAGAAAATATTCTGTGCGTTCCATTATGGCTTTAAGGGTTTCAAAATTTTTGTGTTCTGCATAATTTAGAGGAAAAAAATAAAATTTGCAGAAGTTCTTTCTTTGGACAAAGAAAAAGGAGATCCTTGAAGAGCGGTAATAAGTTTGATTGCTCTTTTAAGAAACCTGGCTAATTCTGTGAAGGACAAGGAAAGCAATTGAAAAGGAAAAAATCTGAAGAGTATGCAGTCAAGTTCCAAAGAGAGCATAGGACAAAATTAATAACCTAGAGAGAAGATAGCATTTATGGAAGTTGTCTAAAGACTTTAGGCTTGAAAATTTGTTGATTAAACAAGAGACATATATCATAATTGGCCATTACAACCCTTCAGTCAGGATTAGGACCTAGCTTCTCACACCACTTATGTTGTATGCGTTAATTTTATACATAAGTGGCGGGACCTACAGTTTAAAGTCGACTCCGAACGACAGATTTTTGAGAAGCTTTTCATGGCAATTTTTACTCTCAGAGTCTTTGCCAGAAATCTGCTGAGAGGAAGTCGCCGAAGAAATATTTTTCGTTTTGATGTCTGACCTGGGATTCGAACCAGGGCCTTTTGTCTAATAAGCCAACACACTACCCACTAGACCACGGCGACCCTGGCCTACGTCTTAGCTCATTTTTAATTGCTATGGGGATAGCGCCATTTTATTATTTTTATTCAACCGGCCAGTATTTAAAAACATTTTAATGCGTAATAAAGTCTTTCAAACCACAAACTGTTTTAAGCCATTTTTGTTTAAGCCAAACTCTTATAACGGTTTAATATATTCTTCTTTATCCGCGGCTGTCTCTCTCTCTCCCGCTTGTTTAGTTTTCCAATCAATTAAGCACTAAAGACTTCTTAAGAAAATCCATAAGAAAACAAGAATCTTTGCTGCTGTACAACACACACATACGCTCTTTCTAAAATTGAATGGCAATACTGGTTTTAATTCTGGCTTTTTAGTGGAAGAAGCAGAAGAAGAAGAAGACAAACTACATCCTTTAATAAAATAAAACAAATAAAGAAAGAAAAGAAAAGAGAAGAAAAGAAAGAAAACAATTTTCAAAGGCATTAAGAAAATACTTTCAAAGTAGGCATTAAGAAAGTAGGCAGTCAGTTTTAAATGTCACTACACAATATCAACGAAACAAATACAAACAAACAAGCAAATAAAGTACATAGTATGAGGGTCATTTCACATTGTATGGCAATGCCAAGTTTAGTGGTATTGAAAGAAGGAAATTTATTTGCATAGACTTTAGAAAATTCAGCGGAAAATGTAAATTTTATTACGAATATTTTTCTTAAAGTTCTTGAACCTCTGGATTATTGAAAGCGGAATGACTCTCCGAACACATGAAAATATTGCAAATGTTGTCATGCGCACGCGCAATGCGTACTGCAGCTCTTGCATCTTGTCAACTAACTTGCAAGCAACAACTCATCGCATCTGAAAAGCGTATGCGTATGCGTTGAGTGTTTCTGTTTCTGTTACTGAAATGAAATCGTTTCAAGAAAATTGTGTTGCAACATAGGCCAGCATTTTTAGTTTGTTGTGTGTAAATACAGCACCGCACCGAAATGTATGTTTTGTCTTGCAACTGCATAATAATGCCATAAATTATTACCACATGAAGACAAGAAAATTTTCAAGTTGTTTAATAATGTTGCATGCCACAATACACACTCGTATTTACACGCGCATTTACAACACAGGTCGTTGGACTTGAAAAACAAAATTAAAAAGAAAATTACAATGAAAAAGAAGAGAGAGAGAGAGAGAGAGTATAGAGAGTATGAGAAAAAGAATACAAATTTTGACTAAAATTGAAAGAAAAAAAAAATCCAAAAAAAATCAACAAAAAATGTGTTAAATTTGTTGACATTCAAACACGTTCATTCTAACGTCGTCATCGCCGTTGTCTGCCTTATCGACAACGAGTTTTTGATTCTTTTTTTTAGAAGAAATTTTTTAAAAATAGTAAGTGTTAGATAATTCACTCTACGTTATTAGATTTTCTTGTCTAGCATCTGTCTATTCTAGTGGTTGACAGGCCACTTTGACTGCTGCCTGCCATATCGTTTGCCTTAAATGTACGTGGGTAGTCCACTAAGCTGGTTTTAATAATTTTCTAGTTTTATCAAAGGAACATTTTCGATTTAAAAGCAAAATTAAATAATAATTTCTGCAGTAATACAAAAAAAAAAACTTATCAAGATGTTACAGAACATTTTGAAAATGAAAAGTTTTCAATTTTGAATTTACCTCCTAGGCATTGTATTGCAGTTTCTATCAGAGATCAGCAATGAATCGTTTTTCCGGTACTCATAAGCACTCATGCAATTTTTGGGTATGAATGAATCAACAGAATTGAAATTCAACTACTCTGATTCATTCGTACTCGCTACAACAATGATTTATAAGTATAAGTAGCAATGAGTATAAGTACTCACAACATTCGAAATATGTTTGATTCATAAGCCTACTCATTTTGATTCATAAATTTAGAAAAATGCTTATAATACTTATAAGTCATTCGAGTGATTCGAATCATTCATTAAAATTTACAGCCTTAGCTGTTGTTGCATATACAAACAAAGAAGAAAGGAAAGGCAAAGACATCAAGTATAGCACACACAAGCTTCTTGCTCGTAAACGAGTCATACTTATTTTGTGCTTCGTGTAAATGTTAAGTAGAGACGAGTCGAAATCAATAATATTATGTGTATTGTTATTGCTAAGTATGAATACAACAAGTACTTCCAACTTTGAGTATGAGTAGTATGAGTATCATATTAAAATAAGTATGAATGCGTATAAGTATGTCAAATTATAAGTATGACACGAACATACTCATCGTTTTGAATACTCGTTGCTAATCTCTGGTTTGTATGCTCATTCTTAGTTTGTCATTCATAGAAAAAATTGAATTCTAATGTCATTTTACTATGAATTTAATTCGTTGACCGCTGTAAATAGGCGTTAATTACGGTAAATTCAAATTGGCTAAACGAAAATAGATGTTTCCTTTTGATCGAGTCTCGTGGCATTTTAACGCCAGTCTAATATGAGATTTTAGTCCTAGAGGTATTTTAGGCAGAGATCAGCAACGAGTATTCAAAACGATGAGTATGTTCGAGTCATACTTATAATTTCAGATACTTATACGCATTCATTCTTAGTTTAATCCAGAAATTTGAAAGTAAAGTAAAAAAAAAACAGTTTTTGTCAAATAAAACAAGTTTGGATGGTTCGGGAAATATAAAAAAATTGTATTTTTGAGTTCTACTCGGGTATATTTTCACTGTCGCACCGTGTAATTGGTCACACCCTTTAGGGATTACGATTACAACCTAGTTTATCACATCACTTATGTTGTATGCGTTAATTTTTAATACATGAGTGGAGGGGGACCTAAAGTTTAGAGTCGACTCCGAACGACAGATTTTTTGCGAAGCTTTTCATTTTTTATTTACTCAGAGTTTTTTCCAGAAATCTGCTGAAAGGCATTCGCCGAAGAAATAGATTTTTTTTTTCATATTTCGTTTTGATATCTGATCTGTGATACTAGCCCAGACTTATCTCGTCTAATAAGCCAACACACTACCTACCTAGACTACGGCGACTACATTCCAAAAATGGATTTCTGATTTAATATTTAATAACAAAAACCCGAACTAAGTATGGGTTCGGCCGAACTTTAAAATTGACCAAGGTTCGGGTTCTGCGTTCGGTACCGAACGAAATTTAGAGTTCGGTCGAATTCTACTATAAACTAATAAGAAAAATCATGATTTTTTTATTGGCATACATTTAATTGAATACGGATTGTTAGTCTTCTTTTTTAACTTAATTCGGTGAATAGTTCTCAATTAAAAAAAAATTTAAATTTCTAAAGTTATTTTGTCACGGTGTTAGTGGTTAAACTTCTCCGAAATGGATCGAACGATTTTCATGAAAGTTTGTGGGCATATCAGGTAGGTCTGAGAATCGGACAACATCTATTTTTCATAACCCCAGGTCAGACATCAAAACGAAAAATATTTCTTCGGCGACTTCCTCTCAGCAGATTTCTGGCAAAGACTCAGAGTAAAAATTGCCATGAAAAGCTTCTCAAAAATCTGTCGTTCGGAGTCGACTTTAAACTGTAGGTCCCGCCACTCATGTATAAAATTAACGCACACAACATAAATGGTGTGAGAATCTAGGTCGTAATCCTGACTGAAGGCTTGTAATGGCCAATTATGTATGTATGAAATGTTAAGAGGATGTGGCAAACCTTTTAAATTGAATATTTAGGTACATATTGATCGTAGACGAATAAAATTTGTTGGGTAAGTTCATAGAGTCGCCCACCATCCAAAAATGGGCGTAACAACCCTCCCTTTTCAAGTGGTACCTATAACTCTCAAACCACTGAACCGATTTTAGCCTTATTTGTTTTGTTTTTTTTTTTGTTCTGAAGCTTATCAGGTTTAGATAGTTTAAAAAAATTCAATATAGCAAAAAGTAGGCGTGGCAAACCTTTAAAATTGAATATTTATGTACATATTGATCGTAGACGACTGCAATTTGGTGCGTAATTTCGTAGAGTCGATAACGAACAAACTCACAAAAAAATGTGCATAGCAATCCTTCCCCGTTAAGAGATACCTGTAAGTCGGTTAATACAAAGGTTTATAACTATATATGTATGTACATATATAACATAAATGATTGCTACTTTTTGTTTTGGAACGAGTACAAGAACTATAATTTCGTCACCGCTAAATATATAATATGACCTGTTTAGGGCAATAAAAAAATCAATTTTTGGCGTAACGAAGTTCCCCGGGTCAGCTAGTATTTACCATAAAATTCCTTGAAATGTCTTCAAAATTTAAAAAAAAAATTTTGTTTTCTTAATGCCTCGTGGTGTAAAAACACATTTTTTTCTCTGCAACTGAATTCGCAGCTCATCAATATTGCCGACTAAATGTTTTAGTCAACAAATCAATTCACGTCAGCCTAGCCACTAATGGCATTAGTGAAAAGCTAACAGAAAAAAAAACAACAACATAAATAAACTTACGAAACTATAGTTAGTCATGATCTTTTAAAACACACACTCACAAAAAAATTTAAGAGAAGGCCTTCAGTCATAAAAAAAAATTCATTTGTATCGTCGACCTGTGAAAAGCTTTAACAATAAAAAAGAAACAAATTTATCACTCGACATGGAAAAGGCCAAGTTATGAAATTCTTTCTTAAGTTTTCTTTGTTTTTCTTTTTTAATTATTTATTATAGCCATAGAATCTTTACTAATCGTTGGTTTATTTTTATTGATGACTGTTCTTCTTTCGGCCTTTCGTAAGTATTTTGTAAAACTAATTCGTTGTTGTTCGTTCTATTATTGTTGTTGTTTTTGTTGTTAAACTGTGAAAATATTTTTCTAGGTTTTCTTCAACATTTAGTTTCAAAAGAATTTTCTAATAATTTGTAAAAGAAAAATTAATTGCCCATAAAAATTTTATTTCGAAAATATTCCACACAACCAACTCACTCAAGCCATTTTCAAGGTTAAGGTTCTAATTTTTTATGATGACTTTAGGCAGCAAAAGCAGGAACTTTGAACGAAAATATTTTACTGGAATGGAAAACTTTTCTTTGTAATGCTAATAAATTTTATGTTCAATAAATTCTTTAAAAAAAATAGAAAGGAAAGTCTATTTACATGAAAAAGAAAAAAATTTTATGTTTTGAATGGAATTTTAATGGTAACAAGTGAAACAGGAAATGATTTTAAAGTTCATATTCAAAGTTTGATGCTCTATAGAAATGGAGAGCTTAGGTTTTTATTAACCCATAACGAGATAGGAACATCAATTAGTGTTTAAAGAATCGTTCCCTGAAGTTCACATAAATTCGTTGTTTTCGAAATAGAAGCATTAATGAGGGAAATAAATCAAACCTATTACGTTTAACTGATGAATGCTATGGCAGAAGTATACTGTGCTGGTCTACTAGCGTTGGGGTTGTAAGTTCGAATCCTAACAAAGACTCTGATCTCTTACACTAGAACGAACATAAAGTCTAAGATATTAAACTCGTAACAATTATCATATTTATTATTTCTAAAGTACTTTTTTTGTCGGTTGCAAATATCTCCCATACCACTGCATTAAATTTAATAAATAATATCTCATTTTAAAGCTTATATCTAACACTAATGGCAAAAAATAATTAGAAATTGAAAAATTAATATTTTCATTGATAAAAATTATATTTTATATAGAACTGCATGATAATACTGTTGTCATTATGATTATATGTTTTTGTTCAAGTAAGGTAATACAGGGTCGCTTAATAGTAATGCAGTTCTATAAAATATAGTATGCATTAAAATCCATTCTGGCAATATCGCTATTTACTATAATGCCGTTTATTACTAAGTCAGTTATATATAACAGGCATATTATGTTGTAAAAAGCTGTTTAAGCAAAACTTTGCAGTAGTTGTTAGATCAAGTGCGATAAACAGGGTCGCTCAATTGCAAAGCTATTCCATACTTAATATTATAACAATTAACATTTAATTGAGCAATAATTAATTACCGTTAATTGCTGCATACGCGAACATAGTATAAAGGCTTGTAGTGCCCAATTAAGTAAGTAAGCAAACTCTTTGATGAATAGAATATGGCGAATAACATCCTCGTATGTGGTACATTACAGGTGAATACTAATTTGAAGAAATGATTTTGATTATAAAGTTCTCCATTGGTTAGGTTTTCGCACCTCTCTAAAAGCACGAGGTTAAAATAATTAGAATTCTTCGCACTCTACGATAGTTCAAGGCTTTGCATGATTTCGGCACGTGTGAGTGCCCTAAGCACAGAGGAATACTGTCCATTTTGTGATAATGTAATCACTTGATAGACGCATTATATACACCAATTCGAAGTTATGAATTTAACCTTCTGACTTGGCCCTTAATCAGCGGTCTTCGTGGTACGTCTTTCCATGTTCCCTCTACCATTTATTTCAGTGTCTCTCCAACTGTTTTTATTGTAAATAAAAGTTGGTCTATTTGGGAGTTGCTAAAGAAGTTCTACAGCGTTAGAATTCTGAAAGGTCATAGATAATATTTAGGCACATGTACGAGCACAGATTAATAAGAACGTGAGTGTTTGGATAAAATAAAAATCACAAAATTTTTCACGACGCTCTCCTTTTAATCTCCATATACAAAAAGCATTTTTTCAGCGATTTCTTCTCTTTCTCTTCTTGAAAAGTTTCTCAAAAATCTGTCGTTCGGAGTGGACTTTAAACTGTAGGTCCTGCCACTTCTGCATAAAATTAACACACACAACATAAGTGGTGTGCGGGCTTCTTGGGGACGATGGCTGTAGACTGTCTAATGGTGAAGGTATAGCACTGACCTTACCGTTCGCATCTTCCCTCTTTCCACCTTTCCTAAACCTGCACAATGCACTGCATGAGTAGGGGTCATCCCCTGAGTGCAGGTTTAATAAATACAAAAAAAAAAGTGGTCTAGTAGATAGTGTGCTGGCTTGTTAGACGTAAAGCCAGGGTTCGAGTCCCAGACCAGACATCAAAATAAAGTTCAAAAAGTATTTCTTCGGCGATCTCCTTTCAGCAGATTTCTGGCAAAAACTCTGAGAGTAAAGAAACCGGTCATGAAACGTTTCTTAAAAAAAATTTGTCGTTCGGAGTCGACTTTAAACTGTAGGTCCCGCTACTTATGTGTAAAATTAACACCCACAACATAAGTAGTGTGAGAAACTTGGTCAATAATCCTGACTGACGGGTTATAATGACCAATTATGTATGTATGTAAATAAGTATAACTCGCGTATGAATACCAAAATACTCACAAGAAGGTTGTGTATTTGCTTTGCTTGTTGTCTTTGGCTTTCCATTCTTCTTTGTTTGTATATGCAACAACAAAAAATGTAAATTTTGATGAATGATTCGATTCGGAATGAGTAGGCGCATGAATCAAACACATTTCGAATGTTGTAAGTTTGATGTCAACATTGTACTCATACTCATTGCAACCGGTAGTTATAAATCAATGTTGTAGCAAGTACGAATGAATCGGAGTACGTAGTTAAATTTCAATATTGTTGACTCACTTATATTTAAAATTTCATGAGTACTTATGAGTACCGAAAAAAACGATTCATTGCTGATCCATTGATGACCAATTGTGTATGTATACCTTCTCCAATATTTTTTTAATTTTTAGAATTTTTAAATTTATCCAGGTCTTGAAAATATATTAATTTCTGAGATGATTTCCTCGATAGAAGATATAAATATTCAAAGTTAAATCCGGGCCTTGAGGAGTAATGTAGCTTAGGTTAGGTCAGGCTGGCGAGTAGCTTGCCGCTTACAAGGCAAGTTCATTCGACGCTCCATATGACCCATTGTGTTACCAAATTTTAGGTAAGTAACCTTGTCACGATCCATTAGTAGTGGGTTTGAAGCACCCTAAGCATCGGATAAAACTGGCCAGTTGCCTCAGTGGTACGTTCGCCATAAGCAACGAAAAACAAATGATGTGCAGGGCACTCGTATAGATGTGTCAATTCCAATTCATCTACATCATGGCAGCTTCCGTAGTAATCCTAATGGGACAGACCGATATTGTCAGCGAAAGTGACAATACTGTAGTGGTTCGTTAGAATGCGAATCGTACTCTTGTCGAACTCAATAGTGCTTAATTTCCATCTTCTCCTCTAAACACACAATATCCGCTACCACACAATGGCTGTCACATAAATACTAAAAAACTCGAATACTCGTTGCAATTTTGTTTTTAATTATCTGGCGAGAACAGTTTCAACGTTTCATTTAAGAGGCGGTAAATTTGAAATACTCACTGACTTTGTGACCCTAATTTCTTAATTACTAACTAAATTGGTTGCCGTTAAAAGAAAATAAAACGGGAAATTATTTTAAATTTGAAAAACCAAAATCCATTAGCAATGCTATTAGGAGGATAACCTAAATTTATTTGTGAATATTTTCCCACAATACTTTTCAGTTTGTGGAGTCCCATTTAAACAAATCACATTTCCCGTAAACGAAAACCAATCGATTACGAGTATTGTTAACAAATCTGATTAAATTTTGCTTAAAAAAAAAGACAGTCTTGAGTGGACAAAAATAACAACAACAACAAACAACTTAATTTGGTAAGAAAAAAAAAAACTAAGAAGGAAAAAATTTTTGAGGGAACCTAATGGCTGGCTAAAAATTACACTTAGCCACAAAAGTATACATACGGTTAACAAATTTCAGAAATTTTTTAACCAATCCGTTTTCATTGAAAATGTTTTTAATTGTCTGGCATTGGTTCAGAAATTTGTTAATCGTATGTATACTTTTGTGGTTAAGTGTATGTCTCTCTCTGTCTCTATCTGTGTCTGTCTATATTTTAATGTGGCCGAAAATATTTAAAAGTAATGTCTTCTGTGTATGCTATTACGAAAACTATTAGAGAAGATGTCATACTTTATATGGCCTGCTGGTGGCTTGCTAGTCTTAAGGCGATTAGGAAAAGAAAATTCAAATTCAATTCTAAAACCATTGCAAGAGGAAAGGCTAATAACCACATTGTTGTGGATAAAGTTTATTTTTATCTTTAACCAAGATTCTATTAATAAGTGGAAGGCCTTTTTTTAATTTTTGTTTTTTTCAATCTCTTCTCTATTAACAGGGCAATTTAACTAATGAGGATTTGGATAGTGAAGATATCGATGATTATTCCGATGATGATATTGATGATGGTCGTTTAAATGTTAATGATGCTGAAGATGGCGCCACTGAAGATGATATAAATGATGTGGCTTCCGATTTAGAAAGTGACAACACACATAATTCATTGTCATATAACGATTACGAAGAAGATTTGCAACGGCAACATAAACATTTATCGCAGCCTACTAAGCAACATTTTAAAAAGAAACAATTGCAACAACAGCAACTAAAACATTGTCATTCAAGTGACATCGATGAAAACGAAACAACGATAAACGTGTCTAGTGCTGCTTCTCATCAACATCATCCTCAACAGCATTCACATCATCTTCTTCAGACAGCAACTGCTTGTGCTGCTGTCCCAGCTCGTGATTGTATTCAAACTAAGGTAAGCCAAAAATGTTTTAGTTTCGTAACATATATTGCCCGTCTGTCTGTCTGTCTGTCAAATTTTTTTCTTGTTTTCCTAACAATTATTTATTTATGTATGCCAAATACATAACATGCAACAAATAAAACAAAAAAATTTAACAATTGATGCATACAAAACGTTTAAACCGTTTTCATCGTTTGTAATTCAGTTTGTTTTAATTTTTTTCATAATTTTTTTGCATTTTGTTTAAAAAAAATCCCCTTCCCCTTTTCCTTTCCCCCTTAATATGCATGCAAGAAAAAGAGTATTGTCAACCTTGTTTTTTTTTTTGTTTGTTTTTTTTGTTTGTTTTTTCGTCTCAAATATTTAAAATATTGTGTCTCCTCGATAACACATACTTGTAATGAATGATGTAATCTTGTATTGAAACTAACTTTGAAGCCTTAACAAATTTTTTTTTTTACTAATTTTTCTTCAAATACATTTTTTATTTATTTTTAAGATAGAGAAAAAAAATGGTTGACAACACTGTTTTTTTTTTTCTGGTGTTATAGCAACTGACAATTGATTTTTGTTGAGTGTTTAAACTAGGGCCATGTGAAAATTGTCTCCATTATTGTGTAGTTAGTAGGTGGATATGTTTATAAAGAGTTGCCATTTTAAATTTAAATTAATTCTATTTATTATCAAAGGTGTCAATTAATGTTAAGAAAAATTGTAAAAACATTATTTGTTTCTCTTAAGGAGTGCAATTGCAAATACACCAGGTGAAAAAAATCAGTCATTCATACATAATTAATTGGTCATTACAACCCTTCAGTCGGAATTACAACCACTTATATTGTATGTGTTAATTTAATACATGAGTAGCGGGATCCACAGTTTAAAGTCGACTCCGAACGGCAGATTTTTGAGAAACTTTTCATGGCAATTTTATTTGCTCTCAGAGTTTTTGTCAGAAATCTGGTGAAAGAAAGTCGAAAGAAATATTGTTTTCATATTTCCATTTTGATGTCATACCTGGCATTTGAACCCCGGCCTTACGTCTAATAAGCCAACACACTATCTACTTCCCTACAACTACATGGTAAAAACTATAACTACTTAATTGGTCATTATAATCCTTTAGCCTAGATAACTCACTTACTTACTTAATTGGCCATAACAACTCGATTAGCGGATTTCGGCCTGCCGCAACACATTCTTCCAGGCGCCTCTGCTTCTTGCGCGCCTACGCCAACTGGTCACACCAATCGATGACAGGGCTTCCTCTATTTGGTCCTTCCAACGGATACAATTTCGTCCTCTTCGCCGACTTCCGCAGATCCCCGCATCAAATACTCGTCTCGCCGGAGCATCCTCCTCCATGCGAACGACATGACCAAGCCAGCACAGCCGCTGGATATTAATACGCTGTACAACGTCCTTGTCGTTGAGGAGCTCATACAGCTCACTGTTGAATCGGATGCGAAAATCATCGCCAACTCGCACTGGACTGAAGATCTTACGTAGGACTTTTCTCTCGAATACTCTCAAGGCAGCTGCATCAGTTCTTAATAGGGTCCATGCTTCTGCGCCATAAAGACGCACGGGTAGGATGAGCGTCGTGTAGAGTATTAGTTTCGTCTTGCGAGAGAGGGCTCTGCTACTCAATTGCCTATTGAGACCATAATAGTACCTGTTGGCAAGAGTAATCCTGCGCTTCATCTCCAGACTGACATCATTTTCGGTGGTAACGAAGGAGTCAAGGTAAATGAATTCCTTGACTGTATCAAAAGTATAGTTATCGGTCGTAATTTGAGAATCAATACGCCGCACGGCTCTACTTGTCGATAACATATACTTCGTTTTGCCTTCATTTACTTCCAGACCCATCTTCCTAGACTCCCGTTCAACAGCACTAAAGGCAACAGTGACATCTCGTTTGGTACGCCCTATGATGTCGATGTCGTCACTTTTTTGAAAAATAGTGGCATTGCGATGCACTCCAGCCTTTCGCAGAACACTCTCCAAGACGAAGTTGAAGAGGTCGCATGATAAGGGATCGCCTTGTCTGAAACCTCGCACGGTATCAAGATACCTAGATAACAACCTAGCTTATTTCACCACCCATGTTGCGTGTATGGCAATATTATCCATGATTTGCGGAATGTAAAGTTTTAAGTAGACTCCGAACAACAGATTTTTAAGGCCTTGAGGTCTTTAACACATTCGCGCTGCGAAGCCTTAATTATATGTCATTCCCATTGCCATTTATATTTTGAGTGTTATTGTTTACCAAAACCCTTTATTACTGTCCGATCAATCCTGATAAACCTCTAATATGTATTGGACTTAGTTTCAAATCCTATCAAAAAAAATCCTAGCAAAAAAATTTGCTAATTCAAAAGCCTGCATGTTATAATCTATTTAAAGCAGGACGAGAATACTCGTCTTTGACGGGGTATTCCGCATACATCCTTGGCAGCCAATGTGTTAAAACCTTTTCATGGTAATTTTATTTTATTCTCAGAGCTCTTGTCCGAATACTACTGAGAGAAATTTCTTTCTCAAATTTCATCAACTTCTGCAGTGTTTGAGTTGAGGCTTGAACCTCGGGATCGCGTCTAGTTCAGTTTTAATTCATCGCTTTTGAATATATCAATAAATTTATACGTATTCTGAATTGCGTTTCTCTATAAATCTAAACTGAACCACTCATATGCACGGTAAAAGGAATTTTATTGCCAAGTATGGAGATTTTATTATTCTATTGTATGTACCGACCAGAGATCAGCAACGAGTATTCAAAACAATGAGTAGATTCGCGTCATATTTATAATTTCTGATACTTATACGCATTCATACTTATTTTAATATGATACTCATACTCAAAGTTGGAAGTACTCGTCGTATTCAATACGCATAACAATACGCATGATGTTATTGACTTCGACTCGTCTCTACTTAACATTTACACGAAGCACAAAATAAGTATGATTCGAGTACGAGCACTACTATACTCACAAGAAGATTGTGTGCATGCTTTGCTTGTTGTCTTTGTCTTTCCTTTCTTCTTTGTTTGCATATGCAACAACAACAAAGACTTTAAATTTTGATGAATGAATCACTCGAATACTTATAAGTATTATAAGTATTTTTCTAAATTTGTGAATCAAAATAAGTAGGCGTATGAATCAAACACATTTCGAATGTTGTGAGTACTCATACTCTTTGCTACTTATACTTATAAATCAATGTTGTTGAGAGTACGAATGAATCAGAGTAGTTAAATTTCAATTCTATTGATTCACTCATACTCAAAATTGCATGAGTGCTTATGAGTAGCGGAAAAACGATTCACTGCTGATCTCTGGTACTGACCGAGACCTTTTACAGCTGCGTCTAAGACGGATTTTCTGATTTGTTGGCTACCTCGTGCCTCAAATTCGTCATTTACCCATTTATACTTGGAATATGTACAGGAGGGCCTAATGTTGTTTTCTACTGAATATTCTTCCTTCAAATCCGGCGTAACTGTAGTCTCTACAGGGAGTTTCTTATATTAGAGAAATAAAAAAGGAAGAGAATTGGCATAGGCTTACAGGTGGATGTTGAGTCTTTTAATGCGAACTATTTTATGAATATTTTACCATTTCGTTTGTGATTCCCAAGTTATAATCCATCTAAACAGCATAATCTATCTACCCATGGCCGCTTCTTTACAGAAATGACAACATCAAATATTGATGTCATAGAAGAGTCAGACAGAACTACCT
This sequence comes from Sarcophaga peregrina, assembly GCA_014635995.1. Taxonomy (NCBI): domain Eukaryota; kingdom Metazoa; phylum Arthropoda; class Insecta; order Diptera; family Sarcophagidae; genus Sarcophaga; species Sarcophaga peregrina. Next base: position 86,091,322 of record CM025792.1, on the reverse strand, counting down.
CTGGAAAAAAATTAGAACTCAGAAATCAGCAAATCTAGATCCATCATCGTAGGGCCGGGCCCCCTACATTAGGCGAATAACACGATTAATTGTGGTCGACCTAACTGAGATTACTTAAACGGTCTTAATTACAAACTTTATTGTTCATTAGTCAGGATTACAACCTAGTTCTTACACAACTCGTATTGGGTGTGTCAATTTTGTCCATGAGTGGTGGGACCATGAAGTCGCCGTGGTCTAGTGGGTAGTGTGTTGGCTTATTAGACAAAAGGACCGGGTTCGAATCCCAGGTCAGACATCAAAACGAAAAATATTTCTTCGGCGACTTCCTCTCAGCAGATTTCTGGCAAAGACTCTGAGAGTAAAAATTGCCATGAAAAGCTTCTCAAAAATTTGTCGTTCGGAGCCGACTTTAAACCGTAGGTCCCGCCACTCTTGTATCAAATTAACGCACACAACATAAGTGGTGTGAGAAGCTAGGTCGTAATCCTGACTGAAGGATTGTAACGGCCAATTATGTATGTATGTATGTGGCGGGACCTACAGTTTAACGTCGACTTTAAACGACAGACTTGAGAAACTGTGCCAGGGGTCGTACTGTGACTCCTCGCTTAATAAAGCTATTCTATTCTATTTCGTATTCAATATTCTTCGAAATTTCACCAAGAGCAATGAGGTTGAAATGTATTTCGAAAGAGTACGCCAATATTGCTTCAATCGAATTAAGTTTTGTAGTTTTCGAAGGCATATGCAAATGTAACAGATCCTCGTTGTTACATTCAAAGATGTGTAAATGACGGCCATGGTTCTAAGCAAAGTTTATTTCGAAATTATACTTTTAACGACCCGTTTGTAGCCTTGTGTTACTACTAACAGGGCATCTTTATTTCATTTTTAAAACCATCCAGGGCAACTGAAAAATGTCGGCTTTTTGATTTTTTAATTATGCTTCATTGTAAAATCACATTGAAATGGCAACTCTTTTACACAAATGCAAGGATTTCTAAAGTGCAAAATTTCCCTACCCCTACAACCCTCCATTTATCCTTTGATTCCTTCCAAAGAAAGATTTTCAATTTTATTGACGACAATGTTTTTTTATATTTGTATTCCACCTCCAAAAAAAACACAAAAAAAATCTACTCTTATCCGAATTGTAAACTTTAGATTGATTGTGAAGAAGTTGACGACGACGACGAAGACGACGTTATAGAAATCGAAGAGGAGGCCGAAGACGGCGACGACGAAGATGAAATTGATAGTCCTCAGCGTAAGCATCAACAGTTGGGCTATACCAAGTTACTAGTCACGTTCGATCGTTCCAGTGGACGATCATCAGCGGCCGCTCAACATAAAACCACCGTTACATTAACCGATTTCGAGGCTGATTCGGAAAGTTCCGATCTAGAGACCATACAACATTGTATGCGTACAAATTTGAAAGCAGCAAATAATAAGTCTGCTCAGCAATATAATCCAAAATACACGACGACAAATTTAGCGACGACAACAACGTCGACATCATCCAGTAATCATTTAAAACGACCCACAATTTGTGGAAGTGTAACAGTTTTAGCGGTAAATAATACCGTTGAACGAGAAAGTTGTGAAATACATGACATGCAAACTACAACAGCAGCAGCAGCACCAGCGACAACAGTAAAACAATCAACAATAACGGCAACACTAGTAAATAATCAGTTGCAACATAAACAACAGCCACAACAACAGCAACAGAGATTAACCCTTATGGCAATAACACAACAACAACAAAACGCCATGACAACAGGTTCAACAACTACAACGGCAACAGCAACACAATCTTTAGGCTCATCGCTTGCCACTTCTACTTGCCACAGTAACAACAGTAACAGTAGTAGTAACACTGCCAACAGTATTGTTGGTAGTGGTAATAATAGTAGTGACGGCATGAGTAATACTAGCTCATGTGATAATGGTGGCACTAGTAGTAGTATTGTTGTTAATGCCACCAATAATAATAATAATGGCAACAACAACAACAATTGCAACAACCCAAACCAAGGCAATGATATGCCAACAAAATTATTATTAGCAGACAATGAAAGTAATCACCAACATCATCTCCAGCACCATCAGCAACAGCAGCATAAAATTAACGGTGGCCTAAGTTTAAAACAAAAAAATATCGCCATTATTTCACCCAATAGTCACAAAAACTATGGTGCTGGCGGTGGTAGCGGTGGCAACAGCGGCGGTGGTGTTAATAAAAGTAACAGCAACAGCAATAAATCGCCTACAGTATTGCGCAAACATCATCATCATCAGCACCATCATCATCATCATCTGCATCATAATGATCATCATCATTCTTCGGATATTTCAAAATTCAATCGTTCAAATCGCAAATCGAAAAATTGTGCCATTTTCTATTTTAAGCACTTGGACACCGACAACGAAACCAACTACAGTACCAGCAATTGCGGCGACGATGCCCATGATGATGTTCATCTTATTGCTGCCGGCTTAGCCGCCTCTATGAATGATGGCGTTGACGACGAAGATGACGATCGTTGTAATCGTATCGATGATGATGATGATGTTGTTGGTGTTGCTAATGCCGATGGTATTGCTGGTGGCCTACTCTCATCATCGGCAGCCTCTTCTTCACACACAAGTGATGTAAGTACACGTAAAACGAAAAACGTTAAACGAAACACAAACATCGTGAAATCAAACTCATCAAATTCCTTTGAAAATAAGCAAAAACTCACTCAATTCAACTTAAAATTATTCAGTTTTGTTGGTGTTTTATTGTAAAAAATTTTTTTTTTTTTTGGTTTTTCCTTCCACGGTGACAGTTTCCTCTCTCTCTCTCTCTTTATCAATCTATGTGTGTGTGTGTGTGTGTTAATGTGTGCTTGTGTGGTATTATTTATTTGTTCCATTATTACACACCAAATTTTTATTTCGAATTTTTAAAAATATCGTATTCATTCATTATTATTACATTTTATCAAAGCACAGTGGGACTAAAGCATGTTTTATTATTTTTCAATATAATATTGGCTAACAGATTAAAAAAAGCCCTGAAGGATTTCATTAAGAAAGCCTAACTTTCCCTAACCAGTACACAACCATTAATATGGTGGCAGTAAGATCATCTTAATTATTAATAAAGTCCTAATAACAGTTTGTTCGAAAGCTTGTAAGAAATTCTCTATAACTTTTCTATTCTTTCTATGCTATTCTATTTTCTAGGGAAAATTTCTCGATAACTGACATTTTCTATGGAAAATTTCGCGATAACTGACATTTTCAATGCTCGATGGCATTTTTCTATAGAAAACTTCTCTCTGATATTTCTCTATAGAAAGCTTTTCGATGACATTTTTCTATAGAAAACTGCTCGATGACATTTTTCTATAGAAAACTTCTCGATGACATTTTTCTATAGAAAACTTCTCGATGACATTTTTCTATAGAAAACTGCTCGATGACATTTTTCTATAGAAAACTGCTCGATGACATTTTTCTATAGAAAACTGCTCGATGACATTTTTCTATAGAAAACTGCTCGATGACATTTTTTTATAGAAAACTGCTCGATGACATTTTTCTATAGAAAACTTCTCGATGACATTTTTCTATAGAAAACTTCTTGATGACATTTTTCTATAGAAAACTTCTCGATGATATTTTTCTATAGAAAACTTCTCGATGATATTTTTCCATAGAAAACTTCTCGATGACATTTTTCCATAGAAAATTTCTCGATGACATTTTTCTATAGAAAATTGCTTGATGACATTTTTCTATAGAAAACTGCTTGATGACATTTTTTATATTTACTTTCTATAGAAAAATCTTCGATAACTCATAGAAAAATCTTCGATAACTCATATTTTCTAGAGAAAAGTGATCGATAACTTATATTTTCTATAGAAAAGTGTTCAATAACTTATATTTTCTACATAAAAGTGTTCGATAATTGACATTTTCCATAAAAATACATTACATTTTCTATAGAAAAGTTTTCGATAACTGATATTTTCTATCACTAACATTTTCTATAGAAAATTCTTCGATAACTGGCATTTTCTATAGACAATTCTTCGATAACTGGTATTTTCTATAGAAAATTCTTCGATAACTAGTATTTTCTGTAGAAAATTCTTCGATTACTGGTATTTTCTGTAGAAAAATCTTCGATAACTGGTATTTTTATAAAAAAAAATTTTCGATAACTAGTATTTTCTATAGAAAATTTCTCGATAACTAGTATTTTCTATAGAAAATTCTTCGATAAGTAATATATTCTATAGAAAATTCTTCGATAACTAGTATTTTCTATAAAAAAATCGGCGATAACTGGTATTTTCTATAGAAAAATCTTCGATAACTGGTATTTTCTATAGAAAATTCTTCGATTACTAGTATTTTCTATAGAAAATTCTTCGATAACTGATATTTTCTACAAAAAAATCTTCGATTACTGGTATTTCCTGTAGAAAATTCTTCGATAACTAGTATTTTCTATAGAAAATTCTTCGATAACTGGTATTTTCTATAGAAAAATCTTCGATAACTGGTATTTTCTATAGAAAATTCTTCGATAACTACTATTTTCTATAGAAAATTCTTAGATAACTAATATATTCGATAGAAAATTCTTTGATAACTAATATATTCTATAGAAAATTCTTCGATAACTAATATATTCTATAGAAAACTCCTCGATAACTAATATATTTTATATAAAAATCTTCGATAACTGGTATTTTCTATATAACTGGTATTTCCTATAGAAAATTCTTCGATAACTAATATATTCTATAGAAAATTTCTCGACAACTAATATATTCTATAGAAAAATCCTCGATAACTAATATATTCTATAGAAAATTCTTCGATAACTGGTATTTTCTATATAACTGGTATTTCCTATAGAAAAATCCTCGATAACTAATATTTCCTATAAAAAATTTCTCGATAACTTACATTTTTCTATAGAGAAGTGTTCAATAATTAATGCTTTTTATAGAAATGTTCGATAATTGAAAATTTTTATGGAAAAGTTTTTGATAATTGACGATTTCTATAGAAAAGTAATCGAAAAATGATGATGACTGAAGGAAAATGTTTAAAAATTTAATTATTTTAAGAATGACTTGCCTATCAAGTACTGTATTATTATTTCTAAAGAAAAATAAAAAAAATATTTTAATTTACTTTTGTTCCACTGTGCATTGATTTATAGCTGCTTATTTCCTTCATATATAAATACACGAGAGTATTCTTTTTGTATGCTTTGGATCCACATCATAACAAATCACTTTCAAAGTGTGTAGTACCCTAGAGAACGCGTCTTTCTGAAGACATAGAATTGTGTGTATCGAAATGCTTTTTGGTATCCATATAAATCCGTGTGTGGTGTGACACACACACATATATGTATGTATGTTCCATATTTTATCATTCATCTGTTTATATGGTATGGTATGGTAGGGTAGGATATGGTATGGTAGTGTGGCATGGTGTGTTGTGTGGTGGTGGTTAGTAATGTCTTATAGTGTCTGTCTCCTCTGGCCAAGTTGTATTTGTTTGTGATGATTTGTTTCTTTTAACATGTTTTATTGTATTTCCTGGTTTGGTTTGGTTTTATTTATTCATTATTTCTTTTCATTTTTGCTTGTATTTATTTATTATTGTTGTTGGTTGATCGTTCGGTATTTGGTATTTCGTTGGCTTCCACAGATTCCATTCACATTTGGGTGTTGGGTTTTGTTTTGTTTATTTACATCTGCATATTGTTTTCCTTTAATTTTTGTTGTTTTATTTTTGTTATTCACCTCTTTCTGTGTACAACTGTTTGGAGTTTTTTTTTTTTTTTGATTTTTTGTGAAAATTACACCAATTTTCAGGTAAAATTGTACAAAATTTGTTGAATTAAAGTTTTAATCTTTTTAAATCATTTTTATTTTATAATTATGGGTCATATACATACATACACATACATATATACACAGTATTTTAGGTTGTAGTGCTGGGATTTAATATTTGTGAACCAAAAACAAAAAAACTTTAATTTTGGCGTGATTAATTTTGTAAATAATTTGTTAACATTAGTTGGTAAATAACCTCTTATTATGTGTTTATATTTCATAACATATCGTATGTATTATGGTTTACTAACAATTTTTTCTTTATTATTGTTAAATTAATTTATAATTTTTTACTAAAATATTTAATTTAAAAAAAATTTTTCTTTATTTATCATCATACAGTCATCAATTATCTTTTCAACAGCTTTTTAAATTTTATTTTTTTCCTATTTTTTAATGTAATTTTTAATGAATTCACACACTTAGTTGAATAACCTTTTCATTCATTCATTCATTATGCATTCATTCATTCATTCGTTGCATTCATTTGTTTTTCATGCAATTAATGAACAGAAATATTAGAAATTCTTCATTTAAATGTTAAAACAATTACAAGAAGAAAAAAACATTTTATTTGAAAATTAATTTTTTAACATTTTAACGATTTATTTAATTAAACTCAATATTCAATTAAGCGTGTATGCTTGAAATGTAAAGATTTTTCTCATTCGTATTTAATGAAGACAAACAACAGATTCGCAGATTTTTTTTATATTTTTTTCTCTCTATAATAATGGTAATTATAGTGTTTGTTTATCGTGACCAAAGCTAGATAAACGATATGTTTATTAACCCTTAGAGGACTAAAGTTTTTAATTGTTTGAAAAGTCTTAGACGTGGGTAAACCTTTGCCTTGATTACAGCGGTTTAAACTTTGTCCTTTTAAAATCCTCAAACTACTTATAAACCTGAACTCTATTAGTGAAGTCCTTATCTTTTCTCTTGCAATTATTCACAATCAACCGAAGCAACGATAAATAAGCAGGTTGAGTTATCTTAGTGCATGTTATCGATAATGTACATTTTTCATAACATTTGCTGCGTAGCAGATATGTACCTAGAAAAACAGCAGGTACTTTTTATTTTGCCTTCTCCCAGTATCAAAATCTTCATTCAAGAGATTCCACAGCCTTCTGATTTTTAGAGCCAGAAACGAAATATAAATCGTACAAAGCTAATTACGCTCAAAAAAATATTGTCAAACTTTACTCAGATATCTAGCTAAAGAGTACTTACCTAAACGCAAAGTAAAAACCCGATGATTAATGCCTGATCGCCAAATAACTTTGTTTTTTTTTTTGAAAATGCTTTAAAAAAGCTACGAATATTTTCTCAAATTTCTTTTTTTTTTTTTTTTTAATTACAATCCTTCCTGTTCAAATGGCTGCCTTGACTGGCCATCCAGTAGCCTACACGATCGATCCAATTTTTAAGCACATTATCGCTTGCGTGCAGCTGTATTTCACCACTTCTGTATAAAAATTAACACACACAATATAAGTGGTGTGAGAAACTGCGGGCTTCTTGGGGACGATTGCTGTAGACTGTGTAATGGTGAAGGTATAGCACTGGCCATTTTATAGTCACCAGCAGCAATTCGTTTCCTTACCGTTCGCAATTTTCTATAGAATATACTAGTTATCCAAGAATTTTCTATAGAATATACTAGTTATTCAAGAATTTTTTATAGAAAATACCAGTTATCCAAGAATTTTCTATAGAAAATACCAGTTATCCAAGAATTTTCTATAGAAAATACCAGTTATCCAAGAATTTTCTATAGAAAATACCAGTTATCCAAGAATTTTCTATAGAAAATACCAGTTGTCGAAGAATTTTCTATAGAAAATACCAACTATCGAGATATTTCTAACAGAAAATACTAGTTATCGAAGAATTTTCTACAAGAATACCATTTATTAAAGATTTTTATATAGAAAATACCACTTATCGAAGAATTTTCTATAGAAAATATCAGTTATCGAAGATTTTTCTACAGAAAATACCAGTTATTGAACACTTCTATAGAAAATGTTAGGTATCGAAAGACTGTCCAAAAAAAGTATCAGTTATCGAAAATTTTTTTTATAGAAAATATCCGTTATCGAACACTTTTCTATAGAAAATGTCAGTTATCGAGCACTTTTTTATAGAAAATGTCAGTTATCGAGCACTTTCATGTAGCAAATATAAGTTATTGAACACTTTTCTATAGAGAATATAAATGTTCAGCAACGGCATGTTGCCAAAATCGGCATCTTCTGTAAGTCGATCACAGGCCCAATTAGCGAGGCAGCCATTTGAATGAAATTATTTGTAATTATTAACCGGAAGGATTGTACTTTCAAATAAAAAAAGAATTTTGAGAAAATATTCAGTAGTTGTTTTTTTAAAGCATTTTCAAAAAAAAAAAATGATTATTTGGCGGACCCTTTACCTATCTTTTCTTCAATATATGGTCAGCTTTCTGGTCTAACAAAATACCGTGTGACTAAATATCTTCGATTCAAAGATAAGTGATACATTACATAGGATTTTTTGAGTTTTGGATTATATTAACGTGTTCCGAAATAAATTTACAAATCAAAGCTAACGGTTTTCTTTGAGGACCAAACACTTCACAGAGTTAAGAAAGTGCTTAATATCTAATAAATCAGTGGCTTACTCGTCGAGCATATAAGAGGAATGATGATCCACATCTTGCCTACCCTGAATTGACGGACTTTTTTCTCTAGCTTGTGTTTTAAAGGGTTAATAAATTTTATAAACATTCAAATTACCATGTGAATATTTTTCTTATCGATTTTTTGCTTTTTTGTTTGTGAAAAAAAGGGGGAAATTTATTTGTCTTATAAATTTATTGCTTGTGAACCTGCAATAAAAGCTAATTAATCATATTGTATTGGAAACAAAAAGTTGGTAAGAAGAAAAATCATTGCCAATTCGCTATATTTTATATTAACAAAACAATACTAACAAAATTATGTATTGAAGTGTGTACATATGTACAGATTATGTAAAGGAAATCATCCATCCATCTTTGTATGAAATTTTCTTACAAATCTTGGCATTGTTTTGTAAATGCGTTGCTTCAAGTACAACTGTGTGTCTGTATATAGTATGTGTTGCATGATGATGTTGCATCTTTAAAATGCAATTTGCCATTTGTTTTGTTTCTTGTAATCTTTGTCTCTCATCCCATCATCCCCTTCTGTGTAATATGTTTGAAAGCCTTCATCATCTTCTTTATCATCCAGTAACGCTAATTAAACTTTAACGCTTTTTTTGTTTTCTTTTGCATTTTCAACACTTTTTTTCTGCCTTTTTTTTCATTTTTCTTTCGATAATTCATTATTTTAAAGCATTTTTTATTTTTCTATGAAATATTTCCACGATTTAACTGATTGAATTTAATTTTTTTTTTTATTTATTTCTTCTTCTTTCTCTTTGTAATAATTTTTCTGTTTTGTTGTTTTCTTTTTTTAAAATAATTTTTTTTTATATTAAATTTCAATCCCATATGACGATAACAATGACGACGACGATAATGTTGATAATAATGCGGCGGCATTCTGTGTATATGTTGGTTGCATGAGCAGTTACTTAAATCGGCTGATGTCTCATCGGACGATGAAGGCTGGCTGTATACCTCGTCACCAGTGCAACAACAACAACAGCGTACAACACTAGACGGTATTGAAAGTTTGAATTCCAAACATATTTCAAGCGGTCATTCAGCTGCTACTTCTAATGAAGCACACTTCAACAACGACATTGGCATACAATCCACAACGGTTTCATCTTCAACTTCGACTGCCACAACAGCAATTGGTTTAGTAAGTTCTCCCATAGCCAGTGGTTTAGGTGGTGACGATTCTGATAAAGAAAATAAAGAAGCAAACACGGCTGCTGCTAGCATACGTACTTCATCATTAACGCGCATACATTTAAATACGAATCAAACATTTGTGGCCAGTACCACCACAGTGGTGGATAGTAATAGCAGCAGTGATTCAGCAGCCAGCCTTAGCGAAACACAAAATACGGCAAATAAAGATCACAATTCAAGCACTAGTAGCAGTAGTAGTAGTAGTGGTAGTATAACGAGTAGTTCTTGTTCATCCAACGACAGGCTAACAGAGGCTACTACTACCACCAATACAACACAGATTTTAAAATATAATCACCAACAGAGTCCCATACAATATCGTACCGAAATGGAATTACAACTTAATAATAGTAACAATAGCAACAACAGCAATAACAGCATCATGTTGAATGAAAATATTTTATCAACATCATTATCATCTACTGCTATGGCCAATAATAAATCAACACCAGCCACAAATATGCCTCAACTTGTCATTAACCACAGCAGCAATAGCAACAACAGCAGCAACAATAACAGCATTAATAATTGTGCCAATTCACCACCATCATCCACCACCACCAGTACTAGTACCACTACAATAACTCCACCATATAAACTACACAAAAACAACAGTAGCAGTAACAATAATTATCAACGTCATCATAGCGCATCAGCAAACGATGGTAATGCTGATGCTTCTGCTTCTGCTTCTCCTTCTTCTTTTAATGGCAACTTGGAAAAGGTAAGTTTAGTTTCAGTTTTCTTCGTATTTAATTTGTCCGTTCATGGAAAAAATATTTCAACTATTATTAGTGCCAGCTTAAGTGCCTCATAAGCCTTTGATTTGCTACAATAAATGGCCATTTCGTATTGACATTGTCATGTTAGGAATCCATAGATTAGAAAATTGTTTTCCCAGCCATATGGTTTCTAAAGAGCAACAGGCACGCATATTACAGTTTAATACTTAGAACCAATAGGCTTAAAAAAATGTGAAAAAAAAAACATTAAAAAAAAACAATTGTAAAGGAAAAATTCTTTCTTTTAATTCCCAATAGGAAATTCTTTTAATATCCGTTACCATTGCAACCGCTGTAAGTGTTCTGAAGGCATAGATTTGTTTTTATAGTTCCAAGTTTTCATTTAACTTAAAGGCAGGAACCTGGTCATGCAATGCCTTGGGTTACAATTAGGAAAGTAGGTAAAAAGGAGAAGGAAAGAATCAAAAATGGGAATCAAGATTACCAAACTCCTATTACTATACTGTCTGTAGCCTTATCAAGTCAATAAGATCGCCGATTTCAATTTATTCTTTTCGATCATAAGCTCAAGATTCCTCAACTACCAATACAGTATTCCCTCGATTTATGTCGTCTCGATTTACGTTGTTTCGATTAACGTCCACAAAAATTTTGTTCCCTTCAACATCGATTTGCGTCGTCATTCGATTTACGTCAGCTCTGATGTTTATAAACAAAACAGTAAAGCCAGGGTTCGAGTCCCAGGCCAGACATCAAAATAAAATACAAAAAAGTATTTCTTAGGCGATTTCTTCTCAGCAGATTTCTGGCAAAAACTCTTCTGAGAGTAAATAAAATGTTATGATAAGTGCATCTGATATTATGAGTTCTTTGAAATTCTATTTACGTCATTTCGATTTACGTCGCCTTTTTCCGGAACATTCTACAACGTAAATCGAGGGAATACTGTACTCTCTTTTTGAAAATTACGCTTTGGTTTCAACTTCTTGCGACACTATAAAATCGTCATTATTCGTCTGCCCAATTTTCTTAATTGTAGCCCACTTCACGTCTTGATCTGTAACAGAGAGATCTGCAATGAGTATTCCAAAAGATGAATAGAATCGGATCATACTCATAATTTCTGAAACTTATAGGCATTCATATTATTCAATATTAGTGGCTCACTTATATTCAAAATTTCATGAGTGCTTATGAGTAGCGAAAAAACGATTCATTGATGATCTCTGATCTATAAGTGGAGCGTGCCAAAAACTCAAGTCGTCTTTTTATCAGTAAAAACTCCAATGTGGTCTCCTTAAATTCCATTTTCTTCTAACTTAGACGTCTTCTTTGGATCCAAAATTATAAATTTTGAACATACTCGTATGTATATTCTTTTCAAATCGAACTGCGCGCTCTACCTTTTATGGTCAAGTAGACAAACTAAAGTTACAGTTTTTCCATATTTCGACTTTTAGGAGATGACTGAGCTGGGGCTTGAATTGTGCCCTTAACTCCAAATGCAAATAGAAATTCCTGTACAAATAAACCAGTGCCTGTAGACATAAACATTTGTCGAGAACTGCAGCGATCAACGACAGCGGCTATGTTTAGACCAAAGTTTTAGATTTAGGTTAGGGGACGTGTACTTGTCATTTGAGACAAGTACAGTACCCGGAGATCGAATTCGACCTATTCAACGGAAGTTCCTTAAACCAAAGTTTTTAGTTTAGTTTTACCGACACATAAAACTCGTTTTCCATTCTATCCCCTTGGATATCGTCTATATCCTGGGATTTCTATAGTAAAGAAATATTACTCCTCTATAGATTTCCAAACAAATATTATAAACGGCTTGTAAAAATGCAATTTCAGTTGACCTACAACCTAACATACTGATCTAATTGGTCATTGCAACTCATTAGCCAAGATTCCAACCTTGAATCTCACACCACTTATGTTGCGTACGTTAATTTTATACATGAGTGGCGGGATCTACAGTTTAGAGTCGATTCTGATCGACAGATTTGTAAGAATCTTTTCATGGCAATTTCGATTTACTCTTATAGTTTTTGCCTAAGGATTGAAAAGAAAAATCCGGAAAGAGGTAATCTGGTTAACGTAAACAGAACAGACTCAATCCTGTCACCTGCGGGTCGCCGTGATCTGTTAGGTAGTGTGCTGGCTTATTAGACGTATCAGGGTTCGAGTCTCAGGCCAGACATCAAAAATAAAAAAATACGAAAAAAGGATTTTTTTCGGCGATTTCTTCTCTTTCTCTTCTTGTTTCTCAAAAATCTGTCGTTCGGAGTCGACTTTAAACTGTAGGTCCCGCCACTTCTGCATAAAATTAACACACACAACATAAGTGGTGTGAGAAACTGCGGGCTTCTTGGGGACGATTGCTGTGACTGTCTAATGGTGAAGGTATAGCACTAGTCATTTTATAGTCACCAGCAGCAACTCGTTTCCTTACCGTTCGCATCTTCCCTCTCTCTTTCCACCTTTCCTAAAAATCTGCACAATGCACTGCATGAGTAGGGGTCATCCCCTGAGTGCTGGTTTTATAAAAAAAAAAAAAAAATTGAACATTTGATGACATCATTATGTGTCCACATAAGATGTGGAAGCCGAAATCTTATATAGGACCTGAATTTCTTAAAGCCCTTGGGTTAAGATGTTAGTTTAAAAGACTTTGTGCAGATATTCTTTATTCTCAGTGCTTTCTGGCCTGGGATAATAGGAGAATTGAATCAATTGCTGCCTGCCACATTGGAATGACTAAACAAATCCAGTGGCTGGGTTAGATTTACACGTACATAATTGGCCATTACAAACCTTCAGTCAGGATTACGACCTAGCTTCTCATACCACTTATGTTGTGTGCGTTAATTTTATACATGAGTGGCGGGACCTACAGTTTAAAGTCGACTCCGAACGACAGATTTTTGAAAAGCTTTTCATGGTAAGCTTTCAGAGTAAGTCTTTTCAGAGTAAGTCTTTGCCAGAAATCTGCTGAGAGGAAGTCGCCGAAGAAATATTTTTTCGTTTTGATGTCTAACCTGGGATTCGAACCCGGGCCTTTTGTCTAATAAGCCAGCACACTACCTACCAGACCACGGCGACTTCCTTTTAACCCAAACGATATTTAAAGTATACTTCGTTTGTAAAAATTTTATTTAGTGTGTTCAAGAACCTCTGGTCTATGTTATCTGCTCTTGCACTAGTTCCATAGGTTTTAGTTAGTTGTTGAACCCCAGGTAATGAACTACACCATATTGGAATATCTGAACAAAACTAGTGACAGGTTTAGATTTAGTTTCCCAAAATATTACAATCAGATTTTTAAAGGATTCCTTTTCACCCAAACGATATTTAAAGTATAAAGAAATATTATTTAGTGTGTCCAAGAACCTCTGGTCTCTGTTATCTGCTTTTGCACTAGTTCCATAGATTTTAGTTAGTTTTTGAACCCCAGGTAATGAACTTCACTATGCCGCTTGACTAGCTTTTTAGGGAGATGGTCTAACAATCAAGTCTTTTTTATGCTAAAGTCCGGAACTGATTAATTCGGAGGTTGTGAATGAGGTTTAGGTCAAAAATACTCGCGTCAAAAAAAAATTTTTTTTTTTGCAAAAATGTCTTCGTTTTTAAAAGTTTATCTGCAAGTAATGTTGAAATTGTATTGTATTGCGTTGTTGGATAACCGAATAACTTTGATGGTCTCATTAAAATGAACATAATTTTTTGAAGATAAAAATCAAACATTTTCTCTATCGAATGCAAAAAAACCGCGATTAATCTTGTTGCAGTCGCTTTTTCTTTCAACATTTTACAACATTGTGAGCTGTCATATACGAGTATTAGAAAATGGTTTCGCAAACAATTTCTATCAATTAACAGCTTCGTATGATGCATTACAATGCAAATTTAATGGCAATCAACCAACCGAAAAAACACAAAAACAAAGTAACTGAAGAGATACACAATTTTGAAGCCATATTTTTAGTGGCTTTTATTTTTTTTTTTTAATCATAAATCATCAGCAGGCCCAATAGATGGAGCAGAGGCAGAGGCAGCACTTACTTTTTTGTAAAATCCATTGAAATGAGTGAAACCAGATCGAAATTTTGATAAACGTTTTCACAAATTAACAAATGATTTCCGTTACACTGTGACTTGGCTTGTCTTGACTTGACTTGACTGACTGACTCACTGACAAACCGACTATGTTGTTGTAGATGGCTGACACTGGTACAACGAAAGAAAAATTGTTTTTTTTTTCCTTCCAAAGACAAAAACTAATGACTGAAATCATTGATTATGATTTAAGCCACCACCACAGCTCAAGCTCCAGCAGCAGCCAGGCTGGCTGTGTAATAATAAGCGGAAATCATGTAAACTTATTACCGCTTTTATGTGACTCTACTGTGTATGCAATTGTCTTGTGACTGCATACAGCAGTAGTTTACAGCTACTGAAGCTTAAGCCTGCAAAAAAGCCTCTTTTTCTTCGCATAGCATAGGGTTTGTCATGTAAAGCCTTTAAAAATTGGCTTCAATAAAATGCTTTCAAACTGTGGCAATTTTCTTTCAAAGCAATTTGTCTTTGTTTCCCTGTCTACGGTGTTTTTTTTTCTTGCTTTCGAAAGTATCGGGTCCGCCATCTAACGTTTTTTTTTCAACTAGTGCCTATTACGTGAATGGTAACGCTTAGCTCATGTCTGATTTGATAGATAATTAGTTTTATCCTTCCGCTGAACGAATATGGTTGTGTATACACGTTTTTGGTTCGCTAAGTGGGCCTAAGATCGACTTACAGAAAATGCCGATTTTGGCAAAAAAAAAAAATCATCTTTTCAGATGAAGCTCATTTCGATCTTAAAGGCTATGTAAACAAGCAAAATTGTCGCATTTGGGTCACAGAAAACCCTCATACATACATACATAATTGGCCATTACAACCTTTCTGTCAGGATTACGACCTAGCTTCTCACACCACTTATGTTGTGTACGTTAATTTTACAAATAAGTGGCGGGACCTACAGTTTAAAGTCGACTCCGAACGACAGGTTTGTTTTGAGAAGCTTTTCATGGCAATTTTTACTCACAGAGTCTTTGCCTCTCTGCTGAGAGGAAGTCGCCGAAGAAATATTTTTCGTTTTGATGTCTGACCTGGGATTCGAATCCGGGCCTTTTGTCTAATAAGCCAACACACTACCCACTAGACCACGGCGAACCCTCATGCATACATTTAAACGCCGACGCACCCTAAACGAGTCACTGTTTGGTGCGGATTTTGTTCCAGAGGCATAATTGGGCCATTTTTTTTATAAAACCAGCACTCAGGGGATGGCCCCTACTCATGCAATGCATTGTGCTGGTTTATGGAAAGGTGGAAAAAGAGAAGATGTGAACGGTAAGAAAACGTGCTACTGCTGGTGACTATAAAAGGGCCAGTGCTATAACTTCACCTTTAGACAGTCTACAGCAATCGTCCCCAAGAAGCCCGCAGTTTCTCACATCACTTATATTGTGTGTGTTAATTTTATACAGAAGTGGCGGGACCTACAGTTTAAAGTCGACACCGAACGACAGATTTTTGAGAAACTTTTCTTCGAAAATGAGCAAGAGGTGGCCGTTACAGTCAATGGCGAACGTTATCGGGCCATGTTGAACGAATTTTTGTTTATAAAAACTAAAGAGGAGAATATTGGCAACATTTAGTTTCAAGAGGACGGCGCTACGTGCCAAACAGCCAAAGCTACTCTCGATGTTTTGCGCCCTGTTTTTGAAGATCGCATTATCAGCCTCAGAGCTGATGTCGTTTGGCCATCTTGGAGCTGCGATTTGACACCTTTGGACTATTATTTGCAAGGTGCCGTCAAAGATAAGTGTTACACTGGCAAGCCAGAGACAATTGACGCTTTAAAGGAGACAATATTCGTGAAATCTTTGTTGAAATACAGCTGCTCAGAATCGATAATGTGTTTAAAAATTGATTTGATCGTGTAGGCTATTGCATGGCCAGCCGAGGCAGCCATTTTAATGAAATTACATACATAATTGGCCATTGCAACCCTCCAGTCAGGATTACGACCTAACTCCTCACACCACTTATGCATTGTATGCGTTAATTTTTATGCAGAAGTGGCGGGACCTACAGTTTAAAGTCGACTCCGAACGACTGATTTTTGAGAAGCTTTTCATGGCAATTTTTACTCTCAGAGTCTTTGCCAGAAATCTGCTGAGAGGAAGTCGCCGAAGAAATATTTTTCGTTTTGATGTCTGACCTGGGATACGAACCCGGGCCTTTTGTCTAATAAGCCAACACACTACCCACTAGACCACGGCGACTTCATGAAATTAATTTCCTTTATTAACCGGAAGGATTGTACTTTCAAATAAAAAAAGAAAATTGAGAAAATATTCAGCATTTTCAAAAAAAAAAATGTTATTTGGGGGACCCTTTACCCAATTTGTGCCACTAGCAGGTTTTGTGTCGTGTTAACGATTAAAGATTATTTGCTAAATTAATATATTAAACAAAATTATTATTTCTCTTGTCGTTTCTTTCTTTTTTCATTTCATTTTTCTTTCCTATTTTCTTTTTTTCATTTCTTGTTATTAAATTTCAATTCAATTTAATTTAATTTTTTTTTGTTTTTTCAGGAAAATGTACGTTTCTATACACGTGCAGATATTTGTAATATCAGTGTCAGGATACCAAACCATGCCAATGACAATAACAATCACCACCACCAGCACCACCATCACTATCAGCAACAACAACCGGCAACAACATCATCATCGTCATCATATGGCCAACAGTTGTTGCATGTTAATAATGTTGGCAAACGTTTGCCACCGCGTTCACCAGCCAAATCCAGTATTTCGCATGCCTCCACAAATGCCAGCTCATCGACCATTTCACCCACTAAGGTAAGTCCAAACGCCAAGTTTTTTCCATTTTCGTAATTATATTTCTCTGATCTAGATTTTCTATTTTTCACTACATTTTTCAAACATTTATGCTCGTTTTTCGTTGTATTTTTTGTTTATTTTTTTGTAAGAGAGATAAATGATTTGTATTTTTGCCAAGACAAGACAGAAGACAATATTTTTAATGTTTTTTTAGTAATAATTGAAGTGGAAATATGATCATGATCGATTGATGTAAAGTGATAGAAGCCAGAAAAAGCCAAGAAACAATGTTGGCAACGAAAATCATAAAAACGTGATCTTTTTTAAATGTTGCCTTAATGAAAAATTATTTTTAACCAACAGATGAGCAATACGTATTTAAAAAAAACTAAATTGAAGACATAGGAAAACGATTTTAATAATAAAAAAAATAGTTATTACAACCAAAAAAATATGGTTGTGGCAAATAAAAAAAATTTAATATTTTAAAAATAAAAGTAAAAGCTTTTTCCAGTAGTAAATAACAACAAATATTCTATTTTTCAAGAATTATAGTTACCACAACTAAAAATTTATAGTTGTCACAAGCAAAAAAAAATTTTCTTAAAAAAATTAAAAATTTGTGACAATAAAAGTACTTTTATTTCTCAAAAAAATTGAGTAATTAAAAATTGTTTTTGGTAAACAAAATAATAAAAAATAATTAAAAAAAAACTAAATTGTAGAAATAGGAAAACGATTTAATAATAAAAAAAAAATAGTTATTACAACCATGGTTGTGCCAAATAAAAAAAATTTAATATTTTAGAAAATAATTTAAAAAAAATATTTACCAGCAACAGATAACGGCAAATCGGAAATATTTTTTTCCATGAATTATAGTTACCACAACTAAAAATTTATAGTTGTCACAAACAAAAAAATTTTTTCACAAAAAAATTGTGACTCCGTGTTTGTGAAAAGCACTTATTTATCACAAATAAAAATCTGCACAATTGAAAATTATTTTTAATGAATAAAATTTTAAAAAATTCCATTGAAATTAAATTTTTCTTAAAAAAAAAATATAATTGCTACAACTAAAAAATAATCCGAGAATAATATTAACGATCTTAGTCCGTGGTATTCTTGGCTTTACGATATCTAACTTCTTCTACGCAGTAGTACGTTCCTCTCGAATCGTAATCGTGTGCGTACCTCTGACTCAACTAACATCTAACACGTTGAGACAATTGTTGCTATCAAATTAAACGCAATAAGTTTAAGAGTTAAGACAAAAGGTCTCAGCCTCACTGTTTTCTCGTTTTTTTTAGCATTATTTATGCCTGCTTATTCTACAATTGAACTCTGTCAAAACAATTTGGTCAATTCACACAAGCCGTAGTATCGTTGTAATGAGTGTATTGTTGGACGAATATACAACAGTGTATGCTTGTTGTTGATAATTTGCATGTAAAAATCCGATACACTTATACACACAGTTTCTCAATATGTTTTAAAAAGTTGTATTGGTTTCGTGCTATCAAATTGTTTGAATATCAAAAAAAAATACATTAGGAGTACGAAATACACAATATAGCATAGCATTGAGCGTATTCAACACAACATACACGATACAAAGTCGTGTGAATTGCCCAAATGCAAATATCATGCGCTGGGTTAGCGCTTGTTGGTTCGTCCTTAAAAATTTCGCCTTATCAGCGATTGTTCTTCCATCGGTAAGGTATATTCCAAAAATTTGCATTCAAATAAACTGTCGGTTTTAGGTTTTTTTTACTATAAAATAGTAGATCTTAGCACTTATTCAGTACATTCAACAATTGAATCCCCGCGCTTACTCTTTACATAGTGCGGACATTCCATTTGGAGATTCTTAAATTATTCGCATTGTATTGTTTAAGGATCGGCAACAGTAATTAGGAGCCTCAGGTTTTCCTCCTTACATCGTATAAAGCCTTTGGAAAAGAAGGCACTCATATTTGGCGTTCTTGCGTGATCTTGTTTATTAGTCTCAAAAGAATATTGCCTAGAAAATTAATCCAGATGACTAAACAAGGATGTTTCCACCCACTTTATATAAACAAATTGACAATTTATCTAGTGGATTTCACCGTATTAAAGCAATCAGACCCTTTCTTCGTATTCACCATCCCCTAGCTTATCTTTAGAAGCTTAGGCAGTTTATGAACAATACGTTTTGACTTAATGATACGGCATAATGTACATCTCTCTGTCTATTTGTGTCTGCTGGTTTTCTTTGCTTACCTTATCGAAATGCCAATAACTATTACTTTCGTGCTTAATTGATTATTGCAATCCTTTAGTTAAGACTACGACCTAGCTTCTCACGTCATCCAAATTGTATGTGTTCATTTTATAAATTAGTGGTAGAACCTGTAGTTTAAATAAAATTTTCATATAAAAATTTTATCTTAGAGCTTTTGTCAGAAATATGCCAAGAGAAAGTCGCCAATATTTTTTTTTCATATTTCTAGATAATTGTGTTTGGGTTAGAACCACGGGTTCTCATTTAATAATACAATACAGTACTTAATAAACTACCAAGAATGGTAAATTAAAGATTATGCCTTGCACATAATTTCCCGTTAGATAACGTTGTTGGGCGATTTTAAAGGTTTCCAAGTCTTTTTCATATGTGAAAATGAACATTTCTTCTGAAAAGTGCATGCACTACGAAAAAGTAGTTGGCAGCCCTGCAGTATAACTTACATTATCGCTTAGCGAATAGGAAAACAATGAAAACAATTTTCGTGACGTCATTGAGTCAACATGAGCAGAAAGTTTTAATTTTGTATGCGTGATGGTGTAATCTTTAGTTTATCATTCTTGTGGACTACAGCGATTTTAGCTATATACTGAGGGACTTTATTCCTTTCCGTGAGGTTTGAGTCTTAGCTAAATATCCTCTGTAAATATGATGTTAATGTCATGGTGTCACTGCAACTTGTAGCAATATTATGTCTTTGCGACCGTCATACATACGATAGCAAGGAAAATCTAGCTTTGTCTAGTCTAGAAAAATTCTATCGGATATCGAAGTGCTGTTAGTAACTTGCCCCGCAGTATTTTTAATTAGAGAGACAGATTTTCTATACTTCCATAGCGTATCAAGTTTCTAAATATCTTAACTAAGGAGTTGGTGAAAGCATTCACAATGGAGATGGAAATCAAACCTAAATTTTTTTTGGAATGTATTAAAGGGCGTCAAAATTCCCTTTAGTTTTATTCAATCTTTATATCCATGGCCTTATATCGTAATGTGTTTGAAATTATTTACATTTCTCCTGCCTTTTCAAATTAAATTTTAGCCAGTGTTGGTGGAGATCATCAACATTTAAAAGCAAAGCAAAGCACAAAAAAAAAACTTCCAATATTTCACTACAAATCAATGTCAAGCCATAATGAAACGTTTCGTTTCGTTTCTCTTCAAAGAAATCCTTTTTCATTGCGTTTTCACAATAGTCCATGACGCATACCATACCATGCCATACTCTGCTGGCATTGTTTGTTTGAAGAAGAAGAAAAGAAAGAATGGATGAATGGAAGAAATAAAGAAAAAGCGAAATGAAAAACCAATTGACGATAATAAATGCGTGTTTAAGTCTGTTTGTCTGAGAAAACTGTGAAAATTAAGTGTTTTGCCCGTTAACTCCCATGGTGGTCGCCTTATAGAAATATTTCATATACGGTTTGGTTGGTTGGTCGGTTGGTTCCATTATTAAACAAATCCGCGTGTATAGTTTCTGTGTTTCTTCTCTATTTTTTTTTTATCACAATTTTTCATGAACATTGTGTTGTTGAACAAGAAATCTTTCTGCACTTTTTTAATGACATGAAACCCCACCATCACTATACACGCATGCAATAAAAATTAACAATTCTGCACATACATATGTGCATGCAACATACATATCATATGGGTTATTTCACGATTAAAAATGCATTTTTTTTTATCACACTATTGCTATGTTCGTTATGTGTTTAGGAGTTTAATTACCTTCTGAGGTGAATTTTTATGGAAGTGTGGCTTCGTAAAGCTTCGAAGCTTTCCGTAGTGCTTCGTTTACGGACATTATTAAGACTTTCTATGCAGTTACAATCCTCTTTAGATCTTGTCATAGGTTAGGTTAGAGGACGTGCACCTGTCGGTCAGGACAAGCACAGTACCCGGAGGTCGAAATTGACCCATTGTCCTTAGGGGAGGAAGGAAAAAGAGGATATAGGAAAGTAGGGAAGGGGAGGGATAGATCTTGTCATGATCTCTACAACATTTTCTGCTGACAAACTGCGCCCTTTCTGCATCTCCAACTTAAGTTCGCTTCTCCTTAAAATTCGTGCGATGCGAACAACCTATTCCACATTATGGATAGATGGACACCTATTTTCTCCATGCCAAGTAAAAAATTGTGTCAGGAGCTAGGTGAACTCACCATGATTGGGACCTTACCCTTTAGCAGTAGAATTGTACCCCCCTTCTTTGACAATTTTCCATGTAGAGACTTCTATCGGTTTCTCGAATCTTTCTGAATTTTTTCGTCATGGTATTTGAATATTCTGAAGCTATTACATTCATTAGGATTTCTCTCAATACCCCCGAGATATAGTGCAATATCCACTGCATATTTGGATAGAGGTTTTTCCGAAACCAACCAGACATTTATACACGATAATCCATTACAGATGGGTAGCCCATAAAGTACTTCAGGACGTTTTTTTTTTATTAAACCAACACTCAGGGGATGATCCCTACTCATGCAGTGCCTTGTGCAGGTTTTAGGAAAGGTGGAAACTAGAGAGAGAAGATGCGAACGGTAAGGAAACGAGTTGTTGCTGGTGACTATAAAATGGCCAGTCCTATACCTTCACCATTAGACAGTCTACAGCAATCGTCCCCAAGGAAGACTGCAGTTTCTCACACCACTTATGTTGTGTGTGTTAATTTTATACAGAAGTGGCGGGACCTACAGTTTAAAGTCGACTCCCAGCGACAGATTTTTGAGAAACTTTTCAAGAAGAGCAAGAGAAGAAATCGCCGAAAAAATACTTTTTTGTATTTTTTTTTTTACTTTGATGTCTGGCCTGGGACTCGAACCCTGGCTTTACTTCTAATAAGCTAGCACACTACCTACTAGACCACGGCGACCCCAAAAACGTTTAATAATCGTTGGACCTTCTGTTCTGTTCCACAAAATGTGGTGTTAAAAAAAATCAGGTGTTAGCCTGATGAAGTGGTTGATATGGTGCGCCTGGTATGGAGTGTTCCCATCGGGTTCTTAGTTCTCTGTGTTTGCATTTGGATTGCCCTCTTACCATGCATATCTGGGAATCATTCTTTGTTAGATATCTACAACGCTTCGTCTTGTTCCAAAAAATAACGTGTTTCTCATGTGATAAAGTGTTGCGCCCGGTATGGAGTGTTGCCTTTGGGTTCTTAGTTCCCTGTACATATCTGGAAAGCATTCTCTGTTAGCTAGTTGCAATGCGTCGCCTTGGACGAACCTCTGTTCCACAAAATATAACGGTACAAATCTGATAGAAGTGGTTTGATATGTTGCTTTCGGTATAGAGTGTTGGCTTTGGGTTCTTAGTTCCCTGTTTGTATTTGATTTCTGTTTTACCATACATATCTGGAAAGAATTCTTTGTTAGCTAGCTGCAAAGCGTCGTCTTAGACGACCCTCTGTTCCACAAAATATAACGGTACAAACCTGATGAAGTGGTTTGATATGTTGCGCCCGGTATGAAGTGTTCCCTTCTTGTTCTTAGTTCCCTGTTTGTTTAATTTCTTTCTTACCACAACTGGGAAGCTTTCTCTGTTAGCCGTCTGCAACGTAAACTTCCTCGAGGAAGTAAACACTCGAGGTTAAACTAAGAGAACAGGCTGGACTCTATGGCTCTGTTAGCCATCTGCCGAGCCATTCCTTTGAGTTTGGGAACAAACACTCGAGAACTCTATGGCTCAGTTAGCCAGCTGCAACCTAAACTTCCTTCTGGCAAGCCATTCCTTTGAGTTTGGGAACAAAAAATAATAACTCGAGGCTAAATCGAGAGAACACAACGGACTCGATAGCTCTGTTAGCCAGTTGCAATTTAAACTTCCTTCTGCGGAGCCATTTCTTCAAGTTTGGGAACAAAAAATAATCACTCTAGGCTTAAATTGAGAGAACAGCCTGGACTCTATGGCTCTGTTAGCCAGCTGCAATGTAAACTTCCATCTGCCGAGCCAATCCTTTGAGTTTGGGAACAAAAAACAAACACTCGAGGACTCTATGGCTCAGTTAGCCAGCTGCAATGTAAACTTCCTTCTGCCGAGCCATTCCTTTGAGTTTGGGAATAGAAAATAATAACTCGAGGTTAAATTGAGGCAACAGGCTAGACTCCAGGGCTCTGTTAGCCAGCTGCAACGTAAACTTCCATCTGCCGAGCCATTCCTTTGAGTTTGGGAACAAAAAACAAACACTCGAGGACTCCAGGGCTCTGTTAACCAGCTGCAAACGTAAACTTCCTTCGGGCAAGCCATCCTTTGAGTTTGGGAATAAAACATAATTACTCGAGGCTAAATCGAGAGAACACAACGGACTCTATGGCTCTGTTAGCCAGCTGCAATGTAAACTTCCTTCTGCCGAGCCATTCCTTTGAGTTTGGGAACAAAAAACAAACACTCGAGTACTCTATGGCTCTGTTAGCCAGCTGCAACGTAAACTTCCTTCTGCCGAGCCATTCCTTTGAGTTTGGGAACAAAAAATAATTACTCGAGGCTAAATAGAGAGAACTGGGTAGACCCGGAATGGTTTTTGCAATTTTTTGCATGAAATATCCCAACAATCTGCTATTAGTCACTGTCAAGTACAGGCTAAATGACGGGAGGTGCTCAACTAGTCCATTTTCGGTGAATTGTCGTAGAGAAGCAGTTCATAGTAGAACATTCATAGTAGAAATGAGCAAGTGATGGCCGTTACAGTCAATGGCTATCGTTATCAGACCGTGTTGAACGAATTTATGTCCACAAAAATTGAAGATTGAAGTATTTTTTTGACAATTTCTTCTCAAGAAGAGATTGTTTCGGAGTCGACTTTGAAATGTAGGTCCCGCCGCTTCTGTATAAGATTAACATACACAACATAAGTGGTGTGAGAAACTGTGGGCTTCTTGGGGACGATTACTGTAAACTGTCTAATGGTGAAGGTGTAGCACTGGCCATTTTATAGTCACCAGCAGCAATTCGTTTCCGTAGCGTTCGCATCTTCCTTCTTTCCACCTTTCCTAAAACCTGCACAATGCACTGCATGAGTAGGGGCCATCCCCTGAGTGCTGGTTTTATAAAAAAAAAAGAGGATGATATTGGCAATATTTGGTTTCAACAGGACGGCGCTACATGCCACACAGCCGAAGCTACACTCGATGTTTTGCGCCCTGTTTTTGAAGATCGCATTATCAGCGGCAGAGCTGATGTCATTTGGCTATCTCGGAGCTGCGATTTGACACCGTTGGACTATTATTTGTGGGGTGCCGTCAAAGATAAGTGTTACACTGCCAGAGGCAATTGACGCTTTAATGGAAAATATTTGTGAAGCCACTGTCAAGTACAGCCTAAATTTTGGAATCCATTCTCGGTGATTTGTCATAGAGAAGCAATTCATAGTAGAACATCAGAGAAAATCGACTCCGAATGACAGTATTTTTGAGAGGCTTTTTACGCACTTTTCACTTTTTTATTTACTCTCCGATTTTTTGCTAGAAATCTGCTGAAAAGAAGAAATATTTTTTCAGATCTTGTTTGAACCGAGGCCCTGCGTTTAATAAGCCAACACACTACCAACTAAACCACGGCGACTTCAAATTTCGCAAACAGTTCGTTTAACTGTAAAACCACCCCTGTAATGTGTGCCTGATTAAGTTGAGACAACGCCTGTACGCATAATTTTCAGTTTCAATATTTAATTTCGGTTCGGTTCGGATTTCTTTTCTTTTTTTTTTGCTTTCATGCGACAAATCGCCTAACCGAGCGACCAATCGACTGACACACAACATAAAAACTCATGTAAAAAATTGTGTTCGTTACACGAACTTATGGTTTTGAATTCCTGATGGAATTTTAAATCATCGCAATTGCTGCTGCTATGTATGGATGTACGTACGTACGTCGTGAAAAGTTTAAATTTTGTGCAAAAAAGCGTGTGGGTAATTACGAGTTGTTTTTTGTTGTGAAAAACTCATTTTCAATTTTTAAACAACAATTTTCTTTATGTAATTGCCTACATTACAACAAAGTTAGGCCTCCAAAAACTGTTGTGTGGCTTACAAGAAATCATGTGAACACATTTGGTTGAATGAATTGCATTACACTGCACTGCACATGCGTAGAGCTAGAGCTTGGCAGGATAAGCAATTTTGAAAAGAGTTTTTGGCCTGCTGTTTGTCTATTTAATGGCTGACACTTGTTACCTCAGATATCAACGCACTTTTGAACAGCACCGCCCTGCCAAGACATACTCACCATTGCAGTCAGTGTGTTACGTACAATATTTGTTCGTTTATAATCGATGCTATGCCGTGGTGCAATAACGATGACAGAGCCGACTATGTTGTCATATGTTTCATGCACACATACATACATAAGTGCGTAGCGGCATATGTCATTGCCAAGGTGAATTATGGATATTTTGTTTTTGGTTGCTGCTGCAAGCAGTTACCATCTCATACTGACTGCATGACTGCATTCATGCATGCGTGAGTTGATTATGTTAACTTCGTACGTACGTACGTGCAGAGCTTTATAATTCAAATTTATTTTGGTTGATGACTTTTGTAACAAACGTACGTACGCCTACTCATTTATTATTATGTTTGCATACGCAAACGTATTTACTGATCCTGATCTTTTGTGGGGCTTTTTTCCCGCATTTGCATTTGTGCATTAAATTTTCTTTTTTCGGAAATAATAATTGTTTTGGCCTTAAGGAAGGATTTGATTTTTTGGATTTGGATTTTAAATTATCTTTTGTTTGTGGATTAATTTATGATGCAAATATTTATCGTTTGTTTATTTTTTTCTTGAACTTTTAAGGAAAATTTTTGCGGGGTTCATTTTTTTAATTTGTTTTTGTAATCATTATGAGTACAATTATGATTCCGTCTTTTGGACGTAATTTATTAGGTTTTTGAAGGTATACGCAATGGCGGAAGAAATATATGTTTAAACATAAATTTCCTCCAAATTTCCTTCAAATTTAGTAAATACTTTAAGCCTTTAACGTCACCGTGGTCTAGTGGGTAGTGTGTTGGCTTATTAGACAAAAAGGCCCGGGTTCGTATCCCAGGCCAGGCATCAAAACGAAAAATATTTCTTCGGCAAAGACTCTGAGAGTAAAAATTGCCATGAAAAGCTTCTCAAAAATCTTATTTTATTTTATTTATTTAAGATTTACAATATAATTACAAATAATATTATAATCATATACGAGCTGAGTAACTTCGACCAATGCCCGATGTAGTGTCACAGACCAGAGCCTCTGGTGGGAATCGAACCCACGACCCTCACGCTAATAGTCTAGCGCACTACCCACTAGACTGCCAGGGCGCTCTTCTCAAAAATCTGTCGTTCGGAGTCGACTTTAAACTGTAGGTCCCGCCACTCATGTATAAAATTAACCCACACAACATAAATGGTGTGAGAAACAAGGTCGTAATCCTGACTGAATATTTAAAGTTTAATTTTAAAGTTTTTGCACAAACACTTATTCTAGTCGTTCTATGGAATAGTATTGAAAGTAGATGCTGTTTAATTGAAATTATTAAAAAGGCATTGGAACGCTGTTCCATAGGAACTATATCAAAGGTCAACAATAACAAATGACAAAAAGATTAGTAGAATCGATTCACACTCATTCATATTTATTCTAATATCACATTCAAAGTTTGAAGTACTCATCATATGCATACTTAACAACACGTATGATGTTGTTGATTCGACGGCTAACACCGTCATATTTTGTGGAACAGAACAGAAAGTCCAACGATTATTAAACGTTTTTGGGGTCGCCGTGGTCTAGTAGATAGTGTGTTGGCTTATTAGACGTAAAGCCAGGGTTCGAGTCCCAGGCCAGGCATCAAAATAAAGTACAGAAAGTACTTTTTCGACTATTTCTGCTTAGCAGATTTCTGGCAAAAACCCTGAGAGCGAATAAAATTGCCATGAAAAGTTTCTCAAAAAATCTGTCGCTCGGAGTCACCTTTAGTGTGAGAAACTAGGTCAATAACCCTGACTGAAGGGTTGTAATGACCAATTATGTATGTATTCGTGAAGCCATTGGTGAAATACAGCTGCACACAATCGATAATGTGCTTAAAAATTGGATCGATCGTGTAGGCTACTGCATGGCCAGCCGAGGCAGCCATTTCAATGAAATTATTTTCCATTATTAACCGAAAGGATTGTACTTCCAAATAAAAAAAAGAATTTTAAGAAAATGTTCAGTAGTTTTTTTTTAAAGTATTTTCAAAAAAAAAAGTTATTTGGCGGACCCTTTACAAATTATATTTAATTATTAAGAGCAGTGTAGCCATAGGACTATAATAAGCTCGATGTAGTCTGAGTGTATCTGGCGGAAATTGAACCTATAACCCTCTTATGACCAAGAGGAGTTTGCTTATGAGTTTAGAGAAAACCAACACCTAAAGTCCATGTCACCGTAGTAAGGTATAGGGATGCCAAACGGGATTAGTTTTTAAAAATCCCGGGATTCGGGATTTTGTAAATCCCGATCCCGAAATCCCGGGATATTTCGGGATAATTCGGGATTCAAAAAACCCGAAATATCATAGGCTAAATCGCCATTTTCTCTTAATAATAAAAATATTTCGTTAACAAAATCATTTGTATTCCAATTATGTACATATGTATATCTGAATTATATACATACATGCACATACATAATTGGTCATTACAACCCTTCAGTCAGGATTATTGACCTAGTTGCTCAGACTACTTATGTTGTGTGTGAATTTTTATACATAAGTGGTAGGACCTACGGTTTAAAGTCGAGATTTTTGGGAAGTATATGTCATGAAAAATAAAATTTTAAAACAACAAGACAAAAAGTAACAAAAAAAGCGTAAAATAACAAAAATAAAAATTGTTCACACATATGCAAATGCATTAGTTTTAAGAAAATTATTTGGATTCCAACAAAAAGCCTAAAGCATCTAACATGTGATCTGATAGGCTTGAACGAATTTTGTTGTCCACATACCTTGCCGTTGAAAAACACTTCTCACAATCAACATTTGTTGTTAAAATAGTTCCAAGATAGCTGAATGGAGCTTATAAATATTCAACTCTACCGCCTTCTTATCTAAATAAATCTTTTGCTTTGGACAGTTGAGTATCTAAATCAGTTACCCTAATAATTCTTTTTATAGGGCTTTTGCATTCTCCAATGGCATCAAATAACTTTTTATCAATGGAAGTGGGGTTTTCCTTATCTGAGAATCTATTATCGAAGTCAAGTGATGTAGAATATTTTTTCAGGACCTTTTGTAGGGTCAAAATAAATACGAATTCACAATCCCGAAAATCCCGAAAAATCCCGGGATAAGTTTTTAAAAATCCCGGGATTCGGGATTGTGTGAATCCCGAAAATCCCGGGATTTCGAGATTCGGGATTTCCCGATTGGCATCCCTAGTAAGGTATGTAGTGTATTGGCTTTTTTTAACGTGAGGCCATCTTATTCTCCACTACCTCTCTTAGAAGAATTTGATTTCCAGAAAGCATTGCTGCTTTGTTTCCGTTTGATTGATCTACTGTAGCAAGTCCTAGGATAACGGGGCTGTCATCTATTGTTAGCTAGAAATAACGTCATCCGAGTATTTGATGTAGTGTTGGGGAATCTTACTGATTGCTGACTCCTATCTCATTTCATAGCAATCTAGTGCCCTCAAAGCATTTGTTACAATTATAATGCGATGAGATCTTTGATACAATTTCTATCGGGTCCGCCATCTAGCGATTTTTTGGTAACACTTAGCTCTTGTCTGATTTGACAGATAATTAGTTTTATCTTTCCGCTGATCGAATATGGTTGTGTATACGCTTCGTAGGCCTGCTAAGTGGATCTGCGATTGACTTACAGAAGATGCCGATTTTGGCAAAAAAAATCGTCTTTTCAGATGAAACTCATTTTGATCTTGGCGGGTATGTAAACAAGCAAAATTGTCGCATTTTGGGGCACAGGAAACCCGCTCGCATATATTAAAAAGCCGACGCATCCAAAACAAGTCACTGTTTGGTGCGGATTTTGGTCCAGAGGCATAATTGGACCATTGTTCTTCGAAAATGAGCAAAGAGTGGCCGTTACAGTCAATGGTGATTCTTATCGGGCCATGTTGAACGAATTTTTATTCACAAAAATTGAAGAGGAGGATATTGGCAACATTTGGTTTCAACAGGACGTCGCTACACTTGATGTTTTGCGCCCTGTTTTTGAAGATCGTATTATCAGCCGCAGGGCTGATGTTGTTTGACTACTTCGGAACTGCGATTTGCCACTGTTGGACTATTATTTGTGAGTTCCCGTCAAAGATAAGTGTTACGCCGACAATCCAGAGACAATTGACGCTTTAAAGGAGACAATATTCGTGAAGCCATTTGTGAAATACAGCTGCACACGATCGATAATGTGCTTAAAAATTGAATCGATCGTGTAGTCTATTGCATGGCCAGAAGAGGCAGCCATTTGAATGAAATTATTTTTCATTATTAAGGGGAAGGATTGTACTTTCAAATAAAAAAAGAAATTTGAGGAAATCTTCAGTAGTTGTTTTTTTAAAGCATTTTCAAAAAAAAAAGGTATTTGGCGTACCCTTTATTTATAGTCCTCTTTTTGCAAGGTTTGTAGCTTTGTTCCTAGCTATCTGCTATTTTCAAATGACAGGGCTATTAATCATGCCAAGCTTGATACGGGGTTACAAAAAAAAATGTTTAATTTTCGTATTTTGCCTTTCAATGTGTTGGCGCTAAATAGTCTGTCATGTCAGTGTTGAAAACTCATTATTATGCGTGACTTTAAATGGTACTAATAGTGCCCATATAAATTTAAATTTTTTGTTTAACGTTGTTATGTTAAACAAAAATAAAAACAAAAAAAAAGTGCCGAAAATTAAATATTCGAAGAGTTTTTTTTTTTTAAATAAAACAATTCACGTATCACATGTAAACAAATCGCCATTAAAACAATTTCTGAATAATTTAAAAAGCAATTCAAAGTTTTTGCTTGTTTGCTTGCTATGACCATTTCAATTGGAATGAAAAATGAAAATCACAATCAATATACATAGACTGTGCAACAACAATGATATTTTCACACTTCAATAATTTTTCAAAGCCAATAATATTGTGGAAGTCGTTAGAGAGAGAAAAGTAAAAATCAAACGCCAAACGCCTTAAAATTGTTCACAACAATTTTTGTAAAAAAAAATGAATCAAAGAAACATTAATGCCTGTGGTGAATGAATTACAAAAAAAAAAAAAAAATTTTTTTGTTGTTGTTTTTGCTATTTGGTAATGGCCATCAATAAAAGAAAAGAAAAGTTATTTAAAAAAACAGAAATATGGCCATGGCTGGCAAATTTCCATTTAAAGGCTTAAATATGTGGCAACAAGGTACTCTTGCAACCAAGCCGACAACAGCCAACAAACAACACTTAATAATCATCAACAACAACATTAAGGCAGAAAGGCAGGCGGCCAATTTTCCTCTCTTTACTACGAACTAACGCAATTTTGTAAAACGAACGCATTTTAATGGCTTTTATGTGATTTGTATACGAATTGAGTTCGAAAAAACAAAACAAAACAAAACGAAACGTAACGTAACGTAACGCAACGCAACGCATAGTGACTTAAATTGAAATGATTTTTTATACGATTTTAATCAGTTTTCCTTGGCCAAGCGACAGTGTCATAGATAAATAATGACGTTCCCAAAACTATGACGCCTTTGGAAAGTAGTGAAGAGGTTTTCTATTCCATTTACTCGTAATCGAAATGAAAGAAAAACAGGCAGAAATACTTACTAGTTTCTGACGTTACGCTTTTTAAGTTTCATTTTGATTTTAATTTCTTTTGAAATTATTATCAATCGTAAGCGATAAAATGCCATCCATTAATGTGTTTTCGGATCCAAAAGACAAGAAAAACAATATGATGGCGGTGTGGCATACGCATATGTCATTATCAAGGGGTGAAATTGAAATTTTCATAAAAAAACACACAGAAACGGTCATAAATTTTGAAAACTCTTTCAAATCAATTACGCTTTAGTTTTATTTACGCCGATAAATTGTGTTTGTGTTGTGTTGTTAAATGTAATTTTTTTTATCACAAGCAAATAATTGGAGTGGCTTTATTACTGCAAACATTTAAAGTAAGAATTTAAGCATAATTTAAAAAAAAAAAAAATAGGAGTAGATTAACCATGGCCTCAGAAGGCCAGGGGAATAACCACACTCGAACATCTCTCGATTGGAATCTGCAAGAACTACGTAAAGAAGACGCCTACATCATGCAGGAGTCTTGAAGAACCACCACACATATAGCGTATTAAAGAACTTTACGTCTTTTGTAGAAAAACTTTCTTAAGACTCCCCTTATCCTCTTAGCAATTATAGAGTAAATTAACCATGCCCTCAAAAGAAGGCCAGGAAGTGACAGCGCTCGAGCATCTCTCGATTGGAATCTGCAAGAAATACTTGAAGTACAAGCCTATTGCATGCAGGAGTCTTGAAGATAGTCTCTAAAAGTAGAACTTTGTCTCTTTTGTAGAAAGAGTTTGTTAGGACGTTTGGATAAATTAATATTCTTTACTCAGACATTCAGTGTTTATTCTGAAAATATAAAGCAAGAACATACACCCTTAATTGGTCATTATAACCCTTCAGTCAGGATTATTGACCTAGTTTCTCACACTACTTATGTTGTGTGCATTAATTTTATACATGAGTAGCGGGACCTACAGTTTAAAGTCGACTCCGAACGACAGATTTTTGAGAAACTTTTCATGCCAATTTTCCAAAAATCTGCTGAGAAGAAATCTCCGAAAAAATACTTTCTGTATTTTATTTTGGTGTTTGGCCGGGACTCGAGCCCTGGCTTTACGTCTAATAAGTCAGCACACTATTTACTAGACCACGGCGACCTCTAGCAAGAGCAAGAAAACCAAATAATAATAAAATCACAGAAAATTACAACAATAGGCTTAAATAAAAATTAAATTACAACAACAAAACTATATAGAGAGACAAATCAATAGATACTTCTAGAAGTTACCAAATTAAAAATTAATGTGGTATTATGCACTGAACACACACAAGACTGCAGTTTTCCAGTTACAAATGGTTAGGCAGGTAGGTAGGTATAAGTAGCCGTCTTCCCAAATGAATTGGATGGATGGACTTAGGCCTCATGGGGCCCATTATGATACTACAGTTCGCGCCAACTATCCCATAATCCTGGAACCACCTAGAGCTTAAAATAAAACGACACAGACTGCCAACTTTAATGTTCAACAAATCACTCAGATTATCGATGTAGTAGGAACCAAGATGCCTCTTCCTCTTTTGATACAGTGCCGGACATGTTCCCAGTAGACGAAGAACCGTCTCCTCCTCCTCTATAAATGGTTAACGACTACATAATATTTGACCATGCTTGAAGCTATGGCTAATTGTTATTTCGTGTTTGCGACAATGTGATAATTATTGCTGTCATTATAGTAAGAAACTGTAATTAAAACTGAAACAATTAACTTTCACAATTTTCCTTTGAAGCGAAGAGATGACAAACATTATTAAATGTCCTAGACGTAATACGGTTCAATCACTTAGTGTGAGCTCTGTACAAGAATCTTCCAAACTATTCCCTGAACAGTCGGCGAATAGCATCTAGTCCTAGTTAAAACAAATACTCTCTTATTGGACAAAGCTTGCCCATCTTTTGGTCACTCTTTTCTTCAGATTGTCAATCTATTACACCTGTGTCCACCCTTACAGGTTTGGTCACCGGTGTCCGAGATTATTTTTTGCTTTTGCTCGTATAGAAGCCAAATTTTTTCCATTCAATCATATTCAAGAAGGTTCAGACCAGTTTTTGTTAGACAACCAAAGCATTCCATTATATACTAAACATAAAAATTTTTACAATCCTTGATTGGTTGTCAGGGGTTAACATTGCCTAGTGACAGAATTTCATCTGAGTATGACTACATTTAACGAGTTGAAGAATGGGGAGATAACACAGTCTAGCTTTGAGTCGTAAAGAGACGACTAGTGGCATTCTTAAAATTATTCTTAAAATTATTGCACTTTGGACGAATGCTACTTACGCCTCTCCTCTCCAAGCAATTTTAAATTATGGTTACGTTTTTGAAGTCTATTAAAGTGCTACTTTGCGTGAGTGTTACTTTTAATTAAGATTTAAGCAATGCTGAGACATTTATTCAAAAACTTAACTAAGTAAACTCGTCTGGTGTGATTTATTAAAACCCTTCAGTCAGAACTACGACCTATCTTCTCAGACCTCAGACTAGTGTTGGGAGTGTCATTCCGAACGACAGACTTTTGAGAAACTTTTCATGACAATTGTATTTATTTTAAGAGTTTTTGACAGAGATCTGTTGAGAGGAAGTCTTCGAAAAAATATTTATTTCAAATTTCATTTTGTTGGTGAAGTATTGCCTGGGTTTTGAACCGTGGCCTCATGTTTAATATACCAACACACTAGCTTCTAGACTACAGTTACTTCAGCAGTTATTAAATACAAGCTACTCCATCTATTGGGGAAACTATGAATTTCTTTTTTATTTAATTCATCTTATTGAATTTTTATTGCAACGTAGCGCACCGTTAAGTCTGTCTTGATCGACTACGAATTAAAATTACAAAAATGCTTTCAAGAACATTTTTTACTTTATTTATGGTAACGTTAATGGTAGTAGTCTATCTCCCCAGAACTATGGTTTTCTGCTACTGTATTCTAATAACCATTCGTTTTAATCAATTCACCTTGGTTGACATCAGTGTTTTAATATTATTTTTAATAAATTTATTTATTATTTTATTTTATCTTAATAATCAAATATTGATTTCCTTTTCTAGCATTTTTTTTTTTTTTTTCTTCAATTGCTATTTCATGGATGCCATTCAAATTGTGTTAATTAGCAACCATAATAGAATTGCATTTTCAAATTGTTCATTACGGGTAAATTCGTTACAGTTTCCCAAAAGCCTAATGCAACAAATTAGAATTAAACAAAAACAGAACTAACTAATAAACAATAAATTAGTTTTCAAAATAAATATATTTTTCGAATAAATCAATTATAATGTAGATTATCGAAAATTATTGAAAAAATGTTTTTCCAAAATATGCAAAAATTAATGAAAAAAAATCTAAAAATCATTAACAAAGGAATGAAACTTAGGTAGTGAATGTTTAGAACAGAAAAATGTAATAAAAGGAAACGAAATAATTTAAATATAATGATTAATACTAATTTTGAAAACCCTTTTCGAATTAAATCTTAACCTTATTGGATATAGGTGCAATGCCCTGTCAGTTCTGAATGGAGTAGTCATAATTCTGCAGTTGCCTCGTTCTTTTAAAGCACAACTTACTTAATTGATCACTGCAACCTCTTAAGTTAGAATTACAACCTTGCTTGGATAGCGGGACATACAACTTAATGCTGACTCCGAACGCCTTTTTATTTACTCTCAGAGTTGTTGCTAGAAATATTTTGAAGTGACGTCGCGGAAAGAACATTTTTTTTTTTTTGAGATATTACTGAGGTTTGTTCTCTTGATCTCACTAAATATCGCTGTTATATCCCGCATGATGAAAGCTTTAAAATATTGTTACGAAAATGAAAAATCTATATCCTGGTGTTTTAAATTTACACCGCTTAATATTAAAATTATAAACAAAAGCTACAAAAACAAAACAAAGCAGTAAACAAACCTGTTTACAAATTATCGTAATGCTTAATATAACAACAAACACCAGCGTAAAAAAATTGTAAACAAAAATATGCAAACAAAACTGCAATAATAAATGTAAACAACGATTTCGAGAAGGCGAAGTCAATAAGATTTGCCTTCAAGAATATTCATCAAACTATTTACTCTGACATATAAAAAACAATACAAAGCAAAGGACTGAGTGAAGTTCAGTCAGCCTTGTTGAAGACGCGGTGTGCTTGAAGATAGTATTGCGGGTTTGATTACCTCTGTTACAAAGATCTGTCGAATAAATGTCTAGTAATTGTTATTGTTTATGATGCAAAGGCTACAAACAGAGAAGTAAGAATGAAACAAACAAAATAGCAGGCACTTTTATTCTATTGCTGTAGTCCCTGTAGTTTAGTAGGTAGGGTGTTGGCTTATTAAACGTAAAGCCAGGCTTCGAGCTTCTTCAGGTCAGACATTAAAACGAAATTGTAAAAAAATATTTCTTCGGTGACTGCCTTTCAGCAAATTTCTGGCAAAAACACTGAGAGTAAATGCAATTCCCTTGAGAAGTTTCTCAAAAATCTGTCTTTAATCTGTAGGTCCCGCCACTTATGTATAAAATTAATACACACAACATAAAGGATGTAAGAAACTAGGTCAATAATCCTAACTGAAGGCTTGTAATGACCAATTATGTATGTATCAGAGATTAGCAATGAATCATTTTTCCGCAACTCATAAGCACTCATGCAATTTTGAGTATGAGTGAATCAACAGAATTGAAATAAAACTACTCTGATTCATTCATACTCGCTACAATATTGATTTATAAGTAGTATAATGAGTATGAGTACAATGTTGATATCAAACTTACAACATTGGAGGTAACGCTTATGTGACTACTTGCGTACCAGAGATCAGCAATGAATCATTTTTCCGCTACTCATATGAATGAATGAAGAGAATTGAAATTCAACTACTCTGATTCATTCGTACTCGCTACAACATTGATTTATAAGTATAAGTAGTATAATGAGTATGAGTACAACGTTAACATCAAACTTGCAACATTCGAAATATGTTTGATTCATACGCCTACTCATTCTGTTTCATAAATTTAGAAAAATACTTATAATACTTATAAGTAATTCGAGTAATTCGAATCATTCATTAAAATTTACAATCTTTGATGTTGTTGTTGCATATGGAAACAAAGTAAAAAGGAAAGACAAAGACAACAAGCTAAGTATATATCCAATCTTCTTTTGAGTATAGTAGGGTTCGTACGCGAATCATACATTCGAGTCGAAGTCAATAACATTATGCGTATTGTTAAGCATGAATACGACTAGTACTTCCAACTTTAAGTATGAGTAGTATGAGTATGATATTAAAATAAGTATGAATGCGTATAACGAGCAAAAATTATAAGTATGACTTGAATCTACTTATTGTTTTGAATACTCGTTGCTGATCTCTGGCCGGTATATACAATAGAATAATAAAATCTCCATACTTATTTTGTGCTTCGTGTAAATGTTAAGTAGAGACGAGTCGAAATCAATAACATCATGCGTATTGTTAAGCATGAATACGACGAGTACTTCCAACTTTGAGTATGAGTAGTATGAGTATTATAATAAAATAAGAATGAAGGCGTATAAGTATCAGAATTTATAAGTTTGACTTGAATCTACTTATCGCTTTTAATACGTCTAATGTAAAGCTTTAGGGATTACAGTTTTATTTTAGGAAATTATTTTAAAATGATTCAGTGCATCGTTGCCGAATAAAAATTCTAGAAAATGAAGGAAAATTTTTTAAAATATTTCTAAAAGGGTGTTGCGTTGTTACAAACCTTCTAACAAGCCCATATATAAGCTTATCTATGATTGTAGCTTTCAAATTCAGATAGAATCGAGTAAAATTAATGAAAAAGAATAAGTATTTAGAGGCGGACGCAAATGGCAAATGGAATGGATGGAATGGAATGGCGTGTGGAAAAGAAGAAACAAACAATTGAACAAAAAGAAGGAAGGGAAACAACAATAATAATAAATTTAATCGATTTTTGTGGTTTGTTTTTCTATAAAAATTTACGCGATTCATAATATTATTATCTTATCGTTTAAATGCAAAAAAAAAAAACAACTACAACAACAATAATAACAATGAAATAACATATGAAAAACATATGTACATACAAATAAATCAATTTAAACAATCATTCTCACACATATTCATTCATTCATTCATTTATTCATTCTTCATTAAAATGGAAAAATTTCAATATTTTCCCAAAACATTTGCCAAACAGAAGTTGCAAGTAAAACAAGTCGCAAAAAAGCAATTGAGAGAAAATAATACAAAAAAAAATAAAATTAAAAAACAAAACAAAAATATTTTAATTGAGAATTTGTGTTAAACAATAAATATTTTTTTTAAAGCAATTAAATTAAAAAATAAAAAGAAAAAATTATTAAATAAAGCAGAAGCAGCAGCAGCAGCAACATACAAAACTAAAACGAAAATTAAAATTCAAACACAGAAAAGGAGGAAGGTAGGCAGGCAAGTGTTAAATAAGGAGTGCGCACAAAAAAAACTGGACTTACATTTTTCGTTATAGAAATAAAACTAAGTGGCGGATTTTTTACCAGGTCAGACATCAAAACGAAAATATTTCTTCGGCGACTTCCATTTCAGAAGATTTCTGGCAAAAACTCTGAGAGTAAATAAGGAGTGCGTACAAAAAAAACTTGACTTACACTTTTAGTTTTAGATAGAAAACAAAGTGGCGGATTTTTTACCAGGCCAGACATCAAAACGAAAATATTTCTTCGGGGACTTGCTTTTCAGAAGATTTCTGGCAAAAACTCTGAGAGTAAATAAGGAGTGCGTACAAAAAAAACTTGAACTTACATTTTTCGTTTTAGAAATAAAACTAAGTGGCGAATTTTTTCCATTTTATATTTCAATTAAATTAAATAATATTTGAATTCCTTTTAGTGTATAAAATTTTATTTCTGACCATGGTCCTAGAGCATCCAATTTTTGGGCCACTTTCCTTCCAGACATTTTTGGGTGTTTTAGAAAAAATACGTATTATTTTAGTTGCTTTGTTTTAGTCGGCAAATCCTCTCTCAATACTCAAAGACTCCTTATATTGTTTTATTCTTTCTTTAGAATCAGTTTTTTGGTTAACGCCTGCGGCGTACCTAGCAATCGTTTTTTGT
The DNA here is from genome assembly GCA_014635995.1 of Sarcophaga peregrina. Lineage (NCBI taxonomy): Eukaryota > Metazoa > Arthropoda > Insecta > Diptera > Sarcophagidae > Sarcophaga > Sarcophaga peregrina. The sequence continues at coordinate 86,052,604 of CM025792.1, read as the reverse complement.
AAGCGATGCGGTTTTTCATTGAAAATTTCAATTATTTTTTTACGACATTCTTTTTGGGTGGCCATTTTCAAAAAACTAATTTTGCTGGTCTAGTAGGTAGTGTGCTGGCTTATTAGACGTAAAGCCAAGGTTCGAGTCCCCGTCCAGACATCAAAATAAAAGAACAAAAAGTATTTTTTCGGCGATTTCGTCTCTTCTCAGCAGATTTCTGGCAAAAACTCTGAGAGTAAAAATAAATTTGCCATGAAAAGTTTCTCAAAAATCTGTCGTTCGGAGTCGACTTTAAACTGTAGGTCCCGCCATTTATGTATAAAATTAACACACACAGCATAAGTAGTGTGAGAAACTAGGTTAATAATCCTGACTGAAGGGTTGTAATGACCAATTATGTATGTAATTTTGCTATTGCAACGAAATTTAGCACGAGGATATTGCATCTTCCCTCTTTCCACCTTTCCTAAAAACCTGCACAATGCACTGCATGAGTAGGGGCCATCCCCTGAGTGCTGGTTTTATAAAAAAAAGAGTGTAACGGTATTCCTTTTTTTCAGTTATGATAAAAGTTATAAGCTTAAAAAGAGGCCCATTTTTTTCGTGCGCACTCCTTAGTTTCGAATGATCAACTGGTTTTTTTTGTTTTATTCAAAGTAGGCAAAGAAACAACAGCCCTATGCTAGAAAAAGTTGTAATTTAAACGAATTATTTTTTGTAAAGGAAAATTGTAAAAAAAAAATTTGAAAAAATTTACAAAATTTTGTAAAAATTATGCTCATTTAAAAAAGCAACAAAATAAAAAAAAAATTTTCTCACTGACTGTAGAGAGAGAGAGATTGTTTGTAAATTGTAAAAAAAAATTTGAAAAAATTTACAAAATTTTGTAAAAATTATGCTCATTTATTAGGAATGGGGCAACAAAATAAAATTTTTTTTTTTAGTTTATTAAAGTGTGTGTTATTTTTTCTCACTGACTGTATGTAAAAAAAAATTTACAAAATTTTGTTAAAATTATGCTTATTTATTAGGAATGGGGCAACAAAATAAAAAATTTTTTTTTTGGTTTATTAAAGTGTGTGTTATTTTTTCTCACTAACTGTAGAGAGAGAGAGAGAGATTATTTTTTGCGTGTAAAATAACAATTAAAAAGTTTATAATTTTTTTTTTGTTTTGTTTCTGATTTTGTTTTTCTTTTTTTCTGTTTTTTTGATATACAATTTTCAGTTTGTTAAATTTAAAATTTATTTATTCAGCCAGTTCAGTTCAGTTAGCTGTACACACATGCCTACATTCGTTCAGATCGTGTTGATGTACAAAATTGTTGTAAGACTTTTTAAGATTCAAGAAAAAAACAAAAAACAAGTGGCAAAAGTTTTCTTAGCTATTTAGCACAAGCTCATATCTAAAATGGGTATTGTTGTCTTGTATCTCTCACTCTCAACAGCGGATGCCAACTTTAGTCAACTTGGCCATAATTGTTATACGAACACCGGTAGACACAACATACATTTGCTTGAACAATTTTGTACAAAACAAAAAATTAAAAGAAATATCTCGCCATCCATCTAATCTTGTTTTGTGGTTACAATTAAAGGAAAAAAAAAATTGGTTTTTATTTAAGAAAAAAAAAAGCCTCATTAAAATAAAATTATAAAACCAAACGCAAGTGTCTTAATTGGTCCAAAAAAAAAAATCAAAATAAACAAAAAAAATAAAAAATTATCCTCTTACTCATTCAGTTTTAGTGACGAAAAAATGTGTCTAAAAAATAATACAAAAAAATTTTTGTTTTTAAGTGAATCATTTTAAGCATAATCGGAAAGGCAAAAAAAAAATTTTTTTTTTTTAAATTTTAATTTCTGACAAATATATTTTCAATGAAATATTTTTTAAATATTTTAATCAATTGAATAAAGTTTGAAAAAATTTAATAAAATTTTTAATAAAAACTTAATAAAATGAAAACAAAAAAATTTTAAATAAATATTAAAGTACATCCATACCTCATTTTAAGCCATGATTACGTACCAAAAAAATTAAAAAACACGTTGCAAATCGATACAATGCACAGATCGAAGATAGATTAGATAGGGTTACGAAAATACTACTTTTTAAAAAGAAAATTGAATAAGGTCACCATTTTCTAGGCGGTAATGTGTTGGCTTATTAGACATAAAGCCAAGGATCGAGCCCCAGGCCAGATATTAAAACAAAGAACAAAAAGTATTTCTTTGGCAATTTTCTCTCAGCAGATTTTTGGCAAAAACTCTGCTACCAAAAAAATGTGCATTTTAATAAAGCAAAATGCAATTTTGCGTTTGTTTCTTAAAAATGTTTCGCCCTCTAAAAGGCTGGTATGTTTTATTGTAAACAATTCGCACTTGCACTTTATGCCCTGTAAAGCAGATGACTTTTGTTTATTCATAGGGCTACCAGATGATATTTAAAAAAAGTTGCCTGGTATTGTTATCCAATTTGAAGTTAATTTTTTCATTGTTTTGTTGAGTAACCTTAAGGAAATATTATATTATGAAAGCTACTTGGTCAGTAATATAAAAAACTAGATGACCCGTGCGAATATTTCGCACCGTTAGTTGTCATTTTTGTAACATAAAATGAAAATAATTAGTAGAAATTTTTAAATGCTTTTATAATACTTCTTTTTTAATACTTAATTTTTTGCCCGTACGAATCCTAAATACAAACAAAAATATCTTTAAACGTACGCACTCGAGAAAAAGTCACGTATAACTGCTCATGTGAAAAGACCGGTTCTGGTAAATACAGTCCTACCTTGTGCTTTGTTTATCGTCATAGCAAAAGCAACTTTCACAGGGAATTGTTTTCGTATCATTCGGAAAGGCACAGTTGGATCAGAAGGTGTAAGATTGATTCGGGGTATGAGTACAGTTTTATCGGTATGAATAGTTTTTGCTGATACGATGTGCTCTATTATGTGGAATAGCATTACAATGAACCGACCCTGTTTATTGCACTTGATCTAACAACTACTGAAAAGTATTGCCAAAACAGCTTTTTACAACTTAATATGCAAATGATATATAACTGACTTAGTAATAAACGGCATTATAATAAATAGCGGTATTGCCAGAATGGATTTTTAATACATACTATATTATGTAGAACTGCATTACTATTAAGCGACCCTGTATTACCACACTTGAACAGAAACATATAATCCTAATGACAACAGTATTATTATGCAGTTCTATATAAAATATAATTTTTCTCAATGAAAATATTTATTTTTCAATTTCTAATTATTTTTCGCCATTAGTGTTAGATATAAGCTTTAAAATGAGATATCGTTCATTAAATTTGATGCGGTGGTATGGGAGATATTTGCAACCGACAAAAAAAGTGCTTTAGAAATAATATATACGATTACATTCAATGTTAGAACAGTGTTAAAATATTTGTTAGTTTTGATTATAAAAAAAGCTCTCAAAAAATAAAGTTGAAAAATTAGCGATTTGGCAGCACCTTTTCCATATTTACATTTTTTATTGAAAACAAATCAAAAAATACAACATATTTTTAGATCTAAAACCTTTTTTTTGAAAAAAAAAAAAAATATAAATGTGGCTATTGCTGCATCTATTTTATTTGCGAAAATTGAAATAAATCAGTTATTAGATTCATCTTCGTCATCTGATGAAGCAGAATTACTGAATTTATTTCAACGTAGTCATCATTTTCTTTATAAGTGGTAAACAAAGGGTACATACTCTTTTTTAAATATTTGTGTTATGTTCTTCTCAAATAAAAAATGACATTACAACAGGGTTGGTCAAAAAATTTTTAATGCACCTTGTAAGAGGGTGACATTTTCTTTGTAGAAAAGAAAACACCATGAGTTTAAAAGTATGCCCAAAGTTTTTCGTACGCTCTGCTTACATAGAAAACGAAGTTTTCAAATGATTAAATCAATAAAAAAGTGTATCTAAAGCGAGTATTTAAAAGACTTTCACTAAAATATCTATCTCGAAATCCAATAAATTAAGTAAAAAAAAAAGTTATTAAAGAAAATATTTTTATTGGTCTTAAAAAGAAATTAAATTAAAACAAAAAACAAAGAAACAAATAAAAATGTATTCAAATACCTTATGCATGAAATGGTTAATAAAGTGATTAAACTTTTAAAAAAAATATAGTATTGATAATTAAATAATACACAGTAATTAAATTTTTTAAAAAATATAATAAAAAAAGAAAAGATACAGACTTTCAAACTAATGGTTGTCAGTTTATAATTGCAAAACAACACTTAAAATTGGGAAATAACCGCTAAAACAAAATGGTAAATTTTAATTGATTTTTATTCTTTATTATTATTATTAATTAAGATACATTAACTCATAAAAATTATTTTTTAATTATCATGGAAATTATGTTTAAACCTTAGAGTACGAAGCTCCATTTCTGACATAAAGGACGGAGTGGGGTAACTAAGGTCCCCCAAAGAAAAATGGGATTTTTATGTCTTTGTGTTTGCATAAAAGTACTAAAAAAAATTATTTTGAAATTAAAACATTAATATTTTATTAGTTTTTAGTTTTAATTATCACATCAAAAAACATTAATTTAAGACAGAAAAATATGTCCGAATTTTTGAAATTATTAAAAAAAAAAACGAAAATTGGAGGACCTAAGTTACCCCACTCCGTATTCTAAGGCTCTCAAAAAAATGAGAGCTAAAATTCAAAGTCAAATGCAATTCATTAGTTGATATGTAGAGTGTTAGGTTTGTAGAGTAGGTAGGTTAGAAGGGGTGTACTTGTCGGTTAAGACAAGTCCGGTACCCAGAGGTCGAAATTGATCCATTGTACATAAATAGGTAGATAACTAAACAAGTATCTCATGCCTATCGGCTCTCAGCTGAACCATTACATACATACATATGTACATAATTGGCCATTACAACCCTTCAGACAGGATTACGACCTAGCTTCTCACACCACTTATGTTGTATGCGTTAATTTTATACATGAGTAGCGGGACCTACAGTTTAAAGTCGACTCCGAACGACAGATTTTTGAGAAGCTTTTCATGGCAGTTTTTACTCTCAGAGTCTTTAGCCAAAAATCTGCTGAGAGGAAGTCGCCGAAAAAAATATTTTCATATTTTCGTTTTGATGTCTGACCTGGGATTTGAACTTGTCTAATAAGTCAACACACTACCTACTAGACTATGGCGTCTTCAAACCTCAGAAAACATTAAACAAAACTTGTACATTCTGATTCCAAATGGGTTAAATGTAGTGCTTGACCTTAAGGGATATTCTACTAAATATAAGGGCTAACATTTTCATATATTAAGGGCCATTATTATAACTTCCTGTTAAAGTTGGCGTTAGTTGAAGGTACCTTCAGCTAAAGTGAACGTTAAATTTGTTTTTAACTTATTTTGGTTATTACAACTTATAATAAAAAAAAAATTTACTTTTTCAAAAATATGGCAGGGCCGGAGAAAAGTCGATAAAACTGCTTAAACAAGTTTTTTTTTTAACGCAGTGCAAACAGAAAACTTCGTTTTTGGCATTACGGCTTACCGTTAACTAAAGGGAGGATTTTAACGGAGAGATAAATTGTTTTTCACTAATACGATTACCCAATAAGATAGAAGTGAGCGTTAAGCTAAAGATCATCCTACCTTTAACATTTAAAGTCCACTTTATGTTTGAACTTGCCATATCATATACTATTTTCGATATGGCAATATCAAATTTAAACAAAATGAGCATATACAACAACCACTGTGTTAAAAACAAACTTCTTTAATCAGTTTTATCGACTTTGCTCCAGCAGTGCCATATTTTTTGAAAAAGTTAATTTTGTTTTATCGGTAAGTTGTAATAACCAAAATAAGTTAAAGGTAATTTTGCCGTTCACTTTAGCTAAAGGTACCTTTAACTAACGCCAACTTTAACGGTAAGTTGTAATAATGGCCCTAAGTCTTTTAATTTCAAATTTACTCAGGCTTTTCCTTGGAGGGGGGTACCTATGAAGTCATCTGAAACTTTTGCTTATTTCTTTTGTATTTTATGGAAAATCTTAAAAAATTTGTAGTTTTTTCATAAAACAAAAATAATTTTATAAGAAAAAAAACAAATTTAGAAACTTTTGGCTAAAATTCATGAAATTGCTAAAATATATTGCCGTACTAAGACTTTTACTGTACACTGTATGTATGTACGTACTTATAGAATTATTAAAAATTCAAAATATTTTGTTTATTTTAATCTGAATTGATTTGATTTTAAATTACAATTAATCGTTTATTATGCTTTCCTGAAATTTAATAAAAAACCCTCGTATATATTTCTTTGTTGCTTCAGTTTTTGATTATTTTTTATATTTTTTATAAAAAAAAAGAAAACGCACAAATCGTTTTCCATTTGTTTTCTTCTAATATCTTACAAGCCCTTTAAAAATAAAGAAAATCAAGGTCAGTCGTAAAGTTTTCCAATGGAATTTTTCTAATTCTTTTAACACACTCGTATATACACTAGAACATACTTAAACATTGCCATTGATTTTCCTTATAAAAATTGTGTGTAAATGTTCTCTATTCAGATATTCGTAGCGTAGAAAAGAAAAATTTGTTACAAATAACCAAGAGGAGGAGGAGAATTACAAATGAAATAAACAATAAAAAAAAAAAATACAACAAAAATGTATTTTAGAATACTAAAATTAGAATAAAAAAAAATAAAAAGTAACAACAACAATAACATTTTTTATAAATAAAATAGAAATTAAAAAAAAATTAAAATTAAAATTAATTAGAGCGAAACAGCATGGTATGGGTACTCCACTGCTATGCTATGCCTACTTTTAAAGGTTTCATATGGAAAATAGCCCACACGATAAATTTTTAAATACAAAATTATACCGCATTTTTAAAAAAAAAGTGTTCAAATTTCTATAATTTAATTTAGTAACCGGAAGTACAAGGGCTATTTAAAGTTTTACTATAAACCCTCTAATTAAAAATTGAAATTCAGTAAAAAGATACGTTATTTTTTCTGAAACATTCAAATCCAAACCATATGGTGATGTCAGAAGTTGAAAAATTAATTCAAAATAGTAGCCACAAAACAATAAAAAAAAAGCAGGAAAAAATTAGAATAAAATGTTAAAATGATTTATTATAATCATAATTAAAACTTCAGTATATTTCCAGTATACATACATCCCTGCTCATAATAATAGATACACCTTGTTCTAAAATATTAAAGAAACTGTAAAAAAGGCCTAAAAATGCAGCGAAAACTATTTTTTATTATAGTTCCATTTGATTACATCTTTAACCCTTTGACGGACACCAAAATTTTAGTAGGTCTTCCCGTGGGACACTTGCTATATCTCTGTTATTTGGCTACATACAATTTATGACGTGTATACACGTCATGTGCCACCCAGAAACCCTTGTTATGACGTCTATAGACGTCAGTGTCCGTCAAAGGGTTAATACGAAAAATTTGACAGGTACACGCATTTATTTAAATATAAAAATCGAAATTCCAATGAATCCATAAAAATTGTTGTTCATGAGAAATCACGGATAATCATTGAGAGAGATATCGGAGAACTTAGGAAAGTCTTTAGACTTTGTGCAAATATCTTTTAGCAAAAAAACATGGTGGAATCTCCTGGCAGACCTAAGAAATCCAGCTCGGAAACAAATAGACGGATAATCGTATTGGCAAAAAATGACTTCTTCAAATCGTCTGATGATATTTCTGTCGGGATTACAGTTAACATTTCTTTAATATTTTAGAACAAGGTGTATCTATTATTTTGAACAGATGTGTATATATGCGTACATGTATGTTAATACAAAATTAAAAAAAAAAAATTATAATTTTCAAGGACTTAGTTTAATTAGTCATAGTTTTATGTACTCCTAAACAAAAGGTGTGGTTAATTATAACAAAAATTTGTTGTTATTTGTTCTTTAAAAAAAAAATTAAACATTTGCTGCTTTTATATATAACCAACACTTAAGGGGAGGGACCCTACTTCATACAGTTGACTATGTTGTTTAGAAAATTTATTTTAAACTTCAGGGACATTAGTTTTACTAAAGTTAACAGACAATAAATACAGTCAAATTCGTTTATAACGAACTCGGTTATAACGAATTCTTGGTTATTACGAACATATTTTCAAGTCCCAACATTTTAATAACAATTTTCATAAAAAAAAACTTCGTTTACTACGAACTCGTTTATGACGAATTCTCGGTTAAAAGGAACTACTTTAAATGGTCCCAGTAATTAAATTTCATACATTTTATCCTTTTTTATAACGAACCCTCAGAAATAACTTTAAAGTGTGGCAATAGTCTTTACTTTTATGTTATATGGCAGCATTAAATTATAACTCACCATCTTTAATCAGCTGATAGGTAAAACGAATTAACACATAACTTTGGTTTTTTATAAAAAAAAAAAACTTTTTGTTTTTAATAAATGATAAAAGTTCTTTGTATTTTCTTCTATGACTTCACCTCGTTTATTACGAGCTTTGCCTATAACGAACTATTTTTTCTGGTCCCACGTAGTTCCTTATAACCGGGTTTGACTGTACTTTAATAACACAACATAACACTTAGCAATTATAATATTAAATATCGATTTACCTTTATGGAAGAACTTTTTTTTAAAAGAAATCCAAATTTGAATTCAAAATATGGTGAAAACGCCCCCCAAAATTAAAACAATGTTCACAAAGTTCGACAGAGAACGATTTTATGGCATCTTCACTATCAGAAAAGATCGAGATGAGGGTGAAAGCAACACCGTTGACGAGAAGCTATTGAGCAGCCCGATAGATGGCCATCAATTTTGCCGGAAAAACGCTACAATAATCTGGCAATTTTAAAAGCGGTAAACTAAACCAAGTCGCCATGGTGTAGTAGGTAGTGTGCTGACTTACTCGAGTCCCAGGCCAGACATCAAAATAGAATACAAAAAGTATTTTTAGGGCGATTTCTTCTCAGCAGATTTCTGGCAAAAACTCTGAGATTAAATGAAATTGCTATGAAAAGCTTCTCAAAAATCTGTCGTTCGGAGTCGACTTTAAACTGTAGGTCCCACCATTTATGTATAAAATTAACACACACAACATAAGTAGTGTGAGAAACTAGGTCAATAATCCTGACTGAAGGGTAGTAAATTAATTTCATATAAAATTGCTTAATAAATTCATAAATTGTTGTAATATGTTTAAAACT